>CM033638.1:12010434-12610434 GCA_019453435.1 Rhinogobius similis
TACCCCAACACTTTTTCTTTGTGTCTGTTGAAAGGAAATTAAGAGAAGGCTGGTATGATATAACGCCATGGAGTATTCTGCAACAAATACAAAATACATTCTGAAGTGTATTTATAGAAAAACAATAATAGGAGCTAAAAAGATAACACAAAATAAAAACAACTTATAAATTTAATCCTTGAAAAGAAAAAGAAAGCTATGTTTGCTAAATTAATTCAATCATTTTTAACCTTTTGTGGGTTTCAGCTTCTCGTTCATTGACGCCATTTTGAGGACTTCTATTTGTATTGTTTTGGCATCCCTCAAACAAATCAGAAACTTTCCACACTTCAATGTCACTGGAGTGTCAGTCTCCAAACTTTCCTGTCCCGTCCTGCTCTCAGACAGGGGTCTCGGGGTCTCAGTCGTGTTCCAGTCCCATTTGGAGACAGGTGGAGGTGTCGCCCCCCTGTGGAGAGCGACAGCTGGTCCGCATCACTCAACCAACTCCTGCTTCTCCTCCAAAACAAGGTCAAAACTCAGTGTGTCTTTGCTAAAATGATGATGGAATTAGTCCGAGATGGTCACAACAGTGTCAGCAGATCCTCCTCAGTGGCTCATTAGAGTTAATAATAGCTTGTACTAATCTATTTGATGTCAGAAGTGATGGCGCGCGACAAACCAACAGGAAGAAGTGGACAAAATGTAAAACTTTAAAGTAACATTGCCCAAAAAGAATGGATCTGTTGATGTAAATGAATGTAAATAATGAAACGCAAATGGTATTGTTATATTGTTATGCAACTATAAACTGTTTCTAAGTTTTACCGCCTGTTAATAAAACTAAAAGTACACTATGCAACTTTTCTGTTTTTCCGTCACATGCTCTTCTCCAAAGATATGCAAGCATTTCTTTCATTTTAGGAGTTTTTATTGTTTAAAAATACCTTTAAAAACAAGCATTACTGTGAGTGAACTCGCCTCTATACTGAATTGACCTTTTTCGTGCGTATGAGAGGTTTTTATGATTTTCTAATTTTTACTTTATTTGATGTATTAATACCTGTTGTAAATGTAAAGTATAGTTTTATACCAATCAGGCAGCTGTTTGTGGAGAAAAGTAGAAAAATCTGTTGAAAATTACAGGAAGTAACCAAATTGATGACATCACACAAAGGTTATGCATAATTTACACAGAAGAGATCAATTTTTTAACCTTTAAACATTGATTCAACAAAATAAATGTGTTTACATATATTTGTCTTTGTCAAATTAAAACAAAGTGATATTAGATTGCAGTGCACAGGATGGTTTCTTGGTAATTTCCTGGTGTGATGTCATCATTTACAACCAGGAAGTAAAATAAAAAAACCTAACACCTAACAAACCTAAAATGACAACACATTGGATGAACCAGATGCATTGTTTCTAGTGTTACTGCAAAAATTCTAATTTTCAACACCTGTCCATAAATTTGAAATGTATTTATCTTAACTGCATTTTAGTCAAATGAGTAGTCAACTAGCTGATTTTTAGTGTCTTAAAAATGTGAAAAACAGTTTGCAGCATTCCACACGCATGCAAATTATTAAATGAAATGAGTTTATATGCACTTCTGAGCATGTTTTGTCCTCATGGTAAAGCAAATAACAACTAGCATGCTAAAAGCTCACTTCCTGCTTCACGGAGAATAAAATGCTGTATAATTAGAAAGCGCTGTGGTCTCATTTTGATGCAAATCGCTGCTTTTATAATATATCTGTTCCCGGGTATATAACAAAAAACAAACAAAAAGCACCATTAACTTGGCCTGATGTCGTCACCTTCTTATCTCCATGACGATATAAAGCCAAACATAACATTCCAGGAAAAGCAATTGACACGGGCAGGTGGCAGACCCTCCGTGAATTGAAATGTAGTCATACTGCAGCGCCAGACTTCTGAAACACAATATGGTATTAGTATTGCTGCCTCCTCATCATTTGTCATCTAATATGGTGTAGTACTAATGGGAATTACTTAAATAAAACCAATTCTTTTATATTTTCTGCAATTTAGCTGCCTGGTACACATTTAAATTGAGTTTGATACAGATCCAATAGTCTTGTCCTTGCCCACTGTTCTCTTCCCCGGGGACAGAGGAACAGATGTGTGCTTGTGCTATTGCTGTAGGTTGAACAGCTTTACAATCAATTAATGTTAGTCTCTTACCCATTTTGCAGAAAAATAAAATTACAGTTATTTAAACAGACTCTACACTCAACATAGACGTCAAAAAGGCACAAAACACTTGAGTTGTTGCTAATCTCTGACCTCCAGCGGCTTTTATTGATGCCATCTGTAAAAAGCTGCTGATAAGGAAATGTCTTTATCTCACACCAATTTAGCCACTAATTGATTTAATGGCAGTCAATTAAGAAAGACCAGGATGGAGGACTTCAGCCATTCAAACAGATGAGATCGAGCAAGAGCAACAACTGCGAGCCAAAATGTACATCAGCAAGGATTTAACTGTTTGGAACAACATTTCACTTAAATTTGTGCATATTGTTTCATGTTTAATTTCAATGTGATTTAAATTAATTTCCCCATATAACAGTTGGATTTACGGACACATAAAGCAAACTGATTGTGTTGATAGCCATGCAGTGAATATCTTAAAGTGCCTCTGACAGGTTTAACTAAAATGCAGTTAAGATAAATATATTTCAAATTCTACTCAAATCTTTTAGAAACTTTACCCCAGTTTTGCTATTTTTTAGGTTTCTAATTATACTTCCTGGTTGTTACCAAGAAAACCATCCTGTACACAAAACGCACACAAACTCAATGTCACAGGTTTTTTTATTTGCAAAGAACAATAATATTTGAACACCTTTAGCTTGTTTAAAGGGTCAAAAAGAAGTTTCTTTTGTCTCATGTAATCAATCTGTTTACTTCTTGTAATTTTCAACATATTTCTCAACTTCTCTCTACAAACAGCTACCTGGCCGGTGTAAAACTATAATTTATATTTACAAGAGGTATAAATACACTGAATGAAGTCAAAATTGGAAAATCATAAAAACCTGCCATACGAATAACATAAGAAGAACATAAGAAGAAGAAATCCATGTATACATTGTTTCCTACATATTTTCACTTTGATTTGAACTTTAACTTCTGCTAAACAAACAAAATAATCATCAATTTGATCAGAATCAGAATCAGAATCAGAAATTGTTTATTGCCATTGTCAGTGAAATTCACAAACGTAGGAACTTGCTTCGGCGTAGGTGCAACATAAAGAAAAGGATAAAATATAAAAAATATATAAAAAGGCATGCATAAAATTAAGAATAAAATAGACTAAGATAGACTATATACAGAATGTACAGTTGGCAGATAGTGCAATGTGCAAATGAGTAGTGCAAATAGATTGTTCTTAAATAGTATTATTGTTGAAGTGACAGGTGTTACAAAGTGTTCATGAGTCCAACGGCAGAGGGAAAGAAACTGTTCTTGTGGCGGGAGGTTCTGGTCCGGATGGACCGTAGCCTCCTGCCCGAGGGGAGTGGCTCAAATAGTCCGTGTCCAGGGTGAGAAGGGTCAGCTGTGATCCGACCTGCTCGCCCCCGAGTCCTGAGACGCACAGGTCCTGGACAGATGGAAGGCTGCAGCCGATCACCTTCTCAGCAGAGCGCACAATGCGCTGTAGTCTCTGTTTGTCCCTGGCTGTGGCTCCAGCGTACCACACGGTGATGGAGGAGGTGAGGATGGACTCGATGATGGCCGTGTAGAACTGCACCATCATCTGCGCCGGCAGCTTGGCTTTCCTCAGCTGCCGCAGGAAGTACATCCTCTGCTGGGCCTTCTTGATGATGGAGCTGATGGTCGGCTCCCACTTGAGGTCCTGAGTGATGGTGGTGCCAAGGAAGCGGAAAGAGTCTACGGTGGTGATGGGAGAGTCTGTCAGGGCGAGGGGGGGCAGGGGGGCTGAGACTTTCCTGAAGTCCACGATCATCTCCACTGTCTTCTGGGCGTTGAGCTCCAGGTTGTTGGTGCTGCACCAGGACACCAGCCGGTCCACCTCCCTCCTGTAGACAGACTCATCGCTGTCCGATCACCTCTTTACCTATCAACAGTTACTAATGTTCAAATATACACTGTCCATGGTTAAGAGCATGTGACAATGAATGATAGAAATTAGCCCGTGTATATAATCCGACGTGTTTACAGCATGTACTAAAGCGTGCGTGTTCATTAACATGCACCGTCACGACCAAATAAGTCTTAAATGTAATACCAATTGGACCAAATGACCTGATGCAACCCCTTGCAAACTCACATTCATTCACTCTGGACATTTTAAATTCAGTCCTGTGACATAAGAATAGTTTTGGACGACCTTCGGGGTATGACTTGGCAGAAATCTTCAATCCTTGCTTTCTGTGACCCCAAACCCAATGACAACGAGATAGCATTAGAAAACCCACATTGTATTTTCCGCTGAGATAGTGATGAGAATATCAACCAAATCGTATATATATTTTCTTGTCACATCACCAAAAGCTGTTATATTCTAAGGTGAAAGGTGACACGTCTTATCCCGTGGTGTTAATCCCACATAACCTCTAGTTTTCTGTATCAATGCTGCCGTGCAGGGGCTAACACGTAAGCCTGACAAGGACAGAGGAAAAAGAAGTCAGGCGATGTTCCTTTGAGACTGCTTACAACGCCACGATAAGCCCGGCTACTTTTAAAAGATTTATGTTTTGTGACCTTGGTAAAAATGTAGTTGAGGTTTTAAGTTTGATATCAAAGTATGTGTTTGTGGTTGGACTCGAGGGAAAGGCAATGATGCAACCAAAGCGATATATAGTGCGGTTCTGAAGTAAAGCAAGCTGTGACGAAAACTGCATTAAGTCAATGTTTAATAGTTAATGGTGAGGTATAGCATGTAAAGGTGTCAACTTTTGAATTATGCAGTATGGAAAGTATGGCCTGTAGGGAAAGTAGCTCAACATGAAGTTCAGTCAGTAGTATGAACGTTAAAACATTATTTGGTTAATCAATAATTAATTGAGATTATTCGTGTCACAACACAATTGTACAAACTAAAAAATAATAATAATTGTGCTTTGTGATTGCTTTGTTAAACAGTTTTTTTTATTGTATAATGCTGCTAAAATGAATTCCTTGAAATTAATAAATAAAGTTCTCTCAATCCGCCCACTCTATAAATGTAGAGCTGAATGTAAAAAGCTGAACATAAAATAGCTAAATTATATCTGCGGTTTATGATCACACATTATTATACGTCTATTATTAACCTATTAACTTGACTTTTTAGTTTTTGCTGTCAGTAATCATGAATAATCGTTAAATTGTGATATATCTTCCCACAATAATCGTAACACTCAAATTTTAAATCGTGGCATGAAGACAAGTGTGACTACAGCAGCTTAAGTTACAGATCATATCTGTGGAGAGACGGCCCTGCCCACTGCAAAAACTGATGTTTTTCAAAGTTTTGAGCAATAATAACACAACACACAGGATACTTTTCATTCTTTGCTATAGAATCAGAATCAGAATCAGAATCAGAATCAGAAAGCGGTTTATTGCCATTGTCAGTGAAATTCACAAACATAGGAACTTGCTTCGGCGTAGGTGCAACATAAAGCGATGAATAAAATATAAAAAATATATAAAAAGGCATGCATAAAATTAAGAATAAGGGGTTATGCACTGACATTCTTTTATTTGAAAAATGCTCCTCAACATTTTTTTTCTTTCTCCAATGAGCTTTTTTGTGTTGCTCAAATGTATATTATATGGTAAAATTGAAACTGAAAGTAGTTTCTCTGTTATAGCTGCGACAGCACAAAACTTAGCTAGCTTGTTTGCTTATGACACTTCAGCTCACCCTACAATTATTTTCCTCAACAAACTAACTCAAACATCTTATTCAAGGACAGAAAGATAATCAGTTCAACTGTGTGTGATCCCAAAGTCTGTATCAGGGATATCAAATGTGCTCCTGTTGTTTTTCTGGTTTTCTAAAACTTTTTGATTGATTTTCTCATTTAAAAATGTCAAATACAAACTAAAAATTAATCAGTCGTAAAAATTTAAATTTGTTATCCAACTGTAGCAGCTTGTCACTTTTTAGCTGTGTTTTGAGCTCTTACAGGAGAAAACGTCATCACTCACCGTTGACTCTCATGCGTTTTTGCCGCTGAGCTAAACTACAGATGTTGTGATGTCATCTGTATAACCTCTATTGTATGCTAATGGAAGCTTAAATACAATGCAATGCTGCTTCCTTTCTTGCACTATAAGCTCTGCTGTGTATTTTAAGTGGAGCCCATTATAGGCAGTGTATTAAATGATGATGAGGCTCTGTTCTTTACATTTTAATCAAGTGTCATTTTGCATTCAGGCTGTGTGTGATTGGAGGTCAAGCCCATCTCTGTCTAACAGTGTGAGACATTAGAGAGAGACTGTAGCTGGTAATTAGGAGCTGCCACTAAAGCTTGTGCTAAAGTGAGCCGGCTCCAACAATCCTGGCTGCCTCCATTGACCCATCGCCATTAAATCAAATCTAATGTGTATTTCTAGTGTTATGAGTTTGTGTTTTAACCCCATTTTTAATCCAATTTTTCATATGGCGGTTTGTCACTTGTCATGACTTTGTGCAGAAAGGACAGAGGGAGGATTGATGGATAATAAGACAGCTGTGTCATTGTGAAAGTGTGTTTTTTCTGTTTGTATTAGTTAATTACTTTGTCAATTAATTCTGCATCACTGGGCCATCTGCAAATTTTGAAAAAGGAAGCATTTACAGGGAGACAAACTGGCAAATCTTAACAAACATTCTCAAACATTAACGCTTAATGTTTAGCTGTGATGAACACTGGACCTATTATTGGTTTTCAAAATTATGAAAAATTAGTATTTAGCAATTAACAAAATTGTATCTCTTTTGAATCAAAAAGCTTTCAAAGGAAGGTCATTTGGACAACGTTTTACAAATCAATATGTTTCCACTTCGGTCCAAAGGTAATTTTCAATCTAAGGAGCTGGTCTGAAAGATGAATGAAGGATTTCTCCAATTTATATCTTTTGAGTGGGGAAAATGAAAGAAATGAAAGAATAAACAGAATTAACAAAGTGCTTCACAACAACATAAAAACACAACACACACACAACAATAGAAGACAGAGAGAAAAGATAAAAATGCACCTACAAAACAGAAGAAAATCATCTAAAGGCTAATCAATAAAAGGGAGTTTTATGAAGCGATTTAAAAGATGGAGCTGATGGTGCAAGATGTCAGAGGAAACTGAACCCGAGGAATTTTTAATTGGAATTGAAATTGTTAACAGAAATCAAAGTTTGAAAGTTTTACCAATTTGGACTATTTTTAGGATTGCAAAGCATATTGGGTTTGCTTTGCTTTCAGCCTTTTATGTCTGAAAGTACTGTTTGCGGAAGTATTGTCAGAATAAAACGAGGGATAAGACTGGTAGATCAAAGAACACGCACCAAGGCCCATTAAACCAATACCCTAAACTCATACGACACCTTTTAAGCTGAAGGTGGCAGTAGAGAGCACTTTCTTACTGAAATACTACATCAGCTGTATTTCTAGTAACATCATGACACTTATTATTTAAAACCCACTCAACACAACATGCGCTTTAAACATAGCACTGGTACAAACCCTGGTGCGTCTGAGTCATCCTTCAGTGGGACGCTAACAGTGTTGACCTGTGCATTAGAAGTCTCTGAGCTGATATAATGTATTATGATGCTGGAGTGGTTGTGTTTGAACGCGTGGCTTTAAGATTAATGCAGTTCTTGTCCCACAGTAATCCATCCACCTGCCACCTCTGTGAGCTTCAACACTCTGGGAAGGACACGGAATCACAACAGGCTCATGGGTAGTGCCTATGAATCACACGCATCCTGTCATGAAATCACATCTGAGTGTTATGATTATTTGTGGGAGGAAACATCACAATTGTAGGATTATTCACAATTATTAACATGCCATGATGAAACAACAGTGAAATCCCTACTTCACTTTTATTCACATTGTCAAACAAAAAGATCACATAGACAAAAGCATGTTACATTTAGGTTTAATTTTTTGGGAGAGGTTGAAATGACCAAAAGTTTTTCTACGTTCTACACAATAGATACACCAGATACAAACAGTAAAGTCCACAGATCTTGGGTGTGACTTTGAACTGGTGAGTTATGAGAGAGAAAGTGAGACAGCAGCAGTCACCCTGAGCTGTCACTCTGCTGTAGTTTACACTGCACTCGTCCTGCCCTTCACTAAAACAAACTCAAGTGGTCAATACCATTAACGCCACTCTGTATACTGTCTATTCAAAGTCACTTATGTTATTAAATATGGACAGGTCCAACATGGAGTCATGTATGTAAACCTCTAGTCCTGTTACTTCATCCAAGAACCAATAAAAAAGAACATATATTTATATTTCTGGATCTGCCCCTCTTCGACCCATTAACATGTCCTCTTTCACTACATTCACACGTCGCGGTTTTCCTAAAAAGTCTCTAGTCTTGTAGCTTTCAGCATCTTTCAACCCAAACCATCTGTACATGTCCAAAGCCTCTCAATCTGATCTCAAACTTTGTCTTTAAAATAGTGGTTCCCTTTTTTCCTTGAAGCTGCCTCTGTGTGAACAAGCATTTCAAACAAATGAACAGCTACTATAATGGTCATGTTCTAACACCCAAATTCCAATCATTTGTTTGGTATTTTTACTATTTTATTTGCACAAATGATTACTCGACTTACTGACCAGACTGGGAACCACTGCTCTAAAATGTCAAAGATGAAATGTCCTTTAGATGTCCCCAATTCTAATCTTGAAGGTGCAATGCGTCATATTTCTGATGCCTGACAGCTGCTATTCTCATGTCCATGTCATGGTGTTTTTATTGCTAAGAAATTTCCTCGAAAAACTACAGATCTGACCAGTAACTTGGCCTTGTTGTCTTCATTAAGATTCATCAATCAATCTATAGTTCAGACTTCTGGTCCATATAAAACAGTGAAAACACACATAAAACAAACACAATATAGTACAATTTTGCAAGCTTAATGCCATGCTGTGGAACATATAGGTAAGGCAATCAAGAAAAAAGTTGCACCTTTAACATCCATCATCATGAACAAAGGGAACCACAGTATTTTCAGCTCAGCCCTCCGTCTTTTCCACACATGATGCTAATTTAACACAATGTTTTACTGTTATGTTCTAACCAAAGCGCACACCTGCAGTTGTTTTTGTTTCATTCAAGTATCTAATCCATATATAATTAGAGTAAGACGTTTGCATTTTCACTCATTCATAAAATATAACTCTTGCATGGTAAACTTTTTCATTAGCGTCTCATCGCACATTGTTCAAACATTTATAAACCTTGATCAAACCTTCATTATCCCGAGCTTTGGAGAAACACAGTGAGCTCATGTATCGGCATTAGTCACTGTCAACACTGGATCTGATTAGACTCAAACTGCACTGTCATCGTTTCTCCGTCTGAATATTTTAATAGTAAACGATAAGGATCTGAAAACAATTAGTCAATGTCTGCTATGGTAATGTATGCCAACATGATAACGAGTGTGGTTAAAAACTGTGTTATGATTGGCTGACGGGGGGGAAACTCAATTGAATTGGTTATCGTGCAAAATTCAATCAATGCAGTCATTTTGTTACTTAAGTAAAAGTACAGATACAGGAGTGAAACATTTACTTAAGACAAAGTATTGCATATAAAAATCTACATAAGTTAAAGCAAAAGTAAAATTGTATTGAGTTATTATTAAGTATGATTATTTTGCACAGATTTTTAAATTATTAAAAAGTAAAATGTGGTGATCTTGATAAAGAATTGTCCAAATTTTCAATCAGTTCTTTAAAAACTTTTTTATATTTATACATATTTATATATATTTTAGTTTGCTCAAGGCCAGGATTTGAACTCAAAACCTTCAAGCACAATGTCACCATAAACATGCTAAAAACAATATATATGGAAAGTACTTTTTACTTTTCAACCCTTTCAAAAATGTAGTGAAGCAGAAAGTGCATATCTGCTCTCAGATGTAGAAATGAAAGATAAAAGTATCCATTATAGTATATGATAAATGAAAGTAGAGGACATTAACTTTTGTACTTTGTTACTTTCCAGCACTGAATCAGTGTAACCATAATCACAGTAAATAATCAGTACAATAACAATACAATTACAACTTTCAATGTGTTGGTCAAAAATAAAACCTATGAAGTTTCAATAGTTACAGGTGTAAAATCTGGTCGAATATCCTGGATGATATATAGTATTTATAAGCATTACTTTATTTAAGACACAAAATGAAAATGTAAAAATGTGAACTGATTGGGATAAGTAAGATTAACTTCTGTTCAGAATGTTCCAAACTAGTGTGCAGCCAACAGGTACCCGCTGAAATGAAGAAGAAATTAAAATACAAATGATGATAATCTCACTTGTCTATACTGGTACATACTGAGAATTCTTGAAGCTCAGTGGCACACAATGCGTGTCTGAAATCAAAAGGGTGATGAAAAGTAATATCCTTCTACAATAGCGCTCCGTATCAGAGTCTTATGGGCAGAACCTCAGCAGCTGGTTGCATGTTTGTCAGATAAACCTGCTCCAGATGTTAATCTCATCAGATCCATCTCACTGTTTGTTTGTTTATTTGTTTGGTTTGAAGAGCAAATCTCTCATAAATCTCACGCATCTCTGTCTGAAAACATAAAGCAACACTTTTTCTGTATTTTATCCTGATCTTGTGCACTCATTTCAAGCGCTGGGACAAGAATAAATACAACTTCAATGTGAAATTATAAAATGATTAAACGGGATACTTTTATAATGGTGGGTGATATTCTATGCAGTAACATTACTTAATGCAATCAAGCTGTTTTGCAAATAGACACAAGGCTCTAAAACAAAGGGAAACTAACTAACTGACTGATACTTAGTGTTGTTATTTGAAAAATGAAATACCTTAATGTATACCTTAAATGTGCTCTACATTGACATTTAACTTATTTATCTTTCATTTATTCAATTACAGCTGTTTTTATTGCTAAAGAATGCCTTGGAAAAATGACATAAATTAGTTTAATACCATACTTTGGAACATTCCAGGCAAATAAAGAACATCTCTATGGAGACAAAAAGGTGGCAGACCCTCCATAAAAGTGCACCTATTATGCATTGTTCACATTGTTATTGGCCTTTAAACCTGCTCTTGAGTGTCTTCAGTTTGGCATGTCATGTTTTAGAACTAAAAATAAAATGCTTTTACAAAGAAAAATATAACTTTATAACTGCGTTGAGAGATGTCATGTTGTCTTAGCTGTGGCTCCATCTACTGGCTGTAGAGGCAATTACACACATGTAGATATATACCCACAATGCAATGTAGTATGCAGTGGATCTGACGAAATTGTAGTTATCGTGATTAGATGGAAGAAATGTTCAGAGCGAGTCTGACAATGATTTAAAAGAGTTAAAACCACAAAAAGATTCTTGGATAAGTGACGTCAGCATCATCTACGTCACATGTCGAAGGAGTTCAGAACGCAGTGTTGGAGAGAGAGGATTTTCAATTGAGTATTCATCAAACAAACGTGAATCAAGCTAAATGCTTATCCAGGTTTGTTTTTGATGACAGAACAATGTTAGAGCATGGTTAAAGGCTCAAAAAAGTCAATTTTGCATAATATTTGTCCTTTAACTTTGAACAATGCTCATTCAAAACTATATAACATAAACTGAAAAGATCTGCAATAAATATCTACCAAAACACATTGATACAAAACATATCGAACGGATTAAACAATACAGATGGCAAAAAAGTAACTTTTTCAAAAATCCCCTTCGGTGGCTTCCACTGAAGCAGCTGTCAGTCAAAACCATATCCATCAAACCGTGTCTTCATCATGACTTTAGTTTGTGAATAGTTTGTGAATAGAAGGAGCAGCTCTGCCACAGTCAATAACATTAACACAAGCAGGACGTGTTTATGGTTGTTTTAGTGTGAGGCTGTGACCAGCTCTGAGCCTGGAGCACTGTTAGATAACTCTACATTAGACAGCACTCCAGTTTAGGGACATGCCCACCAGCGTCTTTCACTTAACATTATCCACAAAAACTAGAATACCACCAAACTTATGATAATGCTTTCACACAATCCAATACAAGAGAAATACAGTTCAATGTAAAGTCCACTGAAAACTAGATTTACCGCCCATGTAAGTTTTAGGTAAAGGATCCTCAACCTTCTTTTATTTATGGATGTTGTTGTTTTGCCTAGAATGTTACACAAAATGTCATAAAACGTAAAGCAATTTCTATGGACACAAACAGGTGACTCCAACAAATTGGCAATAAAAACATGATTAATACTATACTGCCAAAAATAACAATAACTATTATCACAACTTTTGACTACAACTTCTACCACCAATCTGACTAAATTAATATTTCTGTTATTAATACAAATACCACCCCCATAACCAATACAATTTCACAATACAATTTTATTACACTGTCAACTATTAGTAGTACTTTTCTCTTTTTTCCCAATACTATCTATCTTTTATTTTCCGATTGCTCTGATTTTTCTTTACAGCAAGGATCTAATCTAAATCTAAAGTGAACCATAGGTGATTCTCCCCCAGTTAATTCTCAGTACACGTTGCATGTGTCTTCCAAGTATTCATAGAACACAGCAGTCATGTCATCAGCAGTGTTTCCATTTGTTATTGAAAGAGCTTTTAAAAATCACTTAGGGACGGCGTTGAGGGGAAGTCTTTCCATATAAACAAGCACCTGGAGATTGTAAGTGATAGGAGCTGTCCCAGGACGGTCCTTCTATGCATGAGATGATTCCTTATTATGATGTTATAATAAGGATAGAACATACTGGATTGCTTTCTATGTTTTTTTCCCGGTTTCTATAGCACAGACTTGTTGATTAAAGGCAATGGACCGGATTTCAGTCAATAAAGTGACATTATAGAATACAAATTGAGTGAAAGTGGTCAAATGTGTAGCAGCATTGAGCTATTGCACTCTAATCTGTACGAAGAACAAATACGATATATATGTGGAAATATTCTGGTTTAAAATATGTTTAAACTAGTAGTTCTCAAATTTGTCACACCAAGTACCACTTAGGATAATATTTAGCCTTCCACCAGATCTAAACCAGGTCTAAAATAGGGTTAAACCAGGTCTAAAATACTGCACAATTAATACAGAAGTTCTAACCAAGGAGGTGCCAAAGTAGGGAGAAAAAAGACCCTTCCAGGAGTGACACAAGAACCTGTATGCCCACACAGCCTGGTACTTGTGTTTACATTCTATAAATTCATTATAACAGAGCAAATAAAAAATGCCAACGAGTGATAACTGTCAATATCTAACTTCATCCACTAATTTCTAAAGTTCACCGTAAGATTTGTGGCGCTTGGTGAAACAAAACAAAAATGTTCAAAGTGATTCACAATATTTTTTTGGTGCTTCATTGTCCAGAATAACGTTTTAAAGATTTGAGAAATGTACACAATTACGCAAAACACCACACGGTAATATTTTTAATGAGGCTTTGGTGTTGCTCACATTTGCTCAAGTGTTTGTCAGTTTCCAAATCTGTCCTGTTTTTTTGCAGTTTGTGTTGTTTGAAGGCTAACTCTACCAGTGAAAATGCATTAGAACTAAAACATGGAATGGTACCGGGTTAATGGAAAACACTGGAAGGGTCTATTGGGATAAAACTGAAGACGACAAGTTCATATACCACCACAGTTTGAGAATCATTGGAGTTATTTGTGATAACATGAAACGTATGTAGAATGACGCCATCATTTTGTTCAAATCGTCATCGCAACAACTCAGTGTCGATAAAAAAACGACACAAGAAAAAGGCAAATATATGTAACTCCAATGTATGAAAAGCAGCACGTAGAAGAGGGAATCTGCCTCAACAATTTATGCGACAGTAACTCAAAGTTTTTAACAGGAAACATAAGTATAGGTTGTTGTTTTAAGTGCACCAGGAAACATAAGTTCAGACGTCTTGACATGATCAATTAAAATGGTCTTTGTGTAAATACAGGTCAGAATAAGTGATTGTTTGTGTCCAGGGAAAGCAGTACTGTACATGTAAGACAAACGAGCAAAGCTAAAGGTCAGAGGTGACAGCAGCGACAGTGAAACGCAGTGAAGAGGTAGAAGTTGCTGTACCTTTCTGAAGGCTCATGTCTACCATTCGAGGCTCGGCCAGCTCCAGGAAGAAGTTCTTGTTTTTCTCATACTCCTCGTCGTCAATAATTTTCACGTGAATGTATTTGCTGTAAGAGGAGAAAGGGAGGGCAAAAGAGGACAGAGAGAGAAAGAAGAAAAGGTTAATTTGTGATGGATAGACAAATGATGCGCTTTGTCAGTAAAGGATTAATCATCAGCGTGGAGGAAGGTTAGAAGGTGAAAGGGCAAGCTTCATCCACACAGAGTCAAAGATGGCCGAAATGTTCCCAGGAGCAGTGTGTTTTTATTATCAGTGCATAAATGACATGATGTTTGGGTTTTTGTGCCTTATAAAACATATTCAGACAGCAAGGATGACTTACGGGCGAATATAACAAGTTTAAAAGCAAGTGTGCTGTTCTTATACTGCGTTCCAGGTAACTGAAAGGTCAGTTATTTGCAGCTGAATGTTACAAGTAAAAACTTCAGAGCGTTTCAGCTGAATTAACAAAACGGTTAAGGCTAAACCGAAGACTAAAGATATACACACAATAAAAAGAACATTTTAAACATGTTAAATAACAGAATGCTTATCGGTTATGTGCTGGTTAATCACTCAGACGAGTATCATTAATGCAACACGTCACAGTTCATCTCGTTTGTGAAGTGGGAGTCCCTCGACAAGCTCCCAGTTTACAAGTAGGAATTACACGTTCGAGTGGCGAGTTTTAACAAACAAAAATGGTTTTCAGGGTCGATTTCATGACCATGAACAAGATAGACCTTTAAACAGTGCCTTTAAACGCAAATGTAGTCAATTTTATGAACTGACAGACTGAAATTGACTGTTCACCTCTCAATTAAAAAGAACCAAGCATATGATTGATGATTTGAAATGATTAGATCTAAATTTGATTACAATTCAATTAATTTCACAGCCCTTGTCCATGGATTATACAATTATTGGATATTACTATGGCACATAGTCTGTCAGAAGAACTGGATCCACCATTTTATTTAAGAATTGCAATGGATTTTCACATTGGAATTTCTATTCTTGAGCCAGTTTGGACATAAATCACCGAACAAATCAGTTTTAAATAGTCTATTTCATTCTCAAGCCTTTCGAGTGCACCAGGACTAAACCAGGTCTAAAACAGGACTATACCAGGTCTTAACTAGGGAAGTTGAGAACCATTGGATTTAACGTGTTTTTGTAGTTGAAGAGAATTTTGGCATTTTAATACAAATGTCAGACATTCTTTGATGAGTGAGACCTATAGCTTTACAGTAATAATTGATTTTGTATTCTTCGTTCTTTGTCTTTTGCACCAGATGCCCTTCTACATGCAGCCCACCATCACACCCAAGCTCAGGGCAACCATCCATTTCCCAAAAGAGACAAGACTCTTTTCATCAAAACACAACCGAAGCTGTCTTGTGCAGTCCTAATACATTTGAACTTGACACATTTAACACGGTCGAGGGTTCCCATTGGCTGCCACCGGTGTCACTACAACTGTTATTTATCACAGCGTCCCAAACAAACAGAGCAGAAACAAGAGAATGGACTGAGCCGGTGGACAGTGATCAATCAGGCTGTGAAATGTAACTTTACAAGGCCGAGAGGTGAGCGCGCCATAACCGAGAGAAACTATCGCCATCTGAATGGATTTTTACGGTCGATTTTTAGGTCAGAGGACTTTAAAGAAACGGGCTTCCACAAACCTCACGTCCAGAATGAAAGAGAGAGGGGACAGGGAGCTATAAGTCAAAACCAAACTGCTCCGAAAAGAGAATATGGCGAGGTGCAAGACTAGAGGTGAGCGGTATTGGCAGAAATTAACATCTTTCTCGATGATGATATTCAGACGATATGATGGCAGTTAATCAGAAAAGTTCAAAAACATGCCTGCAAATGTCTATACTAGAGTTTAAGTATTGTATAAAACATGATAGGACTGAAAATTCACCAAAAACGTCCCTTGAACAAAGCTGTCACGCCCCAAATTTGGAATGAACTCTCTCTCGCCCAGTGTTCGTTGGATTCCGTGAATGTATCTACAGACTTACTTACATTAGCATTTTTACCTTTCTGACCAGGCTACTAAAAATGTGACTATATTGTGTTATATATATATATATATATATATATATATATATATATATATATATTTTTTTTTTTTTTTTTAAGATAAAGTACATTGTTTTTATCGTGACATGTCATAAACAACCCAATTGTCATAAAAAATGAACAAATCAAATTACATAAAAAGAAGAAAGAAGAATTTCATTAATGGGGTATTTTACAGTTTTTTATTACTGTGTGAAGCCCTTTATATATCTGTGAAAACGCTCTACAAATAAAGTTTATTTACTTACTAGAAATATCATACTATACTCTAGACTAGATTTCATGTTTTTTTGTACTTGTTATGACAAGTTTGTTGTATTTGTATTCTTGAGCTGCTTATTTTGCAGCCTTATTTATGTTTTTTACAAGGTTAATGCTAGAGTCCACACATCCACAAGGCCACATGAGTGATGGCCTGCTATTGACCCTTTGCACCTACGTCACACGATCACGTGGGTGCACCATAATGGACGGCAAGAGTATCCGAGCGCAGAATTACGGGGAGCGCAAAAGTAACAAACTCACAGTGATTGCAATTATTTTTGTCACTTAAGCGATGGCTACTTCTAACTCATGTTCAGTTCAGTTGTCAGTGGAAGCAGGACAACTTTTACGCGCTCACAAAGCGCGGTATTTTGAGAAAGTGAAGATCGCTAGCTTAGAAACGGACCCTTACCTGTTTCCTCCTGCCATGCTCACCGATTTAATCAAAACGTCAATATCATTCATTTTCTACCGCTTGTTCCCGTTAGGGGTCGCGGGTGACTGGAGCCTATCCCAGTGACTTTTGGCCTTAGGCGGGGTACACCCTGGACAGTGGCCAACCGTGGGTTCTCTCCGGGTTCTCCCACCGTCCAAAGACATGACTGTGTAGGGTAACTGAGAACTCTAAATTGTCCCTAGTGAATGAATGTGAGAGTGAATGGTTGTCTGTCAATGTCTCTGTCTCTCTGTGTCAATATCATCATAATCAATATATTTTATTCACAAATAATAATTTTGTGGATGTAATATGTATTATCCATTTTGCAGGCTTGAGTCTATATACATACATACATACATACAAGTTAATTTCTTGGCTGGATAACTAACGCCGTGCCCCGCATAACTTTGACTGTTTCACATATTCAGATATGTTTTTGTGTAAAATGTCATACACTTGTAACATTGGCATTGACTTAACTTGTAAAAAATGCTCACTGCAAATCCGTGAGTACTTGGATGGCTTCCAGTTCTTTGGATTTATTGCTGCTACCCATCGCCGTCTTCTGTCTTCATAAACAGGTAAACGATAAAAGGCTACATTGGACTTACGGCTTTGCCTGTTAGTGCAGCCAACCGCACAACAGGATATCACCATTTTACGTGTAAAATTGATCAATGTTAGCTTACTAATAGTTAGGTTTAGGGCAAATTTCGATCATTTTACCTCGCACAAACAGCGCTTCCGCCGTCCGTCATGGCAAAGTGGGCGTTCCATGACGTCACATGCAAAGGGTCAATATCGGTCTGTAAAATTATGAAGTTTAGGGTAATGGGTAAGCTTAAGAGTTTGGGTAATGGGTAAAGGGTAAGTAGGAAAAGGGTTAGGTTAGAAAAACTGAACATTTAAGCAGCAGTAGGTGTAGTAGATGTAGCAGGGGATGACTAATTTATCACCCACAAGCCTTATATCATCTTCTGCAATAAAATAAAACATAAACCAGTCACAAATGTAACACAGACACTTCTGTCCCTCCACACCCGACTATCAAGTACTAACCTTTTTACATTGAGATTGTACACACATATTCAAATTGTACATTACTCCAAAAAACAATTGTGATATAATGCATTTTTTGGATATATCTCCAACCTTTATGTAAAACAAGACTTGACACAAAAATGAAGCTAAATTAGGACTGATATGTGCTGTGATATACAGAGGTTTTGCTGGCTACAAGAGAAACTATTTATAAGCAAAACATTTCAAAAACTTGATCTTTACCTTCCCTGTTCCATCCAGTTTCCTAGTTTATTCAATATCTATTTGGATTTGTCTTTTCGTACATGAGTTTGTAAGAAGTTAAGGCACATTAAATCTCATAAGAAGACAATGTAAAATATATTTGATTGATAGAGCAGACTTAGTCCCTGGTCTCTCAAGTGTCAGAGCACAGTTTATTGGTCTGGCCTGAGCAGAACAGGTCTTTAATGAAGTGAATCGTCTTCAGGGCTAGACTCAGTGACACCAGCCCGGAACGGCTCAGTCTGCCCCTCGGCCCAACTCTGATCACCGTTATCGATCTGTTTAAAGAGTTATTGACGAGTTCAGGGCAGTTAAGTGGTCAGTAGGAACCTGCATGTCTGCGCGTCTCAAATCACTGCTCTGGCTCCAAGAGGAATACCCTCTTTTTTTTCAATTATCCAGCGAGATTTAGGCTCACGCATTGTTAGGGATGTGTGAAATGGTACACTTTTTAGAGGAGAATATTTCCTTTCTATATGCATTTTATTGTTGGTGAGTTGTCAACAAATACTGTATAACTTCCTGCACTTTTCCCTGGAATCGTTGAATAATCAGGCTTGTGACAATAGATAACAAAACCAACTGAACTATATCTAAAGAGTTTCACAAGAAATGTTCACATAGTCATTGATTTTTAGATTTAAATAAGTATGAGATGACCAAAGATATCAAGTTTTATGTTACACAATGTCGAGAAATACGAGTATTAACACCATGACTAAATAACAAGATAATTCTTGATTAAATTATATTCCCTTTGTCTAATATCTTACCAATTTTGATGTAAATAGCTCAATGTTGATGTGGAGGGAAAAAAACAGCAATATAAAAACGTGTTACATTTATGTTTTAGGAGTTGAAAACAAATAGAAATTACTTCTTCTAAAAAGTGTTATTTTTTTTAGCTGTTTTAGTATTATGGAGCTCACCAGTGAACGCCCAGTGCTTAGTTCTGGAAGTAAATTTGCCGTTCCTTTTCCCCGTAGGGATTCTGAAAACATTAATATTAAATGTTTGAACGCTTGCTCAGGGCTAATCAGCCATGTGGTGAGTCCTGAGCACGAGACCTGTGATTAAATTTGAAATATCTCTCTGAAACTTTATAAACCGCCAAATTATTAACATTTAACCAAATTTAAGTTTAACATGTGTTTTTTGGGCTGTTTTATGAACATACAGTAGACATAGACATATAGCCCTTAATCTTCTCTTCTTAATATTTTAATTTTTCTGAAGGTCTATGGCAAAAATGAATGATAAATGTACTTCCAGAACAGCAGCGAACTTCAAAATGTTATACTGTGACCTGAATAGTCAGCATTTTTGATAAACCAAATAATCTTGACATTCCTACGACTATGTAAAAGAATAAATGGAGCTTGTTATTCAACTCTATTACCTTTTTCATGTCTGCTTATCTTCCTGGGGTCTCTACATCCAATCATCATCATTGTCACATGCATTCAAACGCCAGATGCATTCACCTGCTGTCCTTTTGCCTCTTCAAGTTTTCCACAAATCTCCAGTCTAACACATTTTTTCTCCTCCACAGGGTTTGAATTGGACTTGTAGAAATCTGCATGTCCCGCTGCCGTCCCCGAGAATAATAATAACAACCACAAAATACCAGACAGAGCTCTAGACGAGACATGACACTCTTGCACAGGCTCCCAAAAAGCCTTTCACTACAAGCAGCCGACAAGTCAACAATTGTAGACGGCGGCGCAGCTAGCCCTGAAATAAGGATGACATACTTTATTATGAGCTTGACATCTCATGGGAAGATGCTCTTTCTCTTCATCCAAGCGAGAAGACACATTTTCAGCATGTTATTTGGGGAGAGACAGGGAATGTTTGGAAAGCCGTGGCTTCTAATAAGATAAATGGCTCGGCTATGCATTATGGATACAAACTCATGTATCATGCATTCAAAATTCTACTTGGAGCGTTTTGAAAAGCTTGTGTCAGTCAAAGCAGTCTCATAACCGCCACAGTACTGGTATGAATTAACAGTTTTAAGAACAAAGAAAGAAAGGGTTTCAATTTACCACAGCTAAGAGCGCCAAGACCACTGCCAAGGCACTATCTAGCAATGCAAAACATGTGCCAGTGATTTGATGAGGAAGGAGAAGATGTGGTTTTCTATGAGCCCCAAAGCATGTTCAGTCCTGAGGATGAACAAATACAGTTTCAATTCTGGAGTGGAGGCATCTGAGGCAAAATTAGAAGGGAAATTTCATGGGATTCACCTCTGAATATTACAAGATATGAAGTCAGTGATTTCGGCATTGAAAAACATGTAAGTGATATCAGAGCCCATGGTTTAAAGATATTCACAGTTGTGTTTCACATAATTAGTTTTGTTGGTGGGAGATTATAGACGCTTTGCATTTTTGATGAAGGCAAATCTTGGTTTTTAGGTTTTAAATACTTAAGAAATGTTTACCCCACAGTAGTTTTTAATTGCATCTACAGATATTTTACATACTTTACCAGACATTATACTTTTTGTGAAGTGATGTTATTATTAATAATCTTGTATTATCTTGTTTTAATGTCATAGAAAACTGACATTTCTAACCCGTAAATTCAGGAAATGTTGCTTAAGACTTAAAACCATAGGCATAGTCTGTTAATAATCAGGATCTACATCTTTTGTCTAAGTTAACTCCATCCAGGAAATGTGAACATTCTGATGGCATGTAACTTTCTATATGAATAGTAAAACTATTGATTATTGTTAGATAGTACATAGAACAATAACGTTTTGTTATTGAAAAGAGTTTTCAGCTCTTGTATGGAAAATGTGACAGTTTTGAGTCCAGACCTGGACACCAGTAGTGCCCTGCATCATTTCATCTTTTTGAATGTCTTTCTAAAATATTTGCACAGTGATATTCTATTATCTGTCTTGTATATTGGTGAATATACTGTATATGCATTCCTGTGTTTTTTCCCATTATTTCTGAGCTAAACTTCTTTGCGATTGGATGTGTGTTGCTGTATCGCTGGAGGGAGTCTCTGCTATCTTTCTGTATTGTGTTAGCGCTCTCCACAAGAACAATCCATCTCTCTCTCTGCACTTCCCACTGGCAGGGCTTTCCTCAGATTGCCAAGCGAGATGTCTGCAGTGCCGCTGAATGGAAACGTACCTCGTGTTTAATCAGCACCGAGAAGAGAAGAGAGGAGAGAAGGAGAGAGAGGAGGGAGAACTACAGTCGGCTGGACAAGTGCAGACTGGCTATTCTGCAGTTTGGGGCGATGTGGAGCAGACACAATCGGCAAGTGGTGAACGATATCGCAAAAAGTAATATCAGAATTTTCTTTTGGCTTAGGTGTCGATTTCTGTTTGATTACGATTGATACTTTGTGTTGCCTTTCATGGTAAATAAAGCATGACGTCACACTTCAAGTTTGAGAACCCCAGCTTTAGCTAACCACTTTCACCTCCACTCCTACATTACTCTTTGAATTGGACATCATAGCTCCACGCTACACCCAGCTCTGATCCGAAAATACGCTGCTCTTTTTGCCAAACATCTCAGTAATTTCTCGTTGAGCCGCTTCGAACAGCTGCGGTGGTAAAAGCCTGGAGTGCCGAGACATACGGACCAGCAAACCCAGGTCATCTGCCTTCCTCTAATCCACCAGCAGATTAACTTAATACAATATGGCAACATTCAAAATATGTTTCCATTAAGGTCCAATTAGACCTGGATCACAGCCAAAACTGCGCTTAGGACAGAGGAAGTCAATAAATAGCTAATTAGTTAAACGTCATGAATTACAGACACGAATAAATAGCGTATTACATCTCCAGCTATGGGCCTCAGATGGAGTACTAACAACCATTCACATTCATTATGGGCGTTTTAGGTAAACTTTGATTGCGTTTTATTTGCACACATTATAATTAGGAACTAACTTAAACTAAACTCGTAAATAAACCAGCACAAAACCAGGACAGGTGGAAAAGACAAACCTAAATGAGGCATAAACCACATTAAAAACCATTGGGGTATTTTATCATCAGTCTCCTGTGAGAGCGTAAACACTTCCTCTTTGTTGCTCGGTTGTCATTAAAATAACTGTCCCCAAATGACACTGACGATGTTTTAATTAGTGTCTCATTCATGAAGTAAAGGCTGATGGTGTCAGAGCTCGCAGGAATAACAGAGGGAAGTCTCCTCTTGACAATTAAGGAAGAAAGGTTTGGGAAGCTATTGACATCACTCAGCGTTCAACAGGTTTTGTTTGAAGATGGATGGAATTAACGGCTTGGAACAACAACCTGTGACAACCTTTCTTTTAAATAGACTTTCTTTTCCAAAAAACTCCAAATAATCTACATTGATAAAACACACTCCCATCATATACTATGCTTAATGATCTTCGACACGTTTCCCACACGTTTTGGCGACACACGGTGTATCAAGAGAACATCTAGATACATCTAGACTCATCGTGGAGCATATGGAGCCTGCCACACCAACGAGCCACCTGTAGAGGCCACACAGGAGCAGAACCACGACGTTAAACTACATTTGCATTTGTTGTCGACATACGCAATCAATTATTCATCCGTCTCCCCCACAGCTGGTCACAGAAAATCACTGGTACTATCAAAACACCTGCTGTACATGAGCGGAAATCAGCAAGTAGTGTTTAAAGGGAAAGAGCAGAAGAATACATTTACATCAACTCTGCAAAGTCGTCTCTGCAAAGTCATTTGAAAAATAAAGAAAGACATTTTTTTTATTCAATAGACGTTTATTTATTAACCTTTATTCAATCAGGCGAAAAGCATTAAGATCGAAACCTTTTTCATGGGTGAGCTAGGCCAAAGTGCAAAATTTCACCACACAATCATGAAAAAAAAAATGTACACAAACACACAAAAAAAGAACTACATTTAAAAGCACAAACAATACTTGTAGGATTCTCGCTCTTTGTTATTTTTGTTTTTTTTAATAGAGCTCAAATCCCTCAGTGAAACCAGTTTACACAACTTCAGCTCAGATTGGAGAGTTCCAAGCTGTGGGAGCAGTATATCAAAAGGCTCAATTCCCCCCAGTCAGTCTGTACTCGAGGGACAGAAAAGCACTAAATCTGAATGTGAGCGCAGGGCATAGTGACCTTCAGCTCTCTGCACAAGGTCGCACAGACAGGTCGGTGCACAACCACAAATAGACTTAAAGATTGGAGTCAGTGAGTAAACTTCAGAGCACTCAGTCATGAATACCATTGGATGTATCATGCTCTTAGCTAGTCTAAATGCACACTTGATTATCTTGTCCGATTACTGAATTACTGCTACTAATAATAATATAATGTAAATGCACTGCCAACCTGTGGGCCAGTGGATCTGACTGCCAAGGATGGTTATGTAGAGAGCAGGAATCGAATCAGATCAAAAGGTGGCTGCCATGGTGGGTTTGACTCCCAAGGCTTTCTATGCGAGTTTGCATGTCCTTATTGTATCTAGATGGCTTTCTTCCAGGCTGTCAGGTTTCCCCCATCAACCCAATTCAAGCTACGGTATGTAGATAAAATCCTCCAGCCGTGGTAGTTCTGACTAAGCCAGTTGTGTGGCATCCACTGCTCCTGAGGAGATGCCCCGGCGACTTTGAAAGATGGGTCAAATGTAGTGGACACACTTCCTACGGGGACAGTAAATTGTATCTTAATCTTGATATTTAACACCAAAATTTTAAACTTTCTACAGTTTCAAATGCTATTAATACAAGCCCTGATTACAACATACTACATTCACTGTTCCCATAGTACGAAGGTTACTTCAAGAGGTTGTACCCACATTTTTTCCATGCAGTTGAGTAAAATTTGATTTGCTCCATGCAGAATTGTGTTGTTTGTTGTGTGTGTTGTTTTTGTCTATACCATGTCAGTAAAAGTGAAAGCTGTAAAAGCACGCTTATAAATTAGTAAATCATTATTTGGAGTATTATTCCACATGTCTTGTTCTGGTCCACCAGCACAAAAAGACTATTTATACAAGTGGAATAGGACATTTCAGGTTTCTCTGTTTCTCCTATACCACTTCTTGCAGTCGTGTCGTTTAACTTTTGAAGCGAACAGATCCTGAGGAGACCAAAGACTAGAAGTGTTTTTGAAGGATCTGAGGGCGGAGGCGATGAATAAAGTCTGTCTGAACTACAGTTTGTTTTGTTTGGCTCCAGAGCAGAGAAACACGAAGAGACGTATACATTGGAGTACTATTCTGAATATTTATTTGAAGGAACTACTTTGCAGACACAACATAGAGGCTTAAAGTCTTTTCTTATCTTCAGATTGACAACTGAAGACTATGAATCAGAATTAGAAGTAGCCGTAGCAGTAGTAGTTGCAGTGGTATGATTAAAGGTGGAATGGAGGATTTCGGGCAACAAATCAGAATCTCATTTCCTCGTGGGTAGCACAAATAACTGGTCCGCTCAGGTGTCAATCATTCTCTGCGCATAGTGCACGCCGCAGGCTCGCACAGGGAAACGCCGCTTCCCCCGGCTGCGCATGCGTGGTTGATATGCTAGTGTGTTTATGTAGCAGGGTAGCGGCGAGTTCGGTCATTGTACGTCTTAACGTTCATCCGCCGGCACCGAAATGGCTGAGGGACGAAGAGAAAGACTGTTTATGAAGCCACAGAAGAGACGAAAGTCTGCAGAGGAAAGAAACAAAACGCTTGTTATTCTGGGGGAATCGTTTACGCGCTGGCGAGCATTGAAAGCGCAAAACAGGCTGATGCCTCCGCGGCAAACTTTCTGCTGGACAGGTAACTGTTTATCTGACTCTTTTTTTATCTTATTGTATGTGGAGTGTATTATTAAATCTTCTTCGCGGAGGTTGTCGTGAGAAAGCGACACCAATCGTCTTGTAAACAAATGCGCATGGGCAGTGCTGCTGGGCGTGCTCGTTCACGAGGTTTGCTAGGCGTTCAGTCAGGAGAAACGGGGCGGGAGGGAGGGGGAACCTGCGCATGCGCTTTTTCAAAAAAAGGACTAACAGTCGCAGATTTTCAAATCGGCGAGAAATCCTCCATTCCACCTTTAATATACTCATGTCACTTCATGTCTATCTTTGCGGAGGCTGCTACGGGGTCTCTGGGGGTAAAATGCAGGGGCCACGGGAGGTGTGAACCCTCGAATAATTACCCAGGAGCACTTTCTGAGACTCCAGTCTGTCACTGTGTGAAAGGGTGCCATGTTTCACCACGACAGCTAATAACTTGTCTGTTCATTTTGACACATTAGCGGTCAACAGCCCAAGCAAATAACGACTGGGTGTTTTGTATTTAGAAAGTAACAAATATGAGTCTTTTCATGGGCAGAAAAAAAACTGCTAACCCTGTAGTCCGCAGCCAAATTCAGAAATGTATTGGATTCACGTAGGATTTTAGCATAATTCCCAACATTTATATTTTAAATGTGCAATGTGTGTGTGAATTGAATCTGAAATAGTGAATCTATTTGCAGGCTCTATACTTACGTTTTTCTAAAATTGTAAAAGTTGACACCGTTTTATACAATCATGATTGCCTTTCCAAAAAATGGGATACTGACTGGACACTAGGGCTGCGAGATTAATGGCAATAGAATCGAAATCGCAGTTTGAATGGACGCAAATGGCAAAGACTGCAATTTTTGAAGAACCATAATTTCAAACATACAAAATGTTCTTAAATGAATTATTATTTAATTTGTTTGTCAGTTGATAGACCTGTTTTGGTCTTTTTATCGCTTCTTCAAGACGCATTTAAAATATTAACTTTTAACAGGAACCTATTGTTAAAAACATCAAGTGCAAATCCAATCGCAATCACAATACTTTTCTAATTCATCATACTAAATACTACATCCTCCGCTCATTCAAACAGAGCGCTTTCTGCTTTTGTGCTCTCTTACATAACACTATAACTACAAGTGAGACACATGTGGACCCGCCCGGAGGAGGTTTTCAGAAAGTGTTGGTTACTTCTGCTTCGATACACTTCAATACATACTGCTGCAAGCCTACAACAGTTTTTCAAGTCAATTTTTCCATTGGTAAATATAACCAAAGCAGATAGATGTGACTCGGCCTTCAGGACTGTCATTGCATTGCTTTCATTCTTTTCAGTCCAAACCTGTAGCTCTATTGACTGGATTTTCAAAGAGTCTACTGAACTAGAAGTGAATATAAACTACATACGCTTGAAAAGGAAAGTGGGATATTTAACTGTGACATTATCCTTGTTTTCATTGATGCACTATTAAAACAACTATGCTGATAAGCTGAATCTTTATACTCCATCTTAGTTACTTTTATTAGTTAGCAAAAATATAGTTTTAGTCATATATAAGTCGTCACTGATTACTTTTTCACCTAAGGTTCATCTACAAAATATTACATGGACAAAAACTATGACAAAATATAATATAATATGACTGGATGTGGTATTATACTAATACTTCATGCCAACTATCTTTGAATTTACCACATCTCTCACCAAAAACAAAACTACACACTCCGTCACTGTCTTGACATCATCTTTCCCACATCCTTCGCAATATTTCCGCCGAGTCAGATCACCTCTCCTCCTTCAAAACCGTAAACAAACTGGAGCCAATAAAGCTGTTTTGACGGAGGCCCGCAGAAGAGAAAAGGCTCAATGGCTCATGGGAAATCAGCGTCTTAATTAAGCAGGCCTGGATTCTGTCACTGAGCGTGGGATTACGGGCCCCGCTCATTATAGTCCTGATTATTGCCTTTCCTCAGCAATCACAGAAAAGGCCTGTAAAAAAAACATTTGTCAGTGATTTCTCTAATTTCACCACAAACCCAGCATCAGCTTTAATATTTCACACATTTTTAAAGGTGCACTAACTTGTCATGATACTGCTTTACCTTGAATATGGCATTAAATGAATCCATCAGGTGTTATTAGTCCTCAAAAATGACTGTGAGCTCGACCTGTGAAGGTTTGTATAGTTTATAAGTTTAATATCCTACTGTGGAACTTTACAGGTGAAGCAATTTAATCTTAAATAGTTACATAGAGCACCTTTAATATGTTCTCCAAAAGTTGATAAAAAATGCTTGGATACAAAGACAATGTCGCAATACTATATGGATATTATCAGCTACAATCCATTGCTATAGGGTTGTGCTTTTATATTTCAGAGTCATGTCCAAAAACCAGATGGTCACAGGTTCCATACATTGGTTGTTGTGTTAAAACTCAGGCCTCCGTCTCGATTCAGATGTCTCCGTGTGCATCTCTGATCAGGCAATCTTAAAAATATGTTTCATTATCTACAGACCAAGTTGCATTTATTTCACTGTTTACGCTCCATGCGTCTCACAGATGAATCAATACACAATCAGTCCTTGTTTGTAGCAGTCGCTCAGTCACATCCAGACAGATGGTGATTTAGCCGTAATAGTAATGAAGGAACAACACCATTCATTTGAGACACTGGAGTTGACTTAACGAACGCAGAGCCCCTCACTCCACTGCCTCTCAGACAGAAGACAGATCACCGCTAACACGTGGAAGCTGTGTTAGTAATACTCTCGTGGTTAATTACATGGTTAGATGATGTTTTTCCCCATTTAGATATGTTTCATGTTTCACACTTGATTTGAGCCGTGCAGTTTGAACGAGCGGAGAAGATGTGGACCAGCTGCTGCAGTTGTAGTCTTGACTTTCCATTTTAAATGCCAGGAAAATGCCCCAGATGTAACTGCACATTCCACAAGCTATTTTATAAAGTATTCTTAATCATTGAGAATAACTTTAAGATGAAAGGCGCCCGGCTAGCTTAGTGTTAGTGTTAGGCTGGGCAGCTGCAGGGGGATGACGTACAGGTGATGTTATGAACTTTACAATGTGGTGAATACAGTGTTGATAAATGGAGGCGTTTGTGGAGTCAATGCCAATGCTGACACTAATTTTAAGGCATATTAAAGATAAAAATAAAATTGCTTTAAATAAGAACTGAAGTAATCTATATATAAAAACAATCAGGTTGAAATTTGAATTGGTTGTTTCTTTATATTTAAAGTTTTTCTAAAAGTTGGCAATAGCTGTGAAAAATGGTTAGCTTAGCCACTGCAGCCGTGCACTGGGAAACATTCTATTTTTATCAAATCTATGCTGCAATTATAAGTCTATATGATTAAGCTCTGAAATACTAAGTAGACCGATCACATTTATTATTTTATGCTTTATGTATCTATCTAAAGGTGCACTATGTAACTTTTCTGGTGAGGGGTACACCACCTGCTTATCTCCATGGAAATGTTACTGCTTTGCCTGGAATGTTTCGCAATATGACATTAAACTTAGCTTAATTATTAATTTACAGGTTTGAACGGCCCCCACAGTGGAGTGTTTTAAGTCTTATTTTTTATCATCCACTTTTATTCTCTGGCTTATAACTTTACGCAAGTTGTGTCTTTTATTTGTTTTAATTTATATTTTACTTATTTATTGCTATTTTATGGTTTATTTTATTTGATTTTACTGGTTTTATTGTTTTGGGAATAGTGAGATCAAATTGAGCACTTATTGTACCTTTTGGAGTTTTTTTATGTGCTATATAAAGAAAGTGGATTTGGGATTTTAACTGCTCAGTAAACATGCATTCCTACCCATCCCTCCACAGATCTGACCTGTAACTTGACCTGATGGCTTCACCTCCATGGAGATAGATAGGATTATTGATATTTCAAGCAAAGCAACATAACAGTAGAAGTTAGAGCTGTAGGCCTTTAGTCGCTGAGTCGATTAATCATTTGAGTCGACCAAGATTTCTGTATATTTATTTATATTAAAGATTGATGTATGGACTTCAGTTGAAAGAAGAAAGCATGGAGTTGAAGTTTTAGAAGTAAATTATGTGTTTTCCCCTGCCTTTTTGCAAGTCAATGTGCTGTGTTAGGGCTGTTTTCTGAATAAATGGTTGCTATTTTTTATAAATTCCTTTGAGCTTGTGGATACTTTATAGTTTTGAGAGCTTTTGCCAGTGCCCCGTCGACCAAGAATTTATTCAGTCGCCTACAGCCCTTTTAAAAGTGGTGGTGCACCTTTAAACAGACATGTGGAATTGATCGGCAGACAATAGATCCTGGTCACCTCTATTTAGCCCGCACCTGCTGTTCAACACAAAAAGATGAATTTTGAATTTATTTTAAAAGAATATGTATAAATGTTGGCCACTGAATACATTTGTGGAAGCTGCTTTAGACTTTCCTCGACTTCTGCCGTCAATTTAGCCACATGTTCCTATT
The DNA here is from genome assembly GCA_019453435.1 of Rhinogobius similis. Lineage (NCBI taxonomy): Eukaryota > Metazoa > Chordata > Actinopteri > Gobiiformes > Gobiidae > Rhinogobius > Rhinogobius similis. The sequence continues at coordinate 12,040,155 of CM033638.1, forward strand.
AAAACCACCCCTCTGTGACATGGCTCTGCCGCCCCTGTCTCTGGTCTAACTCCTCTCTCCTCTGTCTGTGATTGGCTGCTCGTTGTCATGGATACAAACCTCGTCTTGTCTCCGAATGCGACACATGACACACACACAGTGGCTTTTTTTCCTGTGCATTTTTCAACCTTTAGCTTTGTGCAGAGAGGTGTCCGTGCAGGGGCCAGACGGAGTAACAGGAGTGTTTAGGTTTGCTGACACACTGTCTGCCTGTGTCTGCACCTCTGTGGAACTGTCTGTGTGGGCTGAGGGGACATGATTCCACCAGGTCTTTTGTTGGGTTTTAACATGCAGTTTGAATATACGTGAATCTTGTTATTCTGAAGAGCACATAATTTGGTAAGACTGACTATGTTGATGTTGATTTATGCCTGGTGCCCCATGACACAATCTCATAATCGGGCTCATGGTACCAACAGTACATAGACTTGTGATGCTCTAATGCCCTATTTTTTAAATCATTATTATGTTTCTTTATCTGAGAAGCTGGTCTGAGAAAGTCTAGTTATTTGAGGTCCAATACGTTCAATAAAGTTACACCTAATTAGGTTTTGGTTACTCTTTCTATTTATCTTATTGTCCAAAGTTATCTCTGTTGTTATGTATTTTGTTTGTCCATATTAACTGATAATTTACCACAGCACACATACATCACCTGAATACAACAAAAGAGTTGTACATGAAAATATAAACTCTGGCAGCTGGCCTTAAGTGACTTGTCCCATCACTTAACCGGTCCCTCATTGTCCCAAACGCAGTGTAACTCCAGAGACAAAACTAAATTTGCATCCATTGTCCTACAACTGCTCCCGTCGGATTTCCACAGCTGGGACGTCCCATTCACGGAGAAGATGGATCGCTCTGCCCACTACAAAGGGACTCGGCGCACTCATAATGCAGTCAGTCTATGCTGTTAACAAACTCAAGCCCGGATTGACTGAGAGAACAAACAGTGACATCCTTGCCAAGGGACAGGAAGCATAACCCCTCTGCTATCAGGCACCTTCACCTCAAGTTCAGAATAAAATCATAACATTCTGAAATTTCATGCAGGTTATTCAGGATTTTTTCTTCTTCACGTCTTGTTCTCTCTTTGTCCGTATTCCAGTGTCCATCAACTTAAAACATGTTCAGTAAGTTAATCCTCCAGCTAAGCACCAACGCTGAAAATGATCCAGCTCTGGAGATGGGTCCCCAGGCGCTGCACTTCTTCTGACGGGTTGCTCCATCATTGGAAGGGACAATTTTTCTTACTTAGTGGGAGATACTACAGGCAAAACAATGTAGCAAAAATGTTTCAATTTTTAGTTTTCATCGTTTAGTTTCTCTATATGCCTTCATGTGGAAACAACTAAATTGTCCAACCTGCACCTAGAGATGTTTTATTATTTCATTTAACCCCCAGATTCATATGGGATATTGTAACTTCAAAGGCTGTTTTCTCCCATGGGACATAAAGATCAGCGCTTAAAGTAGCCCCTGCACACACCAAACTTTACAAGCTTGTACTTAACAAGCTTGTGACAAATTGAACGCAGATCTAATCTAAAATTGGCGCAAATGCCAAATTTAATTAATTAATGTAAGATTTACTTTACTCAAATACTAAACAAGATATACACCATCCCCTGTGAACATATCTTTAAATTGATATCTCTAAATTTAAGATGTTTTCCTATTCACCTGCTTTGTCTTGCCAAACTAACGTTCAATATGTTCACAACAAAACACAACAATATCAATTCAATACAACCGTACTTTTCTCAACCACAAACAGAAAAATGACCCAGAGTTAAAACTAAAGTTGAAGCACTCCTGAATGCACCGTAGGCTTAAATACATGAGGTTATTTTTGATCCAAACACAGTCCCCAATTCCCATCATGCTGCTGCTGCAACACTGAGTCCATAACAAAAACATGCTGACTGCCGCTGCTGTAGGGAACGAGACAAAGGCAGGAGAGGACACTCAAAGGTACAACCGCGATCCTCCATGTTCACGGAGCCAGGAGCGAAGTGGCTGGGGAGAGGGAGGGCGGCGGAGTACAAGTTAGCCATATTTTTTTGGATGTCTGGATTTGCGCCCAAAGGTCCCTCCTCTACAAGGACAACACAATGAAACACTCTGAGATGAAGTGTGTGATATGGGGCGACAAGCGAGGCAAACCGGGGGATCTCAGAAGGGGAAGGAGCGGAGGATACTGCCCCCAAAACGAGCAGCTATTCTGGGTCTGTGACAGCTACGAGAGTGGGCCCAGCCTGGAGCTAACGACAAACGGCATCAGATGTGAATGAGCTGGAGAAAGTACCACTCGCATTCATTCACTGTGCAGCCTGGACTTGTTAATTCTAATGCATGTCTTTGGATGGTGGGAGGAAGAGAAAAGAAGTCATAGTAACGACAGGGAGGACAGGCCAATTTAAGATACACACGTCACAAATGTTTGCATATCAGAACAGCTGGTTAATAGTTCTGTAATAAAAAATTAGATTAAAACAAAAAATGCATTTCTGACAACAGGTTCGATGTTGAAATATGTGTTTGTTTGGGTTTTTTTTTTCATAACATTTAGTTTTTCTGTACAAGATAACCAATAAAGATCAACCAATCACTCAATCAATAGTTGCTGATTTAAAGGCACAGTCCATAGGGTTTTAGCCAAAATATAGACTAAAACAAAAGCATTTATTATTATTATTTGTATTTTTATATTTATGCTCTACAAATGTAATTTTAAGGAAATCATGTTCTTTTGGATCTAATATTACACAGGATGGCATAATACATGTTAATTAGCATGGAGAACGTTCCGAAATACAGTTTTAACTTTCTTTTTACGTAAAATTATACATGACATTCTCCAGAAAGTGATATACTGCGTGCGCCTTTGTCTGTTGATCCAAAGCAAATTGTTTACGTATTACAAATAAACAAATAAATAAAATATTATAATGACAAAATGTGACATTATATATTTAGGGCCAACATTTCATTTTTTGAGAGTATGCTTGTTCTTTTTGTTTTTTTAAGACTAACCTTTTACTTGCTTACACTGTTGCCTTTTATTTGCTTACTCTGTTGCCTTCTTCTTCATTAGTTTATTTTATTTCAGCGAGCAGTATTTGAATATAGCTCTTTATGAATGAGCTGAAGATGAGACGTGCTGTTTGCTGTGCATCAGTGAATGTGTGGCTGATGTGAGCGCTCACAGAAAGTATGAGTCTGAGGAGGGAGAGGAGGGAGAGAAGGGAGGGGAGGGAGGGGAGGGAGAGGAGGGAGAGAAGGGAGAAAAGGTAGAGGAGAGAGAGGAGGGAGAGAAGGTAGAGGAGGCAGAGAACAGAGAGAAGGGAGAGGAGGGAGAGAACGGAGAGAAGGGAGAGGAGGGAGAGGAGGGAGAGAAGGTAGAGGAGGGAGAGAAGGTAGAGGAGGGAGAGGAGGGAGAGAAGGTAGAGGAGGGAGAGAAGGTAGAGGAGGGAGAGGAGGGAGAGAAGGTAGAGGAGGGAGAGAAGGTAGAGGAGGGAGAGGAGGGAGAGAAGGTAGAGGAGGGAGAGAAGGTAGAGGAGGGAGAGGAGGGAGAGGAGGGAGAGGAGGGAGAGAAGGTAGAGAAGGTAGAGGAGGGAGAGGAGGGAGAGGAGGAAGAGGAGGGAGAGGAGGGAGAGAAGGTAGAGGAGGGAGAGAAGGTAGAGAAGGTAGAGGAGGGAGAGGAGGGAGAGGAAGGAGAGGAGGAAGAGGAGGCAACAGAAATAGCAGCAGCAGGAGGAGCAGGAGCTGCTGGTGCGGGGAGTGTCAAACACAGACACTTGTTCTGGGGAAATGTTCTTCGTGGAGGCCCTTCACTTTTCTCTGTCCAATGTCAGCTTTCAGTCCTCATAAAAGGCTGTGTAGCTTTAGAATTATACTTGGATATGTTATGGTTCATCATTTATTCATTCACTTGGCCAAGTTATTGTATAAAACATGTTTGCATAACTGTTGTTTGCAGCACATTGTATGAAGAAATTACCATCATCATGCATCAAAAACAGAAATAAAAAAACATATCCTCATACAAAGATTTATAGTAAAATAAAACTACAAACTCACTTTCAAATGGGGTTGTCATGTCAGAAAAATAAATACCCACATACTGGGAACAGGTATCCATACAGAAAGAAAACATCTCATTATTGGACCTTTTCTGAATTTGAGTTTGAGAGTGTATCTACAGTACACCACATAACTTTGCATGATAATCTTATTTTGCGTTGAAAATGGTATTCTATTGTCTAAAATATTAGACAATATTGATATTTATCATCATTGTGGTATTAAAATGAGTATTGAATATTGGGTCTTTTCCATTGTATTGAAATTCAATGTGATAAATAACATTTAGTTAAACATTCGTTTAATCTGGCCATTACCAGCGTCCAACAGCAGCGATGTTAAATGCTTTCCACTGACATCTCTCCACCGCAAATTCAAAGTGTTAATTTGTTTCCAGTGTAAGCCACGCCTCTTTACAGGTATCATAGCAACCACACTATTTGTTTCTTCACTTGTCGGCTTTCACAGTACTAATTGGTCAACCTTTGATAAAACAGCATCATTTTTCAAGTGTATAGTCTATTTTAGTATTGCACCAAACAGACAGTACAAAGCATATCTGACAGAAGGTGTGATAATTAAACGAGCTGATGTGGTGTTGAATACAAATCACTGTGAATTATGTTCGCAAGAGAAACACTACAGATTAAACTGTTATAATAAAACTCTAACTTTAGTCCGTGTAGAATTACTAAGCTGTAATGTGGTGATGTTTTCTTGTGTCAAAACGTAAAGGTCAAGAAAGTGTCTGGAGATGCCGAGCGTGATGTATAATTTATTCCTGTCTAAAAATGAACTCGTAACAAAATCTAAAGGGAGTGAGAGCAGCGTGCATGTCTGACATTTTACACAAGCCTGCATCACAGACAAAGCATGTTTATTATTATTTATGATTAATATTGAGTTGAAATTTCAGAGAGAAAATTTTACAGTTTTTTTTTGTTGCCAAAGTTTGCAAGATTTAAAACAGAGATTGCCAAGAGAATGCAAGTTCTTTGTCAATGTTATAATTAGGGCTGTGCAGTTTATTTAATTATAGACAAATCTAGATCCAATTGTTTCAAATTGTCAATTGTCAGTTTGGGTCTTTAAAAACGAAAGGTCTACAGCCAAGAGTTTGTTTTTAATAAGAAAAATACATGTAATTTGAAAAAAGCGATTAAAACATGGACAAAATAGCTATGTACATTTTTACAATATACACAGCTCAGCATCATTGACGTTATCGCTCACTGTCGTTGTTTTTTGCCTCTCTTGTCAGTATTTCGGCAAATGCAGTTCTTTAGCCCAAAGATGTATTGACACATTCCATGGCAACTGAGGCCTTGAGGAATTTTCCAGATACATAAAAGCAGATGAAGGGGGGAAAAAAGCCGTCTTAAAAGACTAACCAAGATCAAACCAGGCCTAGAGAACTCTGCCAGCACTCTGCTTTCAAAATGTTTGTTTTTGACCTCGCCTGTCACATTGGCCTGTGTCTTGGTCCTCTTCTCGTCCAAAGTCCAGGACATCTGAGCCGCCCGCAGCGCTGGCTTCACACATTAAGCAACATTTCCTCTGTGTTACTACGACAACATGGCGCACTCGCAGAAAGGAGCAGGGGAGAGGCAAGAAACAAATGCTCAGTGAGTCTCAAATCAAGCAAAATAAAGCAACATTTATGACTTTGAGAGTGTGTCAGTGTAAATGTACGCATGAATTATGTCCGATTGTGCGCTGAGTGGCCTGTTACAGTGAGAGGAGCAGACGGGGAGGAGGGGAGCGGGAAATGGGATCAAAATGAGTCAATGTCACAAGATGGCTTCTGTTTATCTGTGTGCATAAATCAGGCCTTCACTGCGTATTGTAATGCTTTGTCCTGATGGTGCAGAAGACAAATACAAAGTTGTAAGGACAAAATGGTGCCTTGTGGAGCCACCAGTTTGGGGGTGACAGTCTTTTATGTTATACAGCTTTTCAAAAAAAGAACAGCAACCATTTTGTCATTTATTGTTTTATAGTTATAGTTTTATGAAAGTTTCACACAATAGAGTTTTCATCGTGGTTATACGTAAATATAGATAGGCCATTATATGATAAACATGACCAACACTTGAATTTAGTCAATATTTAAAACAGTTTAGACTATACATTTGACTAAAATGTAGTGAACATGATTACATTTTGCCAATTTGTCTCCAGTTTGATAGTTTTCGTAATGTTTACAATTGTACTTCCTGGTTGGACAAGCCGCAAATATGACACAGGACACAGGTAGAGGTAACTCTACAACTGTTACCGAGCAAACAAGGGTCAAATTCCATATAAATTACACATTAGTTATGATTAGACAAATAATAATATCTGATAACAATTTTATTTTGACAAATTACAGTTTAAACTATCAAAAAATTGTGTCAGTTGAGTGTAGTTGTGCGTCTTTGTATTTTCAAGGTGCTTTTTGATGACATCACAGAGGGATTCCATTTTAGAGCTCAGCACCACTTCCTGCAATTTTAAACTTTTATTTTTCAAAATTTCTTCACAAACTGCAACTTCACTGATTGCCACAGACGCTATCCACCAAACTTAGTAATAATTAGAACATTTTGAGAACCTGTCATATAGACTTTAAGTTAGTCATCTATAGGGCTTATCAAACGCAACGAACTAATTATTAAAATAATTCACAATTCATTTAGTTTTCAGTTAATCGTCATAAAATATACACAGATTGCTATGAGTTATAATGTTATGACTCAGATAACACCGTCAATGCGACACAGTAAATGTGTCAATTCTGTGTTTTTTATTTTAAAATGTGTCCTTCAAGTCCACTCAGCCAACATTACTTTAGCTACTGAATAAAAATCTAATATTAGAAGGCCTTTTGCAATTGATTGATCAAAGAAAGTCAGATCAGATTAATCAATTAGCAAAATAGTTGAGATTTGCCTGCAGTCATCTAAATACTAAATGCAAAATGGTCCTGTTTTTTGTTACTACTTGGCCCATTGATACATTTGCTACTTAACTACAGGTTTGTAAGTAGGTCTAAGAGATGTATAAGCAAGCAGCTGTAGGTGTGGCGTTGGTTTGACACAGACGCTGAGAGACACGGTTGATTGAAAAGTAACTGACATGGGAGGACTGCACACGGCTCTAAAAATAGTCCCCGGACTTTGAGAGGCAGAGAAGCACGAGGGGGAGGGGCCACGGCTGCTGCTTCTGTACTGTATCTGTGTGTGCGACATCCACACAGACACAAACACCATGAAATGATGATTACTGCTCCCAGCCCGGGGTCCTCTCTGCACAATGCTCCGCTCTACACATGCATCTCATGCCTATAGATGCTTTTTACACTGCCATTTTTCACGAGTTTTTAACCCAGGGGCCACCACAAATGTACTGTCTTCTGCCTTTCAAATGGAGCACTTGATGAATTCATAATTACACAGAAATGACTGGGGAGAGTCTTGTGGCCCCTGGGCTACTTAAACCCACTATGAACGTCACATAGTCTGCCACTGTATTTCTATGGACTTTCTAATGAGAGATTCTTTACTGTTTGCCAAAGGGAAACAGTCTCTGGAATGGGACTAAACATACTATGCCAGCGCTACTATTACTGCCATACTTTATGATTCTTACTGTCAGTGTAGCCATACTACCTATATATAATACTACAACAAAAGCTACTATTGTTACTACTACTATTACTACTATGGCTTCTGCTACTACTACAGTTATTACTACTTACTACTACTACTTCTACTTTACTTACTTATTACTGTTATCACCTCAACAACAACAACATGTACTTCTACTTCCACTACTACGGCTATTACAAAGATTACTGCTACTACTGCTGCTGCTACTACTGCTACTACTGCTATTACTACTACAACTGCTTCTACTACTATGACCATGGTTACTATGACTACGGCTGCTATACAACCATGACTACCCACTATCGCTGCTTCCACTACTACAGCTATAACTACTACTTCTACTTGAATTATAGTTACAATTGCTGTATCGCATCAACAACAACAACATTTACTTCTAAAACCACCACTACAACTATTACGATGACTACTACAACTACAACTACAACTACTGAAAGATGCACTGTGTAATATTTTGTTTTGCTTGTTCATGGAGATGTTATTGCTTTGCCTGGGAGTAATGTGTTGTGGTAGGACACATTATTGTTGTGTATTAACTGGCCTAACAGCCGCACGTGGAGGATGAGCAGAACAGAAGTGGACCCAGGATTAACCCCTAGGGCACCCCACAGGTTAAGGCCACTTGGCCTGAGGCACAATTAGTAGCAACATCCAAAACTATTCTGGCACTATTATTACAACTACAACTTCTACTACTATGACCCCATACCAAATGTCTTGTGGCCGATGACTTTCTAATAATAAAGCCTACAGGAGCCACTACATTCTCGTCCCTCCAGAGGATACATCCTGTACACTGACATTAAACATCCACATTTAATCAGGTCGGAGCACATTTTTGGCCTCCTGCCCCAGATAAAGGTTACAAAATGGCCCGTGCTAATTGACACCCTGCTGCTCAGTCTTTTACAGTGTGGCGAGGGGCAGATAACAGGTGCAAGTTTGGCCCTATTCTCAGCTGGGATGGGTGGGAGGGGCAGACGGGGTGTTAAAATCAGCCTCGACCTTGCCTTTCCCTCAATACTTTCTTATATTACCTAAAGTTTCCAACAGTCCCAGTCGGCACGATGTATGTTTGAAAAGATGACAGGGTTGTCCCGCAGAAAGATCGCACTACTGTTGGTTTAACTTGAGCTTATTACTGCTAATGCACACAATGTGACAGAATCTAATACATACTTTGTACACTTCATTTCAAACGGAAAGGTCAGGGAGTTTTCCAGAGACGTGTAGCTTTTGTTAAAGCTTTACATAACCATCTTGTACCATTTGTGCATAACATTGGTATAAATACAATAAAATACATAATCTAAAAACAATTAACGGCACACTGACAGGCTAGCACAATCATGATCTATAGCTAGACGATTCATAAGCCAGTCACGTTGTGCCATATTTTGAAACCGCAGGCAAATCAATGTGCCTTAAAATATTTGTTGCCTTTTAAGAGCATCCGACCCAGATTTTAAGGATCAAACCAAATAGCAAAGGGATGTTATGTTCATAAATAGTTTCTATGATAATCCACTTAAATGTTACCTGTATTTTTCTGAGAGGACCACATGGGAATACAACACTCTTGTAGATAAGTGCTCCATTTTCATACATATGCAGCAAGAAAATTTGAAAAAAGGAAACAACTCATAATAATATTGCCTTGAATTTAAATGGCACTTTACACGCTTGACAAGGTGCTTTAAATGTGCACTATGTAACTTTTCTGGTGGAGGGTATACTATACACCACCTAGTTATTATTACTGTGCCTGTAATGTTCACAATACAGCATTACAATGATCTATCTTGCATAATTACAGGTATTTTAATTGCTAAAAGATACCATTCTCACTGTAAAAGGGCTAGCCTCTCCACAGATCTGTCCCATAACTTGGCCAAATTACATGATCTGCTTGTCTCCATGGAGATGGACAACTTTAATGTCATACAGTGGAACGTTCCAGGCAAACTAACAATATGTCAAGAACAGAAGAGTTACACATTGTACCTTGTGCCACAGTTGCCTTAGGGCTGACTGACATGACAAGGCGGCCATTCTGTGCCAATGACTTCTATGACTACCACCAATCACTCACTCGCAACATTTACACGAGCAAGAAGGATGAAGTGCCTTGCCCAATGAAACAACAAACAGATGGATAGATTGGAATAGATTTTTTGCATTTGGTTATCCCTTCTAATTTGATTTTGTTGTTTCTTTTTTAATGGTTTGTGTATAGTTTGTTTAGTTTGTTTAAATATTTTTTTATGTGTTGAGAGATGCTGCAAAACTAATTTCCCCTAATTAGACAATACAGAGAACTTGAACATGAGTCGCCCAACTACCTCTACTTCTTTTGGAACTTACTACTTCCTCAAAGCAGGCCTATTTCTGACCGACATCGCTCAGTTCCTCTCACACTTCTTACACGTGCTTTGACAGCCTGCCCTGCCCGCTCCGGCACATATTTAACACTGCCACACACATCGCCTCTGAAGTGAGCGTCTGTGCGCCTCGTCAAGACAGCGGGGGGCCGGGGTGAGCTCCGGGGGGATGATTTAACATGTAAAAAGACAGTCCATGTCCTCTGCTCCGGGATGAGATTACCGGACCCGCTCCTCCCTCGCCCCTGTGTTGTCTTAAACAGATTAACCACACCATTGTCTGGACCCATAATGGCGGATAAAAGAGCCGCACTGCCTCTCAGGGAAAAGTTGAAAATGCTAAAGCGCTAATTCCTTCCCATGTTGCTGTCATCCATTGTCTCCCAGCCTCATTAGCCCGAGCTGGATCCGATTGGGGGGACACAAATGATGGTAATTTGCACAGAAGCACTGCGAAATTTGGAAGCGTTTCACCTGTTTGCAAAATGTCTCGCGCTAAATATTATGGGCACGGTGAAGCCAGGAAAAATAACGCATGAATCGTGACTGTGCCCAGAGTGAACCAGGGATTGAACAAAGATTAAGGCTAAATCAGATCTCAACAGCAAGCACAGCAATTAAGCAAGATTACCTGATCTAAACCAGGACTAGGTATGATTATTCAGCTGATCAATAATCGTGATTATTCAGGCCGTAAAATAATCGTAAGAACTAAAACATAATAATTGTGATGGTCGTATGCAGCTACAATGAGTCATTTCAGTTCAAATTTTATTCTATGTAAAGTACTTTTTTGACTAAGCTACTTATGTGAGAATGTTATTTTGATTTCACAAGGCAAGACTTGTGCATGAAAGAAAATTAAGGTTTTCAATGTAGTTTAGTCATAGTGTCAAGAATTATCGCATATATTAATCGTAAACTTATGATGTATCTTCAAAAAATAATCAAACTACTAACATTTTATATCGTGACATCCTTGACCAGTTCTACTCAGTGACTAAAGAAACCTGTCAAGAGATCTAAAGGGGCCTGGTCTGAAATGGGTCTAAACCAGTATCTAAACCAGGACTTCTCTTGAATCTTCAGAATCAGACAGACTTCACCTGTTTTCAAAACGCTAGACACTAAAAGCTATAAGTGAGAAAGTGTGACAGACGATGGTGAGAGCAGGAGAATGGACCTGATTAAAAGTAATGAGCGACGTGGGCTGATAACCGACTGATATTACGAGCCCTGGCTGCAGCTTATCATAATGTCACTTCAAATCAATCCTCCATTACAGGATCCACAGGCCTCCGGACAAATAAATCACTCCAACCTGAGTAGAAACACCAGGGACGATGCATTCAGCTGACAAGAAATGTTTCTCTTTCATCATTTAGTCTTTTTTTAAACTTGTGTTATATGAATTACATGTTCTTTTGCATTGTGTTGGGTGAAATGGACCATTGTCTGCAAAGTTGTACCAAGGACAGTTGCAGTTTTTTCATTGTTGACACGACTTTGTGCATAACTAACTATCTATGGCCTGCGTCTGCAAAATGTTATAGAATATGTCCTTCTCACACAGTCTCCTCAGTAAACTCGTAAAGAACATTATGTTATGCACACCTATCAATACGGCTGGGCCAGCTGTCTCACACTGTTAATAATAAACTTCTTTTGCCTCAGACGACTCCTGTCTCTCATACAACTCTTCACAATTTAACACAATTATTTTTATCAAACACATCATTGTATCTTATTACATTTATAGATGTAGGAAGCAAATAAAATGGAAAATTGTCAATCATGTAAAGCTTTCAAAAAGGGGAATAGGACCTTATAGGTTCCTCAAACTTCTATCTACTCCTTTTGAGCACCACTCTTTCATGTATTCTACTGTTCTTTGAACTGATGTTGCTCAAATAAATACATTTCTTATATTTATTATTATTTCTGCAGCAATTTATACCCAGCGTTTTCTGAGGTTAGAATGTAATATTCTACCAGTATTTATCAACAAGTGGTATGCAAGCACCACGAGAAGATAGGAATTGTTTAATATTTAAAAAGAAAATTAAATTGAACAGTATTTTATAGGACTGTAGTCGACTAAAGAAATTCTTGGTCAACTAAAGACCCTATCGACCGATTAGTCGACTAAAACTGGGTGTGGCAAAAATATACGTTAAGATTCCAAAATCTTTAGCTAACTCACTTCACATCTCGTTTTTGCCATATAAATCATTTTATAATAATTTACTATAAATTAAATGATTAGTCTTGGTCGACTAAGATACCATCAACCGACAAATGGACTAAATGACTAAAGGACTACAGCCCTGGTATTTGAAAATTAAAAAAGAAATATATATTACAGCCTAAACAATGTTTGTGTGTGTTTTACCGTTAAAACAGATTTATTTGCTCTTTTTTAACAAACACACGTTATCAAGTCACAGTGAAAGACAAAAGCTTATACTTAAAACAGAAAATGGCTGGGAAAAACTGATGCATAAATATGTTTTGTTCTTGCTTGTAAATGTAAAATAATATAGTAGTGTCCCTATTTGTGCTGGCGCTTTGTCCAGACACGGAGTTCATTATGGATGAATAAAGTGATGTTGACTGATATTTAACATGCTTTCTTTGTAACATATTCCTACAGTTGCATGACACACTGTACACTAAACCCATTTACAACTCCTCCATCTTATAACTGCCTTGACATGTACACATTCCTCGACATCACTTTTCCTGTTTGCTTTTCCATGTTGAAGTGCATCTCAGAGCTATAAATAGACTATAATAAATATGCATGTCCATAGAGCGCTTCGGCTAAATCCTAAATAGATGCATGTTTCCTCAGCGGGCTCCCATCCAGGCTCTGGCGCACATATATGCTCCATCAGTCCTCCATCAACTGCGCTCCTAATTCTCCGACATTAAAGCTATGTGACAGGCTGCCCTTTGCTGCTGTTATATGGAGGGGCACTAAAAGGCTGGCCGGCTGGTGTGCATCTCAAGCAGGCAGCCATGTAGAAGGAACATGCAAAAGGCCAGGAACCAGAGACCAGTCATGGGGAGGGTCTAGTTCTGCCCTCAAGAAGAAATGCTTTTGACTGAAGGAAAGATACAGACAATATTTGGATATAAGAAACTACATGAAAGACTGGGACTGAAACCAGACTAATTCACGCCAAGAAAAAAACTAGGCCTGTCAAATAATTACTGTGTTGTGTTAATTTTGGAGAAAATTTTGTAATATTAACTGTTGAACTTCAGAAGGCCGAATAATGAACATCTGCAATTCATTTATGATACGAACTAAATACTATAATGTTTCATTCTGCTATTTATTTGTGGCAGCTCCTGTTTTTTAACGATATGGTTCACTTAGAAAAGGGTTTGGGATTATGCAACGGTTATTGTGTCAGTGGCATAAAGTAGTTTTAATATTTGCATTTATATTCTGTAACAAAATATTGCGCTTTAAAATTTGCCTAGAAGAAACGATTAAAAGGTTCCTCTGTATCATCGTATAATAGAAAGTCACAGTATTTAGTCCAATATATAAAACAGGTCTAAATCAGCTCTATTGACAACCCAGAGTTAAGTTTGGGCTAAACCAAGTGTAGGGCTGTAGGGCTGTATGTCAGAAAAAAAGAATGGAATTATATTAACCAGAAACAAAACAAGTAGTGAAGTAGTAAATACACAGTGTAAAGCCTAAGTTAACAACCAAAACCTTGTATAAAAACTAATTCAAGGCCAAAAGCGGCGTCTAAACCAGCAGTTAACTAGAGCTAAACCAAAACAGTTGGATAAACCATGAAAACCGAAACCAAGACTAACCTGAAGCCAGGACTAAATTAGCACCAGACCAAAACCAATCTCCGACTTACCACTAGAACTACACTCGGTCGTCACAGAATTCAACTTAACTTCCGCTTCAAATTCGACCACAACACCCAGCATTACCACCGGCAGTAATACTCGACGGGCACTGGACTGGCGCTTCTCCATCCTGCGGGAGTTTTACATGAATGGAGCCGAGGCTGAAAGGATCGCGGAGCGCGTGGGACCTGAGACAATCGATGGTGTCCTTCATCAGCCTCTTATTCAGCGTGACATTTGGGAGAACCTCTGGAGATCGCACTGTAGCTGTACATGGCTATTCAATTAGACGCTCGCCTGATCCCCTCCTCCCTCTGCTTCTCCAACACTCTCTATTGTAGCCGTCCCCTGGCTCTGTTCTCTTCACCGAGAAAGTCAAGAGGACTAAAAAACTATATGGGGTCAAATACACACGTAAAATGCCAGAAACTTGAGTATGATACTGTGACTGATTTGTTTATCCGATTCATTAATACACACCGAGCAAAAATGTAAACCCAACACGACTTCTTCTTGTTCTTGCTCATGTCCCTTGTTGAGCCACTCATGCATCCACTCATGTTGCAGCAGATAATGCACGGCCCCATGTTGCAAGGATCTGTACACAATTCTTGGAAGCTGAAAACATCTGAGTTTTCGCACATCCAGTTACCCACTGAGCATGTTTGGGATGCTCTGGATGGACGTATGCAAGCGTGTTCCAGTTCCTGACAATATCCAGCAACTTCGGCTGCCATTTTGGAGGTCGTTCCGGATTCTAACTGGTATTCTGACCCTTTCTGATTTGTATTTCTTGCACAGTTCCTTCGGGGTTTTTTTCCCCTTCTAATTAAGATTTCTTTGATTATTTAATGTTTTCTTAACTTGAAAGAAATCAGATGTTTGTAGGCGCGTTTTCCCACTGTTGAACACATTTTTATCTCTTTTGGTCGTGCTGAACATATCTGTACAAATTCAAACTGCAGTGTATTCAAATCAAAGCGAGACATTTTGTTGTTTGTGGAAGAAATTATTGCACTTCAAAAATTGCAGTCTTTGTGATTTGCTAATTGCCTCTATTAAAATTTCGATTGATTTCGTTTAATTGTGCAGCCCTGGTCTAGAAGTGGTAAGTAAAGTCATCTGCTCAGAGGTTTACAGAGGCTAAAAGACAGTGTTTGAACAGATAGCTGCATTAAAGAGAGAAACAGTGAATCACGATACAACGATTTCACATAAATAGCAGATTGTCAGATACAAAATATATTTCAAATAAGCAGACCACTATGACACTTTCTTTACTAATGTGGAATTCATCTCATTTATTGGACTATTTATTTAGTCCCAGTTTAGTCAAGTCCAGGTTTAGCTCAAGGTAATTATGCCTTTAGTCTAAATGTTTCACTTTAAGTCCATTTATTGTACAATCAGCAACATTTTGAACAACAGCAAATAAAATCTTTCCTAACTTTTACTTGACAAGAGACCATTTGACCACATGGTGACCCTCGACGCTTCAAGCTGTTTGAGGAAAGTTCACTCCAACCTTGATATATATGCAGATGCCTAAACTTTGCTATAACATTTTAAATTCCACATCTCTCTTTTCCCCTGCACCTGGGGTCATTTGAAAGTGTAAAAGTTTGCACATTTGCGACTTGACCCTGGTCTGCCCCTCTCTCTATCCTCCTCCGTTTGAGCTAATCCCTCGCTACAGTATCTCCCTACGCTCCTCCTCTAGATGCTCTGCCCATTTGCCGTGACCGGATAATTCGGCCTGAACAATGCGAATCCCATGGCTCTTGTTGCTCGTGTTGCTGCCGCTTGTCCCCGGCCTGCCCCGTGCCGTGTTTGTGAGGAACTCATTGTGTCAGCGCCCGAGGATCGAAGGGACAACATGCTGAGGCTACTTAACAAGGTGAGCCGGGGACAATCCAGGATGTTGCTTTAGCTTGTACTGTTGGCTTATGCTGTTATTTAATTTGGTCTATCGTATCTGCTTGTCTGGCAACTGCCATTCAGTCATTTCAAGTATCTGTGCGCATAGGACCAATGTAGTCTGCAAAGTCTTGATCAGCAGTTACCATTGTTGCATTCAAACCCATTTCTACAGAGAAACACTTTCCCCACCTTGCATCAACCTACACTTAGATTGTGTGTGAGTGATTGGTTTTGGTTTGACGGACATTGGTACAGATTGGTGTTTACTGTTTACGCCCAATGCTTATTTTGTAAACCAGACGTTGTTCGAACAAAAAATGGCTTTGGGACTAAATCTATATAACTAATTATCTAACTCAATCGTAAACAATGTAAAGCCTATTTTATTTGTCAACACGTTTTTCTACATGTCGCACAGGTATGTACGTTCATTTTCTGACACAAGTCACAGCAGCACCAGCCCAGTTGCAGATCCAGTACACCGACACGATGGCCTCCCCCGCGCTCGCTCCCAGCACCAGAGCGCACTCCCCATGTCTGCTCCCTGTGCCAGCTCTGACACTGCAGTTTGTTTACAGAGCTAGCCAAAAGTTTGAGACTTCATATCTGAAGTTCTGCTGCTGCAATGTTGCTTTTCCTCACAACTTTGTCTGCCACTCCATTACTCCCAATTCTCTCAGCCTAGTTAACGCTCGCTCTGGGAGTGGGCTGAACCATTTGCACAGACCAAGGACAGTGGCGCTGGATCAGGCCCGCAATTTGAATGACAGTGTCAAGAGCGAAGATGAGAGACACACAGTTCACGTCTGCACATGTGAAACAGGGGATTGTTTGTGCCATTTTAAAACATGAATCTGTCACAAAGAAATCCAGTCTTGTCGCCAAATCAAAGGAAACAGTCGCCGGAACACACCCACCAAAAACACCAAGGAGTGTAGGGCTCCGGCTCCGCGTTGTTCCGGTCTCCAGCGTCTCCAGCTTATGAGTGCGTGAATAATGCATGAAATTATAGAGTGACTTTAAGTGTAGTTAAAGCCTGAGCCATACATAATTATGCACTCTAATCAACCAATCACATCACAAGTCATTCACACAAATGTATGCTCTTTCCATCCTCTCTGTATATTCTGTTACTTTCATCAGCAACATCTCACCCTCAGCCACTAACAAGCAGCCACCTCTCGTCTGTCTGGGCTTGGCATTAGCTACCGTATTTATCTACTACATCTATGACAAAAGCTCAAGACGAGACCAAAATAACAATCAACATCAAGAAAGGCTGATAAATAGACCGGCTCCGACCCTCACGCCTGCACTCGCGGCAGCTAAGTAGGCCCTTTCCTATTTACTGCCAATGTCTTTGTTTGATCTACTTCATGCCGACCCCCTGTGGTCATATAACGTTATTTTTAGACTGTTTGTGTGTCACTCCGGCGGCACGCTCCCTCCGTCCTCCATCCCATCCCCTGATAGAGCCATAACACCTGTTCACAGCCCCCCAGGTGCCAAGGCCGTCCTGCATACCGATAAGGAGCATCAACGTGCGGAGAATGGAAGCTGTCCTCAAGCTAGCCCAGTTTCTCTTCCTCGTTCCCTCTCTCTCTTTCTCTTCCCGCCTTGAAACCTGTCAGTCTGCTGGAGATGGCTCATTCTGCGCGCGTGCTTCGGGGATTAACCTCCATCAAAAAGGGGTCAACATCTAAACCAGTGAAACGGCAAAGAGAGGCGGAAATAAACGTGGATTTGTGCTGATCGGATGCTCAAAGTCACACAACAACTAGAACAGGAGTTTTAAAATGTTGTTTAATAAAGTGAAAGATGAAATCAATTTGATTCAGGGATGATTCAGCCAAGTTTGAGGGATTTTCTGTCTTGTTAGGGCACAATATGGAACTTTATCAAAATAATAGGTTTAGGGAGGCTGAGTAATACTAGTAGTAATTGCCAACATGATTAAACTAGTCTGTATAGTTTATAATTGTGTAAAAGGTGATTATTGTGATGATGTACTGTGTAAGTAACAGCACAACCTAACATTGATTGGTTCGTTACTCTCTTACTTTTGTGTTAAACCCTGCAGTTGTTAATTTAACTTATTCTGGCCAAGCTCGACAGGAAATTTCTACTTCTACACGACAGGATATTTCGGCAAACTTCAAATTAAACCATGAATAAATTACAACTATAGTACGTAATTAGCAGTGTCTAATATAATGACAATGACTGGCAGGTGATAGTGATATGAAATATGAGGGACTGACATTTGAGATTTTGCTGATAAGGGATTCAATTATGCATAAGGCTGTGGAAGAATTGACAGACTTTCTTTGCACCAGCTTCATTTTCTATAACCTCTAGGGTCCATCGTCACATATTTCAACACAAAATTAAAAAAAAAAAAAAAAAATTTGACGTAAATGGAGATAAGTCTGTTATCTAAAGTTCGGGAGCAGGACCACACCTCATCCACGCCCCTTCCGGTGACTACTCTATTTAAACTTCCCGGTCACACACACCAGTGTTCGTTATTTCGTGCCCCTCCCTCCCACCCTCTTCTGATTGTTCTGTCTTATCCTTTAGTCGGGGGGTATCGAGGCCCGGGAGCCTGCTGCCCTCATCGCTAGAAGCCCCAAAACGGCATTGATCATCTACTCTCATGCATTTTATCGTTCTTGATCGCCAATAAACTTCTGCATCCAAGCTTGAGGTTGTGGTCCTTGCTAGTGAATAGTTGTTGAATGATGGTAAAATCTTAAAAACAAATTGCTATCTCGGTTACGTTGTTCAAGACAAACTTTAGCTTCCAGTCAGCTCATTCAGTTTAATGCAGATTAAGATGAATATAGAGATGTGTATTATACTAAGTTACCACAAAACACCAAGTTTAGGCCTAAATCTAGGTTTAGACCTAATTTACTCCTGAATTGGAGCAAGATTAAAGTTGTCAAAAAAAAAAGAATAGATACTCAGTAACAGATATTTGAACAGATTTGAAATATTAATAGAAAATGAAATATTGATCGGACAAATTAGACTTTTGTTGCATTAGAATATCCTTCATAAATCAGAGTTACAAGACTAGCACTGTTTTGTGTTAAAAATTCTCTTTAGTGTTTTGCATCGTGACAACACTAAACTGGATTCAGGATATTTCACTCTGTTTTATTCTTTGTTTTAGGCCAGCGTTTTAGACCATTTAAAAGCCAGCTGTTTTCCAACATGCCACTTGTTATGAAATGCTTTTTGCCAGAACCAAACAGTGTGGACAGAATAAGACCCAGACTGTGGTGGTCCTGGCTGTGGCCGACGTGGTGTGGTGGGCTGAGTTTGGCCCCGTCCTTCCTCCTCTGCTCTGTGAAGCCGGTCTGTGGTCCCTGTTCAGTCTTTATTCAGACACCAGCTGTTCTCTCCTCCTCCTCTCGTCCACTCTGCCTCAGTCTGTCCTTCATCCAAACACCCTCTGTTCATTCACGTCCGGCGAAGTCCTCCAACAGCATCAATGGTCAGTTAGCCAGTGCTAAGCCGACTCCAGTCCAGTCAAATTAACAGAACAGTTTGGAGTCATTTACACATGATCAACACTGGTAAAATATCTGTATACATATGAACTTTAATGATCTATTTTCACCATATGTTTAAAATGGAATTGGAGTTGGAGAAGCAATACCAGTGACTTGTTTTGTTTAGTCCTGAAAAAATGCAAACAGGTCAAATTTTAGCATATGCTTCTGTCATTTTTGAGTTTAATAGTGCACTGACTTTTTCTGGTGGAGGGTCTGCCACCTGCTTGTCTCCATGGAGATGTTATTGCTTTGGATGTTCCAGAGTATGGAATTGTGCTGCTTTCCAGGCCAATGGTAATTGGGATATTTCCTACCTCCGACTTGAAAAAGTGCCCTAGATCACCGCTTGAACTGGTATTTCCTACTTGTGAACTGGAGCTCCCACTTCACACACGAGATCAACTGTGACGTGTTACAATGGCAATCACCAATAAAAAGTGGATCAAAGTGATTAACAACAACCTAAATGTGACCACTTCTACAGCGTAAAACTTATAATATTCTGATATTTAACATGTTTTAGATTTTCTTTTTGTTTTTTTGTTAATTCAGCTGGGAAACTATGAAGTCGTAACTCGCTTGGAAATAACAAACCTCCTGGAATTTGTCTTTTTTTTTTTTTTTTTCTGGTAAGCTAACCTAAAGTCCTAATCATAACCAAATTAACTGTTCCTATATCTAACCCTAACCCTAACCTTACCCTAAAAGATATAATATATTTATGAAAAATTACATTTGCTAGCATAGCCATCAATGCAAAGTTGACAAGAAGTTGACTCCATTAAATCACAGGTCAGATCTATGGAGAGGAGAGGAATGCTCAAAGAACAGTTCAGGTATTTTCAAGCAATAAAAACACCTGCAATTAAAGGTGATAAGTTTAATGACATAAACTGACAAAGCACAAAAATACAAATAGACCTATATTTTTCGAAAACACATCAATCATAATGGCGATCGTGCTATCTACTGTGGAATAGATGTTGTGAGTTCTTTCTTCCTTGGTCTAATCGCTCATAAATCTTCTTCAAACACACCTTTAGGCCTGGACGTCATACTTCATTAGAATCTCTAGATAACGTTCCATCGACTCTGTGTTTATACAGAGTCGAGCAGACATGCACTGCTGCAAATCAATGCAAACCGGACAGTCATGGCAAGGAGAAAACAGCAGGCCACAACATGACCTATGGGAACGGATGAGCTGACACTTTAAAACGCCCGTCATCTGATCGGGGCGGGGAGTTCGACCTTCAACATAGTCTTGCCTTTGGACACAACAGCACTCTATAGAAACACACACAATGTAACATGGCCTGCGAGATGAAGAGAACAATAAGGCGAGTGTGAGCGGACAAAGAGATGCAGTGGCATAAGAGTACTGCAGTCATTTTAGACGGAGAGGCCTGTCTATAGTATAAATGTAGCGTATTGGGAATGCATTGTGTTTAGAGAATGTTGTGGTTAAAGCATGGCATAGCTCCATAATTGTTTTCTTTTACTAACCAGGCTACATGAAAGCATGGAATTGCAACTATCCCATGAATATGAACTATTTAGTGTCCTCTGTCCAAACTGTGCTTTCATCTGTCTAATATAACCCAAAATCTTGACACATTGGAAATAAATCATTCATTTACTTTGTTCTGATCAAATATTATGTTCATTTTTTGATGTAAGGTCTTCTTATTTGATTTCATTGATGTAAATGAGGCAATTGTTGACAAAGAATATATAAATTGATTATCAAATGCTGTCCACACAACACTAATATCACACAAATGAAGCTCAATCAAATGTGTTTGTGTTTCAATCTGAACACCCACAACCAACGGTGGTAAAATCATTTCAGCATCAATTTCTGTATTTATACAATGAAGAAATATAACAAACCTTAAACCATTACATCACTTATTGGGACTAATAAGACATTTAGGACATTTTATTAACAGCATTTCCATCAAATATTTAAGCGCTCAACTTAAAAGCTCCGTTTTCCATCTGATAACCACACATGCTGCTCGCAGTCCATACATCCATCTTCAACATCACCACTGCGGAGCGAGAAAATGTGCCATAAATACTTAATCAAGACCGAGTGGATATGAATGAACGTGTGATGGGGAGATTTCTGTTCGCACAAGAGCAACGCTTAGATCGGCACAGCAAAGATCTGAGCCCGCCACTTTGTCGAGTTTAGACCAAAGTACCATCAGAATGAGCTACAGACATCACAAAGCATCACGTAAATATGAGAACAAGCAAATTACATTATATCTACATGAGGAGGTGTTTTGTGAATTCAGTAAAGAAGTATAATTAGTGTTGTCAGTATGAGTTATTAGCAAAACTATTTATAAAAGTCATATCTACATGAATCTTAGTGCTATTACAATGACTGCTAGTTCAACTTTTTTAAAGATATTTTACTTTATTAGACAGGACAGTTTTAGCATGAAATGGGGAGAGAGAGGGGATTAATATTTGGTAAAAGTTCAAAGCCTGGCAGCCCTTAACCACTGCACCAGCGAGAACGTTTGTTGAAACGAATGTTTCAAGTCTGTCTTTTTATTTTCATATTTTTGCTTGCTATAATTTATATTTTTGGGAATAGATTCTCTGGGTTTTAAGTTGGGTATTCCAATCTTTCTCTGCGTGTTATGATTGATAGAATCTGATATAATATGTTGTTATCGCAGTTATTATTTATGAGATCTATTTCTGAGTCTGTCCATGCACTACACGCATCAACTTCCCTCTTTCTATACTATTGAAGTGGTCATCGTACTACTTCTTCTTCTACTACTGAACAAATTGCTGTTACTGTTATTGTGTCGCTAACACATGCTTTATTTGTACAGAAACCTAAAGATAACCTACAGTAACATACGGTGGACACATAAGTACTATGAATTGTACATGACATTCTGACCAAAATAGAACACAAATTCAGAGTCTTGGCCCAGTGTCATCAAGGTGCCCTGGGACTCCTGACTCAGACTGGCACGTGTCATGTGACCCTCAGCGCCATGGAAACGACGAAGAGGAGGATGACGTCAGCACCATGACTTCCTTTTGACCGATGTCAACAAGGGACAATGTAATCTTTAACAGAGCGTAGGGAAAATGATAGTCAAGTCATTTTCTGCTGTCTCAGTGTTTGCAAATGGCGCGAGGAAAAAAAAATGACTTTGTGCATGAGGTGGATGGAAAATTTAGAGTTCACCAATGCAGATATTTGAAGTAACAAAACAAATTAACAAACAATTAGGGCTGAA
The DNA here is from genome assembly GCA_019453435.1 of Rhinogobius similis. Lineage (NCBI taxonomy): Eukaryota > Metazoa > Chordata > Actinopteri > Gobiiformes > Gobiidae > Rhinogobius > Rhinogobius similis. Next base: position 12,062,975 of record CM033638.1, read on the forward strand.
TGATTTTGGAAAAACATCTAATTGCAATTTTCCTGACAAACAAAGCAATTAGATTTGCAATTCAATTTGACGTGATTAGACACAATATTTTGTTGTTTGTAGAGGAATTACATCACTTGATTTTTCCAGTTGGCTAATTTCGACTATCAAGATTGCAATTTCAGTTCAATTTGTGATGTATCTTGCAGCTCTACAATCAATAGACTTTGAAGAGTAGGTCCCACAGCATGTCAGATTAAAACTATGTGACACTGCGATCACTGAGCTCCTGCGCTGTCCAACTGTCCGCTCCATGGACTGTATGTACTGTCTGCACATGCTCAGTGCAAAGCAGTTTAAGGCTCTTTAGTATTGTATGTTAGCTGTCATGTTCTCTGCCTCTGGTCCAGTCTGATGTGGCACATCGACGACTCCAGCATTTACTCATTTACATGCATTAAGCACTGTTAGCTCTCTTATTCCATATAAATCAGCACGCGTACTGTTTTAATTAACCATCATCAGAAAAAAGATCTTTAATCTTCTGTACAGACTTAAGAATGTTTTAAATAGGGTTGTCATAAATCCTTTTGAAAAGTAGAAAGCTGTAAGTTTGGGTGTTTTTACAACCAACATGAATTTAACAAGAATCTTTCTTAAAACCTTTATTTGATTTATTTGAATGGGGAAATTCCAGTGTTGTGATGCGCAATTCAGGGACAAAAGTGTTAGCAAATAATCTTAACAAATTGCCCCTTGGGGATAATAACAGACTGTGCAGTTAGAGCAAAAATATAAGTCTATATAATGGCCATGACTTTAGTTGTGGACAGTGCAGCATATGGACAGAATACATAAATCAATTTTATAGTTTTATGTACAATGCAATGCCCTGATTATGATTTTGTACAGTGCAGAATATGGACAAGATTAAACAGCAGGTAAAGGGAATTATATCATACATGCACATGTTACAGGTGGATGACACAGGGCTGGCTTTACATTTTTATGAAACATTCAGCAATTCTGGCTCAGGAGTAACTCAAAACAACTACATTTATAGATTGTACTCATCAAGTGTAAGTACGGATATTAACAAAGATTCGGAGAGCTTCAGAGTCCAATGTTAAAAAAACAAAAAAACAAAACACATATCAGGTGCTTTTCAAAGACGATATTACAATAAAATAAGACCAAAAAAAGTACCCTTCAGTGTAACATAGATGAGAGTAAAGAGTCCCTTATTAAGTCCCTTATTAGTTAAGTAATATTAGTAATATTTAATATTTGTTGCTTAACAGAAACATAGTATATCAAGCAAAATCTTATGTGTCCATGACAGACAGTACCACCCACATCCTAAAACTGTCAAATTGTCATTATTGAATGACAGTTTTTTTTTTAATTAAAAACCACAATGTTTAACTTGTTCATGTTTATATATATTTTATTCTGTATACAGCAGTGTTTAAATGACTTGATTCATTTTTCTGAATTGGTACCAGCTTTTTAAAATGATGAACACTTTACATCTTGCTTCCTGTACACTGACCTTTACCAAATCTGGTTATCACTTCCTGCTCCATAAACCTTGATAGACTCTCAGCCTTATTACATCTTCTCGGGGAAACCACTGTCTACTGTATCGCTGTGTTAAACGCTTCTACTTTTGGGTACAATTTGGTGAAAAGAATGCATTTTAAACACTCATTAGCTTGTCTCTTTCTATCTGTCCGCGGCTACAGCTTCACCGAGGGACTGCTCTCTCTCTCTCCCACGTCTCATTTTCTTCTTCCGCTTCTGTCATAACCCATCTTTGATATTAAAAATTAAAACGTTGTCTGCTTTTTTGCCTCTCATTAGACGATGGGAAGGAGAAACACGAGTGACTAACAACTGTATAAAAAGCCCATCTAAATTCACAACACATAAACAAAATAATAAAATAAAATCCAGGTCTAATTTCAGTGGCTTCCGTCTCTTCCTCTCACAGCCTATATCTTTATTAATCTGACACTTTTACTCCCCTGACTCAACACTTTCCCAGCTCAATATTGCCTCGCCCTGGAGCCAAAAACACACATATGTGCTTTGAATTTTGAGAATCTAGACCCCTCAAAAATGGCTGAAAAAGCAGAAATGGCAAGCCACGTGTAGTTATGTGAAGTGCAGTGACAACAAACAAAAAGCAGAGTGTGAAAAGCTTTGGTCCAGCCAGTTTCTTCAAAAATGTTTTATTCAAGCAAAGTGTTAATATAGTGTAGTATAGTATAGTACAAGTATTAAAGGTGGTGCCCCAATTTTATTCCCCATTAGAATATATTAAGCAGCACTTTGTTTCAAAATGCACTGTTGGCATCTAATCATTAAGTATATATTATTTTTAGTGCTGTCAAACGATTTAAAAAAAATAATTTGATTAATCACACTTTAGAACTGTGATTAATCATGATTAATCGCATCACACTCTTTTTCAATCGTTATTATTAACATGTCTATGTCTAAAAGTATTTTTGCGCATTTTCTTCTGAAAATTAAATTATTTTATTATTTCACAAAATTAAATACAAAAGCCCAACTAATGAAGTCTAGACTTTGCATTTCATGTTGAATCTGTGGCTTCATGTTTCAGGTAAATCTAGGCTACATGGCCAAACTATAGGTTTAATGGATTTAGGGCCCTTCTTACACTCATAGACCTATAGTTACACATAGGTAACTGACACTCATGGTGGCAGATGGAGCTGTTGGTGTTGGTCTGGTGTCTACAAGTGCTCTGTAATAGTTTGGTGACATGTTTGGTTCAGTTAACTTGTTTTATCGCTCACACGCGAGTTTTGTTTTCGTCACGGAGCCCAGGCGGATCAACATGTGATCTCCGCCGCGTGTTTGGTTTGCTCTGCAGCGTGGAGCAAAGCCGAACCGCTGTATGCTGCTCCGCGCTCGTAAACATCAGACCCTGACTGATCTGCGCTCATCTACGTGAGGACTGATGGATTATATACCTTCCTCCTTCACTCAGGTAAAGCGTCCAGCGTGATCTAAAAGTGCATGTTTCATCAAATCAAACCGTGTGATTAATCCACGTCAATTTGTGATTAATGCATCAATTTTCGATCATTAATCGCATGAGTTAACGTGTTAACTTTGACAGCCCTAATTATTTTGCTTTATATTTTAACGATTTTGAACCAGGAAGTAAGAGCCCTAAGGGTGTTTTGGTGATTCACCCCTGCTTCACTTTGCTCACGAAAAAATGTTTTTGTCCAAAGATGTGAATAAACAATGTGAATAAAGATGTAAGATGTAAAATGTAAATACTTCCCCTTTTTGCAGTTTGAAAACCAAGTAAAGCAGCTCTAAATATGTGCAGAAAATGATAACTACTACTTACTACTAATACACGTGTAGCAAACAGAATTTTTTTTTAGAGATGGTATATCGAGATATTGTCAATATCAGGGATTTCGAAGGGTTTCCCAAGATATTGGTCTGATCGGTCTGAGGAAATTTAACCAAATGACATTCAGGCCTAATTTGAAACTGGATACATTTTACAGACTTTGAACAAAATGGGACGTTTTCTTTGAACTGTGTGTGTCTTACTTTGATGTGGATCTCTTTGGCTGCGTTCTATTTGTTTTTTTTTATTACTGCTCTCTATAGTCGTGTTCTGTTCTTTGTGTTTTTGTGCTCTGTAATGTTAATGTTGCTCAGAAACCATAAAAATTTTGCCGATATTTGAGGCAGTAATTTTTTTCTGTACTGCTCCAGTCTGTGTCTCTTATCATCCCCAGTTAGTCTTCAAGGCATCGGATTTGACTTTTTTAACAGACTAAAGAGTAAAACAGAAATATATTATTTTATCAGATATTAGTGACAAAAGCACAAATCTCTTTTTAACAATGCATGATGACTCTTAAATCTATTGTCAGCTAATATTAAATGAAAACTAAAACTATTTTGGTATTGCGATTACTTTTGGTTCACTGTTACAACACCGTATCCAATGTTACTTATGAGGCAGTTTTTCATACTTGAGTCCACTGCAAATGAGGTCAACTCTTTTCAGTCTAGTAGCCCACAAGAGCAGTCACACGAACGCAACCCAAAACTTAAAGTTAATTCACTGCAGCAGCTGTGTTGCAAGTGTAAGTAATTTGTCACATTGCATTTGTTAAAATCCTGTGTTGTGGTATTGCGTAAGATCCTGCTGCAGTCCCGGAGAACATGAATTTTAAATCAAAACATCGAGAAGAAAAACTTGGACATGAGGCTGCAAATGAGAGCCCTATATTCACAAAGAATTATTGAGGGGAATTATTGGGGATCACAAGAATATGCATGCACTGGAAAATCAACAGTATGGAATATTCATGATAATATAACACTAACAATTGACAAATAAAGTTAAGCAGCGCAACATGTATTAAAAATTGTATTTATGCAGTTGAAAGTTAAATGTTTTCTTGACAAAAATTACATTCATTTTTAACATGACACTGGAGAGTTTTTCAGAATCAGCTGAATCTTGTAAAACTATACTAAGAGAATTATAATAGTTTGGGCTCTATGACTTAAAGTACCACAAATCAAAAGCGGATTTCAAAAAACAAATACCCAGTTTTGCCCCTGTGTGAAAGCTTCCCCAGGCAAAGCAGCAAAAAATTGTTGTTTAATTTAAGTTTTGGTGAAAATGTAATCAAACATTAATCACACAGAGACAACATTAGAGCCAAACATAACAGTTCCATATTTTTCAGTTTCAGTATGACAGTCCTCTGAAGATCACGCCTCAGAATGCGGGTTATGAATGTAATACAGAGCCGTTCTGAGCGCTCAGCTCATGATAGACTCAGTGCCATGTTTAATGTCAGAGGGTGAGGAGTTAATTCAGCTGCTGATGCACACGCCGCATGTAATCCGGAGCGTGCAGGCGGGCGTATTTGACACGGAGCAGAGAGAGGTGCGAGGCAGGACTCCAAAGGTCAGACCTGTTCACTGTGTCCCGGGCGCCAAGGAACCAAGTGTCCATGTGTCTCATAACCGTGCTGTGCAATTAATCAAAATTTGATTGAGATTGAGAGAGAGGTTCAAGACACTATCTCTTGAAATCAAAATCGGGATTAATCCGTATATTCCACCCTAAGAACAATGCATAGGAACATTTTATATTCCTGTTTTCCATCTTTGAATTCTTCTAGCTTTTGGATTTGTGGGAGAAGATTCAAAGTTACCTGAGGTAGACAGGCAGGCGCCAAAGACAAGAGAACGCTATACTAGATTCACATTTCTGCAAAATATTTTCATCAAATCTAACAACAAAACTGCAGCAATAACATCAAAATAACTAAATATTCTTGCCCCATATTAGTCTTGGCATATCAAGCAGAGCACAGTATGAAGTTCATGGACCTGCTGGAAGCTGAAGAGTTTTACAAGGGCCAAATTATCTTGCATAGTCCGGAAAACGTTCTGATGTATTGAAGTGCATGAATGGTATTTACATGAAGGAACCGCTCACCCATTCACACATCTTGGCCTTTCATCCTTTATGGACTTTACATTGATTTACATTAATTTCCTGGAGACTGATCCAAACCTTAACCATGTTCACTTTACCAGACCAACTAAGACTGCACGCTTTGACAGCACTTTACAAAGGAATGTTCTGGAATCATATTCTGTCTCCCAAATTTCAAATGTGTGTGATTGACAGGCAGATTAACCAATCAGAGAAATGCATGGTCCATTTGTAACAGGAGGGAAAAACAGGGGAAAACAATAACACAGAGGACACGGAGAACTTCTGGCCAAAAGTAATTGAGTTGATAACTGGGATATTGAAGGATGACAGTAACTAATAACCAGACTTTTAAATTACAAACAATCTCAAAAAATAAACATACTGTAGCTTCTTCAAACATTTGGTCTGTAGCCTGCAAATCACCAAATGCACCCACAATCAGAGTTAGTTATAAGTGATTCTCCTCCAGACACAAACCCAGGACAAACAAGTGTCACTTTTATACAACAGACACAGGCCAAACAGCATGTTTACCAAACACATTCTGATGTTGGGATATTATAAGTATATGCACGCTATGACAGCACTTGTCTACTTTTAAAACCAGAGGTGAACTGCGGCCATGTTTTTTTAGCGATCTGTAAACTCCAAACGCACATGACACTCCTGCTGTTTGTCATCTGTTTTTACTTCCAATGTCACACGTTTTTGAAGGATCAACAAACGAAGCAGTAAACTCTGTAAATCTGATTTAAATCACGTTTTTGGTCTGATAACAAAGTATTTATGTCATGGGGACCTGATTTTATTCCCTTAAAGGATGCAGGTCTCCGTGAAGTGCGCATGTATATGTTTTAGTCCCCATGATGTGATAAATATACACCAGACACTGGAGACGAGGCAGGACAAGGACAGTGTTGCAGTTGTGTTCCAGCCCAAGACAAATTTCCCCCAGGGGACAACAAAGTAATTCTGATTCTGATTCTGACACACACAACCACAGTGTGCACCTGTGGAATCTATGAACAAAAGAATTTACTCCATTTCAGTTATAAAAAAGTTACTGCCGTTTAAGCGCTGTGAGAGGCACAATGTACCTCTAAAATAAATCATCCACTCAAACTATTAAGTTAACTTCACTCTTTATCCAGCAGGTACATAACTCCCTCTAAACTCTCTTCATTTATCCCCCTGATTGGATGCACATAATCTGGTCTACACTCCTGCTTTATGGACTTCGTCGCTGGCTTGGACCGCTGCCCCGCTCATCATTGTTTTCCTTGACCTTATCCATTGTACAAAGCCGGCCCGGCACGCAGGTCTCTTCTGCTCTGAAATCTGATAATATGGAAACCTCTCTCTGCCGGTCGATCAGGAAATTACTGGTGGCTCTGATCCAGGGATTAGCACTGGCACTGGAGTAGTATTATTGTTGATCTTGGATTATGAGGCGATGACCTATCAGCCCTCTTGTTGATACAGCTTTTTGGTATTGGCCCGAGCGACTGGCTTTAAATGCACTGATTGTCCTGGTGTATTGTTTACTGTGCCGGCCGGGTGAATTAAGTGATGGTTGTGGAGCGTGAGGCTGTTTGGCTGGGGTTTAGTCACAGGTGCGCACAGATGGAGCTGCATGCATGAAGTGTCACAGCAATATATATTCAGCAATGTGGGTTTCCCTATAGGTAAGAATGCAGGTGTTCAAAATCCCTATGTACATATCACTAACATGCTAATTGACAATAAAACAAATAACCTCTTACTGCTGTCCTTTTTAACACATATTCATATTCTGTAAAGTTAGGAATCTACACTTTTATCTGAATTTTATCCGCACTGCACACAATCAAAACTGAAAAATTTGTGTGCTTGCTTGTTTAATGTTGCACAGTGATGCCTAAAACGGATTTTTTTCTGGAGGGTCGGCCGCCTGCTTGTCTCCATGGAGATTAGAGATGTCACAATATCGAATTTTGATGTAACGATTATTGTGAGAAGAACACCAAGGATTATTGACACAAAACAAAAGTGAAATCCTTAATTTTCTTTCATTAATACATTACCGTTCCAATAGTATGTGACCATCTTCATGAAATCAAATTGGGTAATGCTTTAGATGAAGGTTCCTTTGTAAACAATCTATTAATAAGCATTTATTATGTATTTACCTGATTATTGAAAAAAATGAGCAGCTTGATTGATGTTATGTACATGTGGTCTATTTTTGTTTTTGGTTTATTAACATGTATATGGTATTATAAGTGCATAAACAAAGTGCTTATTAACGCCTTACAGTTTACAAAGGGCCCTTAATCTAAAGGGTTACCTTAAGTAATAGTATAGATTTAAATAAAATTCCTTACTTTTGCTTCTAAAATAGTCACGATTGTTAGTTTTAAGTTCTGACGTTTATATTGTGACCTGAATAATCACGATTATTGATTAATGATTAAACTTATCTCACTTGTCTTGCATTTATTCTATTACATTGTTGTTGTTGTTGTTGTTGTTGTTGTTGTTGTTGTTGTTGTTGTTGTTGTTGTTGTTGTTGTTGTTGTTGTTGTTGTTGTTGTTGTTGTTGTTGTTGTTGTCGTTGTTGTCATTGCTGTTGTTGTTGTTGTTGACTTAGGTTAGCACTCAAATTAAAATGTGCATATTTATGTTCAGTTGTTGGAAATATTACAACGTCTTTATTGTGAAAACTATTTTCTTATACTTTAATCCTATTTTATATTGTTTATTCTTCAATTCTGACTTTTTTATTGTTTGCTTGATGCTAGTTTATAGATGCAGTTTTTATTGTCGTACTATATTACTCTCTGTTCAGCACTTGGTCCGTTTTGTTTGTCATTTGATTAGACTGCATTTCATGTACATATCACCAGACCTTTTACTAACAAACTCAACATTTTGTATTTGTCTTTGCTGCTGTCGGACACAAGGACACGGCAGTCGCTCCGGGTCACTCTCAGAGCACTACGTTTATTGCATTTGAAGTTTTGGGGATGAGGTCATATCCAAATATAGTAAAACAAATCCCCGCATGTCTCCCCAGTGTTTGTCTGTGGGCTGTATATGGTAATGAGATCTCCCATACTCCCATCGGCTTGTACAGGTGGACTCCGGTACAGTACTGAGGATTCCCCTGTACGCGGTGAATGAAGTGAAGCGCGTTCCCCAAGGTGCTAACACATTTCTGTCAAACAAAAACAACTCTCATGCGCACAAATACTACATACATGGAAACAACACGCTGCACTTGCCACCAACACACGAGGGGACACTTATGAGACGAATGCTGCCACAGACGATTTTATAAAATGTTCTTGCAGCAATTGAAATCTAATTGTCAAACTTTATCACCCAAATCCTACATATTCGAGCTATTTTCAGCCTTATTGCTTATGGCTCATGAAACATTCCCACAGAGGTAGAGGAGCATATGGGAGGTAGATGCGCACCTAGATCAAGCATGCAATTGCATTTGATGTTATGAAGTGTTTTTGCAAATAATATAATATAATCCGCATAATGTATCATTTTAAGGTGATGTAGCTGTGGTACAATTCCTTGATGGGGAGAGGATAAAGGTTTTAGCCAAGACTCGGAGCATTCCCACACTTTTGGCAAAGTGTCCGAGCCAGTTCAGCCACCCACAAACATATGACATTATTGTATACACAGGACCACGTGTGCAGTTACTGATCAACAAAATGTAAATGTTATGCTAAATACATTTTTGTTGTAAAGTTGATGTTGTTTTTAGACTTTGTTACAGTCTGGTTGAAAGTATTTATAATTGAATGACTAAGTAAAAATGCTTTGATCCTTTAAAACTGCAACACTGAATTGAATATGCATTGTCAGATAGGGTATCGTGGATGTATTGTGAATGCAAAATGTTTCCTCCAATTCCTTTCTGTCAAGGGTTTTTTATGGGACAAAGCAATGGTCTCAAGTTTTGAATAATATGACTTTATGTATTAAAGACAATGCATATAAAGTTGGAGCTGGAGGTGCCATCTACAGTCAGTCAGATTTGAGTAATGGCCGTGTGAAGAGTAAAATATATAATGAGACAAGGAAACGACCCGGAGAAGGTGAAATGCAAATTAGTGAGTGAACCATCATTCATCAAAAGCAGACACAGCTGATCATGTGAAACGGCTAACATTAGCATGGCCCCGCGCTCTCACACCTCACTCGTAATGCACAGGCTATTACTGACACTTTAGTTTACTCAGCGCTTTAACAAGTGTCAACAGAGCAGGAGACAGCATAGTAATCTAACTGCAGTAGCAACTAAGTATTATGACAATTAGTATTGGTCCAGTAGCACACATAAGGATCCATAAAACTGATCACATCATTTGTCCCAAAGTATCATCAGTAGTAAGGCAACTAACAACATCGAACATCAAAAGTGTTTCATTAAAAGGCACATATTTAACTCAAGGACATTAACAATTATTTAGCAGTCGCAATGCCAGCAGTACAAGTTGACCAAATAGTATCGTTTCACAAACACTCATAAATAGAGACACACAGAGTCGCACACTGTGTATGGGCCCGTGTGTTTGGGCCTGTGTGTGTATGGGCCTGTGTGTGCATGGGCCTGTGTGTGAGTGTTACACAGACATAAGCTCATACATACACATGTGCATGCATGTGTGGATAATACATTGAGCAATTAAGACACAATGCGTCACTTAGTGCAAACAAATGTGACTGTTAATGTGGCTTTGAATGTACTGTAATGTACTTGTTTATTAAATAGGAATCTTATTTACATATTTACAACAATACAATATAAAAGTGATGAAAAAACTTGAGGATATTAAATGTATTGGATGAAAAGTTACAGCCTTGGTTATCTTTTATGTTCTTTTTCCTTATAAGTATCAGCATATACATTTTTAGTTCTATGATGTATGCAAGTATTTATGTATGTGGGTTTTTTTTTTACTCTTCAAATGAAAAAAAAAAAAAGAAGATGAAGTAATAGTATCGGTAGTTGATGGCATAAAAATCTTATATTATCGTACATTGTAATTACAATATATATTTGACCAGACCTCACCTAAAAAGTCGATGAGCACATATTGTTGTTAAACTAACGCAAATCCAGCGTGTCTGATCTTTGACTGATTGTGCATGTTCTGTCCCTGAAGTCCTCCTATCTCTCTCTCTCTAAGAGCACTCATCGCCCAGAGGCGTACAGTGTAGTAAACCCACCAGCAGCTGTGTTCAGTGTTTCCCATCCACACCTCTGCCGAACTCCATGAGAGAGAGTGGCTCTACGTGTGTCAGGCTCAAGTAATTAGGGCACATTGTGTAAGCAATTTTCCAGCGAGGTATGCCGGATATAAACAGTATACTACGCAGTGCACACAATTTAGTTTGTGATGACTGTGCAGATGTGGCGTTCAGCTTTTGTAGCAAACATCAAACCAGGGCTCAGCGATACGACCGGGGCACTTTCCAGCACACTGACATTAATCGGTGCTGTTTATGGGACCGGCCCGAGGAGGAGGAGGAGGAGGACGGGGAGATTCCCAACACACGCCGTCGGTGAGATTTAAGAGCTCTGCATTGATCAGGGGTGCTCCAAAAATGAGAAACAACCAAGCACCAGGAGCAAAACAAAAAGAGCCGGATAGTACAGGGAAAGTCAGAAACAAGTGCTGCAGGAAAAACTACTGCAGTGAGACATGTACAGTTTTAGGAAAACAAGGACCAAGCTTTTATTGTGCTTTAAATTAGGGCTAGGGCTGTCAAAATGATTCATTTTGTGAGCAATGATTATTGATTATTTCTGTTGTACATTGATGTTTTTAAAATACATTATCAACCAAATAATGATTGACGTATGGCGACTGAAGGCTTCTATAGAGAATATTTACAAATAAAGTGTATTGTTGATAGAATTCAGAAATAGTTTATTCTTTTTTGATTTTTTTGTGAATTTTTAATTTGATAATGCCACTGTCTAATCAAAAGGTCTTTTCATTAATGTTTTACAATCATTTCCAGATTGTGATTATAATTTTCAGCTCAACTAGTAACGATTAGTCAAGTAATCGTTACAGTCCTAAATATATTGCAAAAGTATCAATATCACAAAACTGGATGACACAATGATCAATATCAGAACAAATCAATATACTATATATCGGACTTCAACAAACAAGGTCCACCATCTGACACAAATTTACTGTTTTCAAAGGAAAGTGTTGATAATATTCATGTTTTTGGGGTTTTTCTTAATCATGCAGTCTAAATTAGCCTGGATTTAATTAAATTTCAATTCGATATATCTTCGTAGAGCCCAAAATCACAAGAATAGTCTCCTTAAAAATAGTTGATTTGTTCAACAGAAAGTTAGAAAATCTAACAATGAAACAATCCTTGGTCAACAGAAGACAACTGTAGTCTCAATAGTTTTTGTTTCGACAAAGTTTGAAGAATACATTAGGTCTTGAACATGTTTGTCTTACTAATATTCTTGTGTCAAAAAGTATATTCATATATTGCCATAATATCAGTATCACAGTACTTAACAGTATTGTGCAGCCATACTTTAAATGCACCACAAGTAATTATTTACTCATTGAATAATAAGATTTTTTTCATAAGACGTCGGAAATGGTTGAAATGCATTTGATCACTTAGAAAACAGCAAACGCCTGCTACATTTTATTTTTAACAACAATGAAAAGCTACACTTTTGAAATCTTTTCTGTGCACATTCTAAGCTGTACTTCCCATTTTACTTGTGAATCAATAACTTTGCTAAGTATTGACGTGCGTGTGGGTTTTCACCATCTATCAGACGATCTTTCAAAACAGCTTAAGAACTTTGATAAAGCTGTAGCCAATTTTAGAGATGGGGATTGTGTTTTTTAACTGTGCTTGAAGACCAACAAAGTGGACAAGTAAAAATAACAAGGCCCTAAACTGTGGCTGTGTGGCCTGAGGAAAAGAAATGTGGTTCTTAGAAGATTTGGAAGACGGAAGAACAAAATAAACTGAACAAAGTACTAGTCCCGACTTGGTGGAAACACTCAGATTGGATATTTTAAAACGAGCAGATTAAAAATAGCAGAAAGTTGCAATCAAATCTTCCGAACAGGGCACAAAGCGATATTTCTGTACTTTTGTGTTTAGGAGTCCATTCACATTTCTCAATGTTTGAGCCTCACCAAGACATTTGCAGACACCTTTTAACACATTTTTGACGGATTTCCATAATATCATCTGAACAAATACATAACAGAAGACCAGAAGATGCCAGAACAGAGTGCAAATTATTGGAGAAGACAATTCGAAAAATGTGTAATGAGCTTGGCATTGACAGACAATACATAGCAACGTATTTAGCCACAAAAGGGGAATTAACCAAGAAAAACAATAGACTCTGGCTAAGAAAAAAAGCTGTAGATGTATTTTCCTTGTTCCTTTATTTCCCCCCAGTGTCACCCTGATTATATAAGTGCCACGTGCTAAAAATAAAGCCCGCAGAACAAACTGTGAATGTGTGCGCATCTCGCTCCTGGCACCACGCATGCCTGCACTCCCGGCCCATATGAAGAATACAACTGTACGCACACACACACACGCACGCACACACACGCACGCACACACACGCACACACACACCATTGGAAGGCAGTCACGCAGCAGACGAGGGCCAAACATGCAACAAAAGATAAAGACACACGACCAATGCATGCCACAGTGCAAGCCCTGTATGGCAGAGAGAGCGGGGAAAAGGCGGGCGAGTATTTTCTGTCCTACAGTTGCCATGGAGACACCTCGGATGGAGAGAAGGAGGAGAAGGAGAAGTGGTGAGATTACTTCCTGAAGGGAGTGCCACCACCAGCCTGCATCACATCAGTGTCTGCCTGTCTGAGCGCTCATCCGTCACTGCCACAGCCCTCCCCGAGCAGCCATCTCTCACTCGGATCACTCACTTCTGGACTGTTTACTTAATCTTTAAAAGGCTGAGCTGTCAACCATGGTAACCCTAGTTTGACAGTCTTACTTGGTACACTGTTCATATGTGAAGTTAGCGTCCAAACTTGGGTAACAATTAATGGGTACATTAATTGTTGTCCAAAGGAAAACCCCACCATGGGCCGTTAAAATTGTTTTTCATTTATTCCTTTTTGTCCACTCTCTGATAAAAGAGAACTAGCTGCTGGGCATGTAAACAAAAAAGAAAAGTTACAACCCACTTATTTCCAGTTGAATCAACCAATCCGGAAAGAATTGGAATCAGTTTGTACACCAAAGCCACATATTTAAAAAAGCCTACAATACAAAATTTTAATAAGGATGCTTTGTAACAAGTCCCTAAATCTCATTGGTGAAATTGGCTTTAGTTTTGAAATGGAAATTGTCAAGAGCAAACAAATCTGTCAGTCCATTCCTCTCAACAGCAGATTTTCTCCTCATATTTGCCGCAAAAAAATCTAAGCAGCATTTGAAATCTGGTCTTGGTACCACTTAATAATAACTACACCTGAATTAGCCTTAATGAAGCATGAACAAAGATGTAATTTATGATGAACATATTAAGCATGATTCAGGCTTAGTAAGTACTTTATTAAGGTTAGGAATTAGGGTTAGAGTGTTCAAGACAGTTACTATGCCTGAATCATTTTATCGTTTTATTAAGGTAGGAATAAGTGAAGTTATTATAACATGGTTTTCCTCTGTGCAGCTTGTTACGAATGATAATAGTAAAACAGACTCATCAGAGGGTCAGATTCACAAAGAACGCAGTCATTTATTTACACTCCAAAGAGGTTCAGAAACAGCTTGAGTTTTAATTGGGGAACAATATATATATAAGAAAAATCAGCCGGAATTAATACATTTTAAACTCTAAATGCCGAAAAAGAAAACGCCACAATAATACCTTTCAAAATGGGTTAAACGATAATTGTGGAAATAGATTTGTGCATTCACACAGCTTCCATTGAGAGAATGGCTTTTGAGGAAAGAGATAACAGCAGGTTGTTGGTGGTCGACCAGCTAGCACTAAGCCAAAGAGATCGATTTAGATGCAACAGGTGCAGTGCTTTTAAGCGTTCATTTCACCCTGGCACACATGACTTTATTTATCGAGGGAGGACACTGGAGAAGACTGCCACGCAAAAGACCTTAAGCTATATTTGGATTGCTTGTCTTGAATATAAATAGACTTCAATGTATTCTTTTTTCATTATTCCATCGACTCCAAATGCCTTTTTTTTTTCTTTGTTTGTTTAGCCAAATGGCAAGACATAAAGCTGTCATCAGTGTATCCTATTCCAAACTTTCTATTAGCCATAACATGTGACTGTAGAGTCTGTTGAGAATGTATTACTCACTTTGCATAATTATTTCGTTTTTAGTTTTTGTTTTGAAACAGTAATAAGTCTGTTGTTAATGGAAGCTAAAACAGGGGCATCAGTCTGAAGCTAACTTGGCCTTCCTAAATATTGATAGCGCTTCACCCCAGAGCCATTATGTATGCTGTGAACGCGGGTCCAAAGAAGTGACCAGCTGATCAATGGGACTTGGATGGCCTCGCTGTCTAAATGATCAGATCAAATGTGACCGAGCGCGTTGGGAGCCAAACGATGAGCTCCAGATAAATCAGATCAGAAATTAGTCACGTCAAACACAATTTCCTCATCACAGAACCACAATATGAGCCATGAAATGCAGTGTGACATCTGCAGACATTGATGCAAAAGTTTTTTTAAATAAATTGCCAGGACAAAACAAGACAATTTAGACGAGCGTTCAAAGGAGCACTTCGGTTCAGCCTGGACTGTGATAGAAAGTCTGTGAGCTGAATGTGTTTCAAAAAGCAAGTAGGTAACGCTTTAAAATAAGTAAACTGTTAATAATTGGCTATTAATCATGTTCTGCACAATTTGGGGAAAATATGTGATTGCTGTTTGTCTGATAAATGTAGCAAATGTGATTAGATTTTGCGCAAAGTTTACATTTTAACCGCATTGAAAAGTCTGAAATAGACCTAAGAACTGACAAACGAATGCAAGGACATGAGTACTTCACAACATATTTGCACAAATCTAAAGGTTTTTCAGTTAGTTTGCAGAATTAAACAGGACATTTTGTTGTTTGTGAAGGTACTTCAAATCTTTCAGTAAGTTGTGATGACATAAAAGATGATGAAATTTGGCAATAGAGATTGATTTATGATGTCTGATACCAAATATTTTTCTTAATTGAAAGTGTTGTTGCATAAATGACCTCAACTGTTATTGTTCATAAATACCACATATGCTCACAATCATATTTCCTTTCTTAATTAGCCTCAATGAAGCATGAACAAAGAGTTAATTTATTTTATTTAATTTAAAAAGTGGGTTAGGAGTTAAGCTATTAATGAAGTAGTTCATAAACCAGTATCATTCTAAATAAACTATTTGTTCATTATAAATTCTGCCTATTTCCATGTGTTAGTCAAGCTATTAAAAGTGTAGTTATTATAAAGCGGTTTTCTAACTTGTGTCACTGTAAACAGGCACAGTCGCTTGTAAAAACAGCACTCCTCTAGTCGTTTATAAAACCTCGGCTGCATCTCGCTCGGCGCCTCTCAGACAGCGCTGTGTGTGTGCTTTACTACCGCTCCCAAAGAAGAGTCTCTAAAATGTCACGCAGTAATGACCACACGCACAACTTATGATTTTAAATTAAAATAGCAAACTGCTTTCACTTGACTAAGTTATTCAAAAACGTGAGCAAGCCCTAGTAGGTTTCATTAAAGAGGGAGGTATTATTTTTGGTTTTCCTTGTGTCTATGGTGAAAAAATGATGAAAGTACCGCAGGATTCTTCTCCAAATGTGGAGATTCAGTCTTGTTGTCCACTGTCAGATAAAGTCTATATCTCATCTTGAAGATTAAGCTATTGCTTCTTGGTTAATGGAGGCTGAACTTGGAGGAAACACATTCATTTATTTATTTTGCAATTTAAATATTAAAGGAGACATATTATTCTTTTTGCAGGTACTTAGTATCATTCATCATTTTGTTAATTTAAACCACAATATTCATTTAAAACAGCTTAGTGATAAAAACAGGTTCAGTGACTTCATGTTCAAAACGCCTCTTCAAACTGACAATTCACCGTAACAAGCCGCAAATTGTCATTTATATGTTTTTCTTTTTGAAAAGTGAATACATTTTATTATTCTCAGTCTTAACTTTTCAAATAATTGCAACTAAGGGGGCGGGGACAGGGGGTCGGTGAAAACAGGAATTTTGTGAAAACTCGAGCCTCAGCTGCAGGACAAGACATGCAGGAAACAACTGTGGATACACTGATTATGCAAAATACTGTTGCAGCAAGATTAAAAGCTCATTAAAGATTTCTCTTGAAGGTTATGTCTCTTTAAGGTTACCTATAGCAACAACAATATAAAACTTCTGCCTACTTTATGTTCCCTCATTGAGCGGCTCTTCAACAACACTCAAATAGGAGCAAACAAGGCCGACTGCATATGAGTTCTGTACTTTTCTATCAAAAAATGTGAAAACAGAAAGGCTACAACTTAGTTATTATTTTGCGTTTTTTTGTTGTTTTTTTGTAGTGGATACGTCTAATTTCTTCCAAAAATTGAACACTGTCAAACGTAATGAGATGTTTACGGTCGCAACAATGGAATAACCACGAAAACGGCAATGGCGCTCATAAAACAGCACTGACAAGGACAGTTTTCATCATAATATTTTCAGTCGCTTGTTTATTGTTCATCTGCAACTAATAGACCGCAGATTAAATTGTTATTTTGACAAACATTTGAGGAGTCAGGAATGGCTTATTAGTGTTTTCTATTGTTTAAATGGACCAGACACAAAACCAAGAATGTTGTGTTTATTGGTCAATTTGCATAATGAAGACTGCAATATTTGGGACGCTTAATTTTGTGCTTTAAATCCGGTTTAATGAGGACAGCTGATAAATGCCAAACCGTAATGTATAGAATCTAGAACATGTGGCTTAATTAGATCTCCCTCATAGACTCATATGAAATGCAAAACAATGTGTTACAATCGGGAGAGGAAAATCAGATTTAGAAATTACAACTTGGCTCCTAAAAATAAAAATTAAAAAACAGTTGCAACAAATCTTATCCTATAATAAAGCAACCCAAATCAAACTCTACTTTTACATAAAGACTTTCCAAAATATCACTCTAATTGCTAACACATCCAAATAGAGCATTTTTGTCAAACAAACTAATTTACTTTATTTATAAAGTATTAATAAGCATGTATCAATTGGTTACTGAAAACACTGGCTTATTAATGATCTTACAAACCTTTTGACCACAATTTATAATAAATAATATACAAATGCAAAACACAAAAACATAATAAACAATAATAAACTGCACAATGACAAATGAAATTACGATAGAAGAGGAAGGTTTGTTTTTTGTTTTTTTTGGGGGTTTTTTTACAAGTTATTATTTTTTTTACAAATGGAAGTAATTCTCTAAGTGCCTATAAACAAATAACCCTAGTTTGCTAAGGAATCTCATTTTAAAGCATTACCCAAACTATTTGGTACCACTTTATAATAACTACACCTTCATTTGCCTTAAAGTATGAACAAAGACTTCATAAAGAACAAATGGTTTATTTATTTATTCATAATAGTTGATTCAGGCTTAATAACTATATTTAATTATGGGGTTGCGGTTAATAATTACACGCCTGAATCATTCTAATAAACTTTTTGCTCGTTATAAATGATGGTCTTTATTAATGCTTTACTAAGGGAGGAATAAATAAGTATTAGTGTTACCCATCACTAAAAATGTCCCTGTCATTTCTGTCTATGCACAGTGAAAGACGCACTCTGTAACATTGTCTAGGTGCACCTGCTTGTCTCCATGGAGATGTTATTGCTTGGAATGATGCACCGTATGGCATTATGTATGTATCTTTATGTATCTTCAATGTATTTTTGTGCAATAAAAACACCTGTATTTGAACTGAAAGTGCTATTGTGGAATATTCCAGGCAAAGCATTATTATATAAAGACAAGCAGATGACAGACCCTCGCCATCAGTAAAGTTACACATTGCACCTTCAAATGAGATGACACTGACATCCTACTGATTGTACCCAGAATTTATACAGAGCAGAACTGCATCCTGAAGCGTTCTCTTTTCCATAAAGAAAACAAATGGTGCTGAAGACATAACTTGCGTTTGAAGTTCATTAAAGCATGTCGCTCTCCAAATCCCTGACAATTAGATCCATCAATATGGCATCTTCTTGTGCCAAACTACCTGCGCGAACCCAGCCCCAACCGTGTCCATGCCATCCATTAAAACCTGATTAAAGTCTTCTCCTCCGCCTCCTCTGTCCCTCAGACACATCACTGCAGAGGAAGCTACATTTATCATCTAACCAACCCGCTCGCTTTTTGGCCAGCGCTGCACTGAGCCCTGGGAAGAGGCTGCTGCATGCACGGCTAAGCAGCTCGGAGAAGTGAGGCATCATGGGAACGGAGCCAGTGACCTTTAACCTCACGTCATGCATGGTGGTCCGCCTCCTGCTGCTGAAGCTCCACACAGCCCGGGCAATAACTGGAGTGAAAATATAGGTTTGGAGAGAGTTGGTGCTGGAAGTTTGGGTTTTATTGCTCCCAGTGTCAGTCTTGTATTTGGATATACAATGTTTTATGTAAGAAAGTACATCTGGTAAAACATAAGGCAGTGAGTTCCAGTGATTTTTTGAGTAATACTGTGGAAAATATCCGATACAAGGGGTGTGCTAAAATATCAATATACCATGATGCTAAAGTTGGTGATACAGTATAAATATTGTTGACTTCTGTATCGATATATTGCCATCAGGATTTTTTTTTTTTATATGTATTTCAGAATTGTTTTGTTCTACAGTTTTGTTTCCCCCAATACATGTGACATATTCACTGTTTTGATTTGATCACAGTGGCTTCATTTCAAGCTTGTGCAGGTAGTGGTTTAACAAAGATTGGTTCAATATGTCAAATGCACAATATGTATATTTTTGCAAACCACAAAATTATTATTTTATTGTATTGTGAACCATGTAGCTATTGTACATGGCTGTACATGTATTGTATCCTATTGAATCGTGAGGGAGGGACCAATGTTTTGTTTAAAAAAGTATTGAAACTCTTCTATAAAGAAATGTACTTAGAGTAGCTTTGTTTTCGCTCCACTCCAGCTTGAACACTTTAATATGTGTGTGCAGAGAAACTGAAATATAAATGATTAATAATAAATATCTATGATTAAAAACTGAAGATTTCATAAGCACTGTACCTGATTTTTACAGTTTTGAAATGTGAAAAACAGTACCAGTTCATTTTAAACTCTTTGCAGCAGTGACATGTATCACTCACTTAACTAATGCAGTTCCAGCATCCTAAATATTTAGTGATAAGTTTAGAAGCACTTTTCACGTGTCCCGGGTGAAGCTAACAAACATTTGCATGCAAATACTGCACTTCCTGTTTCTCGTAGAATAAGACACTCTATAACAAAACATTTTACTTTATTACATTAAATCAGGTGCATGAACTAGTACTGTCTTTCACGTTTCAAAACAGTAAAAATCAGGTAAAGTGCCTTTAAGGTCGGAATATTTTCTAGATGAAAATCTTTTCTTTTTGATACCTTGTCAGTATCAAATTGTTGATATTTTGGTATTGATCAACGCATCACTAGATACAAGAATGTAAAGTGTTTAACTTAATCTTAAAGTTAAAGTTCTTTATATTTTTCATAGTGTCTTTTAAAAACCTTATCTGCTTGTCTTTGTTTGACCTGTGCATAAACCTCCTTTGTGTTGACATGTCTGTGGATGCCCTGAAGTCATGATGGCCAAGTGTCTGTGATAATTATCAATTATTGTGACAATGATTGGCGGCTGTCCAAATCATCAACTTTTCAAATGTCTAATATCATCTGTCATTTCTGTCATTTCATGTGTCAGTGAATTATACATAATCGCGCTGGAAAAAAATAGCCATCTTATTTACATTGCTCCCTCAACCAAACATTCACAACAAACTAATCCTCCAACGGGGTATTTTCCTGACTATGATTCTTGTTTAAAGGTGCACAATGTAACTTTTCTGGTGGAGGGTGAGTTACAGACACAGCTCGCATTAAGAATTCATGTCTCATAGGTATTTTTGTGCCAGAAAAACTCCAGTAATTTAGTCAGATACGTTTGTTGCTGTACTCTGGAACATTACACGCAAAGCAACATCTCCATGGAGACGATTGTTCCCGAAAAGTTACATAAGATCTGGAAAGAGGGCATCTCGTAACCTATATCTCCTGGCAGGTTACCCAAACAACCTCAAAATAATGTTTCTAATACAACATGAACACTTGTGTAATCCCAAATGATCCTCCTTACATTTTATTTTGATTAAGTGCCGTCAAATCTCCAGCGGTTTCGTTGGCACAGCGCAAGACACATATGTTTCTTGATCATGAGACATACAAAGGTCTATTTCTGTTTTGTACACATCCAGATCAAAGTGTGTGGGTCCGGGTTAGAGCCCTCCCTCGCTCTCTCCTCTGGCTCCCATCGGCATCACACTTCACTCGAGTGATTTAGAACTGCCTCCTCCAAATGCTTCATCTGCTCTGGAAATCCACGCTTTTAAGTTCCCAACAAAAATACTCTATTTCCCTTTGCCACTTCCTATACAAGTGTTAATTGAGTGATTATAGCAGTGTCAATGTGCCACTACAGCCAAGTGCTCCAGTTATTTTTGTTTGAGGGGAGGTTTTTTGCAACAACAGAAATAAAGTCTTTGTTTGAAGTTTGGCCCAGATAGAAAAAAAACGGGCAAAATGAGGATGTAAAGTGCAGAGATATAAGAAGAATTTCCTAAACATGACCCCATTGCAAATCTTGTTTTGTGTGCATTTCTTTTGTTCGCGTGGCAGTGCGGCGTGTAACAGGCTAATGATGATCAGCTCGTGTCATCCATACAAGCCATTTCAGCGGGACATCGATAAGGCAGAGAGGCTGTATAGGATTTCTGCTGCTCCTGATGAATGCACAAAGGAAAAAAAAGGGAAAAGTGAAGGAGAACTATAGACCTGAGGAGGAAGAGGAAGAGAGGGAGGGAGCGAGGCCACGAGACATGTTTGCTTCAGCGCTGATGCCACAATGAGATTTAAGATGCTGCAGGTGTGGAACAGGGTATAATCCAAAGCAGATATGAAGACGTGATGTTAACCGCGAGATGCAATCAGAGCAACTTTACACTCAACTGATCTATTAAACTCAAAGCTGGGGCGCCTGATTTTCACACCCCGGAAAGGAAGAATGTATTTAATATATCTTTCCAGTCGATATAGCTCTCATAAAAAATAGTTAGTAAATCGTTAGTATCACATGCATACATTTTCGGGCATGTGTCTGGCTTTAAAGCATCTTTTTTCAAACAGTGAAGTGAAGTCCACCCAAGGGCAACCAATTAGAGCACTGCTTTCGGCTCTTACTTCCTGGTTGGCAAGAAATAAAATGCTTTATAGATGTGGCCAGTGTGCAACGGTCTTATTTTGCCACAAAGTGCTTCTTATACAATATACTATTGGAGGAGCCGACAAAATCCACAAATTTACAAAAAAAAGTCAGATAACTCAACTATCTCAAGCAGGCAACACCACTCGGCAAAGTTACAGGTCAGATCTGTGGAGAAGTGACCCCGCTCACAGCAAGAATAGATGTTTTTAAGATATTTTTGAGCAATAAAAATTGTTGTAATTGAATAAGTTTACATTCCATACTGTAGGAGAAGGAGAGAGTAGCAGGCCCCTCCACCAGAAAAGTTTTAAAGCGTGCAGTTCAGATTACAAAAAAGTTTACAGAATTCATGATTTTTGTGTTTCTTATGCTCAAATGTCAAACCTAAAATCCCAGTCAGACCATCATCTAACTCACAGGGCCCCGTGTTTCTCTTCTCTCCATCACTCGAAGCCACTTAAACCAGGTTTCCATGGCAACTAAAGGTCTCGGCTCTGATCCAGTCCAACCTGCCATCTTTTATGTCTCCTGCAAATTATCGCTCAAAATGTAAAAAAACGAACAAACACTAACGAAGCAGACAGGCTTAAGTGACCCCAGATCGGCTGCATGTTACTAATGACTAACATATGAAAGCCCCGTTGAATTATTGAACTGTTATGTAAAGATAATTGCAATCTATAAATAGAAACTCACCTTTGGCTTAGATGTTGCTGCCTCTCATCTCTGTGTGTCAAAGTGAAGACATTAATGGGTACTGGCAAAATTAAAAGTACTGCCAAAGTCATTTCATTCAAGTTCAACAAGTAATAATTATTCATTTATATAATTAACTACTACCACTAAAACTATTATGGCAGAATTGGGGTATGGAAATAATATATTGATCATGTTGCAAAGTTGCGCATTCATTTTTTTAAATATAGACATAAGCCTTACTGATTGATACTGGTTGCTCCTACTAACACTACTATTGCCTCTACCTCTGTAATACTCGTGTTTGAGCTAAAAATGACCACAAGAAATTACAATTACAAATTAATAAATGATCTTTACCCCTGGTGTACACTGACTCCGGTCCGGCTCCGGTCCAGCACTCGCACTGGTCTGCGCAAAGAATCTGCAAGAAGTCTGTTTTTGCCCGATGCCGCAGCGATCTGGTGCGGCTTTCATGTCATTTGACGAGTGTCTCACGCAAAACCACATGGCTTTCGTCAAAAATGGACTGCAGTAAACCAGAGCTGGTGTAACAGGAAATCTGCAAGTGACCCAGACCGCAACTGGACTGGAGTCGGTGTACACAAGGAGTTAGCTTAACTTATCCAGGCTTGGGAACAGCACAAATGGACCAGGCTTGAAATTTGTACAAATGATGCAGGCTTGGGACCAACAGAAATGGACTAGGCTTGGGGCAAACACAAATGGACCAGGTTTGAAATTAGCATATATGGAGCAGACTTGGGACCAGCACAAATGGAGCAGACTTGGGACCAGCACTGTCCCACTATATCACTATATCAGCTGGTGATTACTAATTATTACACCATCAATATGTGACTGAGGCGTTGAGTAAATGTGTATTGTTGACCTTAAAATCTATATAATAAAGACAAAGTAGTTTGCTATGCCTCTGTCGTTGTTATTGTTGTTAATTAGATTTTATTTATTGCGTTTTTCCTCACACACAGACAGACGTGACCATTTCAAAGCAGTGATTGGTGGAGCAGCAGGATTGAACAGAAGCTGGAGGAAAGAGAGAGAAGACAAAGAAGAGGAGAAAAAGCAGCTACAAAAAGCGAAAGAGAGGAGATAAAGATGAGAGAAGAGGAGAGAAAAAAGCTAGAAAAAGCAGGAGATAAAGAAGAGAAGTGAGAAAGAGAGCCAGAAGGAGGGAAGTGAAGCGGGAGAGAGAGAGGATGCTGTAATTGCTGTCACAGATGCGATGGGAGTGGAAACAAGACCCACAGCCCAGTTTTTAATGTGAAAACGCTTCATCTCCACCTCAAACTCAGCCATTCAACACCAACATAAAAGTCTGATTCAACTCACTTTGAGGATTTTGTTTTTATTTTGACATTTTTTGATTAGTCTGCTACTGAAATATATTTTTTTTATTTGAGGAAAATATATTACATTTGGGGATTGACTGAAAATGAGACACATCTCAAATATGTACGTGAAAGAGATTATTTACTAACTTTCCTGTTTTAGTGGATCTGTTAAAATTTTTACCATTTTCTAGCTTACAAGTGACTTTAAAGTGTGCCAGGGCATGAAACTCATTACTCAGGCACAGATTTGAAGTCCACTTTGATGTCAGTGGTTGAGGTGTCGACTTGCTGAGGCTAAATAGTTCAAACAGTTCGGAAATATCAAAAATGGATCTGACAAAGTCCTCTTTAAAGTCGCATGAATAAAGTCACTTTCGCCTTCATCGATGGACTATTAAGAGAATATGCACTAAAGAATGATGCTTGCTAAAACTGCTTTGACAAATGAATTGTATTTGTTTACTGTGTCAAATTTTAGTGATTCAGAATCCATTATATCATTGTGGTTCCAGTTTTTCATTAGGTTTTAGGTTCCACCATTTTGAACAGCTTTCCTCAATAAAATAAGTCGAGGGCTGCACAATTGATCGAAACTGAATCAAAATCGCAATTTGAATGGACGCAATTAGCAAATCGCAAAGGCTGAAATTTTTGAAGAGCAATAATTTCCTCCACAAACAACATAATATCCCGTTTTATTCTGCATAAAAACACAGTAGTTTGGATTTATATAAAAATTTTCTGAAACAAGCGGCAAAAATGTGACTAAAAGTGACAAACACGTAATAAACAGTGATAAAAATGCAACTTAAAGTGACAAAACTTAACTAACAGCGACAAAAACGCAACTATAAGCAACAAAAACGCGGCAATAAGCAGCAAAAACTTGACTAAAAATGTAAGTAATAGTGACAGAAGCACATCTTTAAGTGTCTAAAACAGGACTTAAAGCAAAAAAAAAGGGGACTAAAAGTGACCAAGTGCAACAAAAAGTGACTAAAACCTTCTGAAACACATCATTCTTTTATTAGTTTGTTATTTCATATTTCATTCTTTTTGTCAATTCTTCCTGTTTTGTTTAAAATGTGCACTTTAAAAACAATGGTAAATGCAGTCCTGGGCAGAAAAATCACATCTTGTGTCTGTGATTCTGTTTCAACTAATTGTCAGGTCGCAGCAAAGAATGCATATTTTTCAAGTTTATTTTTTGTATTGAATAAATGCGAATTAAATTAAACAACAAAAAGTTCAATGCCATACTGTGAAACATTCCAGACAAAGCAATAACATCTCTGTGCAGACAAATGGATGCAAAGTAGCACACAAGTTCTCCTTTGCAAACTACAGTGCGAGTAATTCAAAGTCACCAAAACCTTTAATTAGTCCTGTCCTAAGCCCCGATGCCTCTTTCTTGTGAGCGCTTTGACAATCAGATCCTCATGCCTCTGCTCTGTGGTGCGTTCAAAGACCTGGATCTAGTCCTGGATACTTGGATTCCCTCAGGACCCAAATCTAACTCAGAGAAAAGAGACGGAAAATCACATTTGATCTTCAAGGAGCAGCTTGTTAACGCCGCACACAGGATAATGAATTATGTAAGGCATTAGACGGTATACAAGACACCTGCACAGGGAGGAATGAGAAATGGATGGAAATATTGTTTAGAGTCAGCTATTTATCAAGTACAAGCATGATTATGTAAAAGATCTGGTGATTGTCTTTGGTGCATGCCATGGTAATTGTAATATACATTCTACATATTTTACAGTTTAAGGACACTGCAGGTGAATGGGAAAAATCTTAAATTTAAAGATAACTCTCACTCATTTACTCACATAAATGTAAGAAAAAAATGAATTATACATTTTTCATCATATCATGTTTTAATATAAATAAGGCATTCTATGTGTAGTTTAAATTTAAAGAATGGACAGAACCAGGTTTAAATTTCTTGGATAATTTTATATGCATATTAATAACTAAAAGTTCTTCAAGAGGGGAATTTGAGTATATTATTTACTTTTTGAGCAAACAAGCTCTGGCTTAAACATTCAAATTTAGCCTATTTTCTTACTCAAAACTTTCATAAATTGGGCTTAGAATTAACAAATCATTCTGAATGTTCCATCAAAATCTTGCAAAGTTTTGTACGTAGGAGCTACTTTAAGTTGTGATCTATACGTCTCTGCGGGAAAAAATGCTTTTTAAGAAAATGGCCTTGGAAGTTACAATGTCCCAGAGATATGGATGCAAATGGATTAAATTAAATATTAAAACATGTTCAGGAGCCGACTGGACACATTTGAAGAGCAAACTGACGGGAAAAAAGAGTTTTGCTTGTAGTTTCTCGCCTTAAGACAGAAAATACATTTGGTGAAAGCCATAGCACAATTCTTTATTTATGTTGCATGCTATTTCCTGAAGTGTCTTTTTCATCATAATTTTAGTTGGCAAAATCTAAATGTGAATATGAAGGAATGTTAACCTCATTTAATTCTAATTCCCTTTTTAAAAAATGTAATGCAAAAAAGAAATAAGATAAATGATTACAATATATGAAAAAATAGGCATAATTAAGTCCTTAAAATTTTGCATTTATTAGTGTCCTTTTGTTAATATTTTTAAAATGATGAAATTGGAATTAATATTGACAATGGGGTTATATATATTGTGTTAGCAGTGATAATCTTGACATTTTAAATATAAAATTGATTTAATTAATTGAAACAAAGTCAGATTCCAAAATCAGTTCAAACTGTGATATAGCATGTTTTTGGTGACTTCCTGGTCCGCTCTGGTCTGGTGTAATGATAAAACAGGATCATGCTCTCATTGCGCCCGGGTCTCTTATCTCTGATCTCTCTCTCAGTCTGTGATCGCGCCTCACATCTGCACTTCCTGCTTTTATCTCACTCACCGACCTCTCAGCTCTTCACAGCCAGACTCCTCCAATCGATCCACGTCGTACGGCCAATCCACACTGCCCCGTCTCCCCTCTCCTCACCCCTCCTCGTCTCCTCTCCTCCGCCCTCTCCACACAAGCCTCAGCAAATCTTCCAACCAGCGGCACTCTGGGATTTGTACTGTTGGACTCGGGCTGGTCACGATAATACATTTTGATGTGTGACTTGGCCATTAACAGAAATTTGGTGGCCCAGGGCAAGGGGCCTCACATGGGCCCCCCTTTAATGCAATTTACCCCTTTGAACCCCCTGTTTACTCCCCCGGTTCAAGAAAATATCACGATAAACAATAACATTTAAATTACTTTAGGGTGCACGGTGGAAGAGCAGCTAGAGCTCCTGCCTCTCAATAAGGAGCTCGTGGGTTCGATTTCCAGACCACCCCAACATCATACGATCTCACACATGCTCCGGCTTCCTCCCACCGTCCAAAGACATGACTGTGTTCAGGTTCATTGGTAACTCTAAATTGCCCCTAGTGACTGAATATGAGAGTGAATGGTTGTCTGTCCATGTCTCTGTCTCTCTATGTCAGCCCTGCGACGAGTTGGCCACTGTCCAGGGTGTACCCCGCCTAAGGCCCAAAGTCACTGGGATAGGCTCCAGTCACCCGCGACCCCTAACGGGAACAAGCGGAAGAAAATGAATGAATGAAATGACTTAATGCCACACACAGTAACCTGAAAATCTCAGTAAAACCCATTCAAAGTGAACCATATTGTAAGAAAATAATGTGCTGCAACAAATATATAGCAGAGTAAAGCACTTAAGTAGTTATCATTTATGAGTCGAACATGTTAATTTTTCAACCCTCTGCAGCTGAAATGTTCAACATATAATACAAAAATATAACAAAAGTAAACTGTTAGTGCAAGGAAAAGATAAAAACAATAGCTTTCTTTATTGAACAATAAGTCGTAATGTAGTAATCATTGTGAGAGGAATAGTTAGACTGCAATATTCCGTCAATTGTTTTTATTTTATTTGACACACATTGTTGGGGGGGAATGCAATTCTTACCAAATTATGGCCAAAAGTCCTGAAAATGACTATTGAAACAGAAAAAAGACATGAACAGCCCATAACAAATTAGAGTTAAAAGGGAAAAGGAGAGAGGGAAATGTGTGTTAGATTTTTAAAAAAACACTCATACACACACAAATGAATAAAAAATAAATAAACTTCGATAAAGTAATAGGTCATTAGAATGATTTACATTCTAGAAAGAAATACGGGGTGAAATAATAAACTTTTTGGCCACTTTGACCACAAAAACCAAACAAGGACAGACTGCCATTGCGCTCGCAGTTTATCCATCACATCTATTATGTTGTTTTTTTTCAAAGTAACCTTAAGTTGAACAACCTTCTGCATCAGTCATCACTCTTTGTTACCCATCTGGCTCCCTTTGCCTCCATCTTTTCCTCCATCCTTCCCTCTCTCGTTCATTGCATCCTTGTCTCATCACATTTCTGGCTCTTACTCACATAAAATCTAACATGACAGGTGGCAGTGCTGCGGCAGAGGGGCCCGCTGTATTTCCAGGACTCTACATCCTTAAAATGACATGCTTTCATCTTGGTCGTCATTGGTCTGAAGGTTACAAAGGTTTCCTCCCTCAGAAAATACTCCGAGCCCAAAATAGCTCGCATTCGTAAGTGAGGAACAGCCCGGTCCACTGCAGCTTCGTCTCCATACATCTTTAATGGAAAGAGCAGGCTGTTTAAAATGGGAATGCCTGGGAAACCACTGATGTCCTAACAATGTGTAAAATAGGCATAATGTTGAATAATGCGTGCACTTAAAAATACACACAGGAATAAGAGCGTGCGTTGTGTGTTTAGTCTTATACTGTTCATGGTTTGTGGACAGTTGAGGGCGCATTTTATTGTATTAGACAACAAGGGTCAAAAGGTAAGCGTTACATAAGAGCGACGACATAAAAGAGCGTGTTCTTAAAAAAAAGACTTCTGCATATTCTGAGAGTGGCAGAATTATGGGCAAAACTACAGATAAAATGTGTTTCTTTGCTTTTTTCTGTGTCTTCATTTTTGTCCATGTTTAGCACAAATTAACTTTATACAGCAAAATGGAAACTGAAAGTAGTTTCTGCGTTGTTGCTGTGACTGTGTAGTTGGAGATTTAGGACACTACAACTCACCTCACAACAATTATCAATGAATTAATTATTTTTCCTCAACACGGATTCAAAAACATCTTATTTAAGAAGTGATGAGTTCAGTTGCGTTTGAGCACATAAAAGTCTGTATAAATGATAAATGTGGCCTTCAGTGTTCCTGTTGTTTATCTGTTTTTCAGCTATTGTTTTTTTTTCTTTTAGATGTCAGGTACAAACTAAATATTTAGCAGAGTTGTAGACCTTTTTATTTGTTATTAGATTGAAGGAAATAATTTACATGTTAGTTGCATTTTGAGCTCATACAGGAGAACATGTTATTACACACTTTCATTTGTTTTTCGTTCGTAAGAGGCTCATTGCCATTGTATTTTTGGGCAGGGCACTTCCGCCACCGTGCCTTTAAATAGTATTTGAGTGAGTGGAGAGTCGGAGAGGCCACTGGCGCAAATTGGCAGCCATGTATCTGTCAGTAGAAGAAGAAGAAGAAGAATTTTTATTTATAGAACAGTACGCCCCAAGGCAGTTGTGGCAAGATGTTTCAAAAGTGAATAAGAATGCATGTAAGTGTCTTGAAAGGTGCTACGTTAATTCCATCGATTGTTATTACAGTGAGAAACTTTTGGTAATGAAACTTTTTTTTTTCAGAAAGAAGGGTCAAGTTTCTTAGATGTGAGGTTTCACACCAGATGCTCTGATCATATCTGAGTTTTGCACTGGCTCAAGAAATACAACTCAACATCTCCTGACTTTAGGCTGTTTTGCTTACACAGACAGACAGTGAAAGCAGTCACTTCTGTAATAGTCTCTTGGCTCTTGTTATTTTTATAGATGCGTAAAAAAATGCTGAAATCTGCCAAAAGGGAAAAGTTCAATGACCTTTGCGAACCACTATGTAGCTTTTCTGATCCTATAGAGTCCACGGTATAGACAATAGCTTTCACATATTGTCTCATGTGTGCTCGCTTAAATTAATGTATGTCAACACTTCCCTCTCTGCCATCAGTCCACAGCTGTGAACCGCTCCATCCGACGCACAATTAACGCTCCCGACAGAAATAGGCCAGCGTCTGCGTCTGAGGAGGGGCATCAGTGCCTCTGCTAAAGCCTTAAATAATAAATAGTCAACGTGTGCGCTGCCAGGAAAATATTACGAATCATAATGAGAAGAAATTAAAAGTGAAGGCAAGAGGAGAGTGAAAACACAAGAGCGGTTGCCTCAAAATGGGCGGAAAGAAACAGCATTTTACAGCATTCACCAGCAACTTTTTTGAGTAAAACTTTAGATCAATAAAATCAACATAAAAAGCAAGATAATTACAGAAAGAAAGGCCAATGTTATGAACAGTTACATAAGAGAACGTCATTGCGAGACAGGATCATTGCCTTGGTTGAGGTCTGCCTTTACTTTTGGAATAATTAACCGATATCACGCAATTAAGAAATGTTACACAAAGCGCAAAAGAAGCAGTTATTTTTAAAGCATCTGTTTGAAGTTAATGTTGTTCTTTACATGAGAATTGAAGAAACAACTCTTCTACTTCACAGATGTATTAAAGTTGTTCTGTAGTAAATATAAAAATAGGGCCTGAACTTAAAGTGTAATTCTGAATTTGTTTATTGGCGCTGAAGTGGATCTGCTCCAAAAATAGCAGATTAAGCGCTGACTTTGAAGGGCACAAGATATAATGAGAAGGCTTCATAATGATCCATCCCCAATTATCTCCTGCATATTTATGAAAGCCCTGCTGCTGCTGCTGCTGTACAAGGATTCACTGCCAATTTGACTTACACTGCTTCATGAGTCTGTGTCGGTTATAAATCATGTAACTTGCTAATAAAGGGTAATCACATATCAGAATCTTTAATAATAAGGGGGTAAAATAAGTTTGAGCAAATGGAAAAAGTGGATATGTGTGCCGTAAGTGCCGAGTGTGTGACAACATCAGCTGAATGATGAAAGATGTATGCAAACTGGGGTTGTCAAAAAAATCAGATTATAATCAATATTAATCAAAACTGGATGGATGACTTTATCTAAGCCATATCAGTAAAAAGAATAACCCCATTATGAACTGGGATGGGATTCGGGTTCAAGGACAGGATTAAGGAAAAAAAGAAAGTTTGTAAATAGAAAAAAAGACAAAATTAAAGTTTAAAGAACATATGACAAGTTTTCATGTTTTTCTAATTATTACTTTGTTTGGAGCAATAGTCCCTGTGGTAAATATTTATCATAGTTTTGAATCAGTCAAGTAACAGTTTGTGAAGAAAATGTTTTAAATAAAGTTATTGAAAATGACAGGAGGTAAAGCTGAGTTCTACAAAGGAATCCCTCTGTGATATCATCCGTAAGCGACATTCCATCCGAAATGCATGTCATTCCCAATTTGAGTCATTTGCTGAAATTGCTGAGTCATTTGCTTGTCGTTAGTTTAACTATAGTTTTATTATTTAAAAAGCCAGGAATGGTTAATCATGTTACTTGTCAGTTGTAATCTAAGTTCAACAGTCATTTAAGTTTAATAGAGTTTGTTAAGAAAGTTTCATAAAAACATGTAAAATCTCGGACATGTCACGGTCGCAACTTAAAAACAACATTAAATATTACACTCAAATCAGTTGATATTTCTCTGCTGTGATCTGTTTGCTCTGGTTTATTAGAAATTAAGTGTTGTGTTTTCAAGCTCATATTTAACTGACTTAAGTCATGTCTAGCATGTAGTTTGTCCATGTACGTGTTGCTGCAGTAAGAGACCAATGCTCGTGCAGAAGCATCTGGGCACAGATTTATATTTGATGCAAATTCGGCACTGACTGAAATTGCATCACAATGCAGGGACAACTTTCAGACAATTTAAACAATAAAGGTATAATTAACAAACTATATATATATATATATATATATATATATATATATATATATATATATATATATATATACATACAGTATGGTTGTTACCTACACCTAAATCTGCTGCACATGTTAAACCAGGAAAAGAACATCATAAATGTCACCAAACTTGGCAAACTGGGGAAAAATAGTCCATATTTTTTAGTAAAAATGTTAAATATAATCTTGTTCTCTACATTTTAGTGAAATGTGTAGTCTAACCTAATGGCATACTGTGGATTATACTTGGCAAAGCAATAACATCTCCAGACAAGCAGAAAAGTTGCATAGTGCACCTTTAAGTAAATAACTGCAAATCTATCCACCCACCCAAGGCTGCTAACTTTTCTGACACAAAGGTATAAAGTTAAAACAGACTCTTGAAGTGAGACTGACTTTTAAAAACACCTCTCAAAGTGACGAGACAAAAATAATAGCACAAAGCAAATGACAAACAACAACACTTGACTTTAAAAGAAGCATTTGAAGCGAAAGGCAAACTAAACATGGACCTGCGACCCACAATGCATCACTCCCTCTGCTCTGTTCAATCTATAAGGTTTAGCCCATTGAAGTAACATGAGATTTAGAATAACATAAAACCATAAATAGATGCCACAGGTGACAGCCAACCCACTGGGAATTATGGGAAGTCTCTATCACTGAAGAAAATGCATCTATTTCAAACAGATGAGAATAGAAATGTGACAAGACTGCTTTAAAACAGACATGAAACAGAAATGAAGGCTTGGTTTTATTATTGGATTTCTGTGAAACTTTTAAAGAAACATTATGCTTCAGATTTTTCAAAATGGTCAGTATTTACTTAACATGGCCAAATTTCAACAAACCTTTTTCTATGGATATTCTGTGTGTATGTGTTGAGTGACAGTAAGTGTCAGAATGCTTTGCGGTTCAGTGACGCCTTCTCATTCTATTCACTTTATTCTGAAAGTTGCCGTGGGCGCCGCCATCTTTTTCCATTGTATTAGTTTACATGGGGCAGACGAGCTCAACAGAAAATACAACACCGTTTTCAGGCCGCCCAGGAAATTGGTCGAGTCACTTATGGATTTAAACACCATATAATCAGCATTTTAACTTTTCAGCCTCATGCTTTGTCTCCATGGAGGTGTGGATCTGGGAAGAGGGAACCTAACCTAACTATGACATAACAGCCACAACAGTTACATAGTGTACCGTAGTTGTAATAAGGAAAAAACAAGATACAATACTAATCAGTTAAACAAAGAACAAAGTTGGACCTCTCGTGCTTTTGGACTAATCATATTTAGAACTAATATAAGGCAGATACAACTTTTTGATTTTGTCCGTAGAATCCAAATCAAGAGCACTGCAATCCTCCTTGTGCAGAATGTAAACAGAATCCTAGAGGATAGACTAGAGATGCCCTCAGTGTAACCCAGCCCTGCAATAGAGCAATAATAAGTCTGCACCTCTACAGCTTCAGAGAGGATTAGAGCTGCACAAAAGAGCCACTTCTTCCTCCGAGTGAAGCCCTTCTGCCACCAGGAGAGATGGGAAATGCACAGACAAATATACTCAAGACTGCTGTAAGTCTGTCCACAGGGAGAGTGTGTGAGGGCAGAGAGGACCGAGATATCATTAAGATTTCCATTTACTGATACGAAGGGTTTTTTGTGGCGTTGATAGCGTCTATGAGTTCCAGAGTGATGACGAATTAGCACCTTTTTCAAAGCAATTAATAATTCAAAACAAACTATTCTATATTTCAAGTGATAAAAGAGCACAAAATGGCGCCTTTTAGGAAGCTGAAGCACGTGCATGAATAGTGGCTCAGTGGGTTCAGCTGTAGACCCACAAACCAGAGGATTAGTGGATCTTTGTTGACTCCGATTGAGTGGAATGATGCTACGATATATGGCTCAGTGATAACCGATATTTGTTGATGCTGATATTTGGCATGATGCGCAAGATCACAAACCATTTTTTTGCCTAATTGTTCCTCTAAATCTATTTTTTCTCAACCTGATGCAGTGAGGACAAGGAAGTCTGTGTGTGCCCGTGTGAGCACAAACAGACATGGGGCACCTTCCAAAAAATACCAGCGACAAATATCCTATGCCCTTCTGTTCTATAAAGCACTTTTGTCTTCTTTGTGTTGTTGTAAAGTGCTCTATAAATAAAATTTGATTGATGGACTGTTGATAACATTATCCACCTTTTTGTAAGTGTTTTGGTTTATTATATAAAGTTATGATGTGATATAATGTTTAACTGTTTTCTTTAAAAGTTCCACTTTTCTGGAGGGTTCACTACCTGCTTGTCTCCATAATGTATAGCTTTGCCAGGAATGTTTCACAGAATATGACAATAAAGTTTTGTTTTTTTAAATCGCAAAAAAATATGCATTCTTATTATGAACGGATTTGCCACTCCACAGATCTGACCAGCAATGTAGCTTGGTGACATCTTCTGCTTGTTTCCATGGAGATAGATAAGTTTAATGCTACATTGTGAAACTCGTATGTACTAGTTGCTCATGCCTTCAACAAAAGCTGCTCAAAGACAAGATCGCGTCAATACAATGAGTCTAAACTAAGCACCGGTTAAATATAGACCTCACCGCAATGAATGGCTTTAAAATCATCTGCTGCCTGTGTAAAAGCCCTCCCTGCACCCACTCACACTCGCTGCTTAAGTTAATTTACCACTGAAACACAAATCAAGCTAATTTCTTGAAACAGCTGATACGTGGATGTAGAGCTGCTGGCCTAACAGGAAAAATGATGAGGAGGGAAGGGGGTGAAGGAGGAACGGGAGAGGAGGGAGCAGGATACACCGCGAGGAAGCACTGATGCATTCTGGCGCATTTTCTACTGCAGCACCAGGGGAATAATGTGAGGAGATGTGTGTTCCCCTAAAGGAGGTCCCTGGAGGAGAGGCAAGAGCAGACCAGGACACAGGATCATGGCCAGTGTAGTTCAATGTGTGTCCAAACAGAAGCGCAGAGAGGAGTCCCTGGAGCAAAGACAGGGCCGAGCTGAAGAGCAGCCAGGCTAATCAAAATGGAAAAGACGAGAGCTCAGAAGATGATCAAGATGAGCTTATAATAGTCTTGTGACAATAATAAGAAATTAGGCTCAGTATCCATTCAATTACTCTAGTCCAGCTTTGTTCCCAGCTTAGTCCTGACTTGGTTTGGTTTAGTCCTGGTCAAGTCCACGTCTAGTTTTGGGCTAAGTCTTATGGATGTTATAGATTTTTTACTTTTTTTTTTTTGCTGATACCGATATCTGATATTTAACTTGCTGCTGTGGCCGATAAACGATGTATGCACATATTTAGACTTTAAAATCTATAGCAAGGCCCACAAGATCACAAATTGACTTTTCCCTTGAGTAAAAATAAAAACTAAATGTATTTATGTTGGATATAAAATCATTTGCGACATGATCGTGTTAACATGCAGCCATACTTTTAGTCTAATTGCTCCTCTATTTCCATTTTTCTTATGAGTCTGTTAAAAGACACATGGACACACACAGACTGGGGCACCTCCCAAAAAAATATTGGTGCCAACATTTTTCAATATCACCAATCTATATTACTACATTATAACTGACTACTCTTCTGGTTATGTTGGCATTTTTGTAACTATGGTCGACCGAAATGACACGTTTTCATATACAATGATCACCAAGCAAACTTCAAGTGGACAACAAATCTAAATAAAAAACAAAAGAAATAAGGTAGACTACAATTTATTTTGCATAATTATGTACAATTACAAGATCTCAACGAGAAAAGTTAGACGTTACCTTTAATAACACAGGATGAATGTGTGTCATGTTTCCTCTGTTTGATTATTAGAAAGTCAGTTTGCAATAATATAATGCATGTACTTTTAATTAGTCTGCTTAGAGAGTTCTTATTCTCCATGTATTGGCATTGCCTCCCAGTTTGTGGTTGGTCTAATTGCATTCAAAAGTAGTTTAAGATATGCCCTAATGAACCCTCTGTAATTCCAACTCAAACTGACAGCCACAAAGAATATAAATGGAACAGAAAAGGATTATGGTCCCGGCTGGGGTCGGGTGAGTCCAGGTAAAAGTAAACAGAAGTGTATCAGCAGAGACGTGAGCCTGGGGTCACTCTCTCTCTGTCAGCGGGGTTTAGGACAGATCAGAGAGGACAGCCGCAGAAAAGACGAAATTAAGGTTTCATTCTAAGAGACAGATATTGGTTATGACTTGTGACTTGTCCTTAACTTTTCAAACTTTGCCAAACTTTACTTCTTCAACATCAACACGGTCTTGGGAGGAAAGTGAAGTATATATTCAGAAAGTGGACAAAAATATTAAATGTTTGAGAAATGTTTGGTTATAATAGCATAAAATTAAGATTGATACAAGATAGACAGATAGATAGATAGATAGATAGATAGATAGATAGATAGATAGATAGATAGATAGATAGATAGATAGATAGATAGATAGATAGATAGATAGATAGATAGATAGATAGATAGATAGATAGATAGATAGATAGATAGATAGATAGATAGATAGATAGATAGATAGATAGATAGATAGATATATAGATAGATAGATAGATAGATAGATAGATAGATAGATAGATAGATAGATAGATAGATAGATAGATAGATAGATAGATAGATAGATAGATAGATAGATAGATAGATAGATAGATAGATAGATTACTGTTCAATTATGTTTTTTACTTAACAATAAACAATACTTTTCAACAAGGGAAGTGGAAGAAGCTGTATAAACATTAAATACTGTATATAATAAGGTTCATGATAAAAAATACAAAGCTGAAGTCAGTGCCAGTTACTGTAATAAACTCTGAGCTGCTCTTCAGTTCCTTTAAAGCTGCCTTTAATGGATTTACGTGCATCAATAAAAGAAAAACAAAAAAAACAAGCTGATCATCACAATCTGCAAAAACAAATGCATTGAAGCCTGATTGTAACAACTTGGTGTGCTCACAGTGATTGATGAAAAGGCAGTATATCACAAATGCCTTCTCTCATCTCCCTGTCTATTGTGACCCTCTCCAGCAACCTTACCCTCGCCTCAGCCCTGTCCCTCTCTATATTGATTTGGAGTGTAAACGGCGCTGTGCTGCTGTTTCACTCGGCTCGGTGCACCGGGCCGTGGAGCCAGAGTCACCTTTATCACAGAATGCAGATGGGACGAGGGGAGGGCCAGCTCCAGGGCGCCGCAGACGCCCCGGGGCAGGATATGAGACCAGTGCAGTGACCTATATGAAGAACACACGTCAGCTAAGAACCACCTCCAGACTTTTTAAATGCACAGACGAGTTGCAGCGTCTGAGGTGGTTTGAGAATCACGATATGTAAAGCTATTTGTATAAGCCTAAGTATTTTCTTGCGTAATCAGGTTTGTTTTGAACAAAATGGGCAATATCTACTCTGCTACTACAATTGTACAACTATTTTTTAACAACTACTATCTGTATGGGCCGTTTAACTTGGTCTGAATGTTGATATAATTCACTGATTTGATGAAGCAAAACGTTTTTCTCAATAAAAAGCCACTTAAATTGACACATGCTTGTACATATTAATACCTTAGCTTCATGCCGGAAACCATTTGCAACTAAATGTGTTTCTTATTGTGTGTTGAATTATACTTTAATGACAATTCACAGTCATTAATATTCTTTGGATGACTGCCAACGCATTCATATTCACTCATTCCTCTCTGTGCTGCTGTTTACATCAATGTCTCATACACAACAGAACCATATTTTTGCAGTTTTAAAAGAACGCTGGAATCTTTTCTTTTTACTGGAAATATTTTTGTTTTAAAAAATGAAGAATGAAGAAGAAAGAATGAAGTCAGTGTCTTTTGTTAAAACATAGTATTGTCATCAAATTCAAGTGTCTTCTGTAATGTGAAATTAATAAGCCCCCAAAAGGAAAAACAATGCATACTCCATTTTCAATATATGAGTTTCAGACTAAAGAAATTAGGCAATTAACAACTCAATTCACAACAAAATATTCTATCTTTTGAACAGTCAAAAGTCTTGGGGTTCACAACAGGAAACATTTATGTGCCTGAACTCCATAAATAGAAAATCTTCCATGTTATAAAATATTAACTTGATGCAGTTATAACCGCATTTATTAATATCTGGGTTACACTTTGAAATAAAACATTTAAACATTATATACAAAGCATTTATAAATATTTATTAAACAAACTAACTATAAACATGAATATTAATTGAATGTTAGGATCAGGGTTAGGTTATGTTAATGATTTAATAAACATTTGTAAATGCTTTGTATGCACGCCTTATTATAAAGTGTTACCAATATTTGACTTTCCAAGCCAAACGTGAATGTCTGGTTATGTATTGATTCCAAAACTGAAAATTGCTGCACAACAAATACCTACAGGTACAAATAAAGTCAACTGAACAAAGCACAAATTAAGAAACGGGAACAATAATGCCATGTTCATTATTGTCTTATTGTCACAACATCTCAACTTCTGCCTGCGCAGTTCCTCTGACACAGTTCCAGGTTTTCTCTGCGGTGAGGAGTGTCTGGTCTGGGACATAAAAGTCTTCCCTGGTCTGTCGTTCCTATTTCCAGCCTGATCCGATCCGTCTGAAGCAGCATCAATGACTTCAACCGTCCCACTCAGCGCCGCGGGCTAATTAAAGACACAGATCTATGCCTCTGCACTCAAGTTTCAGCGTGGCCATAATCACAAGCAAGAAGACAGTTTCTCTGCTCTGCCGTCGAGGTAATCGTCAATGTTCGAGGATATTTTATGAAAAGACGTCGGTGAGTAGTGGAGCCTGCAAAAACAGACGGATAAAATGGCTGCGTGGGGGAATGTTTGAAAAGTTTTGGCTCAAAATCAATCAGGACAGAGAGGAGGAGTGTTTTTAGAATTGGAAATAGAAGTGTCCGGCGAGATACTTGAGAGGATTGGGCAGGAATAATAAATATCACAGTGTCATTTTTCAAGGGGCATGTTTTGAATTAGCTTAAAGACATCTGCCGCTTGACACCTTAAGGGCTCTGGAGAACTCGGAGTTTTAATGGACACTTGCATTTGTCACCCAGAGTGTTCGCTCACAAACCAGAAGGTTGGTGGTTTGATTCCAGCGCCAACCTGCTGCTCTGTTCTTGGAAAAGACACTTCATTAACTTTTAAGGTAATTCAGGGTAATGTCATCAATAAATTCCAATTGTTTCTGAAATTGGTTTCCTGTGCCGACAACTGTCACAATAATAACACTATCGAATTATTTTGGGGCTTAATATTAATCGTGAGTGCCTTTTCCTTGCACTACTCGCAGATAAACTTATATGATTCCTTATACAGTAGATACTAACTAACTCCTAAAGTACTTAATTCTGCTATTTATTTGCTGCTGCAAAAAATGTGTTTCAATAAAAGTATTTGGATCTCTTCACAGCACTGTAGTTCTGTTTTAATCATTATCATCATTTAATCGATATTTTTTTATGTCTCTTGTTTTTTAGTCTAATTGTGTTTAATTATGTTTTATGTGCTGCAATTCGGACTTTGGCCCACGTTCCCCTTGAAAAAGAGGGCGCAATCTCAATGTTTTTTCTTTAAAGGTTATACAGGTTTTACTGCCTGATAACGTAAAAAGCCCCCGCTGATCCCAAGCCCATATAAATAAAGACAACTTGAAGACTAGAAGTTAGAAATGGCATCCAGATTACGACCACACTGTGCGGTGTTGACAGTCGTACCTTCTTGACTTTACGATTACGTGCAAGGTTGCGGTCTTCAGTAAATACAACATTTCAGGCAAAACAAACTCATTCCACGTCCTCCGCCCAATCCGCAGCAGCAATCCCCTGCCGAGACTGTCAAAACTTTAAGCCCAACTTTAAAATACGACACTCTCTTTGATTTACACGCACACTCCACATCACTGGTCACATTGTGTTATAAATAAGCCTAATTGCATTGCCTTGTCTGAGAGCATGGGGGCGCTGTATTTATGAGCGCTCAGACAAGGGCTTGACTGATGCTGTGCCTTTGGTTCGTGTACGGCGGTGTGAACGGCAGCGGCGGCAGCACAAGTGAAATAGTTGCAGGAAGTTTGCCCGAGATAAGAGCCGAGGGAGCATGAATCTCCTCTTGTGTCCTCAGATGCTCCAGGCCCGAGGGGAGAACCGCTGCGTGTCTCCATTACTAAAGCAATTTGATACCAGAGAAATGTGGGAGCAGATTGTGTATTGAAATATGTATTGGATCTCTTTTATGTATCGCGCTTTTCCTTTCCAGGGTTACCGCCACAAATAATCTGCCTCCTTTGCCCTCCGAACAGTCTGAATCAACCCTCCTCTGCTCCTTTTCCAGCGCAGCAGCAGAACGATAAGTCACCTCAGCCTCTCCGTCCTTCTGTTCCCGACCTCCAGTGTCTAGACTATTGTTCCAACAAATCTGCCAATGCCAAAGTTGATCTGTTTTATTGCGCCGCACTCATCTGTTTGTGTTTTTTAAGCCTCTCCGGGTTGCATTGTGTCAGATAAGGATTTCTTTATTTTT
The DNA here is from genome assembly GCA_019453435.1 of Rhinogobius similis. Lineage (NCBI taxonomy): Eukaryota > Metazoa > Chordata > Actinopteri > Gobiiformes > Gobiidae > Rhinogobius > Rhinogobius similis. The sequence continues at coordinate 12,103,683 of CM033638.1, forward strand.
CTGACAAAAAAGTTGCTGTTTGGATGGGCTTAAAACTTAACGAAAGAAGTGTGGAAATAAAACTAATTTAAGTATTAGCAGATATGAATGTGTAGGAGTGTAAAGCTGGATAATACTGTATATAGAAATTTAAATAATTTTGTGAATGTCGTTGAATATAAAAAAGAGCAGATTAAAAATAAAAATGAAAAAAAAGTTCCTGTAAACTTTCAAATAAGATATGAGGTGTTATTTCTGATTAACTTTACATTTCCCATTTGTCTGACAATTAAACCTAAACTAATGTGTTTAAAGACACATTTCTGTACACATTTCATAATTGAGATACTACATAAAAATATCGAGAGTCATGTTTACAATATTGCTCACTCCTAAACAATAATTTTACTTGGAATCCATTTGGAATCTGCTAAAATGAATCTGTAATTTGTTTAGGATCAAATAATGCATTGACTGCACTTTACTCCCTTGTTTGGAAGTTGTTTTAATCTTGATCTTTTTGCAATGTTTTCATAGTTTTATTGATGACATATTTAAAGAATAGACTGACATTTTTAATACAAAATAATCGTTCCTCTTCATTAAACATTCTGGTCTTGTCCACATTCTGATAAATCTCAAGATCATTCTAAAACTGTTCAAAAAAGATAACATTTTGTCTTGTGTATGTGATTTTTTTGTGTCGATACTTTCTCAAATTAGTATCTAGTTTCTATACTAGTTCCAGTATCAATTAGTATCTGATTTTTTTTTGCTGTGGATCAGGCTGTGGGTCTAGTTATGGGTCTAGCGTTGGGTCCAGTTATGGGTCAGGCTGTGAGTCCGGCTGTGGGTCCAGTTATGGGTCAGGCTGTGGGACCAGTTATGGGTCCAGCTGTGGGTCCAACTGTGGGTCTGACTGTGGGTCCGGCTGTGGGTCCACTTATGGGTCCGGCTGTGTGCTCGGGTGAGGGTCGGTAAGGTAACCCTCGGGGTCTATTCCAGGACGAGGTCTGAAACATGAGGGTCAGCGGGACATGTGTTCTGTCACTCACGGCGCCAGAGCAGACACACGAAACCACAGATTCAGTGGAATATTGGCTCTCCACAAACTCAACAAACAGGGGCTTGTATTGACAATATTTCGCCCAATTTGAATTTAGACTAAGATTTCACATTGTGGATTATTCTGTGATTGTGTTTGCACTAGAATTATCCCAAATGACAATCGACAAAACAATAAATGTCATCTTAAAATATAGGATTAATAATACAGTCGACCTAATATTAATTTTAATTTAATTTAATTTGTATTAATCTAACCACAAACCCAATATTAAAAAGTATTATTTTTACTCCTGTCATCTCAGTTCAACAAACAACAAGGCCTGCTTATTTTTTACGTAATTTTTAACCCACTATTACACTGTTTTAGGGATGTTATGATATCAAATTTTAATGTTACAAATGAAGAAAAAGTAACAGAGACCATAAACATCACAATATAACAATTATTCACGGTTATTTACACATACCAAAGCTAAAGTCTATTAGATTACTGTTCCATAGTATGAAGTCAGCTTTATGAAATCAAACTTTCATAATGCAAAAGTAAATTTATTGTGATATAAACAGCCCCATAAAATGATTCACTTTAGCATAGATTTAATTGAAAATTCTTAATTTTGCATCTAAAATAGTCACAATTTTTAGTTTTCAGGATTATATAGTGACCTGAATAATGATTATAGCTGAATAATCTGAATAATCGTGACATAGTTCTTGATCTTATCCGATTTTCAGCGTGGCGTTCTCCATGTTGTGCTGCTTTTCTCACAAGAGATGCGAAGCGCTAATGACTTGATGTGGTTGTTTGATTCCACCACACACCGCTCATTTGTTTGTTTGTAAATCCGGAGTCTATGGTTACACTCTGGTCTGTCCCGGGAGAACAATGTGTGAAGCCACTGAACCTGCTGCATGAGCCATTAGTTACTCCAAGCAGGATAATGTGCAGCCGTACTACAGCTTAAGAAGACAGCGGTGAAGTGAGCTGTATTTTTCCATTATTTTAGTTGGTTATTGTTTACATTTGCAGATAAACGAGATCAAAATCAGACAAAATGACGTAACTCTGATCACGGAGTACGGCAAGGCACTGACCCTATGCCCAGACTTGGACTAAAGTCTTTAATTTTGTAGTTCAGGGATAAATGCTCCAATCATTGAGTAGCAACGCTCTAATATCTTAAGACCTTAACCAAAAATAATTAAAATGTCATTGGCACTATTGATAAAATTTGACAGGTTTCCATGTTTTTCTAATCGCTACTTTATTTGATAGAAACTGTGGTAAATATATCATAACACATCTGTCAAGTAGCAGTTTATGGGAGAAATTAATTGAGAAAAAAGTTGAAAAACACAGGAAGTAGTGGCAAGTTCTAAAAAGAAATCTATATATCTCAATACACACAGGTCTATTAAAAAGACTATATCAAGACTATTGACGCACACATGTTTTAGATACTTCACACATTCATTTAAGGAAATAATGGTGTTGTTTTATCATTTTATTTTCAAAATCGTGCAAATTAGGCAAGCTTTAACCCTTGTTTACATTATGGTTGCTTGCTAACCAGAAAAAAAAATGACTAAAAACTAAATTAATAACTAAATAAATGATAAACCAAAATAGTCAAACTATAGGGAAAGCCTGATAAGTTTTTTTTTTTTATATATAAAATCGTAAATATAATAATGCTAACTATGTGAAATGAGTCTATAAATTGTCATATGCACATTAAAATCCCCACTGAAAATAACTATGCAGCCTTATATGAATTATGTATGTACAACAGATGCAAATGAATTCTCTATTATTCCTTTATGACAAACCCTTGGAGAGTTTCTCTGTCTGTACAAGAAACACGGCCTGCAATTAAGCTTTTACTATATATTCCTTTGAAAATGAAAAAATCTCCCTCTAAATGTTTTTTTTTTCTTTTCTTGTGATAATTCTGTCACATCTTTGCACTCCTCACAGATGCACACAGAAAATAATTTATCACTTTGTTGAATACAATTATGGAAATTTCTGAAGATTTGTTGGGAGTTCTGTAACGGCGTTTTTGTACAAAAGACCTCTGAAGGCGAGAGAAGGGGGAAAAAAATCCATATTTTAATATAAATCTATCATGCATGAGGTTTCCCCATTGAAGTGAATAATGGGCTTTATATGTATATAATCACAGTCCATTTGTTACAGTGAGGCGAGAGTGAATTTATCAGCGCTGACTGTTTTGCTTAATATTTATAATACGTCTTGCGCCTAGCAGTAGTTGTTTATTCAGTGTCAACTCGGTCGCACATAAGTCAGAATGGCTATTACTTAGACATTCACTCTGCAAATACTGACTTTGGCCTGTACTTTTAATAAGAATTTGTAATTTGTAAAAAGGGATAAATTTGTCTTCTTTTTTTGGACCATGGTTTACATTATCTACAAATCATGAAAATTACTTATTAATGTTTCACCAACCAGCGCAAACTAAACTGTTAGTAGTCCACTTATTATTGAGATTTGTCATATGCTTAGGACAGTAAAAACACCAATATGTAGACGCCACAGGAACCAAAAGTATACGTGACAGATGAAGTGCAATATATTGTTACAGAAATTTCACGGTAACAATGATAATAATACTAGTATATAACTACTTTATGCCGCTGTCAAAATAACCAAAAAACAGGATCCTGTAAACCTTCTCTTAAATCAACATCATAAAAAATTATATGAGCTGCCTGCAATAAATAAAAAACATAAGCATGATTCACAGATTAACTAACAGATTAACTGTACTTCTAAAAAATATACTACTAAATGTCCTGTTAATGCAAAGAAAAGCTGCACACAATAAATATTAAGTCCTGTGAATATTGTTACATTTCTCATTTATTGAATGATAAGTCTATAATATTATTGTGAAAGATGAGGCCACTAAATCCCACACTCATCTCTCAGACCTATATTTTAACAACTAAATGTGTACGTACATGCATCTCTGGATCAAATGGCGTGTATTAATGCAGGAAAAATAGCCTCAAAGATACGGTCTTATAATCAACTTCAGTTTTCCTGACCAGCTGAGACCAAACACTTTGACATTACTTTACAAAGATGTTTTAGTCTGGAATCTGTCTCTCCAATTTCAAATGGGCGTGATTGACAGGTGGCTTAACCAATCAGAGAAACACGGTCTGTTTGTGTCGGCTTGTGAGGGGAACGAAGGAGGGACTGGCTGGTCAGACAACACTTTACAAATTGAAGTATGAATGAGGTGTTATTGGAGTATGAATGGAGTGTATGTGTTTGTTGGTGGTCGTAGTGGCTGTAGTGTAGATTGGCAGCAACATTTCCATCAGTTACCGCCAGAGCAGCTGAAGCTACCTCATTTTCCAGCACCAAATGAAGAGAGAAAAGGAACAACAAAATGAAAATCGACTTTGAGCAGAAGTGCTATATAAGACTAATGCAAGATTATTCTTCTATATCAATCTCCCGTGTTTCAAATAGCGGTTGCGTCAGGGTTTCAATATTCAAAATCAATAAGCAAAACAGTGCAGACTATGGCCCCACTTACAACAGAATACACGTGAATTTCTGCCCTTTCATGTAGAAAAAAGGATGACACTACGCTTTGCTAAAATATTGAAAAATAGCTTATAGAACTCCACTACAAAAAGTGTCCCTGTCGGCGCGGCTGTCGAGATGAGAGAAAATTGGCCTGTCTGTATAATCTATTGCACTCGCACCCCAGCGTTCAATTGAAAACTTCAGACGTGATAATTATTTGATCACACACCCCAAATCTTCTCTCAGATCTCAAGGTTTTTTTTCTTCCTTTTATATAAATTCACAGCTAGACCACTCACACACACCCCACTCTCTCGCTCTGTACCAACAGCCACACACTGCATCACAAAGGCTAGATCAATAGAGCTGTATTCTTTCTCAACAACATCACAGCGGTATCTTAATAATAGTATTTTTCTTCACATCTCTTCTCTCTTCTCCCCTCAGACATGGCCCCGAAAGAGTTGTTCACATAAATCAAGTCCATGTCCCGGAGAAGCAGCGGGCCCCAGGAGCATGCTGATCGGCCCGACACTTATGCCCCCCTTTGGGCCTCTCTCCTGCATCGCGTTGGCACCTGGGAGCCCACCATCTACAAGTACTATCCCTGTTAGTCGAACTGTGAGAGATGGGTGCAAGACTGCGATATGAAGTGAACAATTTTCATACATGCAAGTTTCCCAGAGATTGAAACCTTCCTACGATGGAACACTCCTGGACGAATGAGGGATTATGCTGACTAGTTTCCCAGAGCTATTATTTATACAAAACAGAGGTGCTTTATCATCATTACAAGTCAAAATGGCATCTACCATTGCAGTGATTAAGTTTTTTTTTTCTTTATAAAACCATTTTATTTTTAGTTCTAAAACATGGGATGTCAAACTGAAGACACCCAAGAGCAGGTTTAAAGGCTAATAACAATATAACATAAGCATAATATTTTTTCTTTAAGAAAGTAAGACAGGAAATGGTACTTAGAATTTGGGAGTAAAGGCAGTGTAGAATGCATTGAAAGCAGCAGTAACAGTAGATGGTATGATTATTGATTGTTGTATAGTTGCATGAAGCGCAGTCTTAACCTTAACTTCTCAAGTTTGCTTTACGCTCAAAACCTGTTACTTTGCTGCGTACTTGATGAAAATGAAAACAGTATCAACTTCTGCATTGTGTATCAATCAACACAGAGGAAACGCAATTAAAACAAGACATCCCAAAGACATCTCAACAAAGACTGCAAGCTCTGTACTTGTGTGATCATCTCCAAACTAACAAATGCAACAATCATTCTTTGATAAAATAAAACATGATAAAACATAACAGAATGACAAAAGATAAAATACAATTGAAAAAGCTAATTGAAAAACAACTAAACAAAAGGCATGGAGTTGAAGACAGACTTTTGGGAGGGCGACTTAAGGACTTTCACATTTGAGTGACAAATCCCCCTTGCATGAGACGGTCTCTGAACTGCCACTAAAAGACACAGATGAGAGGGGAATATTTTGACATGAAAACAAGGGCAAACCGAGTGCGCTCTCCACCCTCTCACTGCTTAAACATAAAAAGGGTTGACTATATGACAAGCTCAAACATCAGATGAAAGGTTACCAAAGTATGTTTAGGTTAAATGATGTCAAATGGCAGAGAACTCTGTATCAAAGCAAATGTTACACAACTCATCTATGTCAGGCACGGCTCTGAAGCTAAATTTATGTTTCTATATCGCTTTGCAACAGGTGTACCACAGTCAAGCGTATGGATAAACCAGTATAGTGCAAGTACAAAATGTGATCTTGAGTAGAGAAAGACATTAATAAAATATGTTGCTGCAAAGTAATTTCAGGTGTTCAAAACAGCAAACAACAGCGCCTGCAACTAAGAAATCATACTGTGTAAAAATCACAAATATGCCTGAACCAAAAGAAAAGTTCAAATCATATCAACATCTAAATGAAAGACAAAGCCAGGGTGTAACCAGGTCAAACCAAGGTCTAAACTAGAATGAGCGTCTTATGAGCACAAGCAGAAGAAGTCTATAAACTAGTGATAACAATTATACAATTTCAGACAACATTAGATTAGCTAACACTGTGTTATTTTATATTATGTTATTATCTCATGTGAATACTGGTTGAACAAAATCAATCCAACAGCCGGCACGAATATAAAACACCTCCTTGAACTTGAAGTGTTGCAGATGTTTGTGAGGGCCAGTCACATCGAGTTACATGGTGTGATATTCAAAATGCCATAAACCAAAAATATAAAAAATTGTCTTACCAGGTTTCGTCATTCTTGAACTCCAGCTCTCCGTAGGTGTCTTCAAAGTCCTCCCCTCCTCCTTTGGCCAGTCCCTCGATGGTGCGATAAGGCACAATGATTGTCCCTCTGGCTCCGGACGTCCTGAGCACTTTGACCTCCATAATGCCTATGCTCTCACTTACGTGCACCGAACCACTCTCAAACGTAAAGATGCCCGAATGGTCATCGTCTAAAATGGTGACAGTAGCCACAGTTGGGAATCCCAGCATGGCTTTTGGATACGGGAGACTGTTGGCCGACAAGACTTCATCCTCAGTTTCAAGGACTCGTAGATTGCTCAAACGCACAAAGAAATGCTCGTCTTCCTCAAAGATGTCATCGTCAATAATACCAACGCTGATTTCTTTTATAATCTCGCCTGGTTTGAACATTACTGTCCCTTCACTGAACTCGTAGTCAGCCCCAGCATTTGCAGAACCATCTTCTGTTTTGTAATCCACTAAAATAGTTTTGTCAACGTCTCCACCCTTTCTAGTAATCGTCAAGATCGCAGCGCCGCAGTTTTCAAAGCACTGATACACAGAGGGCTCAAACGCAATTCTTGAAACATACTCTTCTGGTTCGTCCACGTGAATCTCTTGGATACTTGCACACTTTTTGGCTTGTTCTGCCACATGTTTCTTCAGTATGTTACCAGCGCCGGTCATCATGCGTGTGGCTTGGATTCGATAGAAGGCTCTGCTCTTTTGTTGGTGTGATAAAGCGTAGTAGTTAGCCATCTCAACCAGCTGATCCAACTCTTTCTCTGGATGTTTCTGCTTGAGATCTTTTAGGATGCGAATCATGTCTCGTCTTGATTCATCCACTTCTTTTCCATCCATCAAACCAATGAGATTACTAGTGGCGCTTCCATCCATAAAATGAGAATTGACCAGCTTTCCATCCATTTCGATGCCTTTGGAGCGATCCGCCTCTGTCTCAATGATGACTCCCCTGTGCTTGTCGGTGCGGTATTTCTTGTGCATGAACTTATAGAAAAGTAGGCGCCGGTCAGCGATCCAAGCGAGCAGCACACAGATGGGAAAGAATGCAAGAGTGAGGAGGCCTTCCCAAACTTGCACTTCATTGGGAGTGATGACAGCCAGGATTATGTACAGCCAGATGTATGCAAAAACGCTCCAACCAGCAGTGATGAAGAAAACTCGAAGATGCTTGACTTTTCGGACCTCGCCTTGGGGAATGACAGAGACGCACAGGCCGATGATCACAAACATGTTGAAAGCGGCACTGCCAACAATTGTGGACGGGCCGAGCGCTCCAGCCTCAAATTCATGCCCGCAAACTTCAATCACGGACAGCATGATCTCCGGGGCAGACGAACCTAGAGCCATGAGGGTTAAGTTGGACACCGTCTCGTTCCAAACATGAATAGTTGTTGTGGTCGTCTCTCCATTGGGTCTTTTGATGACAATTTCCTTCTCTTGGGATGTGATGACCTCAATGGCGGCCATGAAGCGGTCAGCAATGATAGAGACTCCAAGAAACATGTAAATCATAGCCACGAAATAGACTATGACTCTTGCTATTTTGTCTCCCATGGAAGGGTCCTCCGGGTACCATATGGGGAGGATGATGCCCGGCTGGCACTTGGGGTTGGCGTTGGGCTCACACGTGTTATTTTTCAGGGATGTTGGCGGACTTTGGGTGGTCTTGGCTTCAGCGCACACAAAGGAGGCCGCCACAGACACAAGGCCTAAGCAGAGCCAGGTTGCTGGCCCCCTGCCCCCACACCGTGAACCCTCCATGCACCCTCCGGCGTCTCACGGGCCCAAACCGCTCTAACAGTCCCCAACGGGATCCAGCACTGAGCTGTGAGGTCCTCCACCACCACCTGCAACACAGAGAATATATGGGTTAGATGAGGTTCAATAGAGTCCTCATTTGACCATTGTGTTCACACTCGGCTTTATTTGGTCCAAAATTGAACCCATATTCCTGGTTTAGTCCTGGTCTTGTCCAAGATTAGCTCAGAATTGAGTCCAGTTTAGTCCCAATTTTTTCATATGCAAGTGTGAATGCACCTTAAATACTTTTTGTTAACTAATCTATTGAAAGAATCTGACAATAAATCATAGTTACTTAATTGACAGACCGATTGGCACGATTGTAAAAACAAGAGACCTGATACAAAATTGTGTCCTAAAAATAAATACTGTAACATCTTTTATGGAATTAGAAAATGAGCCCCTAAGGTATGGTCAGTATCTTGCATAGACATGAACAACAATTCCCCATCAAATGAATGAATAATTTAACAAATTTGAATTCAAAAACATTAATAATTTTGAACAATACGTGCATGGTCTGCAACTGTTGTGTCTAAATGTCACTTCTGTTGTTCTTCTCCTCTTCTCAGTAATTATGTTAAGTTATTTTGTTGTATTTTTAAGTTTTGTTTTGTCTTTGTTTAGACATATGAAAAAAAACTTATAAATATTTGAATCATAAAACATACGATAGATTAGACAACATTGTATAGCAAGTAATTGCTTTTTTAAATAATCTAATTTCAACATTATAAAGAAGAATTCTGGAATGTAATATTGTAAATTGTCATAATGGATAATCTTCTTGGTCGTTTAACAGTGAATAAACCTACTTTGCTCTTTCAGAAAGTGTCCCTCTGACTTCACAAACACCATTACCCGGGGAGCTTTATGTTATCTTTGTGAAGCAGATCGGAAATTAACCCACACTCTATGAATACGGTGTGAACATTAGATTAATAAAACCTCGGCCTGCAGGTTCAATTCTCATTCAGGAGTTTATTTTTCTTCCAGATGTGTGTCTAATAATGGGGATTTGAGGATGATTGTCTGAAATCTCTGGGGTAATAACACCAGCTCTGAACAGCGTGCTCAGCAGCACAGACATGTCGCCAAACCCAGCACTGTCCAAAATGTCGCAGTGGCAAAGACTCAAGAGCACAGCCAAAACACAATAAACAGAGTGATAAATACATGCAATTGTGTTAGTGGTAATTACATTATCTTGTGGTCCAAAGAAAGAAAGACATGATCTGATACATACAACATAAAACAACAACAACAAAACAAACATAAAATACATTGCATTTTGCTGTTTTTTCATGTGTGAAATTATATCATTCAGACAATAAATGAATGTTGACCTTAATTAAATATATCATGTCACCTTTTTCCATTTAATATGATCTTAAATTAATATATTTCTATCAACCACCATAAAAATTCAATATTTGCTTAGGATCAATGTGACAATAATGAAATTCACATATTACATTTCTTTCATTTTTTTGGAGAAAGAGAGATGGTGATTAGTTATATAAATTGTTATTGTAGAAATGGGGACATTGAGAGACGGTGGTACAACAATGGTACAACAAATAGTGCTAGAAATAAAAGCTGGACATATCATAGTTATCAATTATCAACAGATTTGAATAGAATTTTGCGAAGGAATAATTGAATTATTGCATTGTACTTTCTTCTATGAATGTTGTGATCGATAATATCCTATCTTCATCGTATACAAGCCTCCATGATCTAAACGGTCTACAAAAGCCAGAGCATTACAGCATCACAACCAACAGTGCCCAGTTCATAAAAGCCTCTCTGAGCGTCTCCACTGTTTCCTTTGAGATACGACCTGACAATGCGTCTGAAGCTAACAGCTGAACCCAGAGGCGATGGAGGCATGAGAAGACTTGGCAACAGAAAAGAGAGGGATGTGAGCTGCTCAGATACATTACACAGTGGATTTATGGGGAGGTGCGTCTCCTCTCTAGATACAATGATTATCGCAAACTGTTTAGGGGCAAATGGGCCTTTTACGGACCATAAGTCAAGATCTATTTTGGCTTATTGGCATCCTGGCATTGCATCCTTGGGCAAGACCATCCATGCACAGTAGGACTTTGAACCTGTGGCTTGATAGTAGAAAAAGAGGTAGTCATGGACAAAGTTTTAAAAATCAAGATGTTTCAACTTCCATCCAACATCTTCCATTAGAAACGTCTTGATTAAAAATAAATAAATAAAATTGTCCGGATGAGCGATTACACTGATCTATGGCTTGATATTGTTTCTACATTCAATTAATTTGTCAAAATTCTACCTCTAACCTCAAACTCAAACATGCTCACATAGTCAAGCATTTGCAATTCCCCAATGTTAAAAAAAATAATAATAATAAAATTCAAGGATTCAATAAGGGGTTTAGCTTCTTAGGTATAATTACCTTCACTCTAATTACATATAAAATGCCATACAAACAAACTGAACTTAATGGTGCACTATGTAACTTTTCTATACATGGAGGTGTTATTGTTACACAGTCTGGCAACAAACTCATCCCCATCAAGACAAGCATGTAATGCCATACTGCGGAACATTCCAGGCAGAGAAACAACTTCTCCATGGAGACAAGCAGGTAAACCCCTACCAAATTGTTACATAATGTGTACCTTCGAAGTTATTTTTAAAAACTTTCTCAAACTTGAAGCTTGTTTGCTGATCATGCTGCTGTGAGTTTCATTTACTTTTTTTCCTGAAGTGTCACGCAGTATTCCCCATTGATGCATGTTCCCCCGATCCTAAAAGTGCTTTCTCGTGTTCTGGCCTGATTAAAGATGACTCTCCTCTCTCCAATGATCAACACTTTATAGCACTTAGGATAAAAGCCCTACATGCTACACAGTACAACCATGCAATTTATTTATTTTACTTAAGGCAGGACACTTTGAGTAAAATATTATATGTTCAATATTGAGACTCTTCCAGTTTGACCTGAGCTAATAAGGTTATCTCTGTAATATTGATCTGTAATGGCACCATCGAAATTGTTCAGGAAAAGGAGAGTTTAACCAGTCAAAGATTCCAATAATAAAACAATTACTGACTTGGCAAAGTAATTGTTAATAATAATTAATATTTGAGATATTTACATTCTGTGAATTCGAACATCAGTCGGGGGCCATAAAAGATGGATTCTCACAACTTTGAAAACTCAAACCTGGCAACAATCCAGCTTGCAGCAAAAAAAAAATTATGTTAAAATAAAATAATCATTTATTTTGCAGTGTATTGAGTCTGTGTTTTTCATTTTAAGTCAAAGGCATGGATAAGTACTTTAGTCTTTAGTCAAGGGTCAGCTTAGGTCAACTCAAGACTATGCTATGTGCAGTCTGACCTTATTGACCTGAACTCATGACATAAACAAATCAAAGATGCATCATTTTGACACTGCCATTTTTGATTAAGGTACACATGGTAACTCTTCTAGTCCAGGGTTTGCCACCGGCTTGCTTTTTTTTTTTTTTATCTCCCTGTTGACAAGCAAGTGACATCACCAGGCCAAGTTACAGGTCAGATCTGTGGAGAGGCGAGCCCACTCACTGTAAGAACACATTTTCACCAATAATTGAATAAATGCACGACAATGCCATGTTGTGGAACATTCTAGGCAGAGTGTAAACCATCTCCATGGAGACAAACAGGTCATGGAACCTGACAAGAAAAGTTACATAGTGCACCTTTTAAAACAAATACATTGTGTCCGTGGCACATTCTAATCAGGTCAAACACTGTCACAAGCTGTGGTTCTAAATCAACACAGGAGCTAATGCAGTGACAGCTGCCGACTGCAGGAATGAAACCGCTTATAATTACAAAGAGGAGTTTCTAAGTCTGATTATATCTGAGACTGGTCTTGGTATTTGAGGAGGACACAGATATGTTGTAGAGAAAAGTGGTTGACAGAGGTATGAGACAAGGAACTTGAATTTAGTGGAATCAGCAGTTCTGGATATGGAGCGGGGCCAGTACTCGATCCCTGTGAGAAGAACCCCGCGACAGGCACATTCCTGAGTGACAGCAGCTAATGGGAGGAGAGGTGAGCAATGTTTGACTTACATAAGAGAAAGTGAGAGTAATACTTAGGCTGAGGATATCATTTTGATTCAGATGATGCAAAATCTTTATTTATACATGAGCTTAATATCCTTATTCAGTCAGAGGGTAAAAGCACCATTCTTTGATCAATAAAAATCATCAGATTCGACACTAATCCATTACTATTATATCAACAAACTCTGAAACTACTGTTTGTGGTACAAGTACAAGTACTTTTTACCACACGAATCTGACTCCACTGCCTAGCTTAATCTCCATTCTGCAAAAGACTAAAGTACTGAGATTATTAAAGACAGTGAATGTGAAGAAGGTCCGTCTCAGTGTTTTACGACAGAGCGGCTGACCTGCTCCAACTTCTCTCTGTCCACTTTAAAAGAGAGAAACTACAAAGAGGCACAAACCCACAATGAAGCATCTAAATCTGAGCCCTGTCCGTGAGCCAAAGACATATAAAAGTATAACAGGCAGATCTACTGTGAACTCACTCAGAATACTGCGACATAAACCGCTACTTTTTGTTTATCTCTTATAAGTGGGGTTTCAATTACAAACACATCAGACATACTTTAGCTGCTTATGAGACAAAATATCAGAATCACAAACATTTTGGTCATAACTGAAATCTTGTTTAATTTAAAGTATTATATTTGTTTTCAAAGGTTGACTGTAATCAAACAATTGACTTTGGGTTTTGTAGGGCAGAGCAAGAGCACAGCTTTGTTTTTCCAATGACGAATATTTTAACTGTTTCAAGCAATAATTGTAATAACAACTCTATATGATTTATTACACAGCCATATTGTCTTCACTCACTATAAAGAGTTACAAAAACCTCTGTCCACCGCAAGGTAAAGACACAAAATGCACAGTAATAGGAGGGTAGATAAAGTGCAATGTTTGTAACTTTCTTAATTTCAATCTTAGTCAACTGGTCAAGATTCAAATTAGTATTTATGTTTTATTGTTGTATGTGCTCAAAATCTGACTATTATCAAATTAGTTTCTTTTGTTATATGATTATAAAATGATAAACTGTAAAATCATTGGATGTCTTTCTGATCATGGTCCTGCTGATTACTCACATCAAATTTTGCGGTTTGCACGTCAAATAATTAAATATTCTTAAAAGTCCAGAAATCATATAATTATCTGATTTTGTGTGTGTATGTGAACAAAGCCAAAGGGATTTCCAGAAACAACTGTGGCTTTCTTCACGTTGCCCAAAGACAGCCACAACAGGAAATCACAACAAGTTTCACATACGTTTGTAACTTCTTTGGAGCTTCAGTCACTTTTCTTAATTTAAGTCTTCGATGGTACCGTCAGTGACAAAGCAAGATTAGCATTGCAAAGTACCGTCCTGGGACTATAATTAGTAAGCAAATAGCCCTGTATAATTGCTCATTTAGGGCTCTTAGCTTTAGCAGAAGCAATAGCATAGAAACGCCACTGTCCACTCCCCATCTGCAAACGGCAACCAGCGCAATTTGTGCCGGGAAAGAAAATCAATATTCTCGTGGGATGGCACACCTGAGCAGGCTGTCAGTGCCTTAATGCTTTTATTTTAATGAGATTTACATTATTGGTCCAGAGAATTGTGTCCGTTAAAAGATTTTACAGTGAAACGCTCAATCAGCTTGTCAATCAGCTCATCCATCAATCATCCGCTGAACCAATTATGGGCGTAAGCTTTGACTGTAACTGGGAGAGCTCTTAAAAATGACACTCCAAACTCCACCTTCAGCAGTGATTAATGCTCGGTAACTCTGGAGTAAAGAGGGACTGTCAAGTAATGGTCAAGCGGAAAATACAGGGTTGAGTTATTATTGCATTAAGCCCAGGGTTTAGGGTTAAAGTATTGGCTGACCTGACCATCAAATTATTATTATGATCACAACACTCCTAGGTCATCTAATTCAAGTAATTTTCTTGAGATGCAGATCGGTGATAAATAAACAAAGTCAGTTCTCAACTCAGTCAGGTGTATGTTCAATATTTTGGGTTTAAACTGGGTTAAAATCTGCAGTCCTCAAAGTAAAAATGTTACAAAAGGGACAGATGTGGTCATAATTTTTCAGAATTATTTTGTTTTGTTTAACTACTGTTAAAAAGAGTTGTAGCTCTGCAGCAGATTGAAAAAGTAATAGATTCTGTAACACACCAATAACAAACACAGGTGTCTATTATGACATTTGCCACATGCCACAGTTGTTACTGGTAACAACTGTGGCATCTGAAACACACTGACACTGCCCACTCACAACCACAACAGGAAATCACAACTTTCATTTTTACATATCATGTGGCAAAGTTACTGCTTAGTAAGTAACATACACTGACCACTGTATCCAGTTCACAATTGGCAAAGAGCTTTCAAATTTGTAGTTATTGTGTGCATTTAAACATGTTCAAGACAAAACTGTTCAAACAATATAGCCGGGATTGTTATAGAAGATTATTTTGTTGACTTTAGTGAACATGATAGGAGTAACATTCATTGAGCATTGACCTTAGTTTACATTAATTTGGATGGGAGACTTGTACTGTTTTAAATATTGTAACGTTTGCATGGGAACTGCCATCGCTGAAATGTTTGTGTTGATGTGCCTTTGTGCCAGTTGTTTGTCCAACATGGATTTCTTCATAAGGAGACAGTAAAATCTAATCTAATCTAATTGCATGCCTGATCCTCATGATAGTCCTTTATATTTTAACAATGCATTGCTCTGTTGTTTAAAATCACACAGGACAGCTGTAATTACCCACATGCATGAAACACATCATGACCATAGCAGTTTTGAAGATGCTGTGCCCTCCTTTGCAAACCTGCATGTTTGGTTTAGAAGTGATTCTTCTTGTCAGATTTTTTTTTTTTATGTATCATGTTTTGTCCACTGACACCTTTTCATACTGAAGACTTATTTAAAGGTGCACAATATCTTAACTGCTCCTCCTTGAACCGCCACCTTAACGTGGTAGAGGGGTTTGAGTACCCGAATGATCCTGGGAGCTATGTTTTCCGGGGCTTCATGCCCCTGGTAGGGTCACCCATGGCAAACAGTTCCCAGGTGACGGGTCAGACCAAGAGTGGTTCAGAAGCCCCTTATGAATTGTTTAAGAACAAGACCAGTTACGTCATCCGAATTGGCATTACCGGGGCCCCATCCTGGAGCCAGGCCTGGGGTGGGTGCTCGACAGCCCGAAGGAGCGACGTGGGGCAATCCTACTGTGGACCCACCACCTGCAGGAGGATCCGTAAGGGGCAGGTGCAGAGAAATCCGGACGGTTGGTTGAGAGAACCAATCACCACCTGGTGGTGAGTTGGATCCGCTGGCGGGAGAGGAAGCCGGACAGACTTGGCAAGCCCAAGTGTATAGTGAGGGTCTGCTAGGAAGGTCTGGCAGAGCCCTCTGTCAGCAGGGTCTTCAAATCACACCTCCGGGAGAGCCTCTCCCAGATCCCGGGGGATCAATGCAGCGGCTCATAGCTGTGGTCGCAAAGTCTCTGGCGCCTGTCACGGCGGACAATGGAAGTAAGGGATGCCATCTGGCTCCTATCAGGCCTTGTTGGCTTGTGGGACTGACAGGTACCGGCAGGCCAACCGTACCGCAGCCCGTGCAATCTCAGAGGCAAAAACTCGGGATTGGGAAAAGTTGGGAGAGGCTTCAAAGAAATTCTGACAAACAGTCCAACGCCTCAGGGGGGGAAGCAACACCGTGTAGGGTGCGGGTGGAGAGCTGGTGACCTCGACTGGAGATGTTTTCGGACGGTGGAAGGAATACTTTACCTTGAGGATCTCATCGATCCCACTGTCACTTCTTCCGAGGAGGAAGCAGAGGCTTGGCAAGCTGCTTGGTGGCAAGGCTCCGGATGAGATCTGTCCTGAGTATCTTAAGTCTCTGTATGATGTGGGACTGTCTTGGCTGACACGTCTCTTCAACATTACGTGGCAGTCTGGGACAGTACCTCTGGACTGGCAAACTGGGGTGGTGGTCCCTCTGTATAAGAAGGGGGACCAGAGGGTATGTTCCAATCACAGGGAATCACACTCTTCAGCCTTCCCGGTAAGGTCTATTCCAGGGTACTGGAGAGGAGAATACGACCGATATTCGAACATCAAATTCAGGAGGAGCAGTGTGGTTTTCGTCGAGGAACACTGGAGGGACTGTGTCTCTCGGCTGGCCTGGGAATGCCTCGGGATCCCCCCTGGAGGAAGTGGCTGGGGTGAGGGAAGTCTGGGAGTCCTTGCTTAGACTGCTGCCCCCGTGACTAGGCCCCGGATAAGCTGAAGAAGATGGATGGATCTTTGAACTGGTGGAGGGTTCGCCATCTGCTTGTCTCCATGGGATGTTATTATCTTTAACACAATGTGAGTGTTGGGGTCCTCTCTGCTTTTTATTTTACTTAGTTAATGCTATTTTATGATTTATGGAATTTGGTTTTACTGGTTTTATTGTTTTAAGACTAGTGAGATCAAACTACCTTTTGTTTTTTTATTGTTTTGTGTCCGTGCAGCAGTTCGGAAACTATTATGTCTATATACTAAATTGGATTTGGCTTGGAGACAAGAAGGAGATGCCATATTTGAAGACAAAAGTCAGATCTGTGGAGAGCAGACACCACTCACAGTAAGAATGGATTTTTACAAGATTTTAACAATGAAAATATGCCATCTGTATGGGTTTAATGTTATTCTGTGGGACTCTCCGTAGAGACAAGCAGGTGCTAGACTATTCATCAGAAAACTTACAAAGTACCTTCTATATTGTTTTGGTTGTTTTGTCTCAGTTGAGTTCAGCTTTAGAACAACAAATGCTGTGTCCGATTAAAAAATGTAGTTGTAAAGGCAAATATTTTCTGACCATTCACCCAAAAAGAAACACAAACTTGAAGAGTAACGTGTTTATCCAGCGGAATTTCAGACAAACTGTACAAAAACAAATCCCAGCTTTCTTCCTAAACGGGCAGCAAAAGTTGTTCACCTTTTCCACAACTCCTGTTACCATGGCAACAGTCTCTGCATCACCTGAAACCAAGAGCCCTCAGCAAAAACAGGGAGAGTTTGTTTTAAAAAAGAGAAAGTATGTTTTAGATAAATATAAATCATGAGGGAAATGATACTGAGCTTTTTGTGCAGTTTGGCACAGGCAGACCACTTCTCTAAAACTGTGCTGTGTTGTCATGAGGAAGCGGCAATTAGGCACTATTAATCAAAGGAATATTTAGGGATGACGATAGTAGTGTTGTAATTGTGTAGAAAAGTGAAGATTGATCTGACCTCCATTGTAGATAATTGAAAGTACAGAAAGTATTGTTTAAAAGAAAATGTTCATAGGTCAAATGGTCAAACATTTACTGATTATTTTAGTCTTGTTGCCCTAGAAAACATATAAAAGAAAGAAATGAAGGTTGACTCGTGTTATAAATGTATTGGTGTTTTTGACATTATGGAAGCCTTGTCAGTTTCTGTCGTGGCTTCACTGACTTCATCACTACAAATCTTATACCCTTTAACCTTTCTACGTCTCAAACTTCACAGCTACTTTTAGGGTCAGACAATCGTACTGACAGACTGAGTAAGGGTTTTTGGGCGCATGCTCTTGTCTTGAATACTGGAGATGGTTGTGCGAGGAAGGGCTTATACCTTCTGGGGCTATATCTGGGTATAAATGAAGAAATGGAGCATTCAACAGTCTCAAGCTGTGCCTCCGATGTTATGAACTGCGTATCACTTTCTGTATGAATGTAGTAAGAGGCAAATGATTGTTGTTAAAGTGAAATTTCACAGTTAAAGGAGCTCTGTAACTTTTCTGGTGAAGGGTCCACCACTTGCTTGTTCTATGAACCTGTTATTTGTCATGAACATTTGACAATATGATTTTATGCATGTGTTTTATATTGCAAAAAAAATACCTTGAGCTGAGACACCTCTTCACAGATCTACCCTGGTCTGGTGGCATCAAAAAGCGTGTCTCCATGGAGATAGGTTTAATGCCATAATGTGGAATACAACAGGCAAAGCAATTTCATCTCCACAGAGACAAGATTGTGGTGGACCCTGCATCAGAAAAGTTACCTGGTGCACCTTTAAAGCTCGAGTCATGCAAATCTAAACTGTATCGTAACATTCTACTACACTGTTCTCTAACTGTTCGTTGTGTACATTCTTTATGGATAATTAGACCATTCCCATCGTCACGCACATTCACTCCACAGATTCCCAAGTATGAGGAGGCTTGGTTGCGGGGCGCAGGCTGCTCACGGGTCTCCTCTTCCCTGTCCACTATTTTGGGACGGGGGTCCGGTTTAAGGAGGGCATTTGAGCTGGGCGTAAACATGCACTCAGCACTGCGCGAGCTTCAGCTGTCCCTGATTAATCATCAGACAACATGCCCAGTAGTTTCTCCA
The DNA here is from genome assembly GCA_019453435.1 of Rhinogobius similis. Lineage (NCBI taxonomy): Eukaryota > Metazoa > Chordata > Actinopteri > Gobiiformes > Gobiidae > Rhinogobius > Rhinogobius similis. The sequence continues at coordinate 12,122,922 of CM033638.1, forward strand.
GTCAGTGCCGCCTGTCAGTGCAACCAAGCGGGGGGGAATCCCTCTTGGTGCTAAGACTATACCCCCCTTTACAACTTATCCAACCTCTATAGGCCCTTGCGTCTTAGCACATGCAAAATTAACATGTCACTTCAGGAAATAACATTTTACGACGTGGCAACAATGGACCAAAGCGATGTAATATTGCCTATATCAATAAAATGCGTTGCTTTATGGGCTGTGGGCTAATAATGATTAAAACTGTCTCCACGGTGGCAATTATTGTAACGACACACCCATTTAGACGCTATCACGAATCCATTTGAGCCAATAGATCGGGGAAATGGGAAAAGGGACAGTGTAGGAGCAGATTGCAAGAAGGCACGAGCTGACATCACCTCGTCACATCACTCATCTCACGCAAAAGCCAACATGTGCGTCAACACACTGTCATTATAACCATTATGTGAAGGTATGCGGGCTCGTTACGGTTATACGGACCCGAAACCTACCTGGATTGTGCTGAGCTTTTTACGGAGACGCTGCGTGATACTCCTGTCCACCTCGCGTGTTTAATTACCCCTCACTTTGCACTGTGGCGTGTGGCGGAGAGTCAAACCAACAAGGAAATATCCACAGATGTGTCGTCCTCATGCACTCTACAGTCCACTCCTGTGATAAAGCTTGGAAAGATTGTGTTAAACTGGTCCAAAACGCGCTGGATGTCCTCTCCTCGGCTGCAGCCCCGGCTCTCTCTCTCCGCGCTGTCCTCGCTCCTCTCCCCCTCGGACGCACGGACTGACCCGGTCGCAGAGCTGTCAATGACGAAGAAGGGGGGCAGAGGGAGACGGGAGGAGGCGCACGGGGGGTCAGTATTTTAAGGTTGGACTGAGATAGCCGCTCCTCGACTCTCCCTCGTGCGAGCAGCAGCCGTGAATCAGCCTTTCCTCCACCGCCTCCTTCTCCTTCTGGGCTTTTTCTCCGCTGCGCAGCAAATCTAACCTACAGAGCAGCTTATATATGGAGCGTGCTGGTAAATGCCTGTCTGTCTTCTACACATCCACAATATTCAACCTGATCTACGCTGGAGAAGGCGTCCCTGATTGGTCTAGAGGTGCACGCTGCCTGTCGCCAAAGGACTCAGCGTTATTATTATTCCTCCGTGGCTCATTATCGCGCGTCACAAGGCCGGTCCTCACTCCGTTTCCAAGGTGTGAAATGGTTGCGCCCTCCACCGTGCACCCTCAGCCTCCCACCTCCAACGCGTGGCCCCAGGTTGGAGAAAAGTCACATAGAGACAGATAGAGACATGCGCATCATCCCCACACGCACGAGGCCACGGTTATGGGCGCGCACCGCTACGTCATCATCAGCTGAGAGGAGAAGAAGGGAGGAAAAGCTGCGCCACGCGAGCAGTGGATGTGAGGCGGACACGGCCCACAGAGCTCCGGGCTCCGTGGAGAGAGGGAGATGTGGAGGAGAGGGAAAGAACCACTAAACACGGTGTATGTGTGGATCACGGGACAGATGACGGAGGGGACGTAAATAAAAGTGAGAGGATCAGTCACCGGCTCCTTTAAGCGATGTGTGGTTTATTTGCCTTATTACAGCTCGTGTAGAGTAATCGTGATGTTTACAAACAGACCGAATAACTTGATTGTTGTAAGAGATATTTGATGCAGGATATAAAAGTTTTGGTTCCCCAAAAGTTTTCAAAAATGAAATAAATAATGGTCTTATAATACAAACTTGCAACAGAAATATCACAATGAAAGCACTTTGTTGGCCCACTCCAGTTTCAAACTCAAAGATCTTTGTTCAGGGACAAATACATTTTATTTCTATATAAATAGTTACCATTCATGATGTTGCCTAATACAGCGCCTGCTATTCACAACGTAGTTCCACATCAGCACAATCATTTGATTTGAAATTATGTACTGGGCTGATATTTTTTATTCATTCTTTAGGAGTTCCACCTACTGTGATTTGAAATCTCATTTTCAGAGGAGTCCTGGCCCCAGATGGGACCCTATTATACATATGTGTTTCTTTCTTTGGGCTCGCACTGCCCAAGGACTTGAACCCATGCAGGATTTTCTTGCTCTGAGGCTGAAGCAATAACCGTTCAAGGCAAAATAAAACTAAAATATTTGTAATTGTTGTAGAATAAATGGAAGTAGCCTGAGAGCTGAGTTCTTACGCAGGCGAAGTGTTTTTCCGTCACGGGATCCTTGTCCTGCAGACATGAACCCTAAGACATTCAACTGTATTTGCATTTCAGTAATATAATGCATTATACTTATAGCGCTTTTGAGGACACTCAAAGACGCTTCACATTGCATTTTCATCCCCTCCACACTTGATGGTGATAAACTACTGTTACAGCCACAGCTGCCCTGGGGCAGACTGTGGTCAGTCTAGTCCAGTCCAGTCTGATTATGCCTAGGTATTGTACCTTTGATGACTGATAACAAGAGCCAAGCGGGCAGTGCTCGACTGGCACAGGGGAGAGACGATATTTTCCCCAACAATAATGAACTGTGGAAAGAAAACGTATTTTATAATTTAATTCATGGCAAAGAATTCATAAGAGTCACGCAGATTGAATGCATTTAGCTCATAACTAAATCATGACTTTCCAAAATACTGTTATGTGGAGTTTTCCATTGGTTTTCCCACAGCTCTTGCCCCACATTTTACAGGCAAACACTGTTTAAGTTTTAGAATATTATTGAAAAAGACAATAGAAGACAATGATACATAAAGCTCCTGTCTTCTATTGCGTGGCGTTCATCTGCACACTTAGCTCCATAAATCTTGCATGCTTTCATAAGGTATGCGCTGGCATGAATATTTGAAGACTAAACACAAAGTTAGAACGGGCCCAGAGTGAAAACCCGTGTAAGGTCAGGACTATTTCAGTGATCAAGAACGACTTAATCATTTTTTCACAAGGCTGCGGCACTGTACGCACAGAAATTGAACTAAAGGCATGGGGTAGCCTCACACTGAACTAAACCGGGGCTAAACCACAATCCTGTAATAGTACTAATAGTGAGTAAGTTCAGGGGTAAATGCTTATTGATCAGAATAAACAGCTCACAATGAGAGAGAATGTTCAAAACCAAAAACCAAAGACAAAACATTTCAAACGCAACTAATTACTGGGTCTCGATCTGTTATCCCTATATCCAGAACAAAAGCAGGACTAAAACAGGTACAATACTAGATTTAAACCAGGACTGTGCCCAAACAAAGACTGTTCCAGGTCTTGTACAAACTAGTGCTAAACATACAGGACTAAACCAGCAGCCAAACATAAAAGACTAAAGACTCCAGCATATCCATCATGTGTTACCAGTACCATAGTTTGAGAACCACTGCTCTAGATAATGACTTTTAGTGGGAAACCGATTCTTGATGAAGCACGGTCAGGCGTAACCGCTGCTGACTGGACTGGCCCAGGAGATTGGAGAGATGTTGACATTGCCACCAGTTCTAATTACTACACTCAAATAGGCTTGAAGCTCTGCACAGCCCAGTAAAAGCCCAAGTCCCAGTGCAAACCAATCTGAATGTCAATTTAATACATACATTTAAAAGTCTCATTAGCAATAAATCAGTAATGCATTATCAGTAATTCACCTAGAAATGAATCCTCAAATGATTTATAAAGCTGTAATAATTGACAGGAAGAGAGCGCTGTTCTTTCAGTTAAAGGTGCATGACGTTTTTCTGGTGAAGGGTCCGCCGCATGTCTGTCTCCATGGAGATGTTATTGCTTTGTGGAAAGTAATCAAGTACAAAAGTCAAAGTAATGTCAAGTGCAATTTTAGATATCTGTACTTTGCTTTTGTAAATTTTACGTTAGATACTTTTGACTTCACCATGTTAGAGAGTAGGCATCTACTTTCTCCACTTCATTATTGAACTGAACTGAAAAGTAGAAGTTGTAGTAGTTTTTCATATAGATTGACATATACTGAATTGGCTGAGGAGGTTGTTTTTTTAGCACATTCATGCTGACATCTTGCTTTGAGGTTTTCAGTTCAAGTCCAGGCCTTGAGCAAAGAAAAATATATCGAAAAATGACCCGAAAAATCAAGAAATTGAAGTGAGTCAGTTCTGTAAGCCAAAAATCAGTCCAGACCACTGCATTTGATCCGTTAACAGCTCAATCTGTGTGAAATAATCATACTTCTTGACTCAAAAAGTACATAACAGGAAGGCCTACTTTAGTACTTTTACTTGAGTAGATGTTTTTTATGTGATACTTTGAGTAAGTTTTGTTTTTTGTTTTTTCCTCCTGTATTTATACTTCGACTTTTAAAAAATGTTGTATTTAATAAAAAACGAAGGAAGGGGATGTCCTGAGAGGAGGAATGTCATCTTAGTTAAATAAAGGACTAAATAAGAACGTTTAACGTCAGTGCGCCTCAGATTTCTCTGCCTCTCTGCTCTCCTTACGAATACGCAAGCTGCTTTTTTAAAGATTATCTTATCATCCTAGAAGTGCACCTGACCTTTTAATGAGTTTTCCCACTTTTTTTGACCCAGTGAAGCACTCTTTCTTGCTTTTACCTGTCTTTTCCCTGATTAAGTCCTTATTTAGATCTCATTTGATTCTGATTCAGACTTAGCCCTGGTTTGGTTCTAGTTCTAGTTCTTGTTCTTCTTCTGGTTTTGAGCTGTTTTCTTATGCAGATGTTGTGGTGAAGTTGTAAAAATGAAGCCCTGTTTCAGACAGTTTATTTGTGACATAGTACAGACCTGGAAAAACTATTGTCCAATTGCAGTTGTGGAGTCTTTTTCTTTTGGGATGAAAAGAAGCACGAAAAATCAATTGGGTCCCATTTTAATTACATAATCCGTCGATGTGCTTTGGAGAATCTTATTAGGCTGTCCAGATTTGCACGCTTGTTAAGTTCAGAACCAAATGGATAGAGATGATATGAACAGCCAATCCGGTCACACACACTGCCCACCACTCTCCCTCTCCTCCATGTACTTGTAATTACTGTGCACACCGCGGCGGTTAATGAAGTTTCCTTATCTGCTGGGGAAAGAGTGCAGAGTGAAAAAAGCGCTGGACACAGGCAAAGACAATGGGCAATAGTTTGCAATAAGCAAGGCAATAACACATGTTTAGATGTCTTCAAGGGTTATGAGCTGCTGACCTGGAATGTGCCATGTGGGAGAGGCTGATTTAAAGGAAAAGTACTATGCATTTTTCATATTGTTATTACCCTTTAAACATGCCCTTGAGTACCTTAAATTTGCCATCTCTTATTTGCTGTTTATTATGCACTAAATGAACATGTTTTTCTGCTTACTCCAACAACGTGCATTGTGTCATCCTTAGTTATATCCACAATATGTTCTTCTTAAAGACAATTAAGTTCTGAAGATGGCTCGCAGTTAAGCAGCCGACACATGTCAACAAGTTAAATACATCTTCTACTTAATTGTCTTTAAGAAGAACATATTGTGGATGTTTCTCTTCTGTCTGAGCTGATACTTACTGTGTGTATGCAGCCATTAGATGGCGCCTAACGCTATACACTATTTAGTTATGTTATCACTTGGAAAGATGCTATGATCAGGCTAGTAGTAGCAGTAATCGTGTTTAGATGGCAGAAATGCTCAGAACAAGTCTGCCAATGATTTCAGGACTTTAAACAGCAGAAGATTCTCGGATAAGTGACGGCATGAATGCAGCTAAATGCAACGCTAGGTATGTTTGCGATGACGAAACATTGTTAGAACATGGTTAAAAGCTCAAAAAAGTCACTATGGCAGAATATGTCCTTTAATGTGAAACTACAAAAGTGGCATATGGAACACTGGAACTGGAACACTATGTCTAAAAGCTCATGGTCCTTACAGTTTTGGTCTGATATGATTCCTGTGTCTGGGTGGGTTTTTATGGATTCTTTTAGTCTACACAAAACATTGTACCATTGTGTCAGTTGTTCTCAAAATCGGTGCCATGTGATAAAATTTTACCACCAAATCTGAAGTTCTTTAACTGGACTACCCTAACCAGGTCTAAACTGGACTAAAACAGGTTTAATTGGGAATACACTGGTGCAAAAATAGTTCTAGTCAAGAACTAACCCAAACAAAGACAAAAATAATGTGGATAAAATGGACTTTAAATCAAATAAACATTACTACTGCAGAGGAATCCACTGGAATGAGCTTGTGTATTATAGAGAACCTCTGGTGTACATATATGTGGGACCAATGTTCAAGCTATTGAGACAAAGCTCTGACCCAAAATTTGATTTTTGGTACTACTTTATAATAACAATACCTTAATAAACCTTTACAAAGCTACAAAGACATAATTCATAATGAACAAATACAGTTTAATGAATCAGGCTTTGGGGACTAAATGAAACGGTTGGGGTGTGGGGATGAATTAAGTAGTTAAGCCTGAATCTACCTTTCATAAAAATGTGTTAATTATGAATTCATTCTTTGTTCATGCTTTATTAAAGGGACACTCTGTTGTTTGTTGGTGGAGGGTATGAAACATTCTATTCTCCTGGAGATGGAATAAAACCAAGCAACCATCCATCTCCATCTCCATGGAGACAAGCCGCAAACAAAGTACATTTTGGGCAATGAAAAATGTCTTTGACTGGATAAATAAGATAAGAAAGATAAGTTTATAGCTATCTTAGTTATCATATTGTGGAATATTCGGCACAAGGCAAAAACAATCTTATGTGAAAACTTACATTGTGCACTTTTAAGCATATTAAAATGTAGTCAATATAGTACCAATATTTCAATAATATAACATAAACTACCATGTATATCAAAGCAAGTATTCAAGTATTGACTAGGTTAACTGACAAAACAGTATTTTTATGGTAACACTTTCTAATAACTACATTTATTCCTGATGTTAATAAAACATGAACAAATACTTAATTCATCATGAATAAATAGTTTAATAAGAATAATTCAGGTTTAGTAAATAGTTAACTAATATTCTAACCCAAATTCCTAACCCCAACCTTAGTTACGAAGCCCGAATCATACTTAATAAACTATATTTTCATTATAAATTAAGTCTTTCTTCATATTAATTAAGGTGTTGTTAAGGTTAATTAAGGTGTAGTTATTTTAAAGTGTTTTTTCACGTTACATTACATTGCCACACACATTTTGAGCCCAGCCCTCCAGTTTAGAACCCCAGACCTAAAAACATGCGCAGATGAATAAGCATTGAAAAGGTGACCATAAAAACAATTGCCTGAATTGCATTTTTTAAAGTTATATTCATGCCATGTGCTTTCAAATGACCTTCGCTCCTTTTACAAGTTTTCCGACTCCAGATACAGCCTGATAACCCTATAGTCCTTCTCTATTAGCGCCCAATACCGCTCTGGCCTCAGCCCCCTGCAGGCCCTCAGCAATGATAAACTTTACAATCACCACACAGAGCCTTGACTCTGAAGGAGCTGCGCTTTACAAGGACAGCCATCTTTGTGACTGCAGCCCTGAGACACACTACACTCCACCAATCTGTACACTCACCGCTATCCAGACTACCAAATCACTTTTATTCACGCACCTGGAAACGACAGGGAGAGAAATGTCGGCAAACAGTGCAAGAAAAATAGTATTCTGCATTAATTTAGTTACCTTTATGAAAATAGTAGGACTAGCAATGTATTTAAAACAGCAAGAGAGACAAGGGAGTGTCAGAAAATGGACATGATTGTTTACTTTCCTTGTATTTGGGTGGGTTTTGTTCAGTTGTTCTTTCTCTGCATCTAAATGTAAGATGTTTAAGTTTCTTTATTTGCACTCCAGCTCAAAATCCATGAAACTATACAATTCTATAAGCTTGTATAGCGTCACAGGGTGTAAATTTTTTCCACAATGTCACTCGTTATTCATCTTGTATGTACTGGATCATGTGCACAGGGCCGTCGACAGAACTTTGGTGGCCCGGTTCAAGAGGTCACAGGGGGCTCCCTCTAATACAAATTAATGGGAAGAAGGTCCAATTCTGGGCCTCTTTTGTCCTCCCCTGTCCACTATAATGTGCGGGATATACAAGTGCGTGTGTGTGTTTACCTATATGCAGGCTATGACGTGATATTGTGGACAGTAAAATTAACTGTAACTAGAAATAATCAATGTAAAAGTCACCAGGAGTGCACTGTGTCCCTGAACAGGCGTTTCAATGGATGAGTCAAATGTAGAGGCAAAGATTTATTTTAAAAAAAGAAAAATAAAGACTATAACATATGCTTTAGTTATAACCTTATAGTTACTACTACTACTGTCATTCAAGAACTATTAAATTTCACAAAAATCTTTCTCTACAACGTGCAAATTCCCTTTCAGTGGAGAAATAGGACCGACACCAGTGCAGTGGTTTTGGGTGGAGGGAAGGGTCGGTCAGTGGAGCTGCGGGCGACAGACCCTTAGCGTTGGTCAGAGCTGAAGACAAGCTGTGAAATGGGAAAGGTAAGTGTCTCGTCACATCAGTGTCTCTGGACCTGCCGGCTGAGAGCGAGAGGAGGTTACGGGCAAAGAAACCAACAAGAGGGCAAAGGTGGTTGTTCTGTTTTGTTGTGCAGAGTTGAATGCAGTATTTGGAACCTATTGCTCACACATTCACTCTCTTTGTCATTTGATCATTACGTGCTGTATTTATGAAAAGGTTGTGTCCAGTGGGAGGGTCGGCTAATATTGGTGTCTTTTTGGATCACTTTCTGTGTTCTTTGTCATGTGCGGTGGCAGATTTGTGTCTCTTGCTGTCCACATCTTACTCTGCATCAGATCTATAGCTACAGCGTAAGACACATAAAGTATTTAACTTTTTATGAAACCATGGTGACAAGCTTAATGGTTTTATTTTGTCAAACAACTCGGTATTATGCAACACGAGTGCGGATCTCTTGTTCTGATGACTCAACCATTCTTTATTCTCGCCTGTGTCTCACCTGTGAGTCAAAACCCAAACCGACCAAAGCAGAGGTTTCACTTCAAAAACACACTCCTACTAACTTCAACAACATATGATACATGACAGTTTAAACCACCAAGTCCATGCTATTGTAGCAAATTAGTCCTAGTTCAGAGTTTGGAGAGAGAAATCTGACCACTTTTTTTGAGTTATCAAGGTGAGACATTACAGGTGAAAAGTTTGCTTACATAAGTGTAAGAATTTTTTTTTTCCTCAACTAATGTTTTCATATAAAAATAAGGCATTTATGTGTAAAAACATACTGTATTTGGTGCATCTAAATCTGAAAAATTGATAGAGACAAGTTTAAATTTCTTGGTTCATTTTAGTGACATATTCGATACCAAAACATTCACACTTTGTGATCTCGGTCTGTGAAAAGCGCTATACAAATAAAGTTTACTTACTTACAGAACTCCTTTAGTTTTTGAGTGCACTTGATCAGACTGAAAATTGGCCTGAAATTCAAATTTCACCTAATTGTAAGGCGGCTTGAGATCGGATATCAAAATCCTTGATAACAAATCAAAAATGGCAAAGTTTGGTGTATGTAGATGCTACTTTAAGGCCTGATCTTTATTTCCAAATGGAAAAAATTAATTTGATGAAAACACCTTTGAAGTCCCGTATAAATCTCTGAATAGATGAAATGACATAATAAATCATCTTTTTGTGCAGTTTGGGCAATGTTGCTGTTACCATGTGAAAGCTTGTGTGTTGTGAGAGCAAAAAAAGTGTCTCACATTGAAAGTCTGTAATGTTTGCAACAGAAAGACTGAAATGTGACGTACAGCTGCACTGAATCAGGGGGTCATTGGTTTTGGACATCAGATCTTGAACACCTTGTCTTCATGAAAACACATATCCCAGGGCCGCCAGAGAGAAGAAGAGGAGGAAGAGGAGGAAAAGGAGAGGGGGGTGTGACCACTGCGTCCAGCTCATTATGCCGCGAATGAAGTGCAACAGCCACGGGGTGCATTTGTTCTGCGTGGACTACCCCTCAGCTGCCAACCCAGCCACACTGCACTATTTATAGAAGAGAGGAGCGAGTGAGAGTGGGCGAGTATTTATCACAGTGTGGGGACTAAAACCTATACACACGCACTTCATGGAGACCTGCATCGCTTACAGAGACAAAATGAGGTCCCCGTGACGCAAATCCTTTATTATTAGATCAACAACATGATTTAAAGTTGAGATGTGGGTTAAAACAGGTTACAGTTAGGGTTTCGGTTAATGTTAGGCAAGTAGTAATTATGGTAATGAAAATAAGTCAATGTAATGTCCCCGAAAATCATGGAAACCCAACATGTGAGCGTGTGTGTGTGTGTGCGTGTGCGTGTGAGAAAGAGAGGGAGATAGAGAACAAACGAATGAGCGAGGGCAAGAGTGAAGAGCGAAGAGAGAGGTGAGAGTGGAGGATTTAATGTACAACTATTGAACTGTACTGAACAGGTTTATACTGAATGTACAACTATTGAACTGCACTGAACAGGTTTATACTGAATGTACAACTATTGAACTGTACTGGACATGTTTTTATCTCAGAAGTGTTTGTGTTGCTTTTTTTGCAAAAGATATAGAACAACTTTGTTAAGCCTATGAGCCAGATCCTTTAGAATTTAGTTTGAAAAATATAGTTATAAAAATATCAGTTTTAATTAATTAGATATAAAAAAAATCCTTCTGTAGTCTTGTTGAGTCCAAGATTATAAAGTTTGGTGTGTGTGTGGGATCTACTTTAAGGCTGATCTTTATGTCCCGAGGAGAGAACATTTTAACATTTTAAGAAAACGGCCTTTGAAGTTACAATGTCCCGTTGAAATCTATGGATTAAGTGGATTGAATGGAAGAATAAAACAACCCTAAGAGCAGATTGGACACGTTTGTTGTTTCCACATGAAAGGCGATATGTTGAGACAGAAAACTGACCCCCCCAAAATTGAAGTTTTTCCTGTAGTGTCTCACCTTGATAGTGTAATTAAATCCTCATATTGTTTCAGTTGTGCCGAAAATCTCCTCTGCTCCTCTACCAGCAGCACCGCAGCAGCAGCAACCCTTACCTCCTCACCCTACCATTTCCACCTCAATGATCATAGACCCCACAGTTTGCATCACCACCTGTTGGAGTGCCATATTTGACGGTTTGTGTCTGAACAACTTCCAGGTCGAATGGGCTTCTTTTGTGGCCGATTGCACTAAAAGCTCTTCCAGTTTCACACCTTATCCATTTGTGATGTTTTATAAATTTGACAGGCAGCAATAAAAGATGAAACTTATTCTTTTGACCCTCCTTATTATTGATTTGCGAATAATATATTTGCTTTCTCACATCTCTCTCCTTCCACCACCGCACTCGGACCTCTTAATGGGCCCTCTAAACTTGGTGCTCCATCAGAATTTCCTCCCTCTCGATCAAACTCAAACATTGATGGAGCGGAGTGATGGCGTCTCTTATCGGGTTGAAAAATGTCTTGTGGCGAGATAAAACCAGTGCTAATTAATCACGACGAGGAGAGCAGCGTGAGTGTGTGGAAGGAGGCCGCCTTTCATTCATCAAGAGCCAAAAAACCCTGACTGCGCCCTGACTCCGGAGCGGCACGCCTGATTTGAGGAGAAATAACTCACGCCGGGCTGAAGATTAGCGCACAAATGTCAATGATTCAAGAGGGCCCGAGTGGCTCCCAAGGCATGATGGGAAATCCAAACAGGGCCTTGTTGCTTGTGACTTGATTAGCTCCGTCGTTGTAAATATTGAATATGTATTTAGACTTGTAAGATGAATATTTCAATGTTGCCTTTTTTCCTTTGAAACATTCATCAGAGTGTGAAGAAATAGAGAAAGCAGGGACTAAACCAAGACCAAGATGGAACATTCATTGCAGGTAATTGGTTCCAATGGGAAAAAAGTCAACACACGTAGTAAACTTACAATACATTTGAGCAAATTTCGCAATAAGATCCAAAATAAAAATTGGGATTTTCAATTTCAGTAAAATCAAATTCTTTGTCAAAGCAAACAAATAATTTACTTATTTATTTATTTCAATTCCTTCAGGACCCTTTAAAAGTTCTTTTAAAAAAAAAGAAAAAGTGAAGTGGAACATAATGTGATTTTATTGAGAAACTGGGATTAACTTGAGAATATGAAAAGAAAATATGAACAATCAAGGAGGTTCTAGCAAATGAAAACCACTCAGATACATGTGAGCCATATCAGAGCCTGGTTTAAACACATTGTATGTGGCTTATTTTTTTTTTTTTTTTGAGATTATATTAGACATTTAGCATTTCTGTTGAAGGAAATCAAGATTTACTAGTTTTACATGACAAATACTGTTGACCCCACACTAGATTTTAATTTCATCCACAGATGTAGAACAGACTTTATGTAATGTTATTCCTCAACATGGATTATCAATACATGTAGGGTTAGTACAGTCGTTTATGTATGACGATTTGAAATCTTGGGGAACCAGTCAGACATTGTAAGTCTAAGAAAAACATGAATCTATGACCTACTTAAGTTCTCGATTCAGTGACTAATTCTATTACAGTACTCCAAAATCAACAAACAAGAATGATTTTGCATGATTTAATAAGGCAAAAATATTAGCGCGTTATACATTTGGTTTTGCCTGGCCAAACCCAGGGCTCAACCTAAGTTACAGTAAACTCTGCTGCGCAAAAGTAAAATATGATTTGGTCTCAAATCAATCTCAGGGGAACCTCAACTACTCTTAATGCCAGACTCAGCAGTTTTCTGCCCCATTTGGATCAGTATTACATGACAGACAAATGATAGATACTTTATTGATCCCAAAGAAAGTTTTGTGCCACAAATTACACTTTTTTATGAAACTCAAATACAATTGAAGTAGTATGTTTCCATCCTTTGAACTTGAAAAGCAAACTAAGTGACATTTCTATCTTGGGAATTCAGAATCGTTGCTTATTTTTGGTTACTTACAATCATTAGCGCATAGATCTGATATCAGTTAATCATTCCAAACGCGTTATAGTCTTCATTTTCTGCATCCCAGAATTTTAAACATTTTTGTAAAGGATCTATTGTAAACATTCACAATGGATCTGTTTACTGCTCCAGACGGTGCTGTTACTGTAGGACAAGTCCAAACATTCAAATATAGCATCATTAACAAATAAAATTAGAGCTGAATACACGCAACATTTTCTTGCATTTAACATATTACACACATTAACACTCACGCTCTGAGCTTATTTTGACCTCTACTGCTACCCTTACAGTGTAATTCTATATTAAGCCAACCTTACATGCAATGCAACATATCTCTTGCCTCAGTGCCCTCCAGTCTCCTTCACATGGTTCATTAGAAGTGCGAAAGTAGCCGTGAGACTGAATAGCTCTTTAGAATTAGCAAGGTCATGGTGGTTTTATGCAGCGTACATATGTGTGCCGTAAAGGACAGTACTTGGATGTGTTACGGGCAAAGTGTTAACTGTGCTCTCAACTGACTCATGGGTTTATTGCAGCGGAAGTGAAGCGTACTATTTATGGAGCTCAATTATTCACTTATAAAACGATACTGTTGTGACGTACACGTTTTATTAGTTCTGCAGTTTTGAACAGGAAGTCAATGGGCCTGTTTCTATTATTAAGCCGTCTTCGATTAATGTTGATGTTTACAGTGAACAAAAAGTAAAATGATGATCTACTTATGTTATAATGCTATAATAAGTACTTGAAAAAATACTGTTTGCTTTAACGTATTTACTTACAGAATACTGAATACCCACAATTGAATGTAATCTGTAATGTATTCTGTTACATGGTCCAATCAGAGTGCTGTATTCTGAATATTCTGAATATTTTCACATTGAGTCACTTTAAATTAAGGAGTCTTTATGTTTGTGGCACTGTTTGCACTGGATTTATTTATCACTGATTAGAGAAGGGAAAATCACACACATTCATCACAACAACAGTGTTTTCCACATTTTTCTCGCTAATACGGTGCAGATTGGAGTCTAAATAACATTATCAAATACTTTAAATGAGTAAAGTGTCCAGATCAGTGAGCTTTGTCCATGCTGTTCCTCGATCTTGTTTTCCTCTTTCACGTTCAGTCTTGATCACATTCAGAATCATCAAACTGGACCCCCCTCTGCTTCTGCTCAGAGGAGAACACCGGCACCTAACTGTGCTTTTGTGATTTTACAGACACTTCAGATCTACTCAAAAACAACCCTGAGGTGAGGAACAAGAGAGGCATCCTAAAACTGAGACATCAGAAAAAACGTACTCTGGGTTTGCATCACCTCAGACACAAGTGCTGTTATCATCGCACAATGACTGTGATCAAATAGAGAGACATTTTAGTGAAACATACTTTAAAATTCTACTTAAGACAGCAATAACTTACTCAAGATCAAAATGTGTCTGATAGTAGTAGTAATTTAGTAATGTTATCAGAAAATGAAATGCTGATATTAATATTGAATTATCTGATTACATCACAGTCAAAACTCAGATGTTACAGTTTATCAAGTTATTCAATACTATATGACTTCTATTCATGCAATGTCTTTTATAAATAACTAGATGACTACTTGTTCCTTCAATAATAATGCTCTTACTTCACTAAATTAGTCTTATTTTCCATTTCAGTGCCTTGTAAAGTCAGATACCTTCTCATTAAAACATGACTGTCCCCATTAGCCTCCACACTGTACATTTCAAATTGCCTGTGTTATTGCTCTTGTCTGTGTACCGAGTGAACAGGCACTTTTATCTGTGAAAGAAACTCCATTGGATCAGCTAATCCTGTGACAAATTCCTTGATTGTCATTTTGATATGTTTTGGAGGGATTACAGTGATTGCTTCTTCACGGCAGCTCTGTGCAACACGACAGGCCCAAAGCAACATCCACCGAGACATAATCCTCTGATGTGATGTTATTCGAGCTATTTGCGGCACAAACCGCAGGTATTAAGGTAGCTATAAAAAATACCAACATAAAAGCAAAAGTATGTATCCCCTGACATTTGTTTAAAACAGCTCTACCACTGCGCTAAAGGATTTTATGGAGGCAATGGAAAAGAATGGTGTCTTAGTTCACGCTTGTTATTTGGTCCTAAAGAGCCCATTTTACTCTCAACATGGACTTGGTTTGGTCCAGTTCTAGTCAGTGTTTGGTCCAGATCTAATCCAGCTTTAGTTGTGGGATTTGTCATGGTTTTGTCCCAATTTTGAAGTGTTGAATGTGCAAGTTTGAACACACACTTAATGCACAAAGATGGCCGAAAAGAAGAGACAATGGTATCAATGGTATTAACAGGAGTCAAATGCCAATATCTTCCAATTAAAAGGGACATATTATGTAAAATCTGATTTTAACCTTGTTATAATGATGTTTTTTCATTGTTATCTTACTCAAAGATGTGTTTTGATTAATTTCTGCATGTTTGAATTATCCTATATTGTTCTGCAACTGAGGCTTGAGTACTCAGAAATTTCAGGTTTCCACCTACCCCCCATCTCCGCCCACATACCTGTACTTTGTAGCAATTGTTTGAAAAATGAAGATTCTGAGTGATACATATCGGGTTCCAAAATGTCATGTCAATTTTTCAAAAACTAAAATCCGCTGCTTGTTACAGCAAAATGTCACTAAAAGACGAGGCGGGGCAGTTCTGCAGGTTTGAACAGGAAGTCAATGGAGCCGTTTCATTTTTAAAGCTGTTTTAGACCAATATTGCGGTTTACAGTGAACAAAATGCAAAATGATGATGGTGACGTTACCAGCATTATTCCACACTCAAAAACTTTATATACAAGAAATCAACCAAAGAACCCAAGAAATCTGCAAACATCTCTATGTGAATATTTTCTTCAGTGTATTTATCACGGTCCATAAGGTACGCACCAAATGTACGTTCAGTCAGCTCTAATAGGCATTATAGACCGTTTGAAGTCATTGCAGCTGAAATGGCCTTGTTTTGTTTGTCAAAGGGAAAAATCTAAAGGTAATAGTGTTTTGCATTATGGATGTGATAAACCCGACACATAGCACAAAGTAATAAGTGTCAGTGGGAGGGATTACTGTCTACCTGCATAAGCCTCGGGATAGGGCCAGACTCTGCTGCCATTTATTCTGCTAGATTTTCTCACAGTAAATCAATGCAACAAAAATGCCGTTTGAAAAAATAAAAAAAACAATGAAGAAGTGAAAATAACAAATGAAGGATCAATAAAGAAAATAATTTATTAAAAAGCTTTTACATGTTGATACATTATTTCAGTCAAAGATCTCCTCTGGACTGTACAGGTAATGGAGAGACGATACGCCATCTACTGGTGACTTTAATGACAGGTTTAGGTCAAAGAACATCATTTAGTTTAAGGACTATGATTCTGTGATGGATGAATAAATTTGATGGGTTTGAAGAAGCAGACAAGAGTAGTCATAAGAGGGCTTCTGTTGTCTTTATTGTTCTGTATTAAGGACACTAAAGCACTTTGGGTAGCTTTGTAAGTTCTTAAATGTTTTATTTCTATAGATAAATTTGATTTGTACCAAATAAAAATCAAGTGCCCATGTAGGTAAACTGGTATCTAGAAGTAGGATCTTGTCCAGGAGCACCTCGTAATGACAGAAGCCCATTGTGCATGTACAGTGTTAATGAGGACAGAATGAGTTACTGATGGACACCACAACAAAATCTGATTAAAAATAGAAAACTGAAGCCAAAATTAGATGCCAGTGTTTTGTTTTGCCTTAGCTAGTGCAGCATGTGCAGAGGAGCAGAACAAAACACCTGTCAGTGCTCCTGTCTGTTTCTTCAGAGTGGTTTCAACAGTTTTTATAGATTCAGGTGACACGTTATTATACTGCGACCTTGACATTTTTGTGAGCTTTATGAGGTCATTTTTCTTTTATCCACATCATGTTTGCACAGGTAAGGCAAAGCCTCTGTCCTGTTTGCTCAGTCCCGCTGCAGTGGGCTCAGTCTCTCTATTGTCGTCCTTTGTAGTTCTCTGTAGTTTTCTTCTTCTGTACTCTTCTGCCGTCCTTTAGTCCTGTCACAGCTCAGTCTTTCTTGTTTTGCCGACTGCGCTGCTGCTCCTGGTACTCCCTGGAGTCCTCCCAAGGACGAGGCCCGCGGATGTTCTTCCACTCATCCAGTTTCACCTGCTGCAATTTCTATAAATCACACCACACACAAGGAACATACTACTGTTACCCATCTAGCTTATTCTAGGGGGGCTTCCAAAAGGTTTATTCCCACTTTATTTGACAGGACAGCTGTCAGAAATGGGGAGACACGAGTAGAGTCCGCCCCATTCTCTCTCGGGCCAGACGCTGATGCATGCTTTATCTCCAGGCGTATAGACTACTGTAATGCCCTGCTCTCTGGTCTTCCCAAAAAGAATACAGCAGGTTTACAATTACTACAAAATTCAGCGGCACGTGTCCTGACTAAGACCAGGGGGCGGGACCACATTACACCGGTTTTAAAATCACTGCATTGGGTCCCCATGTGTTTCAGGATCGATTTTAAGATTCTTTTGCTGTGGGAACCAGTATGTGGGAATGTTTTTAATGCACTGTAAAGCACTGTGATCAAAGCAAATGGTCAGGCCGGGAAGTGAACCCACAATGCTGATGTGCAATACCCACACATGTGCAATGCAATGCCTGAAACACTACACCACCGTTTTCTGTAAGAATCTGCTGATAACCAAAATAAACTGATACAACTGTGAACACTAAAAGTAGATATGTTTTATCTTATCGTTTACATATGTTTTAACCTTAGGAGACATTCAGGCCAACAACAGTCAGTAAATACTTCCATTTACATGCAAGTTGATACCGATATTAAAAAGAAACCATATTTCTAGTTTTGTTTTATTTTGTTGAAATATTTTGGAACAAATATTTAACAACAATGGTGTTTTCTCCCCTTTGTTCCAGCATTTGCATGTGTCTTGTAAGTATGACACTCAAATATTTACAATATTTTTTTGACAAAATGTTTAGTTTACTGAAATTTTACTTTACTATTGCCTTAGTAGTAGTTGGCATAGTGATAGTAACAGTAAATGTATCAGATGTAGTAGCTGTGACAATAGGCAGTGGCACATAAACTTAAATGCAGAGAAAGTTCACTCAATAGTTTATTCAAGCTTTAACTGAACAGATGTTTAGGGAACATGTGGGATGTAAGACAAGTTTTTTAAGAGTAATGCGTTCAAATTAGGCTAAATTAAGTCATGTTCAGCGATTGCGGTGAATCGCAGCTGGCGCTCTGATAAAGATTATGTTTCCCAAAATGCAAATAAAAAGTTTCTTGTGGCCTACTAAAATCGTCTTTTAACGTTGCTTTTGAGGATGTATGTATTTCAGGTGGTTGCAAAAAAACATGTAAAAAGAGAATACCGAGGTCGATTTAAGTCCTTGAATGAGAAATAATGACTTTGCCTCATTTTACCTCAGAATGGTTTGAGGCATTAATGAATGGCTCAAACCACTCAAAATTATAGCATTGATCTAGTTGTCTTTGTTTAGGGACTATACTAATAAGTCTTTAGACCAACTATTAAAACCCTTAATATTTTTTCCATGTTGTTTTTTACACATTGATAATAAATATTTGTGCAATGTGAGGTCTTCATATTTTCGCAGCATTACATGACTCATTATACTGTCATTAAACACTTGGAAAATGTCACACATTAACCACACAGCAGTACAGAGCATTTTTCCCAATCTGATCACACATCAATTTGTCATGGCATTTAACAAATGTGTTTTAGCTCTGTCGATTTCAAAATCGACAGCAATAATACTGATTCTTAATGTTAAAGATGTCAAGAAACTTAGTTAACATGTCAAATAAAATCAGAAGAAAAAATACCACACACATACTGGAATTTGAGAAAGAAAAACAAGGTATTATGAAATTGTTCTCTATACATAGTTGAGCCATTTGAAACACATCAAATATCATGAATGAAAATTATAACTGTATAAAAACCACAAACATACGTGAACCATTGAGCGTTTACATTGTAAGTCTTATTGAAGTGCACTGAGCCCTGGACTGTGTAAAGCCTTCCTCACCTCATACTCCTCCTCCAGGATGTTCGTTTGTCTCTGGACGTTCACTTGAGCCTCCAGTTCAGGATCCAACTGTGACAGAACAGAACAAAACAACTCAAATCGGGTTTAGATCAATAGTAAATATCAAAGCAGACACAGGTGGAGGCAGAAGTAAAAATGTTCAGAATACTCAATAAGAGCTTCAAGTCATTAGACCTTTGAAGTGTTTGAAAAATAAAGTATTCTTTAATGAATAAATAATGACTCGCTGAAGTTTGGCCCCTAAACTAAAAACCACTCAAATATTTTCCAACAACCTGAAGAAATACACATTTTCTTTTGTCTTTGATATGGAAATCTATTTTAGTTTAGAGCTGGAGTCTTCAGTTTAGCCCTGGTTAAGTCCTGCTTTAGGCTGATTTAGACCTGGTTTAATTCAGACTTGAGACTGGTCTATAATTCATGAGAGTCCGGTGAACTGTGTGGCTTTTGCAATTCAAACATATTTCACCTGAGAATAGTCTGAAATGTATTCTATTCTGAATCATTACTTTTAATGAGTTCTAATATTTTATGGCAATATTGCTGCGGTTACTCGGATGACTGATGACTTTCATAATGCCCTGATTGATTTTTAATTAGACCTACACCAAGATGGATATCAATTATTTAAAGAAAATGTTGCAGCCTTCACCACAAGGAATTAATAGCCCGCGTAATTAGTATCTCTCCTAGTATAGAAATTGTGTTTCTGCAGCTAATGAAGAAAATTGCAGAAGGAAACTGATTACAGAACACTTTTACCTGTGTTTTGGTCAGATGTAAATAGAAGTAAAAAGTCCAAAATCTATAAACAAAACCCCACAATCATTTGGAGTCCTTATTATATTAATTTACTAATGTATCACTGTTAGACTGTAATTAAAATGAAAAACAGATATTTATATTTGCATAGAAAGGTCTTTAAATAATCTACATTATTTCACTTATGGTCATACATCGTAATCTTTCAACACCAATAGCAAAGGATCAGGGGAAGACTTCAGACAAGCCAGAGTGACCATGACTTGGGAACGTGAAAGGATTAACAGAGAAAGCTGAAGGAAGTTTGGGAATGTTTGTTTAAGATATCTGCCCCTGTGACAAAGCCTGGATAGTGGGCTGAGGGCTGCAATTACAGTTGTGACCACTGGACGGAGCTTTTGCACCCTTTTTGATGCAGAATCAGATAATAGTACCTGGTAATGTATATTTTGGGGTAAACCAGATACAGTTAGCGTAGCTTGATTTCATTGCTTTATAAAATCCTTTCGAAGGCCTGGTTCACTCACCCTTTTCCTATGTCTCTGTGCATCATAGCGAATCTGTGTGAACTCCTTCAAGCCAAAGGAGCCTCCGACCACCAGCAACTGCAACAACATTTTATATTATTGCTTTATGATGTTTAGAATCAGGGTGCGATCTACATAGAGCATTGAGCGTTTAAACAAAGTACTGAAAAAGGGCGTAGCGTTTTATGTACGGAATGTGTGAATGTGAGAAACAGACTGCACTACAATTTTCTTCAGGATCAATTAATTGTCAATCTATCTGGCAAGACATCTAATAAAGAGGACAACAACTTAGATAGTTTGCGCTTGTGTGTGATACCTGTAAGTCCTCATATATGTTTCATCTAACTTAAATCATTACCAAACCAATGAAATTATGTTGGCTGCATGTTCTCAGCGCTTTGGGCCTGTATAAACTGTTAACAAATACAGAATTAACTCACCAGCATCGGGACCCCATACTTGACAGTTTTGTTCCTTTGTAAAGCCTTTAAATTAAACATTATTCCTTTACAAAGCCTTCATTTCCATCTCGCACTTGGCAGGTCACAGCTGAGGTGCTTCCTTGACGTGTCCGATCGCAAAACATGTCCGGAATGAACTAAGAACAAGATTATAGTTCCGCCTTGGAACGCTTTTTTTTTTTTACTTGACACAAATAAACCAAGCTGCTGTGTGTGTGTTTAGTGCTTACTGATTGATGTGTAGGTATCTGTAAACTTATGTCATGTACAATGTATTATATATATATATATATATATATATATATATATATATATATATATATATATATATATATATATATATATATATATATATATATATATATATATATATATATATATATATATATATATAAATAAAATATTATTTATTTATTTATTGTACCAAGTCTGAACCTACTGTAATAAAAACATACTTCAAACACAAAGAGCACATAGAAAGTATATCAATTTCTCTTTATTACAATTGTCTCATATTTTCAATCAGGTGAAGAAAAATACCTTTTTTCGTTCCGTATAATAAAATATGTTAACTTTATTTACTTTTTTTTATGAAGAAAAAACAATGACGACAAGAAAATACAAACAAAAGACAAACATTTCTCTCTCCCTCTTTGTAAACTTGGAGAGCTTCTGCTGCATTGCATGACAACGGAGACAGATTGTGAGGGAGCAGTGAGCATATGGATGGGACAGAGGGACAAAAAGATAAGGCAAAAGACGTACAAAAGAGACCAGGACAGGACGGGGCAGGAGTGTGTGTGTGTTTGCATGTGTACGGGGTGCGGGTCGGCTGGATGTCCCATATGAGGCTAAAGAGACAGACAGAGTTCAAAGGTCGCTCTCTCCGTACAGAGCCGTGGAAAAGGACATGTAATCCAGGGCACCCGGGACACCGTCAGGGCCGGTGTACGGGGCCATGCGGGCGATGCAGTAATCGGCCTGGTCCGGAGGCAGCTCTCGGCGAAGCTCATCGGCCAAAATGTAGTTCTGAAGAAGAAGGGGGGCAAGAAGAGAGTGTTGGTTAAAGTATAGGTCATGTGTATGTTTATAGTGTGAAAATGGGAACAACTGTCAGGATGTCTATAACAACAAATTTCCCTCCGGAACAATAAAGTAAAAGTCACATTGCAACAATGTGACACGTTGTATGTAAATTTGGGTTATACAGAATTGTATTCCCCGTCAAAACAGTGCTTGCCCATTATATTTGACAACTCAAGCACTACTATCTAAAATAATGCTTGCATTTGGTAACAATTTACTAGGAAAAAAAAGAGAAAAGGAAAGGAAAGTGGTCAATAGACTCTGAGAGACTTCATTGTTGTTGTGTAATAATGGTCTGCCATCTGGTGGTCATAAAGTGATTGTTAAGGTCATTTTGAGGAGTTTTCTCGTAAACTACATCAATTTAAGGCATAGTTGACAGTAAAAAACAGCACTTTCCAAACACATCACCTTTTTTATTTCAAATTGTTTTTGTGTGTACTAAAACCAATTGCCTGAGAGTTCCAGTTGCAAATGTAATGGTGTCAGATATATTACTATATATTTTTGTATTGCCAGTTACCTTGTCTCCAGCCAGGATCTTGAAGGAAGCCATGACCTGGTCGGCTGTGTCTGTGTCGGCTGTTTCTCGGGACATGAAGTCGATGAAGGCCTGGAAGGTGACAATGCCCATGCGGTTTGGGTCCACGATGCTCATGATCCGTGCAAACTCATTCTCACCCTGAAGGAGAGACCAAGATCAGTCAAACAAATGGATGTAGCGATAAGTCTCCCTGACACACAGTGAAGTCAAACCACATTTAGGTACTACCCCACAAAGAATATCTAGATTTCTTCTAGTTTTCTTCTGGCTTATGTTGATATAACTCAATTGTTATGCTGTTATTATCTAGTCTCAAATTTCCAAGCTCTAATAACAGACCAAATCAACATCCACTAATACTTAACTATTTTTTTAGGGTTTTGTTACTGATATTCCTACCTACTCATAAGTATTTCTAAGCTGATTTGTGATCTTTTGGCTTTGTGGGGTAGTCAGGCCAAGTCCAAAGTGAACAAACAGTGACCAATTAACTGGCATGCTCATATATAACAAGAAAAATAACATTACAGTGTTTCTGTTGCCATTGGTGAATTTCTCTATGTAAAAAATAAATACATTCTTCATGCAAAATATGTTCCTTTATTACCAGTTTCAGACAGTTTCCTTACTGTAAACTGTACACAAACACAGACAGTTGCATAGGAGCAGCTTTACCAGGTTGTAACCCATGGAGATAAGGCAGGTTTTGAAGTCTTCAGCCTCCATGATTCCTGTTCTCTTCTATAGGGGAGACGAAGGCAACAAAACAAGGAGGAAAGAATAGAAAAGATCCAGGTGGAAGTGTGCAAGAAAAGAAAATAGTTGAAATGAAAGTTTAGGAGGGTGAAATCAGGACAAGGTTCAAGTTATAAGTAGAAGTATATTTGAGTATTGGGGTAGTAAAGGAGTTGGAGGAAAGCACATAGAGGGAAAAGTACAAAAGACAAAACAGAAAAAGTACAAGTTAACTCTTTCACTGCCGAGTGCGTCCTCTGTAAGTACCTGTGCATCGTTGCCGATATCGAAGCCCAGACTGATCAGGCAGGCCTTGAACTCCTCAGCGCCCAGAGTGCCCGAGTGGTCCTGGGGGGCGGAGGGGGCACATCCAGGGGGGGCCATGCAGCGACACATACAGCGGTCAGTGACGTGGTGAGACAGACAGGTGGCGGTAGTGGGTTTTGTCATGATGGTGATGGGATAAGGGTGCACCATGCGAGCAGATGGGTGGTGTGGATGGGTGGGTGGGTGTATGGGGGGGTTCGTAGAGGGTGGGGGGGGGTGAAGAGGGAGGAGTGTGGTGGGACATGCAGGAGAGACAGAGAAAAACAGTGCATTTCGATTAGGATTATTGGCTGGTGGTGGTTCAGGGGGCATTCAGGCGTTAAAGTGCAGAGTGCAGGCAAACTACTGGGCCGTGTGTGAGGTTATTATCCATATCGTCAATGGCACAAGTACTTCACAACACAAAATTCTTCAATTTCAATTACAGATAACAAAGCTTTTGCATAGATGTACACGAAAGGAAAGTTCAATCTTCTATTTAACCTCCGTTGTATATATAAATAATTCATTTGTAAACAGTATGTGTGTGTGGGTATCTAGGCAAATAGGTGAAATGTTAATACTTATGCTGTTGTTTTGAAATAGAGGAAAGTGAATGCAAAACTATGTTAATATGGTGGCAAAACGTTAATTGATTTAAAAAAAAAGGAAAGTTATTACTAATGCAGGCTTAAAGTTAAGTAAGATAACCACACATTTCTAACAATATAATATATGTAAGATAATAAAGCAGGGCTGCACAATATATCACAAAATAATCGATATCGCAATATTGTCTAACAATAATAATCAATATTGCAACAAACTAAATATATTCCATACCATTTATCACAATTAAATAGTTAATCGACTAATTGTGACTAGTTCAATCATATTTTGATTATCATTATCGTCATCTGTGCAATACAGACTCTAAAACACATGCAAAAAGACCTTGGATAACAAAGAGCAGCATTATGAAATCAAAACGACAACAAAAAAAAGAAGAAACAATTTCAGATTTTTCTAGAAGTCTTCAGTTACTATATTTCAACCTTTATTTGGTAAAAAAAGTGTATCGTAAATGTATGCCTCAATCTACAGTAGAAATAATCTTTAACTAGTCGACTACTAAAATAATCATTAGTTGCAGCTCTAGTCAAAAGTATATTCAAATATCACAAAAATATCAATATAAAAGTTCATTGCAATAATTGCCAATATTGCGCAGCCCTATAATAAAGTGTATTTTATTTACCATTGTCACTTAAATCAATCATAGTTCTTCTCTATTGACTGACAGTGTTTATTATGGACCCTCTGCTGTTCTGAAATACCACTCGGGACATGCCCTTAATGCTGCAAGCTTAATCTTCATCAAATATGAAACAAGGGTGTGTCGGTGTCTACTGCCCCCTCCTGTGAGCCGGGGGTATTGATTAACGATAGGTCAACCTCTGCGCAGGGAGGCAGCGGTGAAGTATGGCGCTCGTGAGGGGGGATCTATATAAAAACTCATCCATACTTGGTGCTGCAGGAGTGAGGTGGGACTGAGGCCAGAGGGTCCAGCCACACCATCAATGGAAACACTTCTGTATTGTGATAACATCTGCAGCAATAAACTCCTCCACACTGTTCGACTTTCCTCTTTAGGATTGACCAGGCTACTGTTGTGTTTTACAGTAAGGATATTACAGATAACACAGCAGCCATTAAACAACCTCTCCAGGAAAATACAGACTTACATCAAGCGAATCCGTTAATTTTATTCTCAAATTTTGTGTTTATGTTACACTAAGTTTCTTTATTTCAAAGGTTTGTATCTCCTGTATAATAGTCTATATCTGTATTTTAATCCATTTGTGTTTCAAATTTCTTGCCCATGTTGCTTTTCTTTAGGGCTGTGCAATAAAAAAAAATTTAATCAAATTAAGGCGCAATAGTTTCAAATCAGAAATAATAAGCAAGACCTTTTAATTCAGAGGTTCTCCGAAAAACCTGTGGCAATAAAAGCATGTTGTTTGGAGCAGAGTTCAGACTTTGGAGAATTTTTTGTGTTATTTTCCACATTATTTTCCTAAACTAAAAATCTAATTAAAATAATATTAAGGGACATTTTTTATTTTGTAACTTTAATATCACATTTCTCTGACTAGGAAACTCAATGTTTAAGGGCAGTTAAGGTACGTGGCTCTTATCTGTTTAGGTAGTGTAGCGTATCTAAATAAATGTATAAGCAAATATAAAAGAAGTAGGTAGTAAGTTTGTTGTACTGACCCTGTCAAAGTGGTTGAAGGAGGCTCTGAACTCGTTGAGCTGCTCTTGGCTGATGCCTTTAGCGTCTCGTGTCAGGATCTGGTTCTCGATCTCGTTGATGGTTCGGGCGATGGTGGTGAGGAGCTGCTCCCAGCCCACGCGGATGTGCTGCAGAGAGGCGGGAGGCAGAGAAAAGTTAGGACGACATTTTCACACAGTGCCTGGAAGAAAACTATATGATGGCAATGCAAAAACTATAAAAGGATATATAAAGCCAACTGCAATGCTAAGTGTATATTTGTGTAAATGTTGCTATATGTTCACCATAGCTCATCCAGATTTTTAATGTAATACAGAACGGATATTATAAAACAAATTTACTTGTTTACTGTCACACGCTATGGGACAAAATAATTAACTGCAAATGAATTTCTCAGTATTCTTTTGGGATTATCTCGATGACAATATTCAGACCATGTTATTCCAATCCATCAAAAAGGTGCAAAAACATGTCTGTAAATGTTTTTTTCCCAGGTTCAAGGATTGAATAAAATGTAATAGGACTGTAAAATGAACTGAAAAAGTGCATATTAGATTTGATAGCAAGTTTGTTATATTTTTATTCTTGAATAAATTTTAGACAATAAACTCCACATTCAACTTTTATCTCCAAAACCACAATTGTTTTATTATCCATGTTTCAATATATCTCCCACTTCTAATAACAAACCAAAATTCAGGTTATTGAGGTTTCTTGTGTTGTTGAGTATTATATTTTAAGTTTTCATACCTCCATGGTGTACTTGGTGTGTTTGTTGTCAAAAATGAGGGCCTCCTGGATGAGCTGGTGATCTCCTTCTAACTGGTCGATCTTTGGTTTGTAGTTCACGATGCTCTTCTCGTACTGACGCAGGTTTGTGAGCTGGTCCTCCAGGGTCCCGTGCATTTCAATAGAGATGCGGCCAATCTCCTGTAACATACAGGATGAGATTAGGTTAGAAAAATAGCTAAAATATCTGCAAAAAAGATCTTATCTAGGGGTCTGACCACATGAGAGATGAGAAACTTATACAAGAAACACATACATTTTACAACATGTTTGTAGTTTGTAGATAAAAACCTGGAATGACTCTGGTTTCAAAGCAGCTGAAATTGAATTTGAATATAAAAATGTTCTTTTTTGTAAATATCAGAATGTTTTTCGGGATTTTGGACACCATTAACTGACAATAGGCTATAGACTACTGAGTTTAAGGGGGTGCTTGAAATGTGACAAAAAGCTTAAGGGGTCCTTGAGACAAAAAAATGTCAGGAACCATAAGTCTAAACTATTGGGTCAGCAGGTTTTATACAAAAAGAGACCTCAGTGAAGACACAGCGGTGTATAATTCTCTGCAGATGATTCTAATTTCCTTTGTAAATTGTTGTTGTATCCAAATTACTAAATCAATTCTATGGCAAAAAAATAATCGCACAGCCCTAGATAATCTATATTAAAAGATCGTCATTATGAAGCTTCTTATTATGTAAATGGTCAATATCTTCAAACTCACCCCCATTTTGGTCTGGATCCAGGGCCCTATGACATTGGCCTGGTTGGCGAACTGTACGCGCAGTCTTTCGTTGTTCTGTTGTCGAGTGTGCTCTTCAATCAGAGCCTGGTCTCTCTGTGGCACCAGCTGTTTAACCTGTAAGGACCAGGGCAGCAGACAATCAGTTCAAGTACATGGCGCTGCTATTCAGGAGTTATTATGGAAAAAAGTTCAAGTTATAATGAGGCCGAGGGACTATTGTGACCTGAGATGCCTCCCCAAAACTTTCTGGATAATGGACAAGCGGTTAAATAGAAGTTAAGGGTCACTGCCATAGCTATGTGAAATGACTGTACATTTGAGCAATAAACTTCAAAATGACCAGAGTTATATGCATAAAAATGACTGGCAAAAGAGCTATTAACTTAAGGTCAAACTGAAGATGATTTGGGGCAATCTATACGTGACATGTCTAATAAACTTCCATTTTAAGAGTTAGAATACTTTCTCATATTAGGAGGCCAACAAAGTGCTTAGTCACTGTGAATATATAGCCAAACATATTGAGTTATTTCATTATCTTCACACTAATTACTATGATTTTATGCGTTACCTTGTCCCATTTGGCGTTGATCTCCTGAGGGTTGATGGTGGTGTATGGGTTGGTCCCCGCGATGTTGACGTGGTAGGTTTGGACTATCTTTGCAATTTCGTTTTGGATTCCCAAAATGGCCATCCGCTCTTTGTCCGCTTCTGGGAGCGTGGCTTTGAACTGCTCATGGGCTGTGCTTAGTCCCTGCAGCATAAAACAGTATGATTTTGGGAGACGTGAAGATAGACATAGGTACACTAACCAGAGTTTCATTTTATCCACATAACATCTCCATGGCTCACTGACTTATAACGGGCATTTCATTTTGTTGCCTCTAAACTTGTGTTTAACTGTTCACAAAATCAACTTCCGGGCAGCCTGAGACTGCATTGTTCAGTTCTGGTCCTGGATTGGTCCCAATTTAGTCCAGATATAGACAGCACAATTAAAATTAAATTTAATCAAAATCGAAATTTTAATGAATGATATTAGCAAATAGAAAATGCTTTAAGGTTTGAAGTGTAATCATTTCCTCCACAAACAACAAAATATCCTGCTAATCCTGTAGTTTAGATTTGTTAAAACACAAAAAATGTGACTAAAACTGGCAAAAATGTGTCAAAAAGCAACAAAAACAAGACAAAATGCCACAAAAATGTGACTAGAAGCTACAAAACGTGACAAAAAACAACAAACATTCTGAAACACGATTCCTTTAATTGTCCGTCAGTTCATATTTCCGTCTTTTCGTCAACTTTGAACAGAATCCAAGTATTAACATAGATTAAACCGGCACCTATACTTTAACAGATAATGTCAACAAGAAAAAGAAGAAGAAGAAAAAGAAAAACAAGATTATGTAACACCCTCGAAGGTCAACCGGAATCCCGTATGTTCCTTGCACCGTATTGTGTGTTTGTTTCGCTCACCTTGATCTCCTCGATGGTGTGCACTATAAAGGTGTCCTGTAGGTCCTCCATTGCTCCCTCCATCCAGTTGTTGAAAGGAGCGGCTCTTTTGGCAAACTCCAGGTACAGCTGGTCAATGGTCTCCAGCAGTTTCTCCGTTCTCTGCAAACACACAATACGTCACACGATCAATACACTTTTCATAAAGGATTTAATGTGTGTGTGAAGAAGGCAGTTAGTTTGATGTGGGATATAGTTATGGTTTTGTGGTAGACTGGAAATAAGCAATGACTTTAATAAGATGTTCCAATGTCTGTAGTAAAACTAAAAAGATAATGAGGGTAGAATTTACTATATTTACAACTAATATGCTGCACAAATACATTGAGGTTACTACTCTGCGTCCAGTTCAAGTTAATTACAAAAACTGTCACAAATAGTAGCATGCAGAAATTCAAATAGTGCATAAGTAAATGTTCTTTTGTTTATCTTGAGAGATTGTGAAAGTGAAAAGACCATATTTTACCATAATGTTGAATTTATGAGGGTTTTATGCTCTTTATAATATTTGTTTTGTTTTTATTGGAAAGCACTTTGGTTGCCTTGAATGTTGTAAAGCACTCTATAAATAAATGTTCATTCGTTTATCTATAATTTAGGCACAACCATGAATTATCCTCTGGTTGTTTAAATGCATTTCAATATGTTCATGGGTTTAGGTGCCATTTTGAGCATGTTTACCATTCAAAAGATAGAATATTTTCAAACATTTGAATTGAATTTGAATTGTCAAACATGATGGCAAAGGTGTAAATGTTTCATAGCTCTGAAACCCGTGGAAATGCGTGCAGAGTGACAGTGGTTTGACTAGTTTTGTGGTCGCACCTGCAGAGCCTCGCTGCGTTTCTGAGTCATCCCCCCCAGAGCGTCCCACTGGTCACAGATATTCTGACAGCGAGCGTTCACACTCGGGGAATCATAGTAGTCCAACTCACTGCATACAACACAAAACAGGCAGGCGTTATTATCATGACATCAAGACAAAAACACATCAAATTATCCGAGGGCGTTTGATTCTATTACGTCACGTTGTTTACACATTGGGGTTTGGTTTGATTACAACCATTAACCCGAATGACTCCTGATCCAACACAACCATTTTACCGACGCATTTACTGTATTTTAAGCGTTGTGTTCTGGGTTCTGAATCAAGACATAAATGCAGGGAAGCTATGATCCATCAACAAACAAGGTATGATGACTTACTTACAATAATTTGGTGACTTGGGCGTTCATTTAAAACAATACAATCCTACAATAAAACCTTAGCATAATAAAAATACAATGTACAAGCTAAATGTTTGCATCTATCTCTCAAAGTTTGTTTTAATCTGCTAATACAAATACATTTTTCTCTATTAACAGCCTTCTCAAGTGTATATTTGTATTGTGTTTATCTCTTACTTGAGCTCTTGTGCGATGGCTGCGATCTGCTCCACTCGGTCTTGATGCGCTGCCAGGTCGCTCTCAAAGGCCTCGTGTTTCTTTAGAAGAGCTTTAATCTCTGACAGAGACGCTGTTTCAAAGTCCTTCTTCTGCAGCATCTCCTCCTTACCTGAGCCCGTGCATAGTAATAAAGGATAGATTAGTACGCTTTGTTGATGGCATGGAACACGAAATTTTGTCAACAAAGTAAAATGATTGTCTGGGTTGATCGCGAGTCACTTAAAATCAATTGCGCTTCAGACTATTGTATATTGATAAACACGATCCAAAGCCTAAATTTAGTACAGAAAGTTTGTTGAAAGTACAAAATCAAATTCTTCGTACTATTCATCGGGTAATACTGAGGTAGTAGATATTATTTGAGTATGTAAACAGTTTGATTTTGAACATGAGGTAAAAATAAATAAATACAAAATAGCAGCTTATTCTCCTATAATCAGTGCTTTTCCATATTACCTGCAGTCCATGCTTCGTGGATGGCTGCCTTTTGCCTGAATTTCTCAGCCAGGTGGTCGAGTCTCTCCAGTCTGCGGATCTCGTTGAGGAGCCACTCCTCGTAGCCCTTCTCTGCCCCCTCCAGATTGCCCCAGGCGTTGTTGATATCCTGCACACAATGAATTACCGCACTTCAGACGCAGCTCAGACCAAATATGAATGAATAAACATGCCTAAAACACGCTCCTTCACGGTCTGATCGTTTAAAGATGGGGTGTCTCCATGGCAACTGAATTAAACAGCTCCGAGGGGATTGTCCTTGAACTAAATTGGATTTTTAAATTCAAGGGTGTATAAATGGTGATGTTACATGTCTTGATGATGTCTTGTTTCTTTGTTTTTGGCAAATTTCCTCATCGTTGTCAAATTTGAATTGTGGAGCTTGGTGGGAATTGTGATATGAACGTTCAGATGAGCTTAAACCACAGTTACATGGTTTGAGATGGAATAGAGAAGAATATGGATATCTGAACATTCCAAGAAAAAGAAAAAAAATCACAGTTCTCTGATATGTTTGAATACGTGGTCATGTTCTCACAGCAAATAACTTTTCCATGATGCACACAGCCTAACCATCAGAGCAACTATGATAATGACTTCCTGGATCAACAATTCAGGAAAAAATGGTTGTGTAATTGATAAATGATAACTTGCCCTTTAATTTTCGGTTTGTAGCCTTTCTTTAGAATATAAAAATACAATTCAAAACTAAAATTGCTGTTTCCAAGGCTTAGAAATATACTGTACAGATGGCATTGTGTCGTCACACCTCAAAGAATGTCATAATCTGAATCAGAGGAGATTTAAAGTTATGGATACTAAACTCAGCATTAATTCAAAAGTAACCTAACTAGTGTGTGATTTACCAGAACTGAGTTGTTCCATGTCTCCTACTTTTTTATATAGTTTTGGCTAATCTCTAAGGACATTTTGTGGCCATACTATACACAATTCTCTGTCTCTTTTATATAATTTAAGTTGATCTAGTCTTCTTTATTGTTGGCATTCTTACATTTCACCTATTTAACATATCTTAAAAGTGTTGTGTCTTGACTTACCGACACCATCTTGCCCTCGGACGGCATGAAGGCGGGCCGGTTGCTGAGTCTGAGCTTGGTCTGTAGCGTGTTGAAGTTGATCTCCAGTTGGCACTTCTCCTGGACTTTGGGCGGTTTGTGGAGGCGCCTGTAGTCTCTGAAGTCCTCCAGTTTCTGCTGCATGGCCTGCATGGTGTTCTCGGGCAAGCGGTTCTCCAGCCACGGGATGGTGCGGCGAATCCACTCCAACAGCTAGAGCGCGGTGGTGTTTTTGTGTTTCGTGAAGGGTTAAGAGGATGTAATCAGGGGAAAGGAAGAGCGGAGAGACCGAGGAGACACGTGCAAATGGTGGGAAAATGATGTAAAAGGTAGGTTTGGGAAAATGATTTATGTTTGAAGTATGTCAGAAGAAAAGGGGAAGGAAAAAAACAAAAAAAAACATTATTAGTTTCATTATTTTAGGAGTCATTTTTGTCATTTAATTTAACCATCTAAAGTTATTTGAAGTAATTAAATCCTGGCGATTATGATAATGTATTATATTAATGAATCTTTTCCTACATGTAAAGCACTTTGAATTACTTTGAATTTACTTTTTGAACAAATTGTGCCCTACAAATAAACGTGCCTTGCTTAATTGACTGGACATTTTGTATTTATTTGGTTACTTAATAGTTTACAAATGAATTACTTATTTTTCATCAAATAAGTTAAATGAGTATTGTGCTATTCATGATTTGTGGATTGATGGATTGTGCACTCCTACATAAATAATGCATGATGTCAGCTTTTCCATTGAAATATTTTATGTTAAATGTACATATATAATGATGTGACTTTTTACAGTATCCTAAATTATATAGTTCTAAAGATCTATTAGAATGTTGAATTTGGCACAAAATGTTCTTCATTTTTATTCTATCTTATACAAACAAGATAAATAACAGTATAGTTGAGGGAATTTGCTCAAGAAGGGATAGAATAATAGTTTTACAGCACTAAAATAGATTCAGCTTTTCAACATACTGCTAGATAACGGGTACATTCTAAGCCGTCCACAGTGTTTTCACTTTTTGCAAATGATCTCTTTGTAATTCGTTTAATAAAGGAATTATTTATTTCTGTGCGAGTAGAATGACGACTAATAATAATTCCTGTTGAACTGACTTGTTGGTGAGAATGTGGACACCTGATATAAAGTACACCCTGTTATAATAACTCTCAAATCTGGCCGTAACTTTTCAAATAGACATCTTAAGCTTGATTCTGTTTAAATGTTTACGTTTCATACTGTGACTGCATGACTCCCTGACCATTGAGTCCTATTAAGAGCACAGGGGCAGTGGTGACAGGAGCAGAGTGTGGGACAGAGGGGTGTGTGTGGGGCAGTTCGAGGGACACTTGGGTTGTGCTCACATCACTGGCCAGTTTCTCATAGTCCTCCATGAGCTGCTCGTTCTCTTGGTTCACCGCCAGCACTTTGCAGATCCTGTTGGCTGCTGTCTCCGCCTGCGGCACATCCACAAAAAATGAAAAACATATGAAGCAAGGCTATTTTTAGACATTTGCAGTGAGTCATCCACACCAAATATATTTAAGAGAGCATTTTTTATTTGTTTGCTTCACTTAAATGCAGACTATTTGATTAAGTTTCCAGCGTGCACAAGAGACTAATATTGGGTTCTTAAATAAGGCACAGGTACAACTGGTCATGTTTCTATGTGGTTTCTAAGTTTTTTGACTCACATTTTTGTTTAGTCTCAGTATAGTTTAGTCCTAGTTTATTGCTTTTTTGTTTAAAGGTGCATTATTTCACTTTTTTGTTTTGTCTGGAATGTTCCGCAGTATGGCTTTAAACTAAACAAGATCAAGCCTGATCTAGATCTGTGGAGAGGCGAACCAACACAAAATAAGGAAGCATGTTTTCTTGGTATTTTAATAAAGCATGATGTTTAATGCCATATTGCAGAATATTACAGGCAAAGAGATATCACCATGGAGACAAGTATGTGCGGACTAAACACAAGAGAAAATACATAATGCACCTTTAAACACCATCTTTATTTATTCATTTAGATGTATCTGTAACATGAATTAGTTCTAATAAGTATTTTTCCTTGTACAACTGTATATTTTTCAACATAGTACTTTAAGAACCCCCGTTTTATTTTGAAGAGGCTATTTATATTCAGGTGTGTTTTCCAATGAGATTTCACCGTTGAACTATTTATAGCAGCAGCCACAATGCGCTTCCTCGACACACAAAATACTCTACAATAAGAGCTGCTCGAGGGAAATAAACAGGTTTAATTAAGAATACAGAACAGCCAAGACGGAATCACTGGACTGGCAAAGCACAGCAGAATTAATACAATTTCAGAATACCAAAGCACAGTGTATAGTATCTTTAGTGATCAGCTTGGAGTAGATTCAGAAAAGCTCAGAAAAGAACAGCAAATGAGGACAGAAGATTCAACAATTACCCACATTTTATTGAAAATCACTTTGGTCAGTTTTAATAGTAATCAGCATTATAAACTTTTAAATTACGTGCCATTATAAACTCAAGCATTGGTCTCATTATCAATTTATTGGTCCAAAACAGAACTGTAAAAATACAGTTTGTGACCAATTACATTTTATTACAGTGTGTGTTGCACTGTGTTATGCAATGTCTGCCAAAAGTAAGTCTAAATTTAGATTCCAGACAGCTACTAAAAAAAAGAAAAAAGAAAAGATAGTATTAGCGGTGAATATTTTGCAACTAAAATTGTAAAGGCTAAGTCAGAATAAGCACTGTTTTGGAGCTCTTTAAATCCATATAAGCAGTTCTTGAACTTGATCCATTATGTACACAATCTGTGGGCCAAATTAAATATCTTATCCATCTTAAGATCTCCAAATACTTAAATGTGTAAATTAAATTGCCCAGTGGAAAGATTCAATAAAAAGGGATAAGTAGTTAATTTCTTCTACTTAAACCAACCGGTAGACTTAAGCGTGTGTATTACGAGTAATTAAGGATTTACGTTTTGAGAAGGATCCAGGAAGCGTGCTGGTGTTTGAGATGGAAGCACCCACTGTTCTTCAACACCTCATGTTTACAGTGTCTCTGCCAAATCCATAAAACTCAATGTGGGCTACTTTTCTGAGTAATCTGGGTATGTAGGAAACATTACCAGCACTTACGTTTAGAGACTACAAGGCATTCATTCAGTTATGTATACTTCTCACTCTTCCCAGTGAGTAAGTCTACCAGCTATCCTAAATGTTTTTTTTTTTATTCTTACTTGAGTACTTTTGACTCCTCTATCCATATCTACAAACTAATTGCTAAAAAATTGTAAATGGTATTCACGTTAATAAAGCATTTATAAATGTGTAAAGCACTTATTGATGCACAATATCTTCAATTGCTAATAAACAGTAATTAGGTGGATAGTCTCCTTGGCTGGATAATAATAATCTTACATGTATCAATGGGATGAAATTATCTAAATACATATGAATATTAACAAGATCTCCTAATATGCCTTTCCCTTTAATACGTGGTCCATAAACTGAAGTGTTACTGGAACCTTTTCATTGGAGCAATATGGTGTGTACTTCAATTTTTCGTTGCTGATCAGACTATTTTACAGTTTGACATTGTCTGTAAAAACACATCTTATCTTTGTTGGTTTCAGTTCATGAGGTCATGCATTTTTCTGAAGGGCGACTCCATGTGAATCCAAACCCTTCTGATCTGTCATTTGAAAGCGTTGAATCTACTTTTTCCACTATGAGGACTCTTCAATTACAACCACATACTGTACACCAAAACATATAAACTGAACCCGGTCTGAGTCACACTTGGTTTAGTCCTTGTTTACAGCTTGTACTATAGTCATTTATTTGGTCCAGGTTTTATTGGAGTGTAAAGATTTATTGTTGGACTAATGATATTATAATAACTTGACTGAGATTGTGCTTGAACTACAACAACTACAACAAGAATGTCAGCAACTACTGTCATTGCCCGATTTGGAACTCATTTAACTCTTTAAAACTTCGTCGATGTAATGTATGTATAATGTATATGTCCACTGTGACATCAAGTAGGGCTTAAATGCAGATATATCAAAGTTTTACCGAGTTTTCACAGAGTTTTTTCTTAAAACAACAAAAAAAGTGATAGCACGTTTAGCACATTATCATCAAAATAAGCTGTTTAACATCTTAAGTCAGACTTTTCTTGTTAATCAATAGTTCAGATGTATCATTTTAATGGCCTCTAAGCACGTTTTTATTAGTAAAACAGTTTATATTCCAGGAATAAATGCAATTGAGGTTTATCCCAAGTGGTTACTATAGCAAATTCACGCTTGTGCCAAAGTATCTGGGCATGCGCCATTTGGAAAGCTGCGCCAAATCGTGCAATGACAACTACTATGAACATTAGATAGGATTTCTATCAGATAGTATTTGGTATTTTGTTAAGTCTCACCTTCTGTTTGCCTGAGAAAGCGTGGTAGTAACACGACACATAGGTCATGACGGCCTTCTCATCGGGCCTCAACGTGCTAATGATATCTGCACAAGAGAAGAGCCAAAGGAGCAGAGAGAGGAGAGAGAAACAACGCAGAGGTAAAAGAGTGCAAGAAACAACAGGACCAGCAGGGGGCGCAGTCACAGGAGGCAGCACTGAGCACAAGGCATCGTCAGTCT
Source organism: Rhinogobius similis (assembly GCA_019453435.1). Classification (NCBI taxonomy): domain Eukaryota; kingdom Metazoa; phylum Chordata; class Actinopteri; order Gobiiformes; family Gobiidae; genus Rhinogobius; species Rhinogobius similis. The sequence goes on from CM033638.1 coordinate 12,159,487, forward strand.
ACTACATTCATATCAACGTCATGAATAAGGAGTGTGCTTTTAATTGACTACAACTGTTCGATTGAGTAGCTACTGTTATATAAATTTTAGATTTGCAATTACATATTTGCTCCTTTATGCTGTAACAATAACCTTTGACCTTAAAAAGCCTTTTCACTACATTTTTGTTTCACTTGGAATAATGATTTAGTCAAGTATTTAAATGTATGACTTTTGACTATTTATTTGGCATGTATTTAAACTCAGACTAATCACACTTCAGTTTATTGCACAAACAAGACTCCAGACCAGCTGCATCAGACTCCTCCTCTCCTCTTTTTAACTTAAACAATTACTTCCTGTATTCTAAAACAAAGCTGTTCTTTACATAAACCTGATAAATGCCATTTAAAACGTCTTGCAGTTTCGTCTTTAAAGAGCAATGATTTCTCCAATCAAGATATTATTCGATCACTCCTTGATAAAATTCACTTGACATTCTATTCACTGATAATCTGTTGAAGATGGTAACAAAAAGAAAAATACTTTTTGACAGTTTTTTACAAAAAGTAAATATTTTTAGCAATTGAACTTTTGTGTCCCAACTAAACGTACATACTACAAATGTAGATGCCTCAAAGATGTTCAACTGTTTTTTGATGAATAAGTTGATACAGTTATTATTGTGACTGAAATCCAGCTCACAGGGTCAACCGAGACAATCTTTTGCAAATTGACTCCTGTTTTTTAGTTGTACTTTAACATATGGGCTGTAGAGGGTACACTATGTTCCATTGTGATATACCAGTACATTTATTACAGATGGACATTGATTATTTTAGATATGGTAACGTCCAGTTAGAAAACTGATTTACAAAAAATTATCATACTTTATGGTGGCCTTGATTGGTCTTGAATTGTGGGTGGGCAATATGCAGAAAAAAAAATTATCACAGTTTTCTTGGAGCCAAATCACAATCTTAATTTAATCCCAATATATGACATTAGCTATATTGTTTTATTATTGTAGATAAAGTAATACGCTTCTTCAGAAAGCTCATACTTCATTGTGGTTGGCCAAAACTGCCTGTCACTCACTCGAGCATGATAGAGGATGAGTAACAGGAGGAGTTGGTGAGGAAAGTGTCTGCGTTTGAGCATAGAGCTGCATTTAACAGGAGATAAATGAATTGTGATAAGACGATTTCACCAAAATAGCAGATTGGGACAGGGATCAGATCACAATAAAATGTTTATTACCATATCGCCTAGTTCTAGCTTTAATATTACGTTTTTTTCTATTTAAAAAAAAACAAAACTGTTGCCTGGTGTCTTAAAAAAAATAAAACAAACTATTTAAAAAAAACAAAAAAACTGCTGGACATTAAAAAAAACATATCTTGACAGGCCTAGAGTCCTGTATAATCGAGTGTGAGTTGTCAATTATTTAAGTCAATCAAGGGTAAGCAAAACAAACACTCCCCCGCTAGCGCTCACACTTGTCTGTTACAATGAAAAGCTCCACTTTGAAGTGCCATTGTTTCAGTTTGTCTTTTGTGTTAACTCTGAATGTAAACTGTCGATAGCAGACCTGTGCAGTTAAGCAGCATATTAGCAGAGTCTGGTACTTTATGAAGGTAATCTATGTCAAACATTGCATTGCAGATGAAACCTCTTTATTGATTGGACTCAAGTCTACCAAACTCTTTGAATGTTATGACTAAGAAGGCTAAAAAGTTTGAGATAAAAGTAGTATAAATACCCAGATGCTAAAAGTAAACAAGAATGCAAATAAGACAATAATTTTACTGAATGTTGATACAAAAGAAAATCTGATAAAAAAAAGAGACAATAGATTATGTCTTAATCTGTATCACAACTAGTATAAGACCGTATGGTAACATACAAGATGCTGCTATAATTTTGTGTTGAGCATTATTGTTATGATTGTGGTGAGTTTTTGAAATTGGTATTGAGCATTTTCCTTAATATTGAGAAGGAGTTTGAAATTTTAGTATCATGGCAACACTAGTTAAAATTCACGGTTTAATGCACCAAAAATAGTACTTTGCTACATTTTTGAAGAATACTTATTACCCACAGCACATCAGGAGTCAGTTTCTTATGTTCTCTCCAATTTTTAATTCATAAACGACAGTCATTCAATAATTAATAACTGCTCACTTCTATTTTCTCCAACTGAAAGAACATATACTTTTGTCATACATGTGTAATTACTGACGTATGAGAGCTGAGACTTGGCCAACTCTTACTAAAAATTAATTGTAATGCAGACTGACGGACAACGCTCTTGTGCTCACTGCTTTTCCAAATTTCCCATCATGCATTTGGTGAACCATGCTGAAAACACAGTGACTCCTGGAGGAGAGAGAAGGATCATTAGGAGGAAGAACAAGGGAAGGAAGTGAGGAAGGAAGGAGGCAGGGAAGGAGGTAACGCTGCATCCTTGATACCTTCTGCGCCCCGGAGAAGGCGTGGTAGAAGCTAGACACGTAGGTCATGATGGCTTTCTCGTCCGGACGGGCAGTGCCTACAATGTCTGTGAACGGGACAGAAGGGTAGAGGAGGGGAGGGGCGTGGGCGGAGGGGATGTGAGTGGTTAAATAAAGCTGACATCAATCAACAAAACAGGAACAAATGCCATGGGAATCGCTTCGTACCAAACAATTGGATGTGAGAGGAAAACAAACAATGTAATTAGATCTGATGTGTTCAGGATGACCTAAAACTGCTTTTCATTTATCAACACAAATCAGCCACAGCATTATAACACCCGACAGATGAGGTGAAAACAAATACGATTAAATATAGTTCATTATTTGTATTATTTATGGCCTTTAAACATGCTCTTGAGTACATTTCATCTCAGATTTTACAAAACAAAATTACTTCATGTCACTCTGCGTTTCCCACATCAGGGATTGAATTTGAACTCCTACTGGATGCAGAAGGAATTACTGGTGAGATAAACAAATGCTAGCCCGATATGCTAATTCAGCCACACAGTTGTAATGATCATGATTTGACAGCAGAAATGCTCAGAACGAGAGTGGCGATGATTTATGCACTTAAAGAGTGCAGAGCTCAATGTACGACGTAAAAAATGTGGGAATTAAGTGTTTTTGACGCTTGGCAGGAAAAGGACTTTCTAAAAGGGATTCATCAAACTATTGTTAATGAAGCTAAATGCAACATTCAGTTAAGTTTTTGATAAGGAAACAATGTTATAACAAGTTTAAAAGCACAAAAATGGTAGATTTTGAATCATATGTGTCCTTTAAAGGTGCGCTGCGTAACATTTCTGGTGGAGGGTGTCCCACTTGTTTATTATTGTAATTGTAACTGTAATTGAATAAATGCGGCTATACAGTATAATCCCAAACCAAAAAGGTTACACAGTTCACTTTTACACATTCAGTCTTCTCGCACTAAAAGTAACAATTATACTAAAGTGGGAATTGCTAATCATTGACATTCATTGCACACTGTAATATCAGGAGAGAAGACTTAAAAGATGAGAGAAAAAATGAGGAGTTTTAGTTCAAAGCTATGCTGGGCTACAGTTCAGATGCGTTGAGCCCAGGTAAATCTCTTTAAAGTTTTTAAATCACATCACGTATGATCCTGTGGACACTGATGGTACATTTGAGAGTGAATGTAATGTCCATGCTTTGAATCTTGAAACAGTGGCTTTAAGGCAAAAAACAAATGCTGCAAGTTCTCAAGAGTGTTGTTTCTGTAACGGAGTTCATCGCAATCATTTTAAAACTACATTATTTCCTTTTGTGCTCACCTTCAGCGTCCAACATTTTGGGAATGTCCAGGTATTTCTCTGCAACATCAAAGGCTGTGTTCAAGTTGGTCATTGGATCATCCTGTAGGAACAGAGGAAACAAAAACTCACTCAAATGTCTAAAGATGAACCAGCAGTAAAGATGGCCAGAATGTATGGTAACTAAACAAGACGCACAAGGGTGAAAATCATCAGTTATCACCATCATAAAGATTGAATGTCTTATGTTAAAGGTATGCATGTATTATGTATTTTTCCATAACAAGCTCTGAAAAGTGGCTATAGGTGATATTTTAGAACTCTACATATATCACTCTGAGTCTTAATTTTTCAAATAATCAAGATGAAATAAGGTGAAAACAGGACTTTTCTTAGCACTTGCGCTTTGGTTTCAGAATAAAATAGAATTACTTAAACATTCATCAAAATACAACTTTGAGAATACAAATGATTAGGAAACACTGTTATTACAAGCTTAACATCCATTAACGTTGATTTTGCAAATATGTCCCCTTAAACATAAGCATCAATAAACAAATGGCTTTGTCTGTTAATTTTCTGCATTAAGACAAAAACTAGGATTGTTCTAAAACTCCATACTTCAGCTTTCGGGTTTGATAAATCTCTGATATTATCTCAGCGGGCGGCAACAGACTGTCGACTATAACAGAGAGGAACAGACTGCGTTGTTATTTTAATGACTAAACAAAGCTCTTGAGGAAAAAAAAAATGCATAAACCACTAGAGTCTGCACACTTGCATCAGCTTGCATAGCAGCAATACCAAAAAATGACACAATATATGCACGATTTAGAAATACTTTTGTACAGTATGTATGTGTATCAGATTCACACACCTTGCGTAGTTTGCCGTAGTCGATGAGTTCAGGACGGTGTCGGTGAATGAGTGCACAGAAGCCCAAACCATCTTTCCAGCTGAAAGAGAGAGAAATGAATCAAAGAATGAATTACACAAAAGATACTTCATTAAAATATTATACTGAATAAAATAAACTAAAGCTACGCAAACGATTTAGGGAGAGGAAACTTTTGACCCCGATCGATGTGTATTTTCATAATCTTGGTCATGTAAACCACAAGTGCTCATAGTTGAGACAAAACAAGGAGGGAGACTGAGCATAGTGTTGTGTTTTGTCTGCATTTCACCACGACTGTTTATTCTGTGAAGAGTGGGTGGACAACCTATTGCAGAAAATTATGACGATGGCTTACTCAAAAGCATTATAAAACCTAAACTATATCTCCTTCTGTAGCTGGAGAAGAGGAAGGAAGAACTATGCTCTAAAAATGCAGATAAAACTGGCATAAATCAGATCAAAGCTGCAGTGGAGAGGGGATCTGTGTCCTGGGATGACCTCACCTGAACCCCACCTGCCCTTCAGCTTTCATCCCCCTCAGAGGAGCGCAGCAGGCTGTCCTCCATAATTTACTGTGTCCATGTGTGACGCGGACACTAGCTCTTTCATGCCACTCACAGTGAATAGCAAAAACAAGACTGGCAGATTGTCTTCTCACCAAACACGTCAAAGGTCTTTGTTTGGTGCGATAAACAAGACAGTGACATATGGTAAAAAATAGAGTAAATAGGTATGGGTAAAAATAAAAAAAATTGTGGAAAAATTAACATTGAATCCAGTGCTTTTTTGCCATTATAGATACATAATGTCATTGGTTGTATTATGACATCAGAGTATTTACTCACGGGAAAAAGATGTTTGCACTGTTTATTTAAGCTTTAATGCAACATTGATCTTATTTTTCAACACAAAACATTTGATTTGATTTTTTGAAGAATTTTTTTGGCCCAAAAGCTTTATTTGATGGGACAGTCCTAGCGTGAAAGGGGGAGAGAGGGAGAGTAGAGACATTTGGCAAACAATGAAAGCCAGAGTCAAATCCATGACACCGAGATGGCAGCAACCATGTGCAGCACCCTTATCCACAGCAGCACCGGTGAAACTCTGATCTGATTTCTCATAAGAAATGTCAGTTTTTTTAACAACAGTTTTGAGCTTAGTCCCCCGATATGAATAACACAATTGCTAATCACTCTTGCTTTCACTGTTGGATTATTGGCAGTTAAAAAGTTTAGAAACCGAAGTATGTCAGGTCATAGTGTTTTTAAGAGAACAAAGAAAAGCACAAATTTAAATCACGGTGACATAAATGGTTCCTATTAAAGCTTGTGGCTGTGAAAGCAGCACCTGGTTTTGACTCCGGGCACTTACACAAGTCAAACAGTGAGAGTGAGTTTTCCACAGCCCAGTAAAACACCTCTGACATAATAGCAGTCATTTTCTCTCTATCGCTAACTCGAACACTGCAGAGGTATGTGACTTTAGAGTTATTATGATGTTCTAAAGTCGAACCTGATGTGAAAGTTCTGGATGTTGACGTTTTTGTACGGCGCTGTCTTCCTCTGGCACCACAATAGAAGACCTTCTTTGGCCGACGTCTCTGAAAACGCACAGACACGTTTGTGAAGACTTCAACATAAGACCCAGGAGTCATGCAGTATTCATTATTCATTTAAATGTATATTCAAACACTTCTGATTAAGTAGTTCCTGGGGTCTAAAAGTATCATGCTTCTTTCCAAGCTTCACAAAACATTGCACAATATATCGTGCCTTACACTCGTCATAAACAATAGTATTATTTTCTAAAGTTGTATGCAGTCAAAATGAGGATAAAGTAAAGTAAATACAACATTTCTAATATATTTTAAAGGGCATTAATGTTTTTTACTCTTTTAATGTCAAGACAACTTAAATTTTTTGACAATATTACTAAAATTATGAAAAAGTCCATGCTGATTTTGCAGAATTGTTAAACTATAGCATATTTTCCCTCCTCTATCATATCCTTGAACCTCACCAGAGAAACTTGAATGATAATTTTCCATTTAAACAGTCTTTGAACTTGGAAAGCACAGCATCTGAGGGATTAGCAGCTTCTGTAACACTCTTTGATCTACTCTCACTTAATCCTAGTTTAATGTCAGATTAAGAACAAGGTAAAGTGAATGAGTGTTGCTTTTTCTCTGATGGGTTGGATATATGCTAAAGTTAAAGCTAATAGCGCTGAAATTAATCTCCAAGCTGTATCTAAGCCTGAGTTTATTCACATTAATGGTTCTTGACACTTCAATTGGATTACACTTTAAGTACGTTAAATACATTGACCAAGATGATGAGCGTAACCTATACATTTCCATCTGTATAGGCGAAGCTACATTCTTATTTAAATGAAAAGGAGATGATCCCCGGTGTATACAATGTACAGTTCCTTGAGCGTGCAGTGGTGAGGTAACAAGGTCGCCACGCTCAAAGTGGGGTTTTCAATTGCAAATGTAGCTTCTTTAGAGGGAAAAGAGCGACGTGTGTGTGTGTAGTTGTGTGTGTAGTGAGGAAGAGAGAGAAAATACCTTCCACGGAGATGTCTTGGATGGCAAAGCGCAGGATGATGGTCCAGATCATTCCCAGGGTCATCTTAGCATTACCGTCAACGATCTCTGCAGAAAGAGAATGAAATCACGTCAAACTTATTATGTAAAGACACTGAGGAAAACAATGGTAAAGGATTAATCAATAGTCATCATAAATTACAAATGGACCCAAAGATTCTTGAAAGTCGTGATGGAGAAACAATCAATACATTTGGGAATACTAATAGGACATTAACTACTCTACACAGAAACTCAATGGCTAATAGAACTTAAAGGTACATTTTATATCTTTCCTGGCGGGGGATCTGCAATCTTCTGGTCTCAATGGATCTCAATTGTAAAGCTTCACGTAAAATTCTGACTAAAAGTGTATGTATGTATAAAATATATAATTCACCATATTTGCTCAGTTTAATTATCTCTCCTCTCTGAGCACAGATCGCCTTCTGGCTTGTCTGAGACCCCAGGAGATATTGTTGCTCTGATCTGGTATGTTAGTAGTATGGTATGAAACTTACACTTATTTAACTCTATCTTACTTATGTTTCATTTAAGTGCTAAAAAAAGATTATCTTGAACGACATGCATTCTAGGGCTGCACAATGAATCATAATCTAATCACAATGAATATAATTAGCAAATCGAAAGTGTCTCATTTTTTAAGTCCCATCATTTCCTCCACAAAGAAGAAAATATCCTGTTTTATTCTGCAGTATCAGTATTAACATTTTCAGAAAATACATTTAAGATACATTCTTTTAGTAGTATGCAAGTTCATTAACTTATTTCTTTTTGTCAAATCTTCTGGATGCGTTTAAATGTGAACTTGGAACAGAATCGTATTATTATAATTTAAATTGCTAATCCCAAATTTCACAATACTTTTCAGAAAAATTGCAATTAGATCTTTTTCCCAAATCATCTAGCCCACAGACAATTAGAGACAATTAGGTGGCATATCCTTCACCACAAATGTTAAATAGTGTGCCTTTAAGATTAAAATAAATTTGAATAAAATGTATCTCGAATGAAACAGAAACCTCGTCAATTCATAACTGCTCTTTCAGTTGAATACAAAAGAAGTCGTTTATGGGAAATCCCGAGGGAAACCCCACGAACACAACTGAACACCATCACGCCCTCATCTCCACTCAAATCATTAAGCTACATTCATCATATTAGTTATTAGATGTCTAAGTCTTTAAGTTAAATAAGAGCGTTGCATGTGCACTAATTATACTGGAACTATTAGGGCATTAAACATTTGAAATAATCACAAAGCAGACATAGACTCTTGCATGACTTGATCAGCCATTTTCCTACAAACCATGGACGGGAAACGGTGCAAGCCACAGGAAAGAAAAGTAGAATAACACTGAACCACAATGACCATTTTTGAACGTTGTAAGCAGTTTTATCCAGTAAATATTTGAGGTTATTTATCATTGCCAACACAATGTGCATGTTATAGACTTTACATTTGATGCCTTTCATATGCGACATACATAAACTCAAAAGAATGTATGTGAAAATCTGTACAGTTAATAAACCTGACTAAAAATAAAGAGAGAAATATAACCTAATTAACGCCTTCATTATGTTTTTGATTGTGTTTTAACTCTGCATTAACTTCCTGGTCACATTTCTCTGCTCTCTTCATTCATTCTTCCGTTTGGGCTCAAAACCAAAGTCAACGCTGCTGAAGTTTCTACATTTATTGGACTGAATTCCTCACATCCAGCTTTAGTCCGGGTTCATAAGGTTCTTCTCAGAAACCCGGGTGAATACTTACTCACTAAATGCCAAAGACTATTAAAGTTTACATTATTCCGAACAAGACACAGCAATGGCCAATAGTTGTTACACAGACAGCATCTTTTATGCTAATTTACATATGGTTTTCTTAATGGTTTTCTTTATTTTCTGTGCGAGTTGTTAAGATTCTTGCACTATTATAAACAAAACATCCACATTTTGTCATCTACTTCAAGCATGTGTCAGCAAACATAACAGTTGTCCATTCCTAATTCAATCAGAGGCTTCTTTCACGGTGCGTTTAAGTACATCTCGTTGACATATATCAGATTAGCAGGTTGTTGTGTCCGTCAAACTGGAGTCCCTGAAGGTGTCGTGGCCTGTGTCTTATTGGATTATAGTGAGAGGCAGTGCATTATTGACGGCTGGTCTGAGGCAGTTCATTCAGGGAGAAAGGACGGACTGACTCATCACTCTACATTCAGAGCATTAAGTCTCACACTGGAATGTGGCTGCCACGGTTATACTCTTAACTGTTATATGGTTTGGGGAGTTTTGAAATTAAGTTTTTGGAAAAGGCTCTAACTATGGCAAAATCGTGATCTTATCAAAAATAATTGTTGACCATTTTAATCATCGCGGGTGGAAAGTTAACTAATACACTACAAGATATATATAAAATAAAAATAAAATAGCTATTGTATTTTATTTTTATTTTATATATATCTTATATTGTTTTAATACTTACTGTCTCTACTGGTCGGTTGCACATGTAACGAAAAGAATTTCCCCTTGGGGATAAATAAAAGTAATTCTGATTCTGATTCTGACAAATACTCCGACCAGACCGACCAGAGCTCAGAGAATATGTTGTGTTTTAAAGCAACTTCATTCTGCTTTAAAGAGTTTGAAGTTGCATAAAAGAATGAAAAATGGTACAAAATGCTACAAAAATTTAATGACTAGCACATTTTTGAGTAGTATTATTCATGAGTATATTTTTTTTGCCATGGAACAGTACTTTTACTTGAGTACAAATTCTCAGTAGTCTCGGTCCACTACAATCCGTTGTAATTGACCAGAGGTCACCAACCGTTTTATGGTTGGGAGCTACTAAGAGCACTGATTTGGAGACATAAAGTTAGTTAAAGGTTTAACCTGTAAAGCATGGCATATTACAGTCGCTTTAATCTCCATCTGGTTTCATTTTTAGTGCGACCCAGTGTTGGAGTAATTAATTGTAACTTACATTAATATAATAACTGTATATACTACAGCTTTAACACATTGTTCCAACTTAGACAAACAGCACAGGACTCTGTCTTGGGACTGTCCCATGGTCGTAAGGGGTGGAGGGGCCCGGCCGGAGGGGAGTGAATGGAGATAATCTGTCTGGTATGTGTGTAGGGTTGAACCAGGCTCTGTGCAGCGGTTAAACATGACAAGACCAAAACCAGACTCCAGCAGGAGCAGACCACGATCTCACTGTACACTGCCACTGTCTTCAGATGCTTCCTTGTGACAAATGTATTAGACAGACACAATAAACATAACTGTAAGTGAAATTGAAAAAATAATCATGGCAAAAAAACAAGTTCACAAAAACATGTTCAACCTTTCGTTGCCATAATTTGAGAATAAGCTGTATATTTCAGTCAAGGTTATGTACACACTTCATAATAATCTCAAGGCAGACTGACACTGTATGCTGTAAACAATGTTAAGTCATGATGCAATCTAAGAAATTGTTATGAGAACATTTACAACAGCTCAGATAATGACTTCATATCTACAATGTGTGCCTATGTTTGACCTGATAAAATGAGACATAAGCGTCCATACATATCTAAAAACACGTGTGGGTATATTAAGGACAAGACTTTTACGATTGTTCACATAGATCTCCTTCTTCTCCCAGGCTTTTCTCAATACTTCTTCTTTAGCCTGGTGCGTAACCACCCGGGCTTTGTCTGTGCCTGTTGTTTTTGGCGCTACAGCCTTATGTGCCCCATCAATGTTGAGATCACTGGAGTCTGGAATGTTTAAATTTTCCCAAAGAAACTTTTCCACAAATGTGACCATTGAACTGTCTTCTTGATTTTCAAGTACATTTAAGGTCCGTGTGTTTCTTTGCTTCTTTTTGTGCTCTTGCTTTCTGGTCTACAAATGTGTTAATTTTGTGCCTGTGTTTTAAGCACACTTTTCATGATTACATTCTACCCCTCACTCTTCATTGTTTCCAGCAGTTTTAACAAACTATTATCGATTTGTTATTGTATTAATTCCCTACCGGAAATGTTTTTTGAATCTTTATGGAGGAGCACAGTTTGTAGACCGCCATCCTCTTCTAGAGCGGAACCAGAAAATCCGAAAAGATAATTTTTCCGACAGTGACTCTTTTTGAAACATATACTGAGCACAGTGGGGCAGTGGATGGAAATATGAGACGTCTGCCCGCTGAAGGTGAAAGGTTAAGCCAGTTAAATGACGCAGGCCAAAGTTCAAAACTATGGGCCATGTGTGTTTAACCTGGATCTCACTAATTTACAAGGGCTCAGGTCAATGTGTCAAAAACGCAGTGACAAAGCCACAGTTTATTCATTTTTGGATTTAGTGTGAATAATTCCAAAATGTAAAAAAAATAGTCATAACTATTTCAGATTTTTATCCATAATATACTTAATTTGTAAATATCTTCCACCTAGAGCCTTTTGTCACCATATTTCAGACTTCAGCTGGTTAAAAATGTATTTAAAACATCAAGCACAATAAAAAGTATTGTTTATTTATTTTATGCAACGCCAGAATTAGCCATGGACTAGTTTTCCTCCATTGTCCTGCATTCACTCTCATTCACACACCGTTAGTTTGACTAGTCGACTATTAAAATAATTGCAGCCCCAAAATGAAGTTAAACAATTAAGAAGTCCATCATAACAACTATTGGACATCTTTATTTGTTACACTTTGAAGATTTGAACTTTTGTACCATGTTTTAGGGGAAAGTGTCCTGACAAATATATAACAATGGCTCTAAAAGTAAGAGTGCATTGACTCCATAAAGACTTAAAGGAAGTCAGGCGGATATCCCCTGAACAAAGCCCCCTGGGTACAGCCGGTCATGTGATCTACAGACCAGGAAGTGCAGAGTAAGGTGAAGACTACAAAGGAGAGCCATGTGGAAAAAGCTCATTAAATACACAGCAGCGCCATGGTAACAGCGGGAGCACATAAACTGATAGAGAAGGAGTGACTGTAATAAAACTGAGGGCTAAAAAAGAAGTACACAGGCGGAGGGTTTATAATACCAGGGATTTCTGTCAAAATATTTGCTCATGTTTTAAAGGTGTTTTTGAATAGTTTTGCCTGGAATGTTCCACAGTATGGCATTAAATGTATATATCTCTTACACTTTGATGCTGTACAACCGTGACAAGCACAAGTGTTTCCAGAGTTTCTCCTCTAATGAAAGTTAACTTCTGTGTATGTGTATCTTGGTTGGAGTTTATGTTTTTAGCCTGAACTTCAAGCAAGATTTTTTTTACAGAATTTTGGCAAGGCAGCAAAAGGGGATTATTTTGGCTTTGTTCAATAATAGTAAATGTAGTCTCACAATCATGTGGTTTTTAATATTTACTTATTTATGCTGCTATTCTTTTTAAATTTGGCTTTTATGTGATATTTGGTGTTTTTTCCTCCTGTTACTTATGCAATCCTTCAAAATGTGCATAAATATAGAGATGGAAACACATTGGCATGGTTTTAATTAAATGCAATAATCTGCCATAACTGCTCCATTCTTTGACATCTTGCGGTAAAATGGTAAATCAAATTACAGAGCCTATAATCAAGTGACAAAGGGACAAAGTCAAGGAACAAAATTGATGCTTATTATATTCCAGACATTCACAATCTGCATTTAAATTACATTATACTTTCACCCAATAATAACATCGCCATAATAACCTCATTTTGGGCAGCCATACACTTAGCGCAATTACAGCATGCGTTAAAGTTGATCAAATCAAATTAGTTTCTATTTTGAGTCAAGATTTACTACTTTGTGAATAAAACTAGTGTATAACTATTTCTCCGTCTCCACAGAACCCCTGATATTTCTGATATGAGATGTTTCTTACCGAAATGAACAGCATGGACTTAGAACTAGATAATAATGTATGTCTTAATCCAACATACCTTCTGCTCCAATGGACACCAGTTTGACTCCTTTACTGGCGATGAAGTCGAGGGCTTTGTTTACGTTTGAAATCTTGTGAACTCTCATCTTTCCTCGTTCTGGTTTGGCCAAGCGCTCGCCTAAAGAACAAACGATGGCGGGACAAATATGATTAAGAATAATCATGGAAAAATGTATATCACTCAATGGTACGATTAAAAAAAGGTATTTAACTGGTACTTTATATATTTCAAATCCTAGATATTTATTATTTTATTGTTATTTAACGTTAACTATTAAATCATTTCATATTTTATTTGTGTCTTGGTTGCAGCACAGTGGTGGCTTAACCCATTCAAAATTAAATCCAAAATGCAATTTGAACGGTTGCAATTAGCATCACAAATACTGTAATTAAGAAAGATAATTTCTTCTACAAACAGAACAATATCTCGTCTTATTGCGCAGGAACCATGCTCCTCCAAAAGGCATGGACATCTTATTAGTTTAGCACTTTGAATATAGAAATTTAAGGCAGCTAAGCAGTGCTAAATGTTGAAAAGATTACCTGTCAAGCCTTAATTTAGACTCAAATTATGATCCAACTGATTTATGAACATAAAATAACTGACTTTTAATTATTTAAATATATATATTCCTCCAAAATCAGATGTCTGCTCCAATCCTAACACTTTTACCTTCCAAGGATTGGCTGCAGACGTCTCCATTAAAAAGCCCCAAGCTGATCATTGTCAGTTTGAAAGGTTTTTGCACTGCTCTTATATTGTATTATAAAATTGTTACGGATGTCTCATTGAAGAATTATACATAAAGTCTGATTCTTTTTAGGTGAAAACAGTCCTGAGTTGTTGAGCATTCTGACCTGAGATGACCTCCAGCAGCAGCATGAGTTTGAGTCCGTCCCGAAAGTCCTCCTCGATGTTCTCGATCTGTGTCCCAGTTTTCCTCAAGTGGGAGTTACACCACGCTGTAAATGTCTGTGAGAGAAAAGAGAGGGCATTATGAGATAAAAGGTCAAAGCAGAGAATTACAGTTATATGTGCACAATTTGTTAATTACACAAACTAATATACAAATTGATTTGTGATCAAACAAAGCTTCAGATGTATCCTTATCCATGCGATATCATCATATAAATGGGAAAAAGTCCTCATAATGTTGCATATAACACAAAGCTAAAACGCATGAATGTCAACCTTGTGGAAACAGTCCAATGCCAGAAAAGCATGCCAATATTGTCCAAGGATTTACAAGTTTCTATTTTAACTGTACCAAGATGTTAACTTTTCATAGTTTGTTTTTCATCCATATGGAGTGCTTAGCTTTACTGGCCAGTCTAATATTAGTCAACAACACATCTTTGTTAATTGGTGTTCTGTTAGTTGAAATCAAATGGGAAAAACAGATGCATTCTTTTCTGGGAACCAACCAACGTCTGTTTTAATTGGAACAATATCTAATCGATGTGGCTTCCTCTGGTCTAGTATTCACATAACTGGATTTGCAATTTGCCAAAGTATAACTCAATTGCCAAAGGTTTCCCAATGCGCCCCAAAAATGCAAGAAGACAACAAACAAATCCCAAAGTGAGTCGAAAAGCGTATAATATTGCATTTGTTGTGATGGATATACGGAAATTAGGAGTCCTTTGAGTAAAATATAATGCATACTTCTTTTTCAAGATTCATTTGCCAACGTATTGTTTCAGAAGTAATCCATTTTCAAGGCTACATTGTGTGGTCAGCTGAATCTACACTTATTTTCTATACTGCATACAAGCAACTTCCTCAACAAATCTCCAAACAACAATTTTAGTGTCAAACTGCGTTCCGTCTTTATAGCCCTATTGTATTATTGTCCAGATCCGTTCTCTTGATGCTACCCAGCGCTTGGCCCACTCTTTCCACTGGCCTGACACTGGATCATTGTGCATCGAGTACAGTAGGTGTCGTGGGCTCTGGATTGTCTGGTATCGCTGGCATGCTAACAGGGTAATGGGAAACATATGTCGCCGCCGGATCCGAGACGCCCAACAGGAGCTGGCACTAACTGTCGATCCTCCATAGACTCCATTATGAACACCTTTTTACGAGGGCCTGGTCTAATTACATCCATGGACTGAGCAGAGGCACAGGCGGACGTGGAAGACAAGTTCAGTCCTCAATGAAAGATGCTCTTGTTTCAAAGTGGTTGTTAAAATTGAGTAGCAACAATATTCAATTTCCTTTTTACTTTGAAATCACAAAATTGTGTTTTTCATAAAGCAATGTTGTTACTCATATAGATAATATCATAAATGGTGTTTGGATGATATGCAAAATGTGATTCTCTAGCAGATAAAGAATAATAAGAATAAAAAAAACTGTCAAATAAAAGTAAAAGGTGACATTTCTGCGCTTTTGTTATTCATTTTAAAGGTATTTTACATTTATCTGATAATTAAACCTCAACTAAAATGATTAAAGGTACATTTTACACATTTCTGTTAGATTGACCTAATTGTTTGAATATCGTAATCAGGGATATCATTTTTTTGTCCAATCTCTACTCTGTGCTATGAAAGCATCCACTTTTAACTAAATGATTTGGATGGCCTTTACAAAAATGTGATTGTTAAGAAGATAAATATGTTTTTATGTACTGAAAATTACTGTAAAAGTACAACTACAGCTACAAGGGGTCAGCAGACAAAACTATTAAGAGCTATTAAACTATTAACTTATAAGGGACATGTTATGCAAAATTAACTCTTAATCTTGCAACAAATATCCCCGCCACACATCCCTGTACTTAGTTGCAATTATTTGAAAAAAAAAAAATCATGTAAATGACAACCTGCAATGAAGAGGCGGGGCTAATCAGTTCTGCAGTTTTGAACAGGAAGTCAATGGGCCTGTTTCTATTTTTAAATCTGTTTTAGATGAATATTGTGGTTTACAATAAACTGTAAATGTAAAATGATTATCTACTTAAGTTATAGCTCAATGTTTCAGATCAATAACGTAGACCATATTAGACCTATAGCTTACTAAAGGGCCCATCTAATTTTTTCAACCAAACTCATCACATATTCTGCTTAAAATAAGTATGTAATCTAACACTGTTCGTCGTTGTAGTTTTTCTCTTCCACTACAGAGAGACAAAACCACTTAAAAGTCACCGTTGGCTGTTACTATTCATGGCTTCCTTTATGACATCAGCCGAAACTGCAGCGGCATGAGGTTAGAGCGCCCATTAATAATCCTGTCCTTCAGATGTGTGCAACAGTTGTGGAGCGTGGTGGACAAATTGAAGGAAAACGACTGATTATAAAGTGTTTTATCTAAACCAGTGAAGATTTATGTGCACCCTAAAGAGAGGCTGGCAGCACACACCCTCTGCATTTTCAGATACTGGTGAAACTTTGCTGTGATTCAACTTAATGAACACACGCACTAAGATTTTCAATTAATCTGGATCAATAAAATGTGAGAGCTTTGCATGACCTTTTTACAGAGTACGGGCAGCATGGTGGTGTTAACAGTAAGTGCAGAAACTTTAATGAGAGAGGGAGAATAAGATCACGTCTAAAACACTAAATGGGGAGGTAAAATGACTGTTAATGCCAGAATGTGCCAGTAAATAGCATTTATAGGAAGTGCTAATGCATTTCAAAGTATTAGTTGAATTAAGATAAGTATAAGAATAGTATTGTCTGACAAACTACTAAATTCTTGTATGCTGAAATACATTTGTCAAGAGGTTCACATTCACATTGGCGTAAATAACTCTTCAAAAATAGAAATGCTCTAGCTGTTTTATAAGCTGCTTATATAGCACTGAAGTAGAAGTATCTAGACGTATGATGAACTATAGCCTATGATGTGTCCAAACCACAACACAGTTAACAGTATTATGATGATATGGCAGATGGTGCTGCAACAGTTAATCAAATTATTGTTACTAGTTCGACTATAAAGAACAATTGTGATCGTACTTAGAAAATCGTCATCATTATCTGGACAATACAGATTCTAACACAAAAAGACTTTTAATAACAAAGACAGCTGCGCTATTTAATCAAAATTAGACCTGTTACGATAAAAAGTCTTGATGAACAATATTAAACGATTAAAATATCACTATAATAACTATAATAGTTAGAATACTTTTTGTCACTGACACAGTAACCCTAAAGATGGATAATCCTAAACAAAGTCAATCTAAATGTGAAATATTGTTGAAAATATGATCAAAAACTAAGAAAAAGTTGTCCAAAGTGCATACAAAAGGAACACACGATAAATATTGAGTCCCAGAAATATTGTTACTTCTATCATTAATTGAATGATAAGTTGATATACATACATATACAGGCCTAATCAAAATGTCAAAAAAGAATGAACAATCTTCTCATTCTTACTTTCACCAATGAAACACTTTGTTCGTCAATGTTCTTGATTTAGAAGCCTTCAGTCATCACATTTCAACCTGTATTTGGTTAAAAAGGTGTAATAAAAGTCTGACTACTTAAATAATTGTTAGTGACAGCCCTGGTGGCAAAAGATTGAAATCAATAATAATAATGCGTTAGATTGTATTGTACATCACTTTTAGGACACTCAAACTTATTTTTACAGGTTGACGACATTCCCTAAAATACAGGTGTACATAATTTTTGCTAAGAATATTTACAGGTTTATTATTGACAACATGGAGGTGCCGCAGTGATACTTGTATAACTGTTTTAAGGGTTTACAATCCTGTTAGAGAGCTTGACTTGAATGGTAGCAGAGACAGAATCTTTTCCATAAATACATGCTCTAATGATTATGTCTTGGTCATGTCTGTGTCAGAGCGGTCTTGACTCCAACACAATAATGTAACACTGACTGTTTGGTAATGTGCGCTCAAGGCTGTGTGTCGTCTGGGACATAAAGCAGTGCTGCAGGACATATGTTTTCTGTGAATACCATTAACATTTACCTTCACCTGCACAGTGTATCTACAAGTACACCAGACAACTGCAAATGTCAAGATGAAAATATTACATTGTTAAATAGCATCTCTAGCAAGTAAGCCCTTAACACTGTATTTACACATCTAATTAATTTATCTGACCAGTAACGACGATTGGCGATAAGATTTGCGATTTACAGTTTTAATAATTTTGTTTAAAGTTCACATTTTAAACAGAATTGACAAAAAGACTGAAATATGAGCTGAAAAACTAATAAAAGAATCGCGTTTCAGAACATTTTTGTTGCTTTTTTGTCATGTTTAGTTGCTTGTAGTCGAATTTTTGTAAGTTTTGGTCATGTTTTTGTCACTTTTAGTCACTTTTTTCTCACTTTCAGTAAGTTTTTTCCATTTTTACTAATATTTTTGTTGCGCTTAGTCACATTTTTGTCACTTCAAATCGCGTTTTTGTCGCTTGTTTTCAGAACATATTTTAACAAATCAAAACTACAAAAAGAAATTGCAGCCTTTGCGATTTGCTAATTGTGTCCATTTTAATTGCAATTTCAATTAATTGTGCAACCCTACACTAGACTGCAATCAAACCAAAAATTAAAAGGCAAGACTACATTTTAGTTTAAAAATTCTAAAGCCTACACTATACAAAAATTGCAACTAAACCACGAACTAAAGAAAACCACAGGAATTTGTTTTAGATTCAGGACTTTGAATTTAGGAATAAATCCAGACAACTGTGGCAATACATAATGAGTTGTAGATTAAAAGACACTGGGTACAATCCATGTCTAATACCAGCAGATCAAATATCACACCACAAACTGCACATTTGTGAATTACAGGAATGTAGTCTGGTTTAATGCATTTGGGTCTGGACTTTGGGCACTCTCCCGACTTCTCTGGCCTCCTGCTGCTCCTCTCACTGTGGGTCAGATCAGGGCTTGGCTGAGTGTATCCTGGCAACCACCTGTACGTCACATGACTTTAAAGTGCACCACCCCCTGAACATCACATGACTTTCTTTTGGCAGCGTAACGTCCACACTGCCAGGCTTTAAGGTGAACAGAGTGGAGCTCAGGCTTCAAAGGCCTATTAGGGACGGTATATTCGAGGGTTTCCCCAGATATCAGTATCGGTCAGATGTAGAAAATGAAGCGATATTTGACACTGATATTTGCACTGCTCCAGTCTCTGTGTGCCCATGTCCGCGGTGCATCAGATTTGCATTTTTGAATAATTTAATAATGAGTGAAAATGGAAATAGAAGAGCGATTAAGATAAAAGATATGGCTGTATGTTTACACAATCTTGAAGCAGGTGATTTTATAGAAAAGATAAACACGTTATTATATTTTAAAAAGTGAAAAGTTAATTTGTGAAGTTTTGTTTGTTTAATATCAGTTTTGGCAAATATTGGTTTTCAGCCACACAAAAATAGCAAAATATCAGGTTTGGCTTAAATCCCTATTGGACCATCTCTAAGGTCTATGTTATATACAGCATTTGTTCTCCAAGTCTCCTCATCAAAACATCCAGACTTGTGTTTCATGATTTGTTTCATTCTCTCCATAATCCTGCAACTTTCCAGAGCTAAAAATGCGTGCACTCTCCAGACACATACATAAAACTAACGGGTCCAAAGCTGTTTATAAAGCTCAGGAATGCATAAGACCTTTAAGAAAGTACATGTTTGACTAATGTCTCAAGTGGCAAGAGCTACAAGAAAAGACTTCAAGGCCTGCACTTAAGACTTATAAGTGCAGCTGAGTGTTTGAAAACATAGTCCTCATTCATAAAAACAATCACAAAATATATTCATGCTACTTAAACAGACCATCTATTCAAATTCACCTTAAGAAACCTGCTGTAATGTCAAACAAATGGGGCTAAAAGGTTATCAGCATAAAAATAATTATTGTTCTGGCCTTGATCTCATTCTCACGTGAAATATGACCCAACACTTGAGTTATCTTAAATAAACCACTTGACACAGGGTAAAGTATGTTACTAGAGGTTACGAGTGACTAATGCACTTCAAGAATGTAAAATAAATGGATTTACGACTATAAAATGAAAGCTTTTTATGATTGTTTATGATGTTAGCAAGTGCTGACCAAGTTAGTATTTGTAATGTGTAGCTGCTTTGTAAAATGTTCTCGTCTTACAGGTCTATTTCTGTTGTTTTATGATGGTAAGTCATTGCGTTACGAGCAGATGATTGAATTATGCAACATATTTATCTGATGAAGTGTCTTGGACCAAGTATGTTGACTACATGAGTCAGGAAAAGGCTGTTACTGCCTGTTGCAAAACTATGCTCGATACTGGTAAATGATGACGAGATATTGTTTCAAAATACCATGTGAAAAAATGGATTTCCTTATAAGGATGAATTAGGTCTTTCAAGGAGGTTATTACGTATTGCCAATCACACTATGCTTAATTCAGTTTGGAAACAGCTATGATGGCCTTCCAGGGGCACATTTTTGTTTTTAAGGAGAAATTGTATTAAATAGAATATAAGAGGTCACAAGAATATGTTAATCAATAGACGGACACTTTAAATGTGTGTGCAAAACAAAAAAGGAACAAAACGTGTGACCAATACGTCTTTATTTTTAGATGGTAAAATAAATAAGAATGTTCATTGCACAATATTTCCTGTCAGTAATTACTCTGCTATATTATATACTGCTTTTGATACCATAATGTAATGTTTTGGTTTTTTTTAGAAATAGATAAGCCTGTTGCGATGATTACTATATTGACTCATCGTTCAATGTAAGTTAGAAATAACTATATTTTTGGCGCTCAATATTTATTGTGTGTAGTACCTTTTGTCTTTGTTTTTGAAAAGATTTTGAGAAAAAAATGTGTACATTTTATGACCCATTGTCAGCACCAACGAAAGAAAACGTATTTAATTCTGCTATTTAATCATTGCAGCTCATATCTTTAACAATATTTCACATTTAGACTTATTATCCAGCTTTAGGTTACTGTTTTAGTGGCAAAAAGTAGTGTCTTTTGTGTTTGTGTTATATTATATTTTCTCAAAAAATATACTGCAGTTCAAAATTGTTATTGGGACAGGTATAACAGTAGAACGTTATTTTCAACACAAAAAAATAGTAGTTTCTTAAAAAGCACGTGGTCATACTAGTTCTGACATAACAACAAACAAAACAAAAGTATCGATATCTGCTCAAATGAGTATCTAGAACTGATATTAGTTTTAGAATCAATATCAATATCTGGTATCGATTCTTTCGACAGCCTTAGCTTTTGCACCTAAATTGATGTGCAGCAATCTTTTCAACATGAACATGCAAAAACGTAGGGGCATGCTGATTGCTAAAAGTGAATTGACTACTTTACTACTCAAAACATTTATTGCTTACAGTTTACTTCTATCTCTGTAAATATGTATAACTCTAGCTGAATGCCCATGCAGTTTAAATTTAACCTTGGATCCAAACCGTTCTTGTGGCTCTCGTATGATGATCTATGTGCGACCAACTTGTCCGTGTCATTACATACAGTATGTGCTGTGAATCTGTGCAGGCTGCTGTCTCTGCAGAGGCCAGTGCTACAACAACCACAGAGATCCACGCTGATATCGGAAAGTCTGTTTGAGATTAGCACGCTTTAGAAATACCACAGATTTCGTGTCCAGACGTGCAATGGGAAATCGAGCAGGAAGTAAAGCTCGTAAATTTGCAACGTTCGTAAGGAGTGCTTTTTTCTCTTTTTTGTACAGTTTGAGTCAGGATCCCAGGGACGAGAGCGGCTGTAAAAACACCAGGGGTCGGAGCGGAGAGGGGAGAATCTGCTCTGTATCAGACGCAGGAGCACTGCCAGTTCACGTCATTTCAACAAGACATTTCCCATAGCAACCAGTGCAGGCACCACATAGAGCCAACAAGAAGAGTCCAATACTGTTTTAATTATAACGCAGAGGGCTCTGACTTGGGAAAACAAATTAACCTATTGGCTTCTGCAACTGAATCAAAATTGCAATTTGAATAGTCGCAATTAATTTTCTTTGCACACAACAAATTGAAAGGAGAAAGACTTATTATGTTAAAAAAAACAACTTATGATTGCAGTTTCTCTCAAATGTTAATGTTTCTTGATGTGTTTAAAATGAGAAACTGGAACAGAATTCTATAATCAAAACATAAACTGGAATCAAATGCTCAAATGGTTCAGTTCTAAGATGCATAAAACAAACCAATACCAAGTCCAAAAGTATGCCTTCTCTGTCACAATGTGGGTCATCATTTGTGGATGGGTACAAGTCTACTTTAGTCATCCAGTGCACAACATATCGCAAATATATCGATATCGCAAAAACAAACAATATCACAACGGACGAATACATATCCTACAAACACCTGACAGAAATGCACCGATTATAAAATGAAAACAGGTGGATCTTATTCATAGTTTTCCTTATCCAGGTCTTTCAAGATTTTGAATAATGCATTAAAACATGTACATATTTGTTTTGACATGACTGAAATTATTGTGTTGAAAAGTAAGCAAATATTGTAATTAAGTATTATAAATAACAGCCACATCACAAATTGCAATAATTTCCCATATTGTGGAGTCTTAATTCAATGCAGTTCTTTACAAGCACGACAATATGCAATACTGGTTGTTGAGTAATATTAATCGTAAAAAGGTACTCGGTAACTTATCTGGTTGAGTCTAGTTCCCATGGATACGATATTCCTTTAACTGGAATGTTCCCTGTTCACCTTATTTTGCCTCTTTTTATGTCTATGATTCGCACTCTTGTAGTAAAGGGACTTACTGTTTGACGCTAACAATGTTCGCGCAAATGTCAATCGTGGGAAACGTCTCTTGCTAAAACATTATATAAAGTAGATTGATTTGTCTAAATTTTTTAATGTACACGTGCAAAAACAAGTCAGTAGGTGGCCTGAAAACGTCTTTTTAGTCCATGTAGATCTTATTTTCTGTTGCGCTCATCTGCCCCATGTAAACTACAACGGAAAAAAGATGGCGGCTCCCACGGGAACTTACGGAATAAGGTGAATAGCAGTATTGCATTAAATTTTTGAAATAAATGTCAGCTCAAGACAGAAAGCAAAAAAGATAAGTCTGTTCTTTGAGATAGTGTTTTTACTTTTTCTGATTGATCCTACACAGCCTTCTGCGGTTGAATGATGTCAGCTTTTGTCCACTTGTCCTCTGTGGCCTTTTCCAATTAAAGTCTTCTAAAACACGGTGAATACGGTTTGTCTATTTGCCTCTTGTTCTCCTTCTCTCTCCCATTAACCAGCCTGCGTTAGACAAATATTCCCTGCCTTTTTGCCAGACACATTTTAGTACAATCCTTCAACTCATTCAGGCCAAGATCTGTACAAAGGGCTGGGGTTATTAAGCGCACTCACACAAACATACACGGGGTCCTTCTAATGCAGGAAGGGGATTTTCAACATAGCACTCAGTTTCTCAAGTCCCACCAAAGGACCTCTCAAATGCAGCCACAAGGGTTACAGTAGTGTTTCCATAGTCTCCTATAGAAAAGAGAGGTATAGATTGTAATATGTGATAGAGATGAGGAACAACACAGTGGAAGCGAGTAGCCTGTATCATAGTGTTTGCATCTGCTGCTGGTTAGAACAGACGAAGTGCAGTTTCTCCAGCGCAGCAGAGATTAAGGCTGGACAATATGGTGTGACAAACCTCATATATGAGTATTAAGTGTGATCAAATAAAAACTGTAATCTAGGGTCTAAACAATGTGACATGAACTTTGTGGGAAATTGACAGAGAGTAGAAAGGATTGTCACTTATTAAACCAACACAGTATCCTTCCTTTCTATTAGGGATGTCAAGATTACTCTGATTACGCAATACAATTGTAAGAACTGAAAATGAATAACTCAGACTAATTTAGAAGCAAAAGTAAGTAAGCAAGTCAATGTCCATACAATCTGAACGCCAAAAAGGCAAACCTGATAGTATAGTGCTTTTTACGTGGCTGTTTTTACCACAGTAACTTACTTTTGCGTTCAGAAAGTTAGATTATATGAAGCTCATCACCAACTACTGGAACAGTAATGCATTAGAATGAAAGCAAATTAAGGATTCCACTTCTGGTGTGTGTCCATAATTGTCTTAACGTTACCACTAAAGTTCGATATTGTGACATCCCTACTTAATATACACTTTGCTCACATATTCGAGACTTCTAAAAAGTTGCAGTTTAAAGCTGCAAACCTCCCATATCGCTCTAGTTCCCTCAAGAATTGTTCAGAAAGAGAACAGAAAGAGAACAGTCCTCCACAATCTAATGTACAATACAGAAGTAAAAGAGATAGCCACCCACAGCTCAGACAGATAATGATACCTGCACTGTCTGGAGGAGGCTCAGAGGAGAAATCCTATCCTGCACTATTCAGACCAGGAAAGAACTGTATGGAAAAACTCCATTTATAATAACTATTTAGAGCAATACTTAATAGAACAGCATTTTAACTTTTTTAATTAACCCTAACCCTAACTTTCAGTCAATCATGAGATAAAATAAAGTTCCATAAACTTAACGGAGAAGCAAAAAAAGAAGTCCGAGGCACTCAGGTGTGTGCAGATTAAGTTTGTTTAATTTAAACACCATAAACGACTAAACAGTTCAGCACACGGTTAGACATTATTAGTGTGTTCATGGAAGTATAAAAAGATCTGTAAAATGAATCAAAGATGGCGGTTGTGTTGTAGCCAAAGCTCACTGACGCATGACACAGTTCATATTCTAATAGTTATACGGTTCACACTTGCAGACACCGAATCAGAAGTGGGACTAAACTCAGACCTAAACCTAGACTAGAACAGGACCAAACCATGTCTACGTCAGGACTTAACTGGGCTCAAACGAGGAGCAGACACGGACAAGTGTAAACACACAATATCACTAGGTCCGAATTAGAAGTGAGCCAGGACTAAACCCAGACCAAACAAATCTAGATTGAGACTGGATTTCAGATTGTTTGCCGAAACGTTTCAGTATTATACAAAAAAACCCAACTCGTCCCAGATACCCTTGAAACCGTTTCTACCATTGAGAACCATTGCCATAACCCGATACATTTGCAGTACATTTTCCCAAGTTCAGAGACATTTTCTGTGGTTGTCATTTGGCTACGGCTCGACGTTTTCTGCTGGAAAGAGTAGCCCAGATGTTGCCAGGAAAACTAGAGCACCCTCCTCCGATGACTTCCTGATGTGAGATGGATCAGCGTGTCATGTTTTGAACCATGTGTTTTTTTTTCTTAACTGCAGTGAATTGTATTAAAATAGTTGACAGGAGGAACTGTGGTGGGAAAAGGGGAAACATGCTTTTGTCAATTGATATAAAAAAGGAACAGAAAGTTTTTGGAAAGTTAAAACATTTTTGCAGTAGCAGATCATGGAAGAACTGTTTCCAGACTAGATGCGTGTACAATATAGAGCTATAAATCCATTTTAGGGTATGTTTCCGCTAAGCATCAATGAGGCTAAAGTGGGTCAGTAGGGCACAGCTTAAAACAAGTACATTTAGAGGAAAACCGTATATTAAACATAAGTTAAAAACACAAAGGTTACAATCTAACGCATCACTTTTAAACCCCTATGTCAGGTTGTTGCCATAGGGATGAGAAAATACTGCATTTTGCATCAAGGTCCTCTGTGTGGTTCTGGATGAAATACGGTTCGATATACTTGGGGCAAAAATAACACGTCCCAAAACGGAGCACTGTGGCAGACGGCTGGTGTTCGTGTACAGAGGACAAATCTATCCTTGAATTATCTGACAAATATAGATTCTAAGTTGCTTGAGTGCTCTCCAATGGAATAATGATTGATAGGTTATTTTATGGTAGCAACTTTGTTAAGAGAAAGCCAAACCAAAGTCACCAAGCTAAGACAGAAGCACATTAATTCAGAAACAGTACAAGAACAAGCTATTTCTTTCTTTGCAAATTAGTGTAAAAGCATGAGTTAAAAGGCTTCCTGCTTCGGGCCAAAATACTGTCAAGGGGCTCTGCAGTCGTCCACTGCAGCGCGGGCATCTGGCAGCACATTAAGAGTTTTACAGTATAAATGCCAAGTGGGAGAATGGGAAAACTCTGCAAGAGACTGTATTTTCACTCTTTTCTAATACACCGACTTGTACATTATAAAATGTGTCTTTTCACTTAAATGTTTCTTGTAAGGAGGGAATTGATCCTGTTGATGAACTGATCTGGGAATGAAAAAAGTATTCACGTTTTAATGTTTTATAGTAACAAAAGAAAAGCACATGTTTGTAGCAGCATTACACTGCAGAAAACATAGCTTTTTCTCTGTAGACAAAAGGTTATTTTTAAAAAGGTCTCAGCAAGTGTTAAACTTTAAATAGTTAGACTGCTTGAAGAAATTGTGATTTCAAACTAAATTTGTACTTGGGCAAATTCTTTAAAAACAACCAAGAATGTTACAACAAGATTTCTCATTCAAGAGCAGATCCTGCAACGATCTGCCCCATAAGACAATCGGACACAGCACTTCCTTGACCTCCAGTTCCCCCTCAGACACCCTCAGAGGTAACGCCCGCTCCTCTCAGCCCTGTCCTGGGCCTCTCAGGGCCTCAGTGTCAGTCACAGAGAGGTCAGAGTTGACTGCTCATCCCGCGTGTCTCTTCCTCTACAGCCCTCAGGGGAGCACGGCCGCCCTCTGCACACTCGCACTAAACAGACACATGTTTCCAGATGGGACAGACTTGGACACATCCACTTCCTCATTACAGCTGTTCCAGATCCGAGGCCTCATGCTTTCAATTAATTACAGACTTAAAAGTTGGCAGTGTATTCCTTAATCAGAAAATAATTAGATTTTTTCTAGATTTACTGGTGCCTAAACTATACAAATAAGCAATTTTCCGGCTGACCATTCCACTGCCAAAAAAGGATTTGATTCCTTCTTATCGCTGAAACTGATAAGTAGTGTATTAATGGTATGGCCCTGAATGAATCCGGGATTAAACAGACTAGCCTATTAATCGCCACAATATAAGCTATATACAAATGCAAATGATTCCTTTATGTGCACTAACTGTACATAAAGGAATCATTTTACATTTACTTTATTTATAAATTATTGATTACTTATATTTTATGAGTTGAAGAAAGGCATAGGCCGGGCTACTGCAGCTTCAGAATTGTATGTATTTTTTTTTTTTTTTACTAGTAACATGGTTGAATGTATCTTTGTACATAATCATCATTATTTAGAGAGAACATATTATGTAAGATAAACTTTATGTTAATGTTATAAGTTTACTTTGAGTTGTAATTTGATTCATGCAGCTTCGAATATATCTTGCATTCTAGTTTCAGAAAATATCTGTTTTCATGACCCTCTCCCTCCACAGACTCGGGGTCAAACATGTAAGCCTTAAAATGTCGCATTGCCATTCTCCAAAAATAAAAAATATAAATGAAAATGAAATATGCTGTTTGCTGCAATGAAATGTCACAATGACGAGAGACGAGGCCTCTGAGTTTTGCAGTTTCAAACAGGAAGTCAATGGACCTGTTTCTTTTATTACAATGAACAAAATGTAATAGAATTATCACAGAATGTTGGTTTAATACTTAACACACAGGAAAAAAGCATAATATGTATTCTCTGTGAGTAAGCCCTTTTAATATCCGATTTAAAATGAAGAGTCAACTTCCGTTCTTTCCTGTCCAGGCCGTGATGGAGAGCAGTGGTGCGCCTCTAAAAGCTCGGTCTATCCCATCACGGGACTCTCTCAGGTCTGTTAGTGTAAAACGATGAGTCAGCCTTTGCACCCCGTCCCATTACACTTATCTGTGTCCTGTCCACAACTCTGCGCGCACACAGTGAGAGAAATCTGCCACACGGTGCTAAAATGTGCAGAAATGTGGATGCAAGCAAATAGAAAATTGCAATATCGTTCACACATGCGCCACAATGTGCTAATTTAAGCTAATGGGGAAATGCAGTAGCTATTTAGTCTAACAGGCAAATTCCACATCGTGCGTCTCCGCTCCGCTCCGCTGCGCCACGCACTGCGCAGAACTTACGCAGCCATCTGAATGAATGAAGCCCGTTCCACATCCCGCGTAAGCGCTGCGCAGGTCTGCGCCTCAGCTCCGCCACTCCACCGCTCTCCGACAGAATTGCGGATCAAGTCTATTTTCTTCTGCGCCAGAGTCCGACCGGATCAAGCCACGCAGTTTAGATCGCACCAAACAGGAAAGAGAACACGAACTACATCTGGGTTTCCAAAACAAAAACTTTTAACTCAGACCTAATGACGTGCATTAAACTTTTTGTTACCCAGAAGGCAAATGTTTACAATCAATACCACCCGAAACATGTAAATGGTTGTAAATGTCTTAAATACAGTTTTAGGCTGTCACTTTTATTAATGCTCTATTCATGCGCTGTGTTGACTCGGTGAAAAAGTGATTGCAGTTGCACAAACGACAGACTTTCAGTTAATCTGCATTTGTTTTCTTTCCGATACTTTTGGAGCGCTTTCTGATCGCGAGTTCTCGCGGGTCCCGCGGGTCCCGCGAGTCCCGCTCCTCGGGACTTCGCAGCCCTGCGCTGCGCGGACTGGCGGAGACAAATTGCATCCAGTAGGCGAGGGTCTGCGCTCTAAATCGGAGGCGGTCTGCGGCGCAGCGGAGCGGAGCGGAGACGCATGATGTGGAATTCAGGCGTAATGCTGCCAACTGTATAAAACCATTTGACTCTGAAAAGCCCTTGAAACTACGATAACAACCTTTCTGTGGCTGTTTTCCATTAGCGAAAAAGCCT
The DNA here is from genome assembly GCA_019453435.1 of Rhinogobius similis. Taxonomy (NCBI): domain Eukaryota; kingdom Metazoa; phylum Chordata; class Actinopteri; order Gobiiformes; family Gobiidae; genus Rhinogobius; species Rhinogobius similis. The sequence goes on from CM033638.1 coordinate 12,188,504, forward strand.
GTTGCCACTGCATTTTCTTATACATAAAACCTTCTTCTGAAATGCATTCTTCTTGGACTAGTTTAGTCGACATTATTTCATTTTTATACATGCAAAAAAGACATTTTGTGGTGCCCAAAACTCCACAATTTTCCCATAAATCCTTGTAGAGCAGTAGGGTCTTTAGTCGTTGAGTCCATTAATCAATCGATGGTGTTTTAGTAAACCAAAATGTATATAAGTCGATTCATTATTTAATTTATACTATAAGGGTTTCTGCAATAGAAAGAGAAAGCATGCTGTGTGCGATCTGAAGATTTGAGAGTGAATCATGAGTTTAATCTGCCTTTTCAAATATAAATGCACCATTCACTTGTACTTTTCTGTATAAATAGTGGTTATTGCATGGTTGTGGTCTTGTAAGTGCAGTTTGGTTTAGATACATGGTCAGATTATAGTGATTTTAAAAAAAAAAATTGCCATTTTCACCTCCCTTTTTGGCCACTGTCTTGTCTTAGCATGTCTTAGTCGACCAAGAATTTCTTTCGTTGACTACAGCCCTAAATCCTTGATACCTAAAGGAGTTTCTAGACCAAACTCAAGTTCTGACCCTTAACGTGAAGCTCTGTGCACACGTTTGGAGAGAGGCAGTGTGTCTGACTAAGTGCCGGAGAAACCCTCCCACAAGACTCTAAACACATTGAGAAAAGTTGGTGTAAGCAAATAAGAGAAAGCACTCCACTTCGGCGCTCGCACACATGCAGCCCTGAGACCTGCGATGTGCTGACGAGGCCGAAGCTGCTGCCAGAAACGGCTCAGTCTGACACAGAATGGCCGCCTGCCCGAAGGTCCGCGCCACTCATATTTTACTCATGTGGGCCAAAGAGAAGCTTGTGAATATTTATGAGTGGTACAATAAGAAGTCAGCTGCAATCTGGAACATTTACTCAAGTCATTTAGTACATGGATTGTTGTTTCTGAAGGAACATAATTTAGTTCATTGACACAGAGAGTTGAATCTGTTGTAGAGGTTGTTAAAATTGTGAGGATAATAAAAGCAGTACCAGCAACAGCAGTGTAGTGGTACTATAGAAGTATTGTTATTATTTATTTATTTTGCATTTTCAGATAACAATATTCAGAAGATTTTAACAGTACATCAGGAATTGGCTAAAACATACCTGTAAACATCTTGCTTGAGATTCAAATATTGGACAAAAAGTGAAATTACCATAAAATTAACCACAAAAGTACAGAAATATCACTTTGTACACTTGTTTGGAAGATTACACTAGTCTCTTTTGGAGGTCATTTTTTAATAGTTTTAATGATAGACGACAAACTCAATATTCTAATTTTTGCAGATCTCCAAAACAACAATCTATTTTACGACATATCTATAACTTCCAATAATGCGGTGGTAAGATTTTAATAAAATGAAATTCAATCTGGGTCAATTTAATCAAGAGGTCCACAGTCAGTCCTTTGTCGAGCATGTGGTTTGGAGCAGAGTTCAGACTTTGGACAAAGAAATGTGACTATTTGAAATGATTAAAAGCCTGTCTCATTTATGTTCAAGGCGTTTTTGCTATGACTACAGCGAATCATCAGTGGTGTAGAAATACTTTTACTCCAGTAACTTTTAGAGTGCTCCTTTTGTTCTTGCATTGGACAAAGCACAGTGGCCGTATCTCTTCCTTCAGTCTGGTCCATTTAACAGAGTCAGTGAATACAGAGAAAGAGAGCGGGAGAGCGGGAGCATCTCCACAACACAGGGCGGTTACCACAGAAACCACACACCACCACAAACAAACAGATCGGCCTGAGCAGGGAGAAGAGAGAACCAGCGACATCAGCAAATACACATGAAAACTGTACCAAGACGCAGCCAAGACGTTAATATACAGGGAGCGGAAACCTGTGAAATGCACTGCCCACGGAACAGACGTCTACTACTGAAACTACATCTGTGAGAGGACGGGCAGAAACAACTGCTGTCAAAAGGGTTTAGTTATATATATAATTAGGTAAATAACAAGTGAGAAAAGAGTTCATAAACGTATTAAAAATTGCGCAGTGAAGTATGACTGTAGAAATTCTTGGTCGATTAAAGACTTGCCCTATATCGACTGATTAATCAACTAAAAAGGGGGTGTGGCAAACATGTGTCAAAACTATGAAGTATTTCCATGTATCTGACCAAAACTGCACTCAAAAGACCAAAACTGCAGAGGAATTCAAGCAAAAACAACAATTTTTACAGACAGGTACAAGGAAATTGTGTATTTATAGGTTGGACTCAAAATCTTCAGCAAATTCACTCCATATCTTCTTCTTTTAGTTGTTTTTGGCCATATAAATCTGTTAAATCTAAATAAAATAATTAGTCGACTAATAAAAATGTTGGTCGACTAAGACACCATCGACGATTAATTGACTAAAGGATTACAGCCCTACAGTGAAGCATGAGACTGATGCTACTTGTCAAAAAATGTTACTAAGTTAAGTTACTCAACTGTTCACTTGTGGTCCTATTCTATTCAAAAAAGGTCAAATGCTGTCCTATTTATGGGCCTTTTTTCAGTATTGATACTTGTTCAATTGAATATCTCTTTTTGATACTTGTTTTAGTATCAATTTGTTTTGATAATCAGAGTCGAAAATAAATATGATGAATCCAACTTATATAAAAGTATTTGAAACTTCTTGCACTCATAAGTATGCTGACATATTTCTCTTCAAACTCCGCCTTTGTTTACATTTGTCTCTGGCATCCTGAAGTGTCACGGAGATAAAGATGACCTCATGGTTTTCAAATCTAATGCAAATCCTTCTGCATGTTATTCAAATGGAGCACAAGCATCAAAGCACCGTCCAGTAACAAGTCATTGAACGCGTCCCGGGATGCTCCACTGGGTCAGACAGAGGGTCTCCCAGACAAAGACTGGAGTGTTTGCAGTAATTGTGGCTATAGACTGCGCTCATAGGATTAGGATAAATAAAGACAACACAGAATGTGCACTGGGGCCTGTGCTGTCAGTCAATGTTAGGGTGGGCAGTAATGTTTGTCTCCCTCCTCTGTAGGCCTGTCAACATAATTACAATAACTTATCGTTCAATAAATAATAAGTGGGACAACATTTTTGGGGCTCATTATTTATCTGTGTACCTTTTTATTGCGCAAGTGTGAATATTTAGTTATTTTTTGTAGTACGATAGATTTCAGCTGCAGAGGGTCAAATAGGTAAGTTGGGACTCATTATAGATCCATAACAACTCAAGTGTTTAATTCAGCTATTTATCTTTTCAATGTAGCTTGTGTTTTTTAACAATATTGTACATTTCGAAAAGCGTTACTGGGATTATTCTGCTTCTGGGTTATTGTGTCAGTGGTATGAAGTAGTTACAATATTATTGTTTATCAGAATATTTTTCTGTAGATATATATCGCATTTTGAAATGTGTTATTGATAGTTACTTTAAATTTAGGCTTTTTTTTTTTTATCTAACAACATAAAATAAATGGACAAGTCAGCATTCAGGCCCTATTACTTTAAAAACATTTACACTGGCATTAATTAAAAGTTATCTGTTAGTTATGGTGCTTTGATGCTTAAAAATAATATGGGTCAAACCTAGTTTTTTTGTAACGCAAACTATTATGTGTGTTGATTGTGTTAAATCTAGTCCAAAATAGAGTAGTAGTAGTCTTTTTTTGCCAGAACTTTACAATTAAGTTCTGACTAAAACCACTCTTGAACAGCCACACCTTACAGTCGTTACAGTAGACAGAGTTTCAATGGGAAAAGTGCAGTGTATTTGGAGCTGAGCGTTTGGTGCCGAGTGCCTGGGCAGCGTTTTTTTTGCTGACCGATGACTGTCACATGACCACAGAAGTGCTGAGGTGGGCGGGGCTACACTGGGCTTACACAAAGACCCTTTTTCACTGCATGGACGTACATACAGTGAGCGTTAAGACCACTGAACAACATTAGACAAACTGTGCTGTAGTTTATGGGAAGCAGCGATGACGCAAAACATGTGAGTGCAGAACAGAAAACAAACACTGTAGGGTTATGTGGTCTTCAACTTGGCAAAGGGGTCGACGATATTGACAAAAATGAGTATCTCAGTATTCCGTTATTATTCCATTATATTGATACCAAATTCAGACCGTATTTTCAAAATGCATTAGCAATGTACTCAAATGGGCTTGTAAATGTCTTGGTTGAGGTTCAAGTATCACACAAAACATGAATGAACCCTAAAATTGACTCCAAAAGTGCAGAAATGGAACTACAAACCCTTGTTTGGGAGATTACACTAGACATTTCTGCCCCTTTTTGATCTAATTTTTAACAGTTTTAATCATAAATGATTTATTCGATATTCTCCAAAAACACAATTGTGATTTTATTGATTTTTAGCTTCCACCTTTAACTTGGAACAGGTTGTAGGGCAGATAAGTACTGCAAATAATAAAGAGTATTATTTGCATTACAATTGCAACAATAAACAATAAAATGTGTTCTTCACTTTTAAAAATAGTTGTATAGAATTTTGTTAGTTTTGCATTACATGTCTTTACATTACAACTTAAAGATATTTTTTGTAACATAATAATCATAGCATAACATATAGAGATCACAGATGTCATGTGATATGGCTAAAGGCTCAAAGTAAAGTCATTCACAAAAGCACAGTTTTATGAGTTCAATCAGCATCAAACCTTGGGTTAAGATTTACATCTTTTACAGTAAAAAACAGATGTTATTAAATGACCTTTAGTGATCTTAAAAATACTTTTTACTGTAAAAGTGAAGTAAGACTCCCTAGTGTTAGTTTCACATTGAGGTCAAGATTTTCAGCTTATTACCAGATATCCCATGTATCACACACTGAACTGATACAGATCTGAGAACAGAAACTCCACTCAACAGAAACTGCAAAATGTGCTTTTAGACTGCACAGTGTATTGATTTAAAGACGATGACTAACAAGACTCATTCCATACCTTTTAGTTGGATTTTTATAATAAACTGTAATAATTTGAACTTCATACTTTCTGAACCATAAGTGTTATAGAGGTTACTTTTACAATGAATGAAAGCGGAAGCTTGAGTTAAAGGGGAAATGATCTTGTGAGAAAATGTTTGTGTACGGTGACTCTTGATAACCTAAGCAGCATCTGACCAAACTTTGTGGTTTACATTTCTGTAAAAAAAAAAAAATACAATATAGAAGAAATAGCCACATCATATTGTTATTATCTTTATAACTACACTATAACAGATCTAAACTACATAATACGAACACAACACATACAAATACAATACAAAGCAACACATTTAAAGTATAGTTGTTAATTGATATAGTTGAAAGTGTTTTTAGACAGTTGTAATAAAACTCAACAGAAAGATGAACGACATTATGAACGACAACTTTCAAATACCTAAACGCTAAACAAAAACCCAATTATATAGATAGATTATACCCTCAAATTTTCAGGAAGAATAAAATGAGACATTATGGCTCGAGTCCAGTTTCGCAGCTGGTAATGAATGAATGCACCACAGCCAGAGCAACAGTGAGTAATGCTGATGCAGACAAAAGCATAGGCCCAGTCTCCTCCCTAAACAGCATGCACTGGTCTGACCGGACAAAGCAGACAGTACGTACAGTAGAACAATTAGCAGCAGCAGACAGGACACAGGAGCACACAGTAGCAGAGAAGTAGTACACTGTAATAGTAGTAGTAAGGCTGCGTGTTTCTAATGAAGGGTTATTGGCAAATCAAAATCACTATTTGAATGGATACAATTAGCAAATCGCAAAGGCTGCCATTTTTGAAGTGCAATAATTTCCTCCACAAACAACAAAATATCCTGTTTTAGTCTGCATAAAAACAGCTAACCCTGCACCCTGAGCAAAGTTTAGATTTGTGAAAACATTCGTTCTCAAACAAGAGACAAAAACACGACTAAAAGCAACAAAAATGCAACAAGAAGTGACAAACATGTGACAAAGTGGCAAAAACCTGACTAATAGTGACAAAAGCCTATTAATAGTGATGAAAACTTGACTAACAGTGACAAAAATGCTCTTAAAAGCAACAAAAGCGCTACTAAAAGTGTCAAAAACATAACAAAAAAGTGCCAAAAACATAACATAAAGCGACAGTTCATATTTGAGCTTTTTTGTCGATTCTCCTGGTTGTGTTTAAAATATGAACATTGCAATTACATATTTTTTCCAAATCGTGCAGCTTTAGTCATTTCATTCATCTCTATCTATCAAATCACACTACTAAGCTGAAACAAGTACAACACAGTACATAATTGATTAATCATTTTCTGAACTATACACAGACTTTTAAACGGGCCATCTGCTGAGAGAAGAGGGTTTATGACTCAGACAGAGCAGTAAATACCCCCAAATGACACAGGAAATGTGTAACATGTGTGATTTTAATGAACAACCAATTTTTTGTAAATATACGCTATGAAGAGGTTTTCTAGCATTTCTTTGGCTTCACCTTGACCAAATGTAGTAAACATCTCAAACTCTATTAGCTGATTAATCGAGAGAATCACCATTTTAATGGAATTACTAAAATAATTGTTAGCTGCAGCCGTAGTAGACAGTAGTAGTTGTAGTAGTAGACAGTTGAAGAGGTATTTGGACAGTTCATCCGTAAACAGAGTTGGACTAGAGCAGCTCTGGTGAGTGGATTAGTAAAGGTGTGGTTATAGAGCGAGGTGTGTGTTACAGCGTGTAATGAGATCCACACAGAAACACCACAAACAGATGCCCAGTCCTAACAAAGAGCAGAATGTTATGGAAGAAGATTTCCAAGGAATAACTGGCTAAATTAAAAAGGTATTTTTAAGTCAATTCATTTTCAAAAGTCGCAACTTATCACAGATGACACTAAACTAGCAGTGGACAATTTGGGTGAAAATATTTTCTTAAGAGTTTTTGAGATCACAATTTAGATTTATTCATATATTAATAAAACAATTCTTGTACACTTGTTCGCTTTAATAAGAGGGTTGTCAAAAATATCGAAAATCTGAAATGATAATAAAACCAGTGTCGAAAAATATACTAATTTGAGCAAGTATTGATACAAAAAATTTATTACGTTTGACCTTTTCCGAATCGTTTTAGAATTATCTTGAGCTGGGCAGAACTAGTACAAGACTGCACAAAGGAAGTGCTGTTATTTTGTGTTAAAATGTCAATCTATTGTCTTAAAAAAAGGAACAGAATCAGAAAAAGGGTTATTGGCATTGTCAGTGTAGGAACTTGCTTCGGCGGTAAGATGTAACTTGAAACAATGAGTAATAATAGCATATATAATATATAAAATAAGGTATGCATAAAAAAGGATGTAATGAATAAAATAAAAATGGACTTTAAACACAGCTTGGTCTGACAATGGTGCAAAATTAGCGGTGCAAATGGATAAGACATGATTATTAAAGTGACAGGTGCTAATGAACAATAGCAGAGGGAAATACATATCAAGAATTGAACCGATTCTTTAGTGTCAAAATATTGTTATAAATTATAGTATTGTGAGTGACAACACTAATGACTAAGTATATGTTTTTTCTGAAAGTTCACACTTCAATATGAATGGGTAATATTTCCTGTCACTGACCTGAAAAAAGCTGATCAATGGGAAGAGTGGGTGGGAAAAAGTACACGCCAACTTTTTACAAGGTCAGATCAAATTTGTTTTAATGGCGCTCCTGCATGCAACTCCACTCACAGAGACTGAAAAGTTAAACTGATGCAGATTTTTACAAGGTCTTAGTATTTCAACCACTCACTAAACCCGTTGGAAGCGCGTTGTAGCTGTAATGCAAACATCCCGCCCTCTCTCTCCCCCTGACAGCATCCGTGGCCTCGGTGGTCGGATCAATAGCGGTCGCTGATTGAAACTGAGCCGCTCGATACTTGTCCCACTTTAGACGGGCGCAGGAGGGCAGCAGGACTCATCGCCCCGTCTCTGTCCAAGGACTTCATAATGCAGACTGATGGAGATTCATCCCCTAAATTATCACACACAGACTTCAGCGGCCTCCATCACGGCTAAAGATATCAGGGCAAGACAACAAGACTATTTTGGCCACAGTGTAATAATGTTTTTCATAATTTTCTGATTGCGTCTTCTCTCTAAAAGTCTATATTTGTAAGTCGTTATGTTACACTTTTAAACTCCTGGTTGCAGCCGCCCACCATAAATGTTTCCATGACTCTATGTGGCAATATTATACAATGAAGATGTACGCTGCGTATTTTTGTATATTTACTTGTGGAGGGAACGCCATCTGTTTGTATCTATGAAGATCTTATGGTTTTTCCTGGTATGTTTCACAATTTAGCATGAAACTTGTCTATTTGCATGGAGACAAGCCAAGCAGGTGACATTAACAGATCAAGTTACTGGTCAGATCTGTGGAGAGGCGACCCCGCTCACAGACAGAGTGCTTGTTTTTCAAAGCATTTTTGAGAATTAAAAAAGTGTAATTGAAAAAACTGCTAAATGGATTAGTTTAACGCCAACTGTGGAAAATTCCTCGCAAAGCAAAGATCTCAAGATAGCGAACCCCCCCAACAGAAAAGTTACACAGTGCATCTTAAGTATACTACAGGCCACAACTTCAGTAGAAGCTCAGTTGTCGTTCGGATGTTTCACAGGTCAATAGCTCTTGTCTGATGTGGGTCAAACCGGCTGGACACTGGCTTCTTAATCCAACAACATAAGCACGTGAATATGATATGTACAAAATATAACGCCTCTATTCGGTCCATTAAGCTGTCAAAAATAAAGACAAGGTGACATGTCTAAAAACTAGAACTCATCCATGACACACTCAGAGGTAAACAGTATTCACACTTCCTCACACTCCTTTAAGAGCATTTTCTTCTCTATATTTGATGAGAAGTCCTACCTTGATATGTTTGTGGATTATCCCTATAGCATTATTGAAACAACATTATGGCAATGCAGCAGAAATGTGCCATAGTGTGGTTGAGGTTCTCTGTACTAAAATTTTAATGACAACATATCACTTTACAATATTACACACCAAGTTTCTACTGTATTTGTTCTTGAGCTTTTTAAAAAATAGCTTTATGATACGATACAGCAGTGTTTTTCAAACTTTTTTGAGTTATGGCCCACTTTTTCAGTTTTTCAGGACACCCCAAAAAGATAAATTAGTCAATAACCTCTGCATGTGTGAATTTGTTGACTCAAATTGGACATTTTTTCAAGGCACTCCTGGTAACAAAAGCCTCACTAATGTGTTCCGGCATGCACACTGGTTAAAAATCAAGGTGATAAATGATACAATCAATATTCTGATTTTATGCATTTCTGTAAAACATCCATTGCAATCTTAATACATTTGCAATATACCAAACTATATTAAAATGCACCATTGTTTAATCCACGTAAGATCCACTGTATATTATTTGAGGGCTTTAACTAATGTCTAATGTGCAAAGTTGTATGGTTTTGGTTGAACGAAATCTTCTGTTTATGATTATAATGTTCTAAAAAGGTGGAATAGTTGATGTCTGCAATTGTCCCATGGCAACAACAAATCCGTGGACCACCTATTGCTGTAACTCAGTCAGTGCACCTCCACCTGAATTACTGCTAAATGCTCCCAGTGTAAATAAACATCCTGCAGTTGCTCTTTATGAGGCTCTGAGCAAATAACAGAGCAGCACCCCCTGTGAGAGAAGAAAACTAGCTTCCTGATAATAGGCCCTGGGACATTTAGCTGCGTCGACGCAAAGATGAAGATTAACAGATAAAATTCAGGAGACAGACAAAGAAATATCCTTTACAATTCTTCTGTGAAGGTTTGATTGATGAGCAGACAGAGGTTCACTTTGTATTAAGTTACACTGCTGTTCTGTAACTCCGATGGAGTCAGGCAGTTTTGAAACTTGGTTAGTGTCTTCAGCCTGGAGAAAGGCAGAAACTAATATGGATATATCAATGTCAAGTATTCTGAGTTTTGTTATAACTTCTTGACCCCTACATTTTTGTCAGGTGAAATAAATGGCAATTAAGTCTGAAATATAATTGTAATGCAAAGTTGTGGTGTGATTTACTAATTCACATTTGATTAGGGCTGTTGTCGACTATAGAAATACTTGTTTGACTAAAGACATGCCGTGTGCATCAGTTAGTCAACTAAAAGGGGGCAAAGTCTCTCAAAACTATTCAGTATAATGGTTAACACATATTTAAAGTACTACTAAACCATGTAAAAAGGCAGCTTAAACTCACAATTCCCAAATCTGAAGCTATCTAGCACACTACATGCCTTCGCCTTTCTGCGGCGGTCCATAAAATTCTTATAATCCATAAAATAATCAGACGAATAATACACATTTCATTCGAAGACAAGACCAAAGGCATAGAGCCCTACATATGATCTATAGCTGTTTTAAATTCATTTGTCATTTGTTCAGTACTGCTATTGGTCATTGTTTAGTTGTTGTTTTTTACATTACATGTTTTTATCTGATTTAATGCACTGGACAGAGACATCTTTCACCCCTAAACTCCTGGTGGAGCGTTTGCATGACGTCAAGTATTGCTTTTATTTGCCTGGAATGTTCCACAGTACGGTATTAAACGTATCTATCTATCACTTTGAATTATTTTGTGTACAAATTGGCCTATAGATATTAACTTGCCTTGCAGATCTCCATGGAGACAAGCAAATGACACAAGCAGGCAAAGAAGTCAGATCTGTGGAGAGGCGACCCCCACTCACAATAAGAATACATGCTTTCTTTTTTTTCAACAATAAAACGTCTGTAATTGAATAAATAAAAGACAAACTTAATGTCATACTGTGTAACATTCTGGGCAAAACAATAGCGTCTGCATGGAGACAAGCAGGTGGCTGATTCTCTACCAGAAAGTTACACAGTGCACCTTTAAGAACATCTTTTGATAATTCCTTTCTAACATGTTTGTTTCGGGGAGAGCCCTCAGTCAACACCGAGCACGTCACCTGATCTCTTCAAGCAGTGAGTGATGATAAAATATAGACGATGATAAAGGACACCCCTGTCCAGTACTGTTCATATGGACCACCCCCCACCTCTCCTTCTGACCCCTAAGCTCCTCCCACTCGCCTCTTCAATGCTTTTTACCTGAGTATCTGTTACACAAGCCTGCTTTCACTTCAGCTTCATACGCACCGCAGCTGCTATGGAGTGCAGCAGACTAACACGCTACGCTAGCTGCTGGCTTCAAAGGGCCTGTGCATGTACTCAAAGACCCATGTGGTTTGATTAATAGCATTAGTGGAAAAAATGGTGCGCGAGAATTCCTGCTTTCAGATGGATCGGCCTTAAAACCCTATTGGAGACATGTGACCGTAAATACATAGAGTAAGTCCAGACACGGTTCAACACTGGAGAAGCTGTTGTGGATTTTTTTTTCTCCTTCTTGTCTGAACAGGAAATGCACTTTGACCTCAAATCCCTTGGAGAAGAGGGAATCCAAAAAGCAGCACTTCTGGAGACTCCAAACTTACTATGGTCTAAAGACATAATATGTTGTTAATGCTAATGTGTAAAGTTTAGTTAAAAAACAACTGGAGTACAGCTAAGCGTTGTCATGGTACTTAGATTTCGAACTTATAATTCACTCCTTTTTAGACAAAAGTTTGTTATATTCAAACACAAATTAACAGTACTTTCTTTCGTATTACCATTTGGAAGTAGAAGTTCTGCTCAAGACCTTTCATGAAACAGGAAACAGTAGGTTTTGCCCTTTTGTTTTTTTAATTGATCCTTGTTCAAATGAGTATCTAGTTTCAATACTGGTTTTAGTATAAATATGTATTGTACTGATACTTTTGACGACCCTAAAGCAATGATATCTCAACTGCCGTAAGAACAAATACTTACAAATGCTAAAGATATTTAGGGGAAGAAAATGAGTAAAAAGTCAAATGAAAGATATGAGTAAAATAATTTCTTGACATCCATTTAACTTGTTACTTTTTCTGACATAATCTTCCTTTTTCAGGTTTAGGACTACAACAAAAAGCGCATTGGCTTATGAACCACTCAACATGGATTACAATGAGTCAAGTGGAAATAAATAAAGAAACACACAAAAAACTCCTCTTCTCACCTCTAAAATATCTCAATTTGGACATTGACGCTTGTGTAAAAAGTTTAAAGGTCTTTTAAAATTGTGAAAGTTTGTTGTATAATCTCCCAAAGTCACACATTGCCCAAAGTACCAGTGAAACAGTCAATGATAAAACTCGAAATGCAGCTGAACCAAAGTGGGCGGTCCTATCTCTTTCACAATCTGTGGCCTTCAGACTGTTTAAATGACCTATAACAGAGAGCCCAGGCCTGATTCCTGTTTGCTCCATCTAAATACAGAGCAACGGCCTGAGAAAATAAGCACCAGAGGAATTTGCATAGAGGCCGCGGCATTTCAGCGACTCTGATAAGACAGAGGTAATTGGGCACGTTTGACTTTCCAAACAGCAGATTGTGAAACGCCACAACGGGGTCTTAACGTGGACAAATATGGATGAAAGGTTTCCAAAGAAAGAATGGGTTTGAGGGAGAAAAGAGCGTTTTTATATCATGTGATTTGGGAGCCAAACGATCGCTTTAACATAAATTAGGTAAAGTCAAGTATCGTCAAGCTAAGACAAGAAATATCAAGCACAACTCTCTCAGCAATAGATAAAAGATAGATCATACCAAAATGTTACTGAATGTAGTAAAAGTGTATTGGTGTGTAAAAAAAACTTACTTTGGGAAATACCAGGTCAATACCAGTTTTGATGCCATGATGGTAATAAAAACACTATTTTATAACACTAGATTATACATTTAAATTTTCAATGCAAAGTAAAAAAGTAAAAGTAGTGTCATTTATTTTACAATGTGACTTTTACTAGTTCTGATATAGATAGAGATATTTTCAAATGTCTCACGAAAGGTTGAATTTTGTCTATGGGTCTATTTGGATGGGTTTTGTTTCTTTTCAAGGAATAAAATAGCAGCATTTCAATAAGCTGCAAGCTTGGTCAATTCTGTGCATTTTTTACAGCTAGCAGCTCGGAAAGTGGAAAGTTGTGGGTTGTATGTTTTACATGTTTTATGAGTCTGACATCACTGAGCATGTTTAAAGTTTAAATATCCAATTATCCTGTTAGAGACCTGCTCCTTCTCCTGCTCAGGTAGTAAAACAGCTCTTTAAAGGTTAACTACTACCACCCAAACATATTAATACTATAGGTCAAACTAATCTCTTATTACCACAACTATAAATAATTGCTTAAAAAAATTTAATGCAACTTTAATGGCAGTGGGTTTTTTTTTGGTAAAAAAAAAAACAGAAAACCATATACACGTCTTTACAGGTCAGTGATATTATTTCAAATTCACAGTCCCAATGCCTGTTAAACATCTATGACTGAAACATTTCATATTAAAAGTCAAGTGACCAAACTGCAGTTCAGGCTCAATTCAGAGGTCTCTCGCTAATACAAATCTATCCAGTTACTGCAGAATGTTAAAAATGTTCTCACTGATTAAAATATGGACTGCATATTTTGCAAATTTGCCTTTTGAAGGTCAGAGTGATAATAGCTTGGTATTAGTTTTGCTGTTCATGATGACAAAACATGCATTTGCATAGCTTTTAACAAGAATATTCTGTGGGCGAATTTCTTGCCTGGTTAGAGATAATATCATGTTAACTGAAATGGAGCCACAAGATATGTTGCAAATTGCAAAACCTGCAATTATTTAAAGGAGCTGTACTTGATTTTAACTGTATTGAAACATGAAAAACAGAATTAGTTCATTTTAAAGTCTTTACAGCAGTCATGTTTCTCTCCCTTACCTAATATAGTCCAAGCATCCTAAATATTCACTGCGATGAGCTTGCCGTCCCGGGTAAAGCAGACAAACATTAGCATGCTAATGGCGCACTTTCTGCTTCTTGTTGAATAAACTGCTCTATAAATAGATGCGGATCTCATTTTCACTCGAATAGATGCTTTTGTAATATATCTGCACTGTAGCAAACCAGATTTTACTTTATTACATGCAGCTAATTCTATTTTACACATTTCAAAACAGTATAAATCAGGAAGTAACATATATTTTCTTTGCAAACAACAAATTGTCCTGTCTTATTATGTAAACAAAGTTAACCCTGTAGTTTAAACTTCTAACATGTTCTGAAAAGCATGTGATTCTTCATTCTTCTTTACTATTACTTAAGCAGATCTTCTCTTCAATAATCATGCTCCTCCTTTGAACAGAATACTAAATCAAAACATGAATCTCAAATTGAATAATAATGGCAATGCGTGTCAGTAAAATCGCAGTTTCCCCAAAATCGTCCAGACTTTAGTTGAAAGTTAAATACACTTCACGTCTTACTGGACATTTCCATGACTTAAATGAATGGAAATATTTTTAAAACGTATAGACAGTCATGTGGCTCTGTATTTGTAGGCGTGCCTTTGCATGATAATAACATTATTTCCATGTCCATCTTACTATGATTAGTCAAACTACCCACAAATAACAACACAAATACACAAACGTACTCTACTCAACACGTTTAACAAAAGCTCTTGACACATAAAGACCCAACATGCGGCACTGTTGGTTTCACTCTAGTGTCATCCGATCCACTGCTGTCACACCTCACCTCAAGAGGATAAGGAAAAGGTGGGTCTATTTAACTGCCACTGCCCCAGAACCACATGAAAGCAGCAGCGTGCACGGTCTACGCCTCAGAGACCTCCAGCTCTGCACCAAACACATCACACACAGCAGTCAGGACGGTAACACAGTGTTCCCGTAGTGTTCAGGAAAAAGCACCCAACTTTGACCGAGAATCAGCTTTTGAGCTTTGTGCTTCTTTGCAAAAAGCATGACAATTTAAGCGCAAAATAATGGGCCAACAGATTGTGATGGAAGCTAACTGACAAATGTTAATGAGGGGAAAAATGAGTAATGACCATATATGGAGATTTGTAAGCAGCAAGCATGCATCTTCATCTTTCAAAATATACATTATGTCCAGATATAGACTAATGGACCTACAGATTGTGAAGTTTACTGACAAATCTTCGTAGTTAGGAAATTGAATAGTCTGAAAAGGAAATAGCGTCAAGGTCTTTCAAACTCAATAACATTGTCAGGCTTATAGACACATTTTAAGGGACTATACCAGATTTTTTTCATGTGGAAGCACTTTATTTTCTACAAAAAATATCACAATAAACGATAATACTGAAACTATTGCCACTGACACAATAATCCTAAATCTTGTTAATTTTGACAAACCCTTTTCTAAATGTACAATATTGTAAAAAATATATATATATTTTATGAGTAGTTAAAGTTGCTTTTTTGACCATTTACAGCACCAAAGCTTACCGTACAACAACAAAAACAGAGTAGTGGAAATAAACATTGACATCTAAAAAATATCCGTCCTTCTTTTATTTATTGAACGATAAGTGGATTGAGTAATTATCGTGATAGGCCAACTTTCTTGACAATGCATACGTTGGTTTCAAATGTGAAGTCTTGATGATGAAGTCACACACGCCTCCATCTAGGGCTGGGCTGATTTGGTGATGAAAATCAAATTGTCATCTCATTCCTGTCACAATCTGCTTTTTGATAAAATCGTCATATCGTGAGTCACTACTGGTTTTCTTGCAAAGACACATTTTTCCCGATACACACCTCGTATTTGTCAGCCACATCATGCAATCAAGTGTGAACATTCAGAAGACTTTAGTTACATCTTTAAGGCAATATAAAGATTCTTAAAGTGCATATGATGAGTCACTTCATTAAAACACAATTAAGATCATTACATGTAAGTTTTTCCTACAAATTCTACCAATTTTATCCCAGTTTGGACATTTTTTAGGTTTATAATTTTACTTCCTGGTTGTAAATGATGACATCACACTAGGAAATTCTTTAACTGTTACCTAGCACCGGTCCCAAACTCCTCTAATGTCACGGAAATTATTATTTGACAAATAAAACGATATATGAAAACTGTATTTTGTTGGATTCATGTTAAAAAATGTGTAACGAAAGAGTAAATTGTGGCAACCGTTTTGATACTAGTGTGATGTCATCATGTTTTCGAGCTCTGTTCTACTGTAACTTCTGTAATTTCTTTTATACACAGACTGTCTCTTGATTGGAGTAAAACTATAATTTACATTTATAACAAGTGTAATGTCTCAAAATTAAGTCAAAATTAGAAAATCATGAAAACCTGTCATGTGCACTTTAAGTTTAAATGGATAGTGATAAAATCGAAATTGTGATCTGGCTCATTTTTTACCTCTTTATTAAAACATTATGGACTAAAAGAATCTTGTGATGTCATCTGAACACAAGCAACAAGAAAACATTGCCGGCAGTTTTCATTATCAGAAGATTAGTTTGACTGATGCTAAACCAAAACAGTAACTTGAAATTTCCATGATGCAACGCTGCTTCTAGTTAATCTTTATCTGTGACTGGTGCTGACATGAGCGAACTGTATGTGCAACATCATCATGACCCAGTCCCACAGTTTACACAGAGGCTGACGCACAATCATGGTTTATGTAGTGCAAAGACACTTCAGCACATAGCGCCTCGGTGAGAAAGAGAAGGGGGGAAACTGGCTTCAACGTACCGCTATTTGCTGCTACGCGAGGCGGTGCATCATGGGAGGAATGTGATGACAGGAAGTAAACGTTGAAGTGGACAGTGTTGTTCAATGGGCCAGGGGTGACTCTTTTGTGTAGCATTGTGTGGTATTGTACGTCAAGCATTGTGCGACTGGCTGCAAAGTCAGGAAATGTTATATCGGTTTGAGCGGCGCATTACACAGTGTTTTTTAGTGTTGACTCAGTTTCCTGAATATTTGACGGCTTCTAACTGTCTGAGCTCTGAGAACACAGCTGTAAAGTGTCACTACGTCCAGACTAATCTATTTTAAAGATGTTGCAGCATATTGTGCAAGTGTGTCATTTAAAATGGACTGAGGGAAGTGTAATGAATGGAAAATGTTGTAATTTATTTAGTGGTCATTTCCTGTGCTATATATACCTGGGGATGTTATGATATTAAATTTTAGTGTTAGGATTATTGTGCAAAAAAAATAAAAACACCACAATTTAACAATTATTCACAATTACTGAGGACATGACCAAATGTTACCACTTTTATGAAATCAAACTTTCTGAATGGCAAAATAAAGTTAACGTGCCAAAAACAGTCAGATGAAAGAAGTTAATTACATTAAGAAGTCTTTTATGGACAGTAGATTGGTTTAAAAAGACAAATGTTTTCTTCTAAACGTGTCATGATTATTACTTTTTAGTTCTTATGATTATATCAGAATTATCAATTAACCAAATAATCCTGACACTGGTTTGTACCAAGATAGAAGCAGCAAGAATAATAATATATATAATATAGAATAATATCCCTCCTGACAAATGAGAAGACTGAATGTAAAAAGCCCTGTTGGTGCTTGCACTTTTAATGTGTTGCACACAATACAGCTTTAGACATCCAACAATTTCACTTCCTTCCTCACATACTTGCATCATAGTTGCTTTACTTATTACAGAATAGTATTGCAACACACTGTAGTTTTTTGCACTTTGCTGCAACATGTCAGCCATGTCAACCAACAGCCAGACAGAGAATATTGTATTTAAAAAAAGCTTCTAAGTTTATTTTGAACCGACTGGTGAGATGTATGTAGCTTTGAGGACTTGGGCCCCCCAACTGGACGCCATAACTAAATACATAAACCAACCACATGATCAATGTTAGGCCTGTCCTAAGCCTTCATTAAAAAAAAAAAAAATAATATATCATTATACATATTATGCAGCATCAACAGCCATAGACCCAGACAACTGTAAGATCATTAGATGTGGTGGTCTTATAATTGAAGAAACCAGGAGTAAACTAGGGCTAACCAAGTCTAGGAATGTGAAGATTATTCAGTGAATCGATAATCGTGATTACACAGGTCACAAAATAATCAAAAGTACTAAAAACTAGTCACTGTGACTATTTCAGAGGCAAAATTAAGTCATTTCAAATAAATCTGAGCTTGATAAAAATTACACTTAAATCTATAGTGCAATTTGATTTCATGAAACTGGTCAAATACTATTGCAACAATAATGTATAAGAATGAAAGGGATTACCGTAACATTAAAATGTGATATTGCAACATCATAACCAAGTCTAAAGCTACTCTATTAGCAGAGCAAAGCCAGGGATAAAACTCTTGTACTAAATGGGAAGTAGATTTGTCAAATACTAATTGATACTAAAACTAGAATCAAAACTATGGATACTTGTTTGAAGAAGTATCGACACTGAAGGAAATGACATAAACAGGACATTTCCTGAATAGTTTTATGATCTTGATCTATAGCTTTTTAGAACTAGTAGTAAAGAAAATTCTATTAAAATACTATTATTTTGTGTTTACAATTAAATTGTATTGTCCAAAAAAGATCATGTTTATATTATGATTGTGGTATCAAAATCAGTATTGAGTATTGAGTCTTTTGCTTGAGCTTGAAATGTTTGTATCGTGACAACAGTACAAAGAAGTCTGATAATCACCAGTGTCACCTGTTTCACACTGGGAAAAACACTGCTATTGACATATAATAAAAGCATATTTACAGGGAGGGGTCCTGTCTGTCTGTTTGCTCTCCTAGATTTAACCTGTGTCTCCTTATCTCAGAGCAGAGGTGCAGAGTCGGCCCTGGGGAATGTGGGTGTGTGATGGGAGGGATGGGAACTACTCAGAGCTTTGGGGTGTGGGACACAGGAAGTGGGAGGTTTAACAGACCAAGGTGCTTCTGCTCTGCCCTTATATGGTCTTATGGACAGATGGAGTCATCACCTGCAACTCCACCTTAAATGCTTGGAAAGGGCAGATGCATTTTCAGTTCCTGATCTATAAACGCATAAAGATATGAACACCACGTTTATCTAATATACAATACACGAAATACAAACTGCTCCTGTTACAACTGTCAGACTTTTTCCTTGTTCCTTCAGTGTAATGGTGAACTGTCTCAACTTTGGCCCATAAATGACTGAAATAAGTAATAACTAATTTAATAATTGAAAAAACGTTTATGCCCAGGTCTTCAAAACATGAAGATGAGCTGAGAAAAAAGGCTTTATGACTCAGACAAAGCAGTAATTACCCCAAATTGACACAAGAATCTAAACTGTGTGTTTTTCTCAGTTTCCTCAATCTCTTTTGCTTCAACTCAAACTCAAAAATGGTATGAAATCTGAAATTCACAGGCCTTTTGCGTTCTAAACATCTAAATGACTAGTAGTTAGTTGCTGCTCAACAACCGTATGAATCATTTTCAACTTGGCTTTATAGAGTTTTAAATGTTTTTTCCAACATATCATCTTTTACAGACTGAGTAAGTTTAACATTTTAAAAACGCTTAACCCTACATCATCTTGAAAAGTAGTCTGAGTACAGAGAATAGTACAGCGTCTCTTCTTTGTAATCGGAGTGGAATTTAAATGTCATATAATCATGAGCCATTTTCAATAGCTGTCCCAAACCTGTAGCACAGAAACACCTGGCTTTCCAAAGACATTTAGATGGTGAGATAAGACCGTCACAAGCTCGTCTTCTACACCCAACGGTCACGTCTAGGCTTGTGCTGGACTGCAAATATTTCATACACTCCCAGACACGCGATGAACCAAGATTACTAAACAACCTCTTACAACATGCTCTGGTAGCCTGCTCTCGCCTGCTTCGGGAGGTCCTGTGTTGTTCGATGCAAATGGTTTCAAAGCTACATTTCAGAGGGTCTCAAATGGTGACGGTAAACAGACTATTCTCTTGGTCTCTTGTACCGGTCTTTCAATCATTCTGTCGACTTGCCTGGTCATGCTTTTTCCTGTTTAGACCTGTTTACTCTTGGGTTTCTGCTTATTATTCCTGATTTAGTTCTGAATAAGTCCAGCTTTAGCCTCATTTAGAGTAAGTGTAAGGTGGCAGGGACGTAACAAAAACACAATGTAACCTGTACTGCATTTATTGGTGTTAGCAGGTTTTGTTGGTTTGCTTTAGACAGACTTCAGACCTTCAAAAGCAAATAAATCCATAGCCTGCAGACTACACAGTTCCTGAAACATGAGCCCTGCCAATGGGAAATGTTATTTCATACCAGAGAAAAGTGGAGCATGTTGTTTAGACGTTGATGTTTATCACTGCAAATATGAAAGACAATATGAAGAGAATGCACCACTTTAAGGTTGACAGAGGACACTTTGCATTGAAAAACACATCTGGATAAGAGAAGTCTACTTTTGAAGGTTATGTAACGTTTCTATTATCTATAGCAAGAGTCAAACCATTTATTTTTGTAAACAGCAAAAATCAATCATGACCTCAATCCACCTGCAAATAGCACTAGATCACTAGGTTGCCATTTTTGTATTCTTAAGTGATTCTCAAATAAAACAATAGACTCAAACAGAATTGTACAGAGAATAAATCATTATGCATTGCTTTATTTAGGTAAAATTGTGTGAAATTAAATGATGAATACTTTTTAAGGTTTGGTACGAGTCCGGCCTGTTTTCTAGACTGAAACTGATTAGAAAACCTGAAGGTTCGACACTGAAACAGAACTGAATACACAAAGACAACTGAAGAAACATAACCAGCAAGTTATGTTAGGTCCATTAGGTCTTTATGTTTTAAAAATAAGTTTAGGATTCATAAAGTCGTGTCATCCCCTGACTAGTCTTTTCTGACAATTAGAATCCTAAACTTTAAGTCTGTCCGACAAACAGTGCATGCAATGTATGTCATTTCTACTGCCACACATTTTACAGGGGGAGCCTCAGACATTGTCCATCTGGTCTTTAGATGCCTGAGCCACAGTCATAGTAGAACCAGCTTAACCTCCTCTAAGACACAGATTCATTAGTTCAAAAACATTAGCGTAACTATATGATGATCA
Source organism: Rhinogobius similis (assembly GCA_019453435.1). Lineage (NCBI taxonomy): Eukaryota > Metazoa > Chordata > Actinopteri > Gobiiformes > Gobiidae > Rhinogobius > Rhinogobius similis. Next base: position 12,209,587 of record CM033638.1, read on the forward strand.
GTTACCAATAGTTTTTCTCAATGGGGAGCCACATAAAAGCCTGAGGTTTATCTGCTGATCTCTCTAAGCTCCAGGAGTAAAGGGTGTGGATCGGGCTGCGGGCCTTGAAGCTGAGCCCAGAGGGAGCTTGTGTGTCGGGGGATAGACTGGGTGACATCTGAGCTTTTATCACTGATGATGGAGCCATTCAGTTTCAAAAACAAGTGATAGGAGTAGGACAGTGTTTCTAGTTTTCACCTCAGGAAGGAATCATCTTTTGTAGACTGAAAATCAAGTCTGTTGTCAAAACTAAACTTGGTCCAACTATCAATTAAGCTAAGTTAAGATAAGATGAGATAAGACGAGATAAGAAAGATAACAGAAGCTTTATTTGTCCTACAATGGGGAAATTCCAGACTAAATCCAAAACCCTTAAGTATATCAATAGAAGAAGCACATGGCACATCCATTACAACAGAAACAGCACAAAAATACTATTATTCATTTTGTGCGTATGTTCTGTTTTTATAACAAGCCAGTGTCATTTTTGTGCCAGCACCAAGCCAAAATTAAAAATAAATAGGAGCACTTTGTTTGGAAGGGGACCTGATGTAAATTACCCCAAAAAATCTGTTTAATGTTTTGATTATATAAAATTGTTCCCTATTTAACAGTGTCATACTGAAACTTCATACTTAATTTCAATGGTAAGGCTTGATAGACAGTTAGAGACCAATTTAAATACAAAAATTATAATTAAAACGCGTATTTTTAAACAATAGAATGTAAATTGTGACACAAAATACTAGCTTCATTATTATTACCATGGGGACAAGTTCGGATAAAGGTCCAATGCTGTCCTATTTATGAGACTTTTTTTTTTCAGAATTGATACTTTTTTTGTAACTAGTTTTAGTTTTGGTTAGAATAACATTTTGATACCTCTGATAGTCGAATTGAATGAATGAAATAATGTGTGTGTATGTCACAAACTGGCCCTTGCCCCGGCTGTTCTTGGGCCCATAGTTTGTCACTGGGACAGGCTTTATTTCCACAAAATGCCAAACGAGGATTACTGTAAAAAGAATGGATGAATACACACATTTCAAACATGCAGATGAAATTCCGTCACCATCATATTTCTGAAGGGTCATGTTGCCACAACCACTGTACTTTCTCCGTCAGTCGCTGACCAGTGCAGCGTAAGCAGTGACAGCCACACCTGACCGCAGCCCTGCATACCTTCTGCGTGTTTCCCTGTTATTTGCTTTGGGCCCGGTAGCAGTCTGACGATGACATAATCCAGGAAACTAGAGCTTTTTCAGAGCAGGGCAGAAAACTGTGAGGGGAATAAAGTTTTTCCAGCAGCGGCAGCAGCTCAGCACATGAGAGGGGCTGATTATTACCATTTTTGGGCACGCTCGCTCCCATACAAGCCCTGCCCTAACCACAGAGCTTACTCAGATTCCACTGCAACTTTTTCTTCCCTCCTATTTTTCAAACTACAGAAGCAACGTGAACAGCATCACTGGAAATATGTGTGTGTCTTTAAATACTTTTCAATTGTATGAAATTAGATTGAACTAGCACTGAACCAGGACAAAATAAAGACAAGTTCGCCTCACTGGAAATATGTGTGACTTTAACTACTTTTCAACTGTGTAAAAATGAGTTTCACCCAGAACTAAAGCAGGACAAAATAAAGACATACTTGCCTGGTTAATGCAAAAGAACCAGAACTACCAGGTCTGCATGTGATAAAGCAAGTCTAAACCAGCTACTAACCATGACTCAGATTGAAACCAGTTCCAGCCCAAGTCCATACAGAACTAAGCCTGCCGGACTACAACAGGTCCAAAACAGGAGAGCAGTCAAATGGACACTAAACCATAACTGGGTCATACAAAACTACAAAATACTCCTTGGTACCAGAGTATAAAACCACCCCTTAGTCTTAGAACCACTGCTGTAGATGACCCGGTAGATTTACTATGAGAATTTGCATAGGAGGACACTGGCTAACTTTAGGGTTGCCCAGACAGCTCTTAAAATCACCCACATTCAGCCCGTGCCAAGAACCACATGTTGCAGGGGAAGAAGAACGCACAAAACTTGGCGCCTTAACAGTGCAAATTAGTAACAGACAAACTTCCACCCCCCTCGTGCTTTGTCTTTACGCACAGAGACCATAGTAAACCCGGTCTAATCCGCGCCCCATCATAAGAATAAGCCATATGACAGGCCGCCGGGCTCCGTCCAAGCGCATGTCTGACATCTGTTGCTTGGGAAAGGTGGGCAGCTTTAATTGCCTTCCTGCCCCCCGTCTCTCCTCCCTCGTCTTGCCCCGTTGCCGCAGAGATAATGGGGAGGTGGGCCTCGCGTAATTACGGCTACAGGACGTTTCATAAAGGCATACAGGATGTGTGCAAGTGTCTCCAAGGGCTAATTTCACGAGCGTTGGAAAAGTTTGATAGCAGCCTTTTGCGCGCAATAATGATCGGTAATGCGCAAAAACGCACGGGTTCACATCCAAATTCCAGTCTCTCCCTTAGTCTATGGTAGTGATATGACTTCCTGTTTCCATAGTCGTCCAGGTTATGCCTTATTCCAAGCATCTGGACTTAGTTTGTACGCTACTATCCACCGCTATAGAAGTTGCACTGGATTACTTCCTGATAGTGAAACGATTACCCGTTTAGGACGAGCTGCACGCGCCACATCCGCACCTTAATAGTGACTTTGGGCTTACCTTTCGCTGCTGCTTCTCCCATGCAGGATCCAAGAGCAGATCGCGGTCCCAGTCGTCCTCTTGGTGCCTGTAATCATTGTCTTCCTCGTAGGGATCCATAGTATTGTGTTTCGGAAAGCTTGTAGTCGGGGTAAAAAGAGTTTATGGATGTCCGCTGCCGGGTCCAGGCGAGGTGATGTTACAGCTGTAGCCTATAGCCAATGTGTAGACTCTCCTCCGCGCATTCAAGACGCTCTGACTGGCTGAAATGTACGGTCCACCCCCGGCTTCCCTCTCTCACTAACTCGCTCACTCTAGCTGCGTTTGCCTTTCCAACTATGCCTCGTATTTCTTCCGCTATTTGTCTAGTTCTCCGTCCGCAGGGCTACTCAGCAGTAAGGCAGGCGCGTAAAAGGAGGCAGGTCCACACAAGCAAAAACTTTGCCTCAGACAAATTGAATCGATAACTGAATCCACGCTCTGATTGGACGGTGCTGGAGGCAAAGTCCCGCCTCCTTGACGTGCATTGGTTGACTGTGCTGTCACCTCGGAGGCTTTATATCCAAGGTTGAGTGCGTGGCTTGACTGATCCAACCACTCCAAGACTCTGACGGTAATTAGCCCGCAATAACAACAAGGCGCCTGTAATGAACGGACACTCCCTGATTCATTTGAGAGTTAAAACCTTTACAGACAGAATGGAAAAAGTCAAAACAAAAGAGTAGGCGGGAGAAACACTCCTATTGTCTTGAACCATCCTACTTATATTTTATCCTATAGTTATTATAAAACACTCTGAAGAAAACAATGTCATTGTCACTGTCAATCAAATGGCAATAGTTTCTATAATAGTTTCTATAAACCTCTGACTGACAATAAAAGAGCAACGCCCACAGAACAGAGGTGTTGGTAGTTTCTATGCGTAGTTTAAAATTCCCATATAATAAATATGTATGAGCTTTTTTATTTATTATATAACAGGCTAAATGGGCAGTGATGTGATGAGTCATTAAACCTGGTGTATTCAACACATATGTCTAATAATCACAGTTAATGTGACACCAGTTAATTTTCGGCATGATTTCAGTCACCTGTGATTCCATGGAAATAGAAAGTTAAACTCATACTTCAGAATATTTGTTCCATGCCATACTGTAGATTATTATAGGTAAAGGAATATAGGAGACACAAGTTTTTATATATTTTAAGTTCAATAAAAAACTTTATTTTAATGTATTTTATTGTATCTTATTTTATATTTTGGCAATAAAATGGGTCTTTAACACTCTCTCAATATATATAACTATAATGAATTGATATAACTCAGCTTTGTAGATTGATAGTGTCTGATGCTGTATTGTTCTTGTACCTCTGAAAACAGTCATTAATCTCACACATATATAATAACACACATCTCTGATCTCTGTGCTGTCACCTCACACTGTAAATCTCCCCTGATTCCCACACACTTGAGCTGAGCACTCCTTTTTGAATGGGCTGTTCTGTCCAAACCACTTAGACGTAACCCCTGTGCAGCTTTCATTTGCACATAACTGTCAATGGGGGAGAAAGGTGAGTCCAGGCGTGGGTCAGATAAACATCAGGGAGCCGGTGCAGGTCTGGGAGCCTTGTAAGGTAAACTGTGCAGAATGTCACACAGCCCGGAGAGGACGGAGCTGAAGGGATCGCCCCAACTGAAGTTATAGGGAAGTGCAGTCTCTCCTTATATGGGCAAAGCTCTGAGTGCAAGCCGAAATGTTTGGGAAGGTGATGTCACATACAGAGAGAGCGGGGTAAACCACCATGCAGGACTAAACAGGAGCTAAACCAGAACTAAACCACACCTGAACTATCAGGACAAAACCAGGACCTCTGCCTAAACTACTAACACTACCAATCATAGCAGGCTTTAAAACAAAGTCAGACCAGGACGAAAAGCTCTAAAATTCCTACACATTTACACCAGAAGGTTGTTCCATCAAAAGCATCCTTGGCAGCCCTTCTACAGATATAAAAGTAAATTGTAAAAGGCAGCAGAACTGAGATACAGCCTTTTTCCATTAGTGGATTAGCATAAGTTCATTAAGCTGATTCATGCCTTTGAACAAGAGGGACTTATTAAAGTTTAATTCAGGCTCCACCTGGTAAAACGCTTTTCTGCAGTGTTACCTAATGCTAAATAAATATGTGAATTAATCCTCCATCAATAATGTATAAATTAAAAAGCTTTATTTTGCTTTTGGTAAAGCTCATGGTGTCATAATCACAGTCTTCGTGAGAGACATTTCAAAAAACAACCAAAATGAGCTGAACATTTGTGAGTGATTACTGCAAAGTGTGGGAGTCATGTAACAGATTTTATGTTTAAAAGCTTAACATGGGCTGGTTTACTGAGCTGAACCACATTAATACAGACACATTCATAAAGGTGGGAGACGTGCCTTGCTTATGGACACAACAGCAGCCAAATACAGTGCCAGAGAACCTTTCAGTTTGTGTGAGAATGGCTTTACCAACTGTTTCAAACCCTCACCGACTGACCAATAATATGCGCTTGGCTTTTGACGATAAAAAGAAAATTCTGAGTTACTTTTAGATGAGAAAAGCAGTTACCAAAGCTGGACCCCCACAGTGCAGTTACAGGGGCTGTAAATGGCCGTTTGACAAGGGGCTAATTTCCTCCGCAGCAGATGATCGCCTGTTAAATGCTTCAGTTAACTGATTATAATTAACCACTCAGATGGGTATAATTCTCTGGTGGCACGCTCCAAGACTCCACACTGTGATTCAGGCAAAACTTGTATGGCAACAAGAAGCTCACTGTTGGTTTGCGTTTCAACTTGTGGCACAGGTTACACAGGAGGACAGTGTAATTTGGAGACTTTGGTGCATTTAATCATTGGTAATATCATCGTTTCTTTACCCGGATATTTACTTTTATTTGTTCAAGTTTGTGATCTGTTTTAATCGTCGTTAAATTCTGAAGATATTTTCAGTTTTGGGTTAAATCTGTTGTAGTTTAGCTCTGGTTTAATCAAGTGCAGTTGTGTTTGAATTCTGTCAAGTTTAATTGGACTATGCTTTGATTTCTGTTCAGTACAATAATGATATAAATTCTCCTTTAAAAGCTCTTTACTCAGGTGGCACTTGGACTGCATCGCTGTGTGGTTCATGTGAAGAGCTGCAGCGCTGGACTCTGGCCGCGTCCCAAACTATGCCAGTGATGTTTGGAGGGGAATTCTTAAATACCAGGGCTCTGCGCTAAAGCTATGGCCCATGTATGGGATCTTAACCAGGGTAATCCTGCTGGGTTTAGGGAGGTTGAGAAAAGTATTTGTGTCTAAAGTTAATAAAAAGCCAACAAAGAATGTCCAATAATAAGACACATGTCCAAAAATGCGAACAAAAACAGTTTATCTTTCATTTTGTCTAATCTTTAACTTATAGACAAACTGTAACTGGTGGAGGATTCCTGTTTCTATAGAGATTCTATTACATTCATCTCCTTGAAGACAAATAGGGTTACAGATCAGTTCTGTGGAGAGGCGACCCCAACTTACAAGTGGCTTTTGAGCACCTCTAATTAAATAAATGTAGACAGATGCGTTTAATGCCAAAGTATATGAAGTATAAAGCAATAACATCTCCAAGTCGACCAAACTGTATGCCAAGAAATTATAAAATGTTAGACAAACTACAGTATATTATATAATTCAAACAGCTTAAACACACATAAACAAAAGGGCTTTTCAGTGTGATCCAACTATTTCCACCACAATAATTAACTTAAAGGAGCTATATAATGCAGGAAGTTAATATTGAAATACAACATAAGTAGATCATTTTGTTCATTGTACACTTTAATATTCATCAAAACGTCTTAGTAAAACAGGTTCATTGACTTCCTGTTCGAATCTGTAGAACAGATAAGCCCCGCCTCATCACAGTGACATTTCACAAGCAAGCAGCAGATTTCTGAGCACTCAAGCCTCCGATTTTGCATAATATGTCCCATTCAAACTGCAAAACAAATCATTAAATTGTGTCAAGAACCTTGTGATTGGGAATCCAAACTAACATGTGATTTTTGCTCTCTGGGCCCAGGCATTAGCTGCGGTGGTGGCCCCTCCCATGTTCCACTGAACTGCAGCCTGCTAATCCCAGACCTGCTCCAGTGGCAGTGCTCAAAGCTGTGGTTGTCCCGCGCCCCTCCCACTTTAAATGTGGGCTAGAGGGGTGTTTACTGCTGTTAACCCTGCCTGGATAAATACTGATAGAAAGGTCCATTGTGCACCAGCTCCAGCTAATGACCGCTGCTGCCTGGCCACATTTTCAACAATACCACTGTGTTCTTAAGAAACACAGGGATACAAATGGAACTGGTGGTGGATATAAAGCTGTGGATGTCTGAAAAGCTGACGGCAGCGAGCAATTAATCATCGCAGCATATGCAAGTCAGCCGGGACACTTCACTTTTAATATTGACAAACAACCAACATCCACAACATAACGACGTCAAACTGTAACTGAAATGGACTTAATGCAGGCCCCACACTCATACGTCTTCGGGAAATTGAGTTTCTTGTTGCTGTCTTGTCGCTGGATAAAAAACTTTTGAGCTGCAATTATAAGATCATCAGTCATCACACGTTTCCTCCTTAACACAGCAACCTTGAGGATGAAAATATCAATTATTTATTTCAGGGACAGAGCGTATTAATGGACATCGGTAACAGTTGCAGTGTAAATGTGACAGATTACAGCAAATATGCAAGTTTCCATCTGATGTCCCTTGGCAGATAACACAGACAACAAAAAGTTACAAAAAGATAACGTAGAGAGAAAGATATATATTATTAATTAATTTATTTAAAGGCACAGTATGTAACTTTCTGTAGGTGGATAATCAGTGTAATAAAACAATTAATGAAGTTACTGTGCCTTTAATTAAGATGTGTGTGAGTGCTAATTCTGGATTTCCTTCAACATTATTATGGTACAAGTCTGATTCAAAAGGCTTACATTAACTCTTTGCTTCTTTTCATTTGCTCATGAAAATGTTTGGACATTTAGTCAAAATGTTAGCTCTCATTAATCATAATCATATGTTGATAGAAATGGATGAAAAGATTAACTAAAAAAAAAACACTGTCCATTTCCAGTGCTTAAATAAAAGGCCAAAGCTGAAGAGATGATAATGTTACGCCTGGTTTATACACAAGATCTCATTTGAAAGTGCCTGTCCCGGCGCAGCAATGGGGTGAAATGAAGGGTGTCTACTTCCTGAAGATAAGTGGTGACCGCAAACTGGACCAAATAGGAAAGAGCGCGGACAACAGAGGAGCGCAAATGTCTCGATAACCCCTTTTTACTGCACGCCTGCCAAACTTCACATCAGCAACACACTCTGCCAACTGGAGGGAGGCGTGATGCCATTTGCTCCTTTTGTTATGGTTCTTAACAAAAAGCCGGGCTGCCCTGTGGTCCAGAGAGAGGGAGAGGAGCAGACACGAGTTAGTTGCAGACTCAGATGATGTAATGAACTCCCTGGACAATCGCCGCTGTGTTGGAGATTTGAATGGGAGCTCAATAAAAAGTTACTGGGCTATTTGAGGATTGAATAGGCATTACTATATTGAGTGTATTAAAAGGGTCATGGTATTTAGCCAATTCTTTTGTCTGACTTTTCGAAACCTTACTCACTATAGGTAAAGTGTTAATTAAGGTAATGAAATGCAATTAAATAGTGAAATGAATATAATCAAGAACAAGCAACAACAAAACAACTCAGAATGACATGAATTAAGTCCTCCCTTTGCCTTCATTTTATTGTTTCAAAGCAAATATTTGAGATTAATCTACATAAAGTAAAGGGAAAAAATAAATGCTGACCTTTATTAGTTAGAGATAGTATGTCTACCTTTTATACTTGCTTAATGGTTTATTTTACTACATTTGCACAGCATATTTTTAATGCTGGCAAAAGATTTTTTAGTTAAAACAATAGTGCATTCCTCCAGTCGGAAAATTGCTTCAGGTCAAGGCCAAATGAGCAGAATTTCTCTTACCGCTACCATGGCAACCAGCACCAAATCCACCATCATTTTGGGGTTTTCTAACCATTAGTTCTGTCAAAAAACATATGTCAAAATGAGAAAACCCATTAACCACAATGAGGGGGGAAGCCCGAGGAAAAAGACACACATTAACAAGGGAACAAATGATTCTTTAATTGCATGAAAACAAAAAAGCAGTTACCCAGAAGGCCTGGATAATGGAGGGAGAACACTACATTGCAGTGAAGCATCCGGTTTGAACAAATGGTGCTGCTTTTTAGGATATTTGAGGAGACATTTTACACGGTCCATTGTACATGAAGAGCCCGAAGCCGCGAGAGATCGTTTAGAAAAATAAAAATAAGTTCAGATCCAATTTAAGCTTGGCGTTAAATGTTTCAAATCAAAGAGCAGGAAAGCAGTAGTCCTCTGTACCAGCCTTTTCTTGTGTTAGTTTGCTCCAAAATCAAGGGTGGAGCTACAAATTCAGCGTGGGAAGAAAAACACAATGAAATCAAAAACTCACTTAAAATACCTCTGTTATCAACAATATTTTTACAATTCCACAATTTTAATTTCATGTCAGTTTAACCTGTCAATTTGTTCTGCAACAAAAATCATCACTTCTTTTCCTTCTCTTGCTCACACGCAGTTCAGACTACAACCCAAATTCAAAGTTGTATAAACAATAGAAAAAAACACTTTGAAATCTTAAGCGTTTCAGTCTTCTTGTCGATGAAAAATAATTATGTTTTGAGTTTTTTCTCAGAAGAGGTGGACTCGCCTTCTTCCACGTGAGTTCTTTTTAAGTTGCTGTGCGTCTTTGAACGGGAAAGTCCTACCTCCTCGTCTGAATCGGAGGACACTTGCGACACAGTTCGGTGCCGGCCGTTCAGTCCTGGACTAAGCCTGTTGGCCTGCGAGTTACTACTGCCCATATCAGAGTTAGAACAGTCTAACGCCTCAGTCCTTAACTCTTCGTCTTGATTTGTCCTGTCATCCACTTCCTCTCGCTCCAGACTCCCTTGGGACATGACTGGACTGGGACACACGAAATCCGAAGGGCTCAGGCATTTCTCCTCGTCTCCCTTCCGTGCTTTCACTTCCAAGTTTTCCTCATTTGAAGTGGAAGAGGAGAGGTCATCGATAGAGATAGAAGGGTAGCTGCAGGAGTCTAAGGCTGAAAACAGCGATTGTACCGATTCGGGGCGATCTCCAGCTCTAGATACGACGTTCATTCTTCTCCTTCGCATGACATTACGCCTCCGGACTGCACTACGCCGCTCCTCGTCATCGCTGCTCGAACTCGAAGTGGACGAAGAGGAAGATGAGGCGCCGGCGGGTAAAGATGGAGAGGACGATGGACTGGACAACGTGGAATTCTCTCTGGGACTCGGGGATCTCGGCCGGGGCATTGGGTCCAACCAAAACTCACTGGAATCGGAGTCTTCATTGACTAGAAATGAGGACTGTGGTCTCTGGTTCCTGCCCCGCCGCCTTTTGCGCTCCTCACCTTCGCCATCAGAAACATCCGGAGCCGCCAGGGAAGAAGACGAGGAGTTATCTGAATCACTGTTTTGGACGGTCGGAGGGGCAGGCGTGGCGGGAGTGGTCCTGGCAGAGCGGCGCCCTCTAGCGTGAAGCTGCATTATTGCCTCCTCGCTTAAGTCGCTGTCTGAATCAGAGCTCCAGCCCTCGATCTCTCGTCGGACCAGGGAGTCGAAGAAGGCCATCATGCGGGGGTCCTCCTGGATGGACTGGGACACGTAGTCGTGGGACAGGCCGCTGCCGCTGTTCAGCACCAGACTGATGTACTCCTCGTGAGTGTAAAGGCTGCGGGACGAGTCCTCCACGCGCCCATCAAGGTCCCCTAGACTGTCAGGCTGCTGGTAAGGGCTCCACAGCTAAAACAGACAAAGAAAAAAGGACATCTTTAATGAATAAAAAGAAATGGGTGGGACAAGGTAAATACATATGTCCAAAATGTAACTTTGATAAATGTTGCAATTATGTTGTTGAATGTGAAAAGTAGAACTGCAATTAGCAATTATAAAGACTGTTATGTCAATTTTCCTCTCTTATCTTATCCTATCTTCAACCTTCTTACCCTGTAGTTTAGACTAGAGTGGCAACGATTAATCGACTAATTGTGACTAGTCGACTATAAGCGTAGTCGTATTTTAATTGTTATCTGGACGATACACTCTGAAACACATTAGAAAATATTTTTTTTTACAACAAAGGCAACAGAATTCTTAAATCAAAATGTCAAAAAAAGAATAAACAATTGTCTATTTTAATCAATACATATTATTTGTAAATATTCTCCATCTCGAAACCCTTTGTCACCATATTTCAACCTTTGTTTGGTTGATAATATAATTTGAAAGTCTCAGCGTACAATATTAATCTTTAACTCTTTAAGTTAACCAATTGAAAAAAAATAAAAAATACTGCTGACTAGTCAAGTACTAAAATAATCATTAGTAACATACCTTGATTAGATTTGTACATAAATGTAACCAATTGAAAAAAAAAAAAAAAATACTGCTGACTAGTCAAGCACTAAAATAATCATTAGTAACATACCTTGATTAGATTTGTACATAAATGTTCTGAACTCATATATTTTTGTCTGTTTTGTTTATTAGCAGAAAGCCCTCAGACATGTTTAAATTCACTCAAGAACATGACAAAGGAGAGTGGAAACAGGCCACGGTTTGATAGCATCTTTCAGATCAGAACAGCTGGGTATATATCATCTTTCACTGCATACAGCAAAACGCACAGAACAGAGCTACTGTTACCGAGAGACTGCAAAACACTGATGTCGGCCATCTTTGATCAGACGCTTTTGTAATTTTAATATTGGTAGAATAGGAGACAAAATATTCATCAGTTAAAGCCTGTATCCAGTTATTAAAAATAAACAATACAGAATCTAAAAACAAGCTGAACACAAAATTGATTACACAAAATATAACTTTATGCTTGTAGTATTCTCAAAGAGATAAAAGTAACCATGTGTAGTCTGTATAATCAGTGCTTTCTGATCAGCAGAGGCATTAAGTCACATGAACATAAACTCTTAATAATAAATAAAATGATTCAAATATGGATTGTTTGTGCCAGCATAGTCTCTGTACAAACCTGTGGGAAACACTGACTATCCATCATAATGATATAAATACCTAGTGGTCCAATAGCATAACAGAAAACAGTCTGGTCTGGGCACAGTTTCTTTACCATTGGAGAGCACAGCCAAGGCACTAGCTCAGTCTCTATTTTTGCCTTTTTCTGTCATTTTAAGTCAAAAGTTGTCTGCACTTTGGCACAGTACTGCTAATCCTTTCAGCATCTTTGCATGGCAGCTTTACAGTGCCGTCTACATCTTGTCCGTATAAAACCCTACTTGGATACGAGTATAAAGCTCCACAGGTGGACTTTGAATGAGGCATGAGGGACTTCAGATCAATGGTTTCAAGCTGCTCTGTTGTTCAGGTCAACGCTGGTAACAATGAATCATCTTTGAACAGACAAATCCTACAGTACAGAGTCCAGAGGCATGAACACATCTGTCTAGAAGTGGGCTGAATGCCAAAAGCCGGACCACAATTTCGATTTTATCATGACTTAGACACTTACTATATTTGTATTGCCTTAAAAGTGTAAATACAGGTAAATAACGTGATCTTTCTTCAAAAAGCATGTCAACTGATAAATAGAAGGAATGTGCGCGCAAAAGTTTATTTTTAAGCATAGACAGAAATCAGAAAGAAACAAAAAAAGAAATAGTGAATCACAATAGGGTGATTTCACACACACACACACAAGAGATCAGATCACAATTTGATTTTTATTGCCATATCGCCCAGCCCTGGAGAGCATCAACTTTATGTGGCTAAAATCTTTAGATCTTCAGTAATCACAAAAAAACTTAAACTTAATACTAAAAAAATATGAAATATTAAACGATTATGCAATTAAACAGTATCTATACAGTAAAAGTAGTATGCCTTTCATATCTGTTCAAAATGTAAGTCCTGACTCTGACTGGCATTGACGGTGGCCTTCAATGATCTAATTTGTAACACTTTTATAGGTCAAGTTTTTTTTTTTATTCCATTGCAATAAAAACATGAATTACAATGTAGTCAACCTTGAGTCAAGAGTAAGATATATAAATATATGCCAGGGGTTTTGTATATGATTTGATGATTTACTTAAACATCTTAAATAAGTAAAGAAGCAAGACTGAATGAAGACTGCAAAATTGTTGTAATCTCACGTCGTTAAAGGTGTCCTATGTCACTTTTTGGTGGAGGGCCAGTCACTATTAAGCTCATCTGTCATTTATTAAATTACAGGCATTTGTTACTTTAAAAATGTTTGATGTGGAGTCACCTGCTTGTCTTAATATGTTTAATGTCATTGAATATTCTAGGCAAAGCAATTACATTTCCGTAGAGCCAAGCACATGGCAGAAAAGAAACGTAGTGCACCTTTTGGGCGTGTTCATACTTGGAATAGTTTTGTCGTTTCCTCTATCAGACAATAGGTAAGAGATGATGTAATTACTTTGACATGTTTCCGCAGTAACTTCCGCCTTCATCAGTAAAATGTCAATCTATTGTGCAAGTAGCTATTCTGTTGAAAAAGATGCCGCTATGTTCTGTCTTCATCTAATAATAGAACATTGAACAGAACGGAAGTGCGCCGTTAGCAAGCTAGTTGTTGTTAGCTTTACTGTGACGTCCAACTCTGCTCTGGGCTCTAAAAGTCGTGAAAAGTGCTTACAAACACATCAGAGTAAATAATTAGTATGTTATGAATGCATTATATTAGTCAGCAATTCGTGTGTTTAGTTTAAAATGAACTTGTTTGGCTTTTCACATTCAGCGCTTTTCAGAAAAACCACCAAGTACAGTTTACAAACCTTGATGACTTTCTCCACCCCCGAGGAGCAGATCATGTAGGTGTGAGGGTTGAATCGGACTTGATTCACGATGGACCGATGTCCCTTCAGGACCATGAATGCCCCATTCACCACTCGACCAGGACCTCCTTAAAAAGAGAATAAAGAAAAGGGCAGATTTGGTTAAACTCTTAAGTCATAGAGGCCCATCAATGTCACGATCCATATTAAAATAAACATGCGCGGCTGCAAAAACATGGTCACAATTACATTTGCTGCTGCTGAACAGAAAATACAGACAGTAGTAATGTAATGCTAACAGTATGCTGATGGACTGACACAGGATCGGCCCGGACCACATAGTTTCTGAGTTGAGTAACGCCAGAGAAAATAAAACGCTTAAATGTGTCAGGATTGGGATATACAGAGACAAATGAGAGCATATTTTTGGGTTGTGGGATTGTGCTCAGTCAGAGGCATAGAGGGGAGGGAAATCTGACGTGTGCCAATAAACGCTGTAAATCAAATCAAAGGCGGTAGTTCAATTCTAAGGCCAGTGGACACAAGATCTCTCCAAGTGGGGTCTGTCTTTTCTCCCTGTGTTTTGGTGGGTTCTCGATATTTCCTTCCAAAGTCATGCCTGTGGTGAATTGGCGCATATTATTTTCCTGAACTACCAGGTTGTACTCCGCTTAGGCTTGTGAGATATAACCATAAATAAATAAATAAATATATATTTTTTTAAATCACTCATAAAATACTACAATTTTAACATTTTAACAAAAAAATATTATAATCCACCCCCCAGTGCCTAAGAATAGTAAAAAAAAACAAGAACACTTTTTAAAATTTTATTAAGAACTTGTTTAAAGGTGCTGTACACATTTTTTACTGTCTTAAAATTTGTTCAAAACTACTTACGGCTCACTTACTTGATGACTTCTGAGCAGTAATTATTCACTTTGATAAGTTTCCACAACTTTCAGAACCAAGAGCAGAGTTTACCATCAGTGTAAAGCTAACAAACATTAGCATGCTAACAATAACAGCTAACAGCTAACAATAAAACGCTCTATAATTCAATGCAGACGACACACAGCTGTCTCATTTTGACCATAAAAGCTGCTTGTACATTATATCTGTACTGGAGCAAGACAGATTTTACTTTAATCTTGAAATAAAAACAACATATCAGGTACAGCCCTTTCATGAAAATGGCTAAATCAATCAATTTCTCAATTTGATCACATTAAAGAACAAACTTATATACAAACAAGATTATAAACTCATCAGCAATGACTAAAAAAGTTAGTTAAAATTAAAAGTGGTTCCCTTTGTCTGGAAAAGTGCACTGTTTCCAAATGAACTGAGGGCAAACCACAGTCTGTGCAAAGAAAAGTCCATCTTTCTTTCTGTGGTTAAAAGGCAGCGGGACTCGAGTTTGTTTGGCCTCCTCTGACGCCGCTCAAATTCGTAACCTTCCAGAAATCAAGGCAACAACCAACTGCAAGTGAAGATTAGAGCTGTGTGAACTATTTAAACACAACAATGACCTACAGTATAACACTACTCCAGATTGTTTGAGGTTTATAATTTAATGACAATATTTTAATTTCAAATTTTATAACACTCAACAATGGGACACAATTTGTAAGTAATATGGAACGTGTTACCTGCCGTCTTTACCAACAATTGTGTAAAGTTGGCGTGCTATTAGAACTATTGAAAGTGGACTTCTAAACAAAAACAAAGTTCATCTTGTGTAGAACAAGTCATTTGAGGTCCTGAGTGGTGTACTTTCAGTTTAGTTATTCTTACGCCAAATCGGTCTGATAAATCACGCCTCATACTTTCAAAAACAACTGTATGTCTTTTTCAAAATATGCAGACAGTAACTCACCTGCTTCTGGGTCTTTTGGGATCTTCCACATGTAAAGGTTAAAGTCGTCTGAGCCAGACAAGATGTACTGCGGGCAAAACAGAAAATACTCAATTTAGACCAAAAAATGCAGTTATTTATTACTATTGTCTGTCTGAGCAACATCCAAGCAATGTTAGTATGTAGAGCAAAGTCAGCCATTATCTCAGGGACATGTTTCTTCTCGTTTGATTAAATGCACTCGTCTCAACATGGCATTTTGACCCTGACAGGCTCCTGTAGTTGAGCGGACATATGGTTTCACTTAGAGCTGTCTTTACAGGTACATTTTGACAAGAAAAACAGGGGCCAGGGGCAAACATGTGTGGAGCTCGGACAATGACTTGTTACATTCAGACTTGGAACAAAATAAGTTAAAATGGTGAATTTGTAATGTTACATTTTGTTATTTCAAAATTGTACTAATCTGATAAAGTGTTAAAAGTGTTGAGTAATATTTGCACTCATCCCAAACAAAATGAAAGACTAAAGCCATTTGTAAAGCCAGTGGCAAATTAACATGTAAATAACTAAACATCAGGCTGTTTACCCTCAACCAAGTCATAAATGCCTTTCGTTTAAATTAGCTATAAACTGTTGTGTCAAATAACAAATGTGACAGTGGGTTGTATTTACTTTGCTTTAACTGTTCACAAGTTTGCAAGGTCCAAATATCTAGTGAAAATGTGAAACATTTTTTCATTTTAAAAATTATAAAACCAAAACATGGTAGAAGAGAGAAAAAAATACAGGAAAAAATGTCACATCTAAAAAAAAGTAAGTATAAAATAAAAACTCAAGGCATAAATGATCCCACATTCATGTCCGTTTTAGCCCAAAGTCTGTTAAACAAGTCCATTTTAAAATCAGTCATTTTTTCCATTTTGGGAATGTCATAATTTGTGTTGTTGGTTCTGTTTGTGTCAGCTATTTCTTTGTGATATCCTTCTTCCCCGCAGCCAAAAATATGCTGCAAATATCTCCTTTTATTGTGTTCATGGAAGGGATTTGGAACTTTTTACATTTTTAATAAACTAAAGCAGCTGTTTTCAAAGTCTGCAGAGCTGCAGCCTCTCCCTCAGGGCCCCCCAAAAACAATTCACACTTTATACCAAAATATATAAGTATCAATGATTTAAGTTGTATTTATGCAGTCATTTTAACCAAAGGTATGTAGATATGATTTAAATCTCAATTGCTTACTGTGCAGTCACCACTTTAGAAACCACTGAACTAAAGTTATGACCAAAATATGTCATATGACCTAAAACATTAGTAAAAGCGATGACTTTGTGAGTAGGTTTCTTAGACTGTGTCAGCCTCACTGCCATGAAAAACATACGTTTCAAAACATACATTTTAGAGCTCAAGTATTACAGAGTGTTGCTTTAGCACAGTTTTGACACTTATCCTGTGCTGTTGGTCCAATTACTGCCTGTCAAAGTTTAGATTACCGTTTTGGCATTTCTGAAACCGCAGAACCAACAAACCCAAGTTTAGCTCAACTATATTCCAGTCCTAATGTATATTTGTGTTTCATTAAACATGCTTTAGAGCTGCTGTTTTAACCTTTGCTTGAATTCCATTTTAGTCGAAACAGAAAGTGCGCAGTAAAGAAAAATAAAAAAACTACACACAGAGGTAAGCCGCAGTTCTTTAAAATAGAAATTGTTAAAAAAGTAATTGTATGATCACTTTGACCAAACACGCTTGTAAATAAGCTTTGAGTTTTGACTGACAGGAGGACCATCCAACAGGAATGGAGCTGATGTCACATGGTAAAAGATTACACCTAAAGCCATCAGTCCTCACAAATAAGGGTCTAATAAAAACTTTTTAAAAAGATTAATACAGGATATATCGGTGGTGATGTTTCCAAACAGAGAAGAGCACAGGTCTGCAAACCAAACTATCCACAAGATGACGATGAAGGGCCTTTAGCCACACCAAACCTGTTGTATGGTCACGTACATTTACCTGAAACATGTGACCACAGAACAGTACGATTTAGGACAGAACTTAAGTGCACTATAACTGGATAAAATAATGAAATCTCAAACGAACTCAAAGTAAATTTAGATGGGCGTTTCCCCTGTAACTCAAATAAACTTGCAGTGATATGCGTTGACCTCAGGTGTAGTAAAACTATTATCAGAGCAGCCTCAGGACACAGAAACAGAGCACACCTGGATGTCCCGCCCCCTTCACAGACACATGTCACTCAAAAATGTAGCACCCTCCCTCTCTCTCTCTCCTCTCATCACTCGGCACGTTCACTTTAGCACCACCTCGACACAATCCTGCCCTGAATGTGGAGCAGGGTCTGAGCAGGACACAGAGGCGACCGCTTTGACCCCACGTCTGCAGTCTGTCTGAAATGTCATTGTACAACCACAAGAGGAATGTGACTGGAATCTAACAATGCATTGGAAACGGCTTAAAACAAAGGGAAATATTTATGCAGTGTAAAAGTGTTTTGTAATGCTTAAGTGTAAGACAGCGAGTCATTTGTTTAGAACACACTGTAATCAAATGTGTTTTATTATTCATGAAAATGTAAACACTTGAAAAAGGAGGCAAATATGGGTCTGATTTAAAAAATATAATGGACCTCACTTCTGTTAGGGCGGCACAATTAATCAAAATCAAAATCGCAATTTGACTGGACACAATTAGCGAACTACACAGGCTGCAATTTTTGAAGTGCAATAACTTCCTCCACAAACAACAAAATGTCCTGTTTTGTTCTGCATAAAAACTGCTAATCATGCAGTTTGGATTAGTTAAAACATATTCTGAAACAAGTTAGAAAAATGCACCTAAAATGAACAAAAAAGTGTCTTAAAAGTGCCAAAAACGCAACTAAAAAATGACAAAAAGTAAAGAAAAGCAAAAAACGAAATTAACAGTAACAAAAGTGTGACTAAACACGCAAAAAAGCAACCAATAGTGACAAAAATGTGAAATGTTCTGAAACGTGGCTCTTCAACTAGTTTGTCAGTTCACGTTTCAGTCTTTTGTCAATTCTTCTGGATGTGTTTAAAATGTGAACTTTGAACAGAATCACAGTGTTAAAACAATTCGCAAATTTAAACGCTATCACAATACTGGTCCAAAAATACGATTCTGACATGGTGCAGCTCTAACGTCTGTTAACAAAAGATCATCGCTGTTAAGTCCAGGATGAGTCCAAGTTTGGCTCTGGGAAAGCCATTAAGACTTTGTTTAGCTTTGGCCACTGTTCTGTTCTTTTGTAATGCATTTTCATTTGTTTTAATCCTTTTACTTTAGATCAGCAATTCCCAAACTCTGCAGCGTCGTGGCCCCCCTTTCATCCCCACGATCCCTCGGACCCCTCAATGATAATTTTCTCGATATTCAAAAGAAATTGTAATGTTATTTTTAAAATGTATGACTAAAAATAAAAATGAATTGAATGAAAGAATTAAATTAAGATTGATTTAAAGTAGTACATATGAGAAAACATTGTATGCAAAGTGGTTTTCAAGCCCAATTGTCTTTTATGCTTGTTGTGTGGACAAGCTTTGGGGGTCCCCGCAGTGCCTCTGAGGCCCCCAGCAGGCCCCGGAATCACTGCTCTAGATGCACTCCTTTACAGACCTTTAAAACCATGATTTGTAACATGCGGTTTACAAAGTTTCAGAGTGGGTCAACTTGAATTCTTAAAAAAGTGGACCAAACTATGTTACAATAAATTGTATTAATTATGGCATGGCACTTTAAATTGCTATGTTGTAAACTTAACACTGATAAAACTGTTCACATTTATAGAGTGGAATGGAATATGGAATGCTGTTCTACATTTAACCACAGAAATTTGTACATGAAGTACAGTTTCTTCAAAATATAGTAGTTTTTTTTAAGGCAGGAGAATGGTGTTTGGGTCCATGTTTTAACACATGGAGCAGATGAGGCCATTTATAGTTCTGGGGTGGAACTTGGTTTTGAAGATGAAGAACCACCTTTCTACATCCTCCATGGCACACTTCTGTTAATGTTTGACCTAAATCAGATGTCTCTAAGCCCCTGCGCTCGTCTGACACTGAGGCTAATGCTAACATAATAAACATGACTGCAGAGTGAAGTCATGTCTGAGGACCTACGCGATGAGTCCTCAGCTCCTGGACTCAAAACCACAAATTCACACAAACCGAGCCGCGTTCCGCATCTTTCCATTTTTACAGCTATCAAATCCAGATGTTGGCCATAAATTTAGCAACCGCAAGGTCAGGGGTGACCTTTTATTCGATCATACATGTTGTACTTAATGAATTATTACTTACAGTAGTGCCCTTACATGCCAAACACTCTATGATTCCCCATTATGCCAGTCTGCATTGTTCAAATCAGTTAAAGTTAAAACTGGGTGAAATCAACAATTAAGAGTGGTTTGAAGACCAATTTTGCCACGGCTAATTTGTTTCTCTTATATAATCAAGTCTTAATCATTAACTGAGTGTTTCATCTTCAGTAAAATTCTTAGGATTATTGATCGTTTTATTAGAAAGTAAGCAAAGTATACAGAAAGCCTGTTGTGGTCAGTGGCAGCTGGTCCATAATGGGCGGTCGGGCGCACATCAATTATGCAAATTTGTAATATTACACAAACATTAAAATTGTGAGAGAGTTCAGCAATACAAGTGTTTAAATAATACATGAATGTTGGCTATCAACAGCATGAATCACACAAAAACACAGTTAGTTTGTATATTGTCTGCTTGGTAAACTATGGGACTTTGCAGTATGAGACTGGAACTCTGAAACACCATTAACTATTATCAAATCTGATCGATCAAATCTTCCTATCCTACAATGCGTGCGTGGCATGCATTTACAGTTTGGGCGGTTTATGAATATGTTGTTACACTGCAGCAGCTACTGTACTGTGGACACTTGAGTGCTACAGAATTCTCATGATTACGCCGCAATATAATTGTAAGAACCAATACAAATCATAATTGTGACAATTCTAGTCTGAACCTAAATGTAAAGTGCTTTTGATCTGGCGTATTATGTCATTACGTTTTATTCAGACTGTGTGAATTGTAAATTGTGATCTATTAGTCGCTGTGAATGGAAATGAACAACAATTTTACTGTTGTTCGGTCAAATTGTTTGTAACTGAGAATCATCTTTATTTGTATGATATTTCTTCTCACAGTAACCGCAACACTAAAATTTCATGTCATGTAGGGCTTGTTGCTATGACCACAATCTGGAGGTCTCCTTTCCTATTTCTCTTTCCTGAAACCTTCTCACAATTGTAACCTCTGTCTAAGCCTGTCCCAAGGTAAATCCCAAAATTTGACAAACCCAAACAGTTGTGTGGCACTGACCTGGTCCTTGTCCCCAGCGAAGCAGCAGCTCTTCATGGTGCAGGAGTTGAAGTAGCCTTGGTTGTCGAACTGGAAGCTGGGCAGTCGTGAGTGGAGCTCGTAGAGGACGGGGGGCAGGCGGCGCCTCAGGGCCAGCAGCTGAGTCCCGGTGCTGTTGAAGCGGACACTCATGGCACTCTGCAGAGACATGCTGCCCCCGTAACGCAGGAGCGAGCTGAGGAAAGCAGGGGTACGGACCATGAACTACAATTTACAGCATTTACAATCATCGGGCTTCATTAAAACCCGTCGACCTCTGGGTAAAGGTTTTAGTAGTAGTTGCTGTAGTTGTAGAAATGACAGTAGTAGTAATTAGAGCTGTCAAAAGCATAAAACGAAATCATACAATGCGCCATTATCAAAACTTGATACCCATTTGAACAAGTATCAATACTAAAAAAATCACATACATTAGGATAAAATTTGAACTTTCCTGGACAGTTTTAGCATTATCTTGAGCTTCATCAGAGCTAGTATAAGACCACATAGAAAGTATTATTATTTTGTGCTGAAAACTACATTCTATTGTCTAAAAAACTATTGTCTATTCCTTAGTATCAAAATTGGATTTGAAATTTTAATATTGTGGCATCTCTAGTAGTAATAGCATTGACTGTCTTGTTGTAAATCACACCAACTACTCAATATTTTAGTTCACCTTTTAATTTTACTGTGACATTTGCAGTACAATTATGTCAAGAAAACTCTTTAACTTCTCATAATTAGAAGAATGTCTACTGTTGTGAAATACTTAGAGTACTAGAATACTACCTAGAATACTCCTCATCACCCAGTACTTGGGGATGCTTCAAGAATATATAATTACTCTTTTTAAAGAACGTAGTCAATGTTTAATTTGAGGAAAAAAGGGATTTTTTCTAATTTATATCATAAGCTCATTTGCTCAGTAAATCTTAGTCGATCTCAGTGCAAACAGCCCCACAGTGGAGAATGGACAGGACTGATTGCTTTTATTGGAAAAGGTGTATTTTGTGTTTGCTAATAAACTCCAGTAAACACCGAGACGGCAGAGAATTCAGAGCCATCATATCGCTGTAATAACATTTGAAGAGGTGGTTTTCATTGGACTGGCACTGGACCAGGGAGAGTCAACGAGAGGGGCTGTAACAGATACAACAGTCTGAGCGTGCCATCTGGTGGCCACAAGCAGAAATACAAGTGTTCTGTGACATTACAGATTTTTAGGGTTTGTATTCTTCCTACATTTCTTTATCCCATGCATTTAATTTATTTATTTTTTTACACAAACAGATTAAACAAAGAATATACATTTCTAAATACTGTGTAAGTACCAAACAAATACATGAGTTGGGAAATAGGAATTCACCAATGCATAATACTTTTAGTGTCGTCATAGTACTAAAATTTCGAACTACATTTTGAGACTTAGACATATACTTGGTTCTCGATATCAATTTTGATGCCACGCTGAGAATTAAAAATAAACTTTTTGCACAGTTTTAAACAACAGACTGGCATTTTCAAATACAGTAGTACTTTCTTGTATGAACATTGTGGTGTAATCCTAGTTCTAATAAAGCTCAAGATCATAAACCCGAAAAAAAAAAAAAAAAAGAGGTCAAATTTTGTCCTGTGTGATGTGAATTTTTTCAGTATCTCAATACTAGTTTGGGTACTGATTAATATGTCAACCCTAATATATTTTCATAATAATTCGCTATGGCGTATATAATTTTACGGTGAGAGCTGTGACACAAATGTTACCTGCGAGGTTTACGGATGTCCCACAGACCCACTCCCTCCTTGGAGTTGGCTGTAGCCAGAAGTCGAGGCTCAACCGGGTTAAACATGACGCTGTGAAACGCTGAGGGGTAACTGGCCAGACAAAACGGCTCTGGAAAGGAAAGATTGAAAAATAATTATGATTAAGTTTGAAACAAACTGAACATAAGATAAGACAAGAAAATGTCAAATCAATCTAATACAGAAATTATACAGACAATACTTCAACGATTTCAAAATTTTTTGTGTGTTGCCAAATTCATCCTTGAACTGAAAGGGGAAGCTAAAACATGAGCACGTTTACTGCCACCGTTCAAACAAGACCCTGAGTGCAGTAACATGCAATATTAAAGCCTGTGAGCTGATGTGAAAAGCATATTGCAAACGGTATAATTAGGTCATCGTGGACCTGGTCACACGGATAGTCAGAAATAGAAAGATATGAACGTTGTGCAAGATGACGCTAGACCAATGCATTTGTAACGTTAATAACTAAACTCAGGCCTGCTCACGTAGAACTTGCAGTTTTTGTCAAATCCAAACAAACAAAAAACAAAACAAAAAAGGTTAACTACTTTTTTGTAGTAGCCAACATATCAACAGCCTTCCTATCAGAACTATAAGATCTGAAGTAAAATATAGTTAAAGGTGCACTATGTACCGTTTCAGGTAAAGGATCTCAATGGAATTGTTATTAATTTGCTTGGAATGTTTCACAGTATGGCATTTAAAACTTCTCTAACTCCATGGAGAAAAGCAAGTGTCTCTAAGAAAGCATGTTTTTCAAGGTATTTTTGAGGAAAGACAGCACATTTAAATGAATGCAAGACAGATACAGTATATTTAACTTGCAGTGTGCAGTGTGGAACATTCCAGGCAAAGTATCCATGGAGACAAGAGTTCACCTTAGAGTAAAAAAAAACCAAATTGCTACTTGAGTTAAGTATTCATTGTAGCATTTACATATACACTTGTTCCAATAATTACTTAACTTATCATATCAAAAAAGTTACCTCTGTGACTAATTATAGATTTTTAAGTGTATAATTCTGTAATTTATTTATCACAGTGTGTTTTTTTAAACAATATATATTCAGAAAAGAGTTAACTAGAATTATACTGCTTATGGGTTATTGTTTATGTGACAACGTAGTTTCAATATTATAATTTATTGTGATATTTTTCTTCTTCTAAACTTGTTATCGTGAAAGGCCCATTTAGAAAGAACACATGGCTTCAATCCCTTCTACTATTACTGCCCTCTACCACTCTTGATCAGAAAACATCTGCTCTATATAAAGATGCCTGGGCTTCCTTTTTAGTTGGCAGTCTGTTTGACATACCTCCATGTGGCGGCTCACGAGTGTCCCAGATCAGCACGCGCCCGTCATCAGAGGAACTGGCGAATACGTTGTCATTGACCGGACTGACAGAGAGGCTGTACACAGCATCAATGTGGAGGAAGACGTTCAGAGTCTCCCTTCTGTAAAACAATAGATATGAAAATTAGTCAAGAATGCTTGCTTATCTGAACGCTTGTTTCAGCACTTGCACTGTAACAGCTTATAGGAAGATAAAGAGACAGCATTGTTTTTTTCTTTGAGTTACTCCTATATTTGGCAACAGAAACGTCATCAAATGTACAATATAAACTCATGTTTAAATGGTCAAGATGAAATAAACACTTCTTTCCAAGGTTGTCTGGTTTAATTACTTAAGTTTACCTTTCCACATCATGAAGAATCACTTGTTCATCATTTCCTGCAAGACACAAACCTCTCATTAGCTCAACTTAAACATTTTCTTTACAGGTTTAAAACAGATATAATATATTCAAGTGTAGATTTGAATTTTAAGTAGTTTGCCATTACCTCCAGAGAAGACCCTCTTGTTGGTGCTGTCAAACGCCAGGCAGAAGATGTTGGAGAGGTGTTCTCCCTTCAGTTTCACAGGTTTGGACCGAGAGTGAATGGCTTTCTCCATGTGCCACAGGAGCACTCGCCGGTCATCTCCTCCTGCAGGACAAAGGCAATCAATTAATATCAACAGACATTTGACTGCTTTTACTTTACTGTCAAGCAAGCAAGAACTCAGGCTTGAATCTATTTTTTCACAAATCACTAAGCTGTTCCCAGACAGGCAGCATTTCAGACTTAAGTTTTACTACATTGCTATGACACATTTGCAATCAATTATCTGTTGATTGCCACTGGCTGGTCAAATACTAAACATTAAGAAGGCATACACATTTTATGAATAACTTAGTTGTTACTAGTTATTATTTCGTTGTTTTCTCGTGTGATTGTTGCAGAAGGCAGCCATGACACTGTTGTGAAATGCCCATAGTTTAGAGTGACATATCAGGCCCATGTTGTTTGTATTGGGCTTAGTTAGCTTCTATTGCTATTAGCCCACACGGCTAAGCTATTTAGCATGTGCTAGTTTTGATTTCAGCTGATTGCCACCTAGCCTTAGTTAGCATGCTAACAAACTAGTGCAAAGGGGATTTGTCAACTTACCAGAGACCAGCCATTCTCCGCCGTTGTTGGAAAACTCAATGGCGTTGACACAGCCGAAGTGTCCGAGCATGTCCCGCTTGTAGAGGCTGGTGCAGCCCGCCAGCCTGAGCCGCTGAAACTTGTCCTTCATGAGCGGCTGCCCGGTGAGCTCTCTGCGGGACAGAAAGCCCACAGAGGAGCGCATACCGCAGCCCTTCAGCTCCTTCATTTTCCACATGCACAAACACGGCCTCTAGGCTTTGTCTGCGCCGCTGCTGCTCGACATCTGCTCGCCTGGTCGCGGGGGTTCACTTAATGTGGCTGTGGCGGTGGACTCAGAGGGCTCGGTGGACTACATTATGGAGGGCAGCCCCGTGCCTAGTCCTGCCGCTGTGTCGACGCTGTTTTCGGCTGTGGCTCCTCTGTGTGTGTGCTGAGTCCCAGCAGTGGCTTCCTGCTCGGGCTCAGGACCTCTCTCCTCCCCCTGCTGTCACTCAGCATCCACTCACCATCACTGAGCCACTATTAAACCAAACTTACATAATACTTTGACCTCAGGCTGCAAATCCCTTTGTGCAAATGTATGTCACAGGATATTTTTATTTACTTAAAGGCAAATAATCAAGTATCAACCTCGCACTGATACATTTGCAGAGAAGGAAATTTGGGGATAATTTGCGATCGTGTAAAGAGAGGCTAATCGAACTAAACACATCTTTTTGAATACTAAACCTGTCAATTGGCTTTTAATGACAGCCAGTCTCAAAGCCTACCAAATAGTAGCTGTACAACAAATTGTCCAGGCCATGTAAAAGTTGTTTAGACCTACATTGTTCACAACGGATTTAGACTTTAGAGTAGAGCATAGCATTGGCCAAAAATACTTTTCTTCGGCTTCTGTTATGCACCTGCAGTCACTCCTGATCTTCCACTACAAACTAGAACCCAACCCATTGCAATAATATAGACAAAAGTAAAATATGTAGGCTAAATAAGTAATATTACATTGACTTGGAGACAAACAAACAAGCACAGTAGTGTGTATAGTAGTTTTATTACTCCCAGTTTTATGGGATTACAGTGGTAGTCTTTGGGGAACTTTGAACAAGCCTTTTTGAGACATTGAAAACCGAAACATCTAAATACTTCCTACACAGGAACAAGTGGTGTACACGGGCCATAATATTAATCATAACCATTCACTATTATTTCAATCCTCGTATTGGCCTTAGGCAGATATTTTGTTGTACTATGACAGATTTTAAAGACCAACCAGCACCATTTTGTTGATAAAGTGATTTGTCAAACTTAAGCAATTTAGGCACTTATTAAGTAATTGGCAAAGAAGCAAAGCTGCTGTTTCATGACAATCAGGTAGGCTATAAGCAAAATACTGAAAATACAAGTAGTAGTTTTACACATAAATAACTCAACATTAAGATAATATCTATAGACGACACATCCACAACCTAAACTAAGCATATTAAAAGTCTAACTAGCCCAAAGAGAAGTTAGCCTACAAAGCACTAAGGAGCTAGGGTTCATAGTTGTGTGCTGTTGGTGTAAGCTACTGGTCCTCAAACTTCTGCCTCAGAAAATATGTCCAAGTTCAATCAGAAGTTTGTCAAAATCAGTACAGGACTTATTCAGGACACACCAGAACAATGAGAGCTGAACCTTTTCTTAAACAGGTTAAAACCAGGACTAAAACAGGTTACCAGGGTTAAATCAGGACAACTGGGAACAAACCCTGTCTGAATAAGCCCACGTACCACCTGTGATACTTGCACCAGTTTTGAGAACCATTGGTCTAAGTAAGATATACAGTATGGGCCTACAGTTACAATGAGCTCTGTTCCTATCGACAAACAAACATTTAAAAAGTGCTTCACGATAAGTTTCCTTCAATACATTCACCTCTACTTCAGGAACATGTCCATAATAACACAAAGATTGAAATGAGCTACAGTTCATGACCAATAATCTACAAAAATAAGTGGAGTGTTTTAATTAGGACAATCTTATGTATTGTGTATTTAGTGTGCGGCAATCAGTCTATGATGGCAATATTATATCCAAACTCTGCCACTCAAAGATCTGAAAAGGCTGTAGGCCTGTTTGCTGGCTTGAGAATGCAGAAGGGCTGGAATTTTTTCACAAATTAGTCATTTATAGTACTGTGTTTGAAATAATCTAGCTAAGGTTTCATAATATAATGGTAAGTATTTGTGTAAATCAAAAGACTAGATTGAAAGACACCAAAAGGGCTACTGGACAACAAATGTCACTTTGAGAATAAACCAACTAAAACATTAGCCGCATTAGTCACTGCCTATGTTTTTAATCTTTCTTGGAAAGAACATTAGTGGTACTATGATTACTATACTACAAATATAATTAATTACTATGTGAATTTTGTACAGTTTGTTCAGAGAGCTCAAATTAAGTCCCAACAGGGCAACATTTGTTCTGCAAAGAAATATGATGAGGAATGGTCTACGTGTTTACTACCAGAAGACACCACAATCTATTTAGTTTAATATTTAAATGTTTTGGAAGATGTTGCCAATTACTCAGAAAAAACACCCATACAATTATCAGTCCATTACACTTTAAACTTCTTTAAAAAAAGTAGAAGATCAAAGTTATTTTTCCTACAAACAATCATAAACATTGAGTCCAGACTTCATGAAGTGGATCAAAACGTTGGTTGACAGATGAGAGTGTTTTCTTATTTTATCAAGACAGTTCACTCTTGTTGAGTTTTTGTGCTGACCAAGTGCTTAAATCAAACAACATCAAATTATCTTCTGTCCGAAATGGCAGCGAGATGAATTCCAAATGTCCGTTTTGTATAGGTTTGTTAAAGGATTATTCTGTGTATAACATTTCTTATAAAACACGAGTAGGTTTTTCTTTTAAAAAGCAAGGTAAAGAAATACTCACTTGGCAGCTTTGCCTTGTGACTTTTTTTTTTTTTTACATAAATACAAAATTAAAAATACACGCAAAAGATAAAATAACATGACAATTGCACAAAGCAGGAGTTTAAATTAAGACAGGGGAGGTTAGGGAGACGTTGGCACAGGGATGAGGGGCGGTGTCCATAGGGGGCGCTAGTCTCTGCTCCTGATGTTAGTACGGGCCTTTCGAGTGTCCAAAGATCCCGATGGGAAAGTGTTTGACGTGAGACGACCATTGTGCTGCCAATTGGAAAAACTTCACATCGTTCCACTCCACACCGTCAATCAGCACTGAGGAGAGACACGTCGAGCAGGTAAGATAAGACAGACGTGCATTGATCTCACAGTGGAGAAAATAAATTGTTATGACAGCTCTTAATGGAGTTTAACAGTCCAGCTCAGTACATTTCCTATTCATTTTCCCAATCAGCATTACAAAAAGAAGACCTTAAAGACACAACAAAGGCTAATCAACTCTGGTAATTAATGTCAAGTAGTTTTCAGTCAATTTTTTTTTTTTTACTTACAAATTAGCCATTATGGTCCCATAACTGGGCACTTTATACAGTTTCAGAATAGATCTTGTGGCCATTAACTCCACATAGCTGATAAGCCCCTATGAAGCTTTGGAACTTTTAATATACTGTAAAGTCTGGGAAAAATGAATGGGACATTTACTTCCAGAAAAAAGAGGTGGCCGGTCATTGTTGAGCTCCATACACAAAAAGTGCAATAATAATAAAAAGGCGCTTGCAATAGAAATTAAGATAAGAATTAACAAAGGAAAAATAAAATAAGAAAACCTTTACTTGTTCCACTTATTGAGGGAATTACAGTATTGCAATAGTAGATACAAACGCACCAATAGAATGTCAAACGAAAAAATGTTAATAGAAATATCTATATGTATGAAAATTGTACCTCGGAGCATGGTTTGCTGCTGTTTGGCCGTGCAGATGAGACGACTGATGCCCTCAATCACCTGACTCTTGGGCTCCATCTCTTTGTCTTTGCTCTTTTTTGGCAGAAACATCACTTACAGAGAAACATGAAATCAGAATTACTTCATTTGTCTCCAACAGGAAATTAATTTAGTTACAGACATGCATACATACATTTCTGTCCAGAGTAAGAAAAACAAGTTCTCAATATAATAAATTCTAACAAATGCTAACGTCAAAATACCAACTTAAACCCCCAAGATAATAATAAATTAAAAATAACATGCAATATAACTTTACTTTAAATATATATATATGTTCACTTTTAATGAGGTTTACATGTATGGTATTTTTCAGTCTATTTAAAGTATAGTAAGACTGTCATAATTTATATGAACTTACCCTTCTTGTTCTTCTCCTTGGTGACCACTGTCATGGACATACTGGGAAAGGGACTTGCCTCAGCGCCCCCTAGAGGGAGCCTGCTGACCTGCAGCGAGCGGAAATTGCACTTAAGAGTGTTTTTGGAGGAAGTGTCCCGCTTCTCCAAGTCTTTCTTTCGTTCTAAAGGAGCCACCCAGTAGTCCACCTGTAATCCCATTACCTCTGTCTGACCCACACTGCTAGAGTTAGAAACAAAATGATATTATACAAGTTAATTGAGCTCAAAGTCATTGGAATTGTAACACAAGATTGTATTTAATGAGTTACCTGTAAGCACAGAAGCTGGTGTTGACTGAGGGAGATGAAGGTGGAGTGGGTGTGGCCTCTTTGAGCGCAGGGGAAACCTGAGGAGGCGTGGACGAGAGGAGCGACGAGGGCGTGGCATCGTCCGAGTCGCCTGAGACAGACATATGAGACAATAAAGTCAATCTGATTATGGTTATTATTGGATCATATGAGACCAAATGATGTTTACAGTTTGTCTTGTCTAGTGTAATTAAGCATATTTATGAGTGAATGATCCAAGGTAAAGTGTTTGTAAACTTAACATAAATTTTACCTGATGCTGCTGATGCTTGCTCCACAATACCAACTTTCACCATCTGAAAAATACAAAAGAAAATGGCTTCTGTGTGCTCAAGCTTTCTATTACAATTATATTATATTTCATCAAAATGCATCCACACATTTTCAAACTACCAACACACACATTAGCATTTAATGACTGAGCTTACAAACTTATTTTATCATAAAAATGTTAAATATCATAATAAAATAAGTACATGTACAGAAGTATTTCAAAATACGTACCCCAATAAAAGGTATGAATTTCTGACAGGAATCTTCATCAGGGCTATAGCAGCAGCAGAACAGAAAGATGTTAAATATGTTTTAGTTAACTACAATACTTGGACATATAATTAAAATCTTGGGTATTATCATAAGGCTCTATTTCTTGTTAGTAACTTAATTTGAATTTCCAATGTGTCACATGTGGAAATACAGCAGCAGCATTATTTTTTATGTTCATCATTGAAATAATCATTGCATGCTAGAATTTCTGCAAGTCTTCATCGTCTTATTTTTGCAGCCATAGAAAACGCCCACATGCAACTACAAATCTATTAAAGCCATTCAGTTACTGCAAATGGAATTCAGCTACAATGTCAGGCATTCTGAGGGCAGAAAAGAGAAAATGAGTGCGACTAATTTAACTAGATAGAAATACAGAGGGAAGAGCACCAACCTAACCTGACTAAAACCTTATGCCCTCCAACTACTGGCAGTGCATACTACAATTACATGAAGCTTTCTACGAACTATTTTCCTGTTTACGAGCAGAAAAATAGCCTGAGTCTACAGCGTACAGCGCGGTTGTTGCTCTTGCCTTGAGGTAACCTGCCATCGCCCCCCCAGGGAAGACACAGACAGACTAAAACACCAGAGACAGAAGACAGAGAGAGAGTCTACAGGAGGGACAATCAAGGCCATACTGGATTTACTTAAATTACATTATAATATAAAATCAACTTAAAGAAGCCAGGGGTTGAGCCAGATGTCTGCCTGGTATGCAGCAGTACAGTGACAATTTAAATGGAGTGGAAAATACATTTAAAAATGTCCATATTTGTGAATCTACAAATGAATTGAATGTGTGTTATAGAAATGAATAGAGGTACATATGTAAGTACAAATATGGAGGAACAAGTGTGATGTGTACTTCAAATGTTTTGATAGAACTAGACAAGAAACTTAAAATATAAAACTCTAGTAGCTATATACTAGGATATTAGGATTCCTTCAAATCTCATTGGGATCAGTTGTGATTAAAGGTGAAGGAAATACAAACTTATACGGACCTTATTATTCAGCATTTAAAAACCTTATGTTCTAGTCTCCAATGTGTTTCAACATGTATAACACAAATAACGTCTACTGTAAATGATTTATGGAACTCTTGATGAGTATTGATGAGCTTTCTGAACCTAACAGACAGACATACATGGATGGCCTGGAGAACATGAAAATATCAGAGAGAAAAAAGAAAAATGGGGACAAAATGAAAGGGAGGACACCAATTTTCCTGCCACTTTATCAGGTGCTTCAGTAAACCATTACAGATTTGTTTGGTTAAGTTTTTATCAAAAGACACTGCTGTTAAATAGTAGAAAATATTCAGTTTTTTCCTTTGAGTGTTATTAAACGTTGACAAAGCCTGTTTGTACATATTGGAGTGCCCACTTTGGTTCAACATAATGGCACGGTTTTATCAATAGTGATTTCTTCTATGCAGCTAGTAAAGTGGCAGGGTCCACAAAATGCTGGGAGAACAGGTGCAAATGGCTCTGCATGAATCAACATTAAAACTAACCACAATACCTTACTGCAAAATCAAAATGAAAGCTCTTTTTCCTTCAAAAGAAAATAAGAAAAATACAACAAAATAAAAACATGTTATTAAAACTCACAGATGGAGACGCAGAGACATTTAACAGACAAATACAACGTTAGACACAAAACACATTTACTCAAAAAATAATCTCACACCTGTATGGGCTCACTGAATAAAATAACTGCCCCATTTTCAAAGTGAACATTTAGGAAATAATTTGTCAATGATGATTACGAAGACAGGATCACAATGGCACGTTTTTAAAATGCACCAACTTCTAATGAAAACATGTATTTATATTTCCCCAAACCGGTATTACTGAGTAAATATTTAGTTTGAAATTAACTTAAGAGTACAATTTATTTTTGATTAAAATAAAAATATTTTTGTACCTCTTCTGTTTGTAGGTTAACATGGCCTCAGCGATGGGCAGCTGGTGAGCCCCGTTTGCCCCCACCATGTACTGTGTCACCCTCGACACCACGTCCGGACTCTCCTGGACTAAACAACATCAGCAAAGTTACTTTATTGTGCTGTAAAACTGTTGTTATTTGGTGAATATAATACAATGGAATCTACATTTTTCCCTGAGAAATTATATTTATTTACCGGCAATGTACAGTGCAACAGTAACAGTAAGATTATGTAAACTCACCAACTAGAGGAGCCTCCGGTTTGTGAAACAGGTCTCTCCAGGCAGCATCTTGGAACAAACTGTTATATCGATAGTCTATTGTGCCGAGATATTTAGAGACAGGATGTGAACCTGAAACAGAATAATACAAAGACTGAATAAATGAAGAGCTTCCCTCAGAAATGAAACCAGATGTTCTACGGACAGATGTTTTTTTTTCCCAGTTTTCAGTTTATAATCCATTCAAATGGTACTGTTTTCCTTGATGTTACTTAACAACAACAAGGTAAGGATATGCCACCTGTTTGTATCCATGGAGATGCTATTGCTTTGCCTAGATTAATAATTCACAGTATGGCATTAAACATATCTATCCACATGGAGACAATCAAGTGATGCCACCAGGCCAAGCTTCAGGTCAGATCTGTGGAGAGGAGACGCCGCTCACTGTAACAATGTTTCTTTTTCTCAGATATTTTTGAACAATAAAAACATCTGTAATTGAATAAGTGCAAGCTATGTTTAATGTCATGCTATGGAACATTCCAGACATCTCCATGGAGACAAGTAGGTGGTGAAACCCCCATGAGAAGCAAATTAGATTGAAGACAGATAGACAGATAGAAGTGACTGACCCAGGGGGATGATGAGGAAGCGCATGTAACCGAGCCAGTCTGGGGTCTTGTGCGACAGATGATCCACGAAGAGCCTCAGGACGGAGCTGAGGTAGTGCTGCGCCCCGGCCACCGCGATCTTTATGGGGATGGGCGTCTGCGAGTTACAGTTACAACTACAACCAAGAAAAGTGAAAAAACATTTTACTTGCCTTTGTATAAAAATGTATGGATTACTTTGGAGCAAACATTAACCGAATAGAGGTTGAAATATGGTGACTGAAGTCTTAAGAGATTTAGTGACGCCAACCAGTAATCGTTTCTTTTTTAAAATATTATGATTTAATAATGCCACTTTCTTTATTAAAAATGTCACTTTTTTATGTGATTAAGGGTCTTTATAGTCCAGATAACAATTACAATGAATTACTACATTTTTTTTTACTGTCGACTAGTACTAGCTTTATTATGTACAACATTGTTTAGCACATATTCTATTTTAATAAAAAAAAATCTCTTTGTAGTAAAAGGCTACCATGACAATGAGATACATGAATGTGCCTTACAATCTCTGTATTCTGGAGACGATGGTGTTGAACGCAGCCTGGATGTCGGCCGTGGTACATGTGCAAACTACAGGGAGGTGGTGGTTCTGGAGCATGTCTGAAAGATACTGCAGGAGAAGAAGAAATTGAGTTAGAGCTTGTTTTTAACACCGGTGATGAACTAGACTTCACAGAGGGTCAGTGTAGCGCTCACCT
The DNA here is from genome assembly GCA_019453435.1 of Rhinogobius similis. Taxonomy (NCBI): domain Eukaryota; kingdom Metazoa; phylum Chordata; class Actinopteri; order Gobiiformes; family Gobiidae; genus Rhinogobius; species Rhinogobius similis. Next base: position 12,243,590 of record CM033638.1, read on the forward strand.
GCCCTTGCCACTCGGATGTGTTGATGAGGATGATACTGTCTGGGAGGTGGTTGTCCGACACGAGGATATGGTTCAGCTGATCGTATACCGTCTTTCTCGGGATCTAAAATGTGAGCCAGTCAAAAAGAGATGGGCCTCAAAAATGTTTACTTGTTGATCCCACTAACATTAAGGATTTACAACAGAATTTTTTTTATTGTTCTTTGAGTATCTGACATTTTGAAGTTGTTGCCTCTAAGTTACACAATGAAGTACAACATGAATCTTTTTATATTTAGGGGATTATTATTATTAAGGGGAATTATTTTGTAGCTTCACAATCATGCATTTAATAATAAAAAAGACATAAGTCAATGGACAACATGTCAATACGAATCAGCGGGAGATATCTAAAGATCAATAACAATTTCAATAGATTAAGAATGAATGGGTGACCTCTTTGTTTAGCAGCGTAATAAGTGAAGGAATAAAAGACAACAAAAAGTAATTTGTTTTGATTCAAGGCATATTATAGCAAGGAGAACTTTGTGTGCAGGATGTGCTCTGGTTGTCTTGTGATTTGATTGGCTTCCCCTTTCATTTGTTTTCACAAAATAAGTGGCACTTCATAAAACTTCATTAAAACATTTAATAAAAAAACATATTTGGTAGTTAAAATAAAAATGTTAACTATAATTCTGGAATGAAGCTGCCTACAGTTCTGGGTCGTACCTGCAGGTGGCAGCGTGTGTCCATAGAGCGCTCATTGTCCAGACTGTTGGCCCTTTCGTTCTGGGGTCTGCTGGGCTGCCTCTCCTTTAGAGATGTGCTCCTGCCTCTTCTACCCGCCAACTTTGGTTCCTGCCTAAAAAATCAAGCAAAAATATATAATACAATTTTTAAAAAGGATCAGTTCAGTTGAGGTGAAAGTGTACGTAACTTTTTATGAATCCAAGATTTTTTAATTGTTTTGTACCTGTTGGATGAAATTATGAGGGACTCAGTCTTGGTCATTTTGCCACTGGGGGGCAGTCTCTCCAGAAACGTATCCATGTTGTCCATTTCTAACTCTGTGGTTGGAGTAACAGCTTCTGGCGGCTCCTGATGGGAAAAAATAAATCAAGTCAACATAACTTATGTTTAACCTATTTGTAGACTTTATTGTCCTGCAGCGCCCAGTGACCCGGAACCAGATGTTGAGCCATTACAATACAATTACATTAGTTACCAAAAATGTCTGTGGGAGAAGCCACTATGAACAATCTTATCATCTCCTCTGATCCTCTATCTGATTCTTTTCTTCCTAATTAACTAACGTCATGCCCCCTGACAAAATCCACAAATCTTTCCTCTGGGCTCAGTCTGCCAACTCTAGCCTCAGCATCTTTCTACTCAAATAGTCACTGCCGCCTCTCTGTACACGCCTGAACCCTCTCGCTGTATTCTGGCATCAGTAACACCAAAAACATCAAACATGAGGTCTTATAAAAAGCTAATTTTCAAATAACTGCGTTAAACCAACCCTGAAATTAAAGTGTCTTCAAATATAGCCCTGACATCCTGACAGTAGTAATTGACTTTTTGACACAGATTTTTGTACTCACAAAGGGTGCATTGTCCGACACAGCGTCTTCCTGAAACTTGGCCCCACTGCCTTTGGCTTTATCTGGGTCGAGCTGAAATGAAAAACACCACAGAAATAACAAACGTTCAAATGCATCTCAACCAGTGTTGTCAGAATCATTTTCACATGGATGTTTATACAGTACAGTTTCATTTCTGTTATGAATTATTGTTTGTTTGTAGTATTGGACTGGAGACAAATGATTTTGGCTTGGATATAAATACTTGCACAAATCAATGAGAGTTTTAAGGGATTCTGTACCTGAAGCATGTAGGGACCATTGCCAAAAACAGAACAAAAGTATACTAGCCATTCAATTAGAGTAACTAAAGGTTATCAACTGGGACTAAACTGGGAGCAAGCCTAGAATTAAACCTTTTAAATTAGACTATTAATGGGGTTCAGGCAAAAGATTCCTTCCTGATTTTAAGAATTTTGTGTGAACCTTTCCCCATTCAAAAGATTTTATTTTTAATCTGATTCGAGCTGTTGGTCTGACAACGTAGGACCATTGTCATGTAAAATCCTTCAAATCAGGAAGGAATCCTTATGTCAGGATGCGTCAGTCCTAGTTCATCTGCAGCCTGTCCGTCCGTGGGAGTAGGATCTCTCCTTCACTGTGGTTCTCCCCGAGGTTTCTACTTTTTCCCATGGGGTTTTTTGTAGTTTTTCCTCGCCGCGAAGGAGGGTCAAAGGACAGGGGCATTCTGGGACAGTTATCTGAACTGCTTTTACCTGTGGCCCATCGAGGCAACTGTTGTTGTGATTTTGGGCATTATAAAAATAAATTGATTTGATGATTTGATGATGTCTGAAACCCATCAGTAGGACAAAACCAGGACTAGAACAGGACATTGTCAATGCTATTGACACTTGGTTTGGTGGGACAATATCTCGTGGTACAAGACAGGTGTAGAGTGATCTTGTGAGATTTTTTCCCTTAAGTTTACATTTGTTACGGAATAAAAAAAAGGTTAACGTTGCTGAATTACACCTATTGAGAATTTATGATTCCAAAAATACTGTGCTACAATGACAAAATAGGCACAAAATAATGACAAAAAAACCCACAAAAAAACAAAAATATATATATATAAATTGTTAGGTCATAACACTGTGACCTAAATCACAAAATGTATTTATTATGAATTATGTCGATGTAAACCCTCATTCATCCAGGTGTGGTCCATCGTAGAAAGGGTTTCAGGGGTTGTCATACGGACGCTGTTTGAAGATCGGTTGACAATGACTTTTGGATAAGTCATCTTCAAACAGCGTCCGGATGACAACCCCTGAAACCCTTTCTACGATGAATTATGTCAAAATCCCAATCTCGTGTCTTGTTTCATGGGAACTGTGTCTCGTCCCACTCATCAACTTTAACTCTAGGTCTGTCCACTTATTACCACCGTGAGACAGGGCCAGTGCTTAGGTAGAAGTCTATTTTGTGCTTTCCATTTCTACCTTTTTGGCCTTTGTTTATCTTGAAAGCTGATACATTAATACACTTTCCCTTGTACATGTCTTACAAACTTGCCTTACATTCTTAAATAGTTTTGTGCTGTCCCGTCATATAGCAAGGTACTTTCTGAGTCATTATTGAGAGTGTGGGATTATTGCTGGTTGGTTTTCAGTTGATGGGAGATATGTCTGGACTAAAGGGGAGGTAAGCCTTATTCTCATGCATTTTAATCATTAACACGTTGTAGGACAGAGGGATTTGTGCTGGGACTGTTTGACCTTGTCCTGTTAATACACTTACGTTGGATTCAATTAGTCTGAGTAAATGCAGGGAGGTTTAAGGGTCATGGGCAACACAGAGCAACATCAAGGTTATAAAGGGGTGAATGCAAGGTCACGGGACGACACATGTAGAGCCTGGCATTCACATGTACAAATACTATACTGACTAGGGTGTGCCAATATATCGAAATATTGAGCTATCGTGATACTAAATTTGGTTGATACAGTATCGATATCTTGCTTGGGCTGCTGCATAAATATATGAGTCCTTTTTGGTCTAATTTACCGAAATATGTTGTGCATACAGCATACTTTTGCAAAATATTTGACATATTCACTGATTTGGGATTAAAGTGGGTGTATTTCATTTTAAGTTTGTGCAGGTCGTAGTTTAACAAAGAAAAACATTGTTAAAATGTATTGGGTTAATAAAAAATAGTGAATATCATGAGCAATATATTGATGTATATCGCAGTATCGTGACATTATCGTATCGTGAGCATTGCATCATGGATCGCATCGAATCGTGAGGGACCTTGTGATTCTCAGCCCTAATAATGACATAACATTTTCTTTATACTACCCAATTTTTTATCCGTTAGGCTTCATTTGACATTGACTCAAGAGTGAAAAAGGTTAAGAATGGACAGGGACACAGTCAATTGCTGAGATTTGATCTCACAAAATTGGTACAGCAGTTAATTTGTGCTCAAGCTTCTCAAATTATCCAAAAACATAAATATATACACCTTTAACATCTTCTGTAACATTCTGAAAGTCTCTACTTATGAGAGAATGTGGTCAGTTTGCTAAAAGACTTGACGTAATTCCTTTTTGGCACACCACATGCCCTTAATTTATACAACAAAATGTTCAGACACTGAAACTGTCACTATTATTTAACTGTTAATGAATGTTGCAATTCCCTGTATAAATATATATATCACAAATTGTCCACAAGATAAATGCTGGAATAGACTTTCATACGTTCCTCCTTGAAATCAATCTATTGGAGGATTAAAGACAATAACAGTATATGTGCGTATATATATATATATATATATATATATATATATATATATATATATATATATATCTCAGGCATGAAAAACTGGACAGCCCCCGGCCCAGACATGATCCACGCATGCTGGCTAAAGAAACTCACTGCTCTCCATGAACGCCTAGCAGCACAAATGAACCAGCTGCTGAGGGACGGGACTCACCCTGAATGGCTAACCGAAGGGCGCACGATCCTGATCATGAAGGATCCCTCCAAGGGTACAGTCCCATCCAACTATCGGCCAATAACCTGTCTCTCCACAACATGGAAGCTCATGTCAGGCATCCTCGCGGCTAAGATAAGTGGGCACATGGACCAATACATGAGCAAAGCACAGAAGGGCATAGGCATAGACACCAGAGGAGCCAAACACCAACTCCTGGTTGACAGAACAGTCGCCCAAGACTGCAAAGCCCGACACACCAACCTGTGCACTGCCTGGATTGATTACAAGAAAGCCTACGACTCAATGCCACACACATGGATCACTGAGTGCTTGGAGATGTACAATATCAATAGGACACTAAGGGCCTTCATAGCAAGCTCAATGAAGCTGTGGAAGACCACCCTGGAGGCCAATGGCAAGCCACTTGCACAAGTGACCATCAGATGTGGCATATACCAAGGAGATGCACTGTCCCCACTGCTGTTCTGTATAGGTCTGAACCCCCTCAGCCAAATAATCAACAAGACTGGCTATGGATACCGACTCAGGAATGGGGCCACCGTCAGTCGCCTCCTCTACATGGATGACCTCAAGCTGTATGCTAAGAGTGAGCGAGACATCGACTCACTGATCCACACGACCAGGATCTACAGCACTGATATCGGGATGTCATTCGGGCTGGAAAAGTGCAGTCGGATGGTAACAAAGAGAGGGAAGGTAGTCCACACAGAAGGGGTCTCACTCCCAGAGGGAACAATAGCAGACATTGAGGATGGGTACAAATACCTTGGAATACCACAGGCAAATGGCAACCTCGAAGGGGCAACGAGGAAAGCAGCAACTGCCAAATACCTCCAGCGAGTAAGGCAAGTCCTAAGAAGCCAGCTCAATGGCAAGAACAAGTCCCGGGCGATAAACAGCTACGCCCTGCCAGTGATCAGATACCCTGCAGGCATAATAAGATGGCCAAAGGAAGAGATACAGACCACAGACGTTAAGACACGAAAGCTCCTGACCATGCATGGAGGGTTCCATCCCAAATCCAGCACCCTGAGACTGTACACTAGCCGTAGGGAAGGAGGCCGTGGACTAGTGAGCGTGAGAGCCACTATCCAGGATGAAACATCCAAGATCCACAAGTACATCAAGGATAAGGCCCCAGATGATGATGTGCTCAGTGAATGTCTCAGGCAATGGGGAACAGAAGGTGAGGTGCCGGAGGAGGGACCATCATGGGAGGACAAGCCCCTACATGGGATGTACCACCGGAACATAACTGAAGTGGCTGATATCAAGAAATCCTACCAGTGGCTAGAGCGGGCCGGACTAAAGGACAGCACAGAGGCACTCATCATGGCTGCACAGGAACAGGCCCTGAGCACCAGAGCGATAGAGGCCCAGATCTACCACACCAGACAAGACCCACGGTGTAGGCTGTGCAAAGAAGCTCCTGAGACAGTCCAACACATAACTGCAGGGTGTAAGATGCTGGCAGGGAAAGCATACATGGAACGCCACAACCAAGTGACTGGTATAGTGTACAGAAACATCTGTGCGGAGTACGGACTGGAAACCCCAAGGTCAAAGTGGGAAACACCTCCAAAGGTGGTAGAGAATGACCGAGCGAAGATCCTGTGGGACTTCCAGATACAGACTGACAGAATGGTAATGGCAAACCAACCAGACATCGTGGTGGTGGATAAAGAGCAGAGGAAGGCCGTTGTGGTTGATGTGGCGATACCAAGTGATGGCAACATCAGGAGAAAGGAACATGAGAAACTGGAGAAATACCAAGGGCTCAGAGAAGAGCTGGAGAAGGCCTGGAAGGTGAAGGCCAAGGTGGTGCCCGTGGTGATCGGAGCACTTGGGGCAGTGACCCCCAAACTGGAGGAGTGGCTCCAACAGATCCCTGGAGGAACATCAGACATCTCAGTCCAGAAGAGCGCAGTGCTAGGAACAGCTAAGATACTGCGCCGAACCCTCAAGCTCCCTGGCCTCTGGTAGAGGACCCGAGCTCAGAGATGGATGTGACCACCCGCGGAGGGTGAGCAGGGAATTTTAAGTTATATATATATGTATATGTATTCCTAGGCTTGTGCAATTAATCACATTTCTATCGAGATCTGTCTCTAATCTATCTATAATATCTATAATAATGATATGGAGCTGGCTCTTTTTAATCTGAGACTCCACAGACAATTCTCGTGTGTGGTTTGAAGCAGAGTTAAGACTTTGGAGGTAGTGTTAAATGGCACTGATCAAAAGTCTGTATTGTTTATGTACAGCAAATGATTATATATTATATTGCCCAGCCTTATGTATTCCACTCACCGGACTGGGAGGTTCTCGGTGGCTCCTGCTGCTGTGGATGCTGCCGATTTCTGTCTGAGAGCTGGAAAGGGACAGGCCCTCGAAATATGGCCTGAAACAGAGAGAATACAACTGAATACACAAAGATTTGGTTCAATAATACAATGTGTACAATGAGCCATATTTAGAATCCAAGCTAAACATGTATTGTAAAGACCGTTGTGATGAGGTATGCTGGACCAACAGGTGTAAGTAGCTTATTTTTGCAATTACCTTTGATAGTAATTATTAGAAGAAAAAAAAAACAGCATATTTTAATTGGATTATGGAGGCAATTCAATCACATGAATTCTCAAAACACATTTAGAATACCTGTCACAGCCTGTAATTATTGCCATTGTATTCTCTGCCCACAAGGTGTGCAGCATAAATCAAATTGTTTTTTCTCTCTGTGTTGCCAGAGATGAATTACAGTGTTCAAGTCTTTTGTTTGAATGCGAGAGAAAGAGAGGTAAGAGAGAGAGAGAGAGTCAGTGGACCATTTGACAGTAGAAGTATGTCAAATTGTTGAACACATTGTGCTGAATGCCTGGTTCAGTCAACTATTGTAAATATGTCAGTAAAAAAAACATAGATGCACTCACCTGCCTACGTTAGCCCACACATACAGTACAGTATACGTATTGTTCGTTTAAAAATGTCTTTAGTTGAAATAAATGTAATAAATGTTGTTAATCTGTCTCATTTGTAGCTTTATGATCAAAAACAATTTTATCTGAACCAGCAGTAACTTCTTTAGTTACATTACTTGATAGACACTGTACTCAAAATATCAATACGGAAATATATCGGGACGGACTTCTTGGCATTACGCTACTTTTAAGCAACATAATTTCATTTTAAATTGCATAGTTATGCACTTATTAACCTGCTGACTCCCCATAAGGTTGAATCTGCTGAGCAACCAAGCGACTTATTCATAGGCCAATTCTTTTTCTCATACTCAGGGCATTGTGAGGATGAAATTGTAATGCATTTTGTTAATCTACATAATGACACTTTTACCACCGGTATCAGGATATGTATTTTATTGTATTGTATTGTAAGGAATTAGACAACAACCAGTCCTAATAGATACTGACCACTGCAGACTGGGAACACCCCATAAGACCTGCCAAAAATGATTTAAGCCTTACAATTGCCTTCTTTCCTGCAAGATAACAACTTTCATAATCTGTTCAAAATCCTTACTCACTGTTCTGGACATCTCACCCACAAACAGGTACCGTAATAAAGAGATAATGCATTGTTCACTTCATAGATTTTTTTTGTTTTTTTAGTAAAGTGTGTAAAAAAGAAAAATCAGAATCGCACTTGAGTTTCGGTTTGGGTGTGCTGAGAACGCTGTCGTCGTCGTCCAGCTCTGGCCCACTGTCGCTGGGGTTTTCAAACTCCACACTGTCCAGGTCGAGGTCCTCCTCTTCCACTTCAGGGGGGGGCTCAGCAGGGTCCTGTTCTGAGTCCAAAACCTGGTTTAATTAACAGAGTAATATATTAGCCAAGACCTGTGCAAAAGCCATAATGAGATGTGAAGAATGTAGTCAAATATGAGTGCTTTAACAGGACAATAAAGAGCAATGGTTGATTTCAAGATGGCTTGTCTCCATATAAACTGATAAATTTAATGCCAAAATGTGGAACGTTCAAACTAGGCAAAGTTATAACATTTCCATGGACACAAGCAAGAAAAAGAAAAAGAAAAGTTACAGGTCCTTGTGTATTTTTTTAGTTCATAAATTCTAATACTTATCCTGCACAAAAGTATAGAACAGAGGCACACTTCACTCACCTCGTCAGACACTCTGAACCGCTTCAGAAGAGCCACCACTCGCTGCTTAAAGTTCTGCTGCTACAAAATAAAAGCAGAGAAAACTAGTAAAAGTATCTATTTTAATATTACTATTATTATTAACAATTTTATGTTCAGGACATGTTTTTAAGTTGCTTAATGTTAATAAAGGAACTAAATGCGTCATAATGTGGATCAGACAGGTTGATTCATTTATTTGAAAAATGTAAACAGCAGCATATATTTAAATTTGTACAAAAGTAAAAATGTATATATGGGGACGAATAAAGCCATCTAAATGTAAAGTATTTATTTTAGGTAAATTATCATAAAGTGTATCTAAATATATTACCTCACAAAATGCTTATATTCTCAATTCCCTAGAAAAGAAATCCCTTGTCAAGATGGCAGCCTGGTTATGATTTAGTGTTTTCGCTGCAGGGGCTCGTGCCTTCGTTTTACCAGCAGTAGATACATCTGTAATGTTGGCACCTCATCGATCCTGACTGTGCACTCATGTAAAATCAATAAACCAGCCGCATCATGCTTCATCTAGCCTCAAATGCTTTTATCTTCAGCTAAAGCTAACTGGACTGTGAAATCTGCACCAGTGTAGAGAGAAAAATATATTTATGATGGCTCCCGGGAAATTGTTTTACTGACTGGATACACAAGGTGAGCAGTAAATGTATTAAAGTGAAAAGCATGTGATTTTTGTTGTGTTGTGTTAGTACAGCAGCTTACGTTGTGATAGATATGATAGTAAAGGCGACATATTATGTGAAATCATCTTTAATAAGATTTCAACCTAGTCATAATGATGTTTCCTCATTATTAGCTTATACTGACTTGTATTACAATTGATTCATGCATGTTTGAGCAATCTTTTATTGACCTGAATTTGAGGCTTGAGTCCTCAGAAAAATAAACACATTTTTAGAAAGAATTCATCTAAAATAGGGAATTTTAAATGTATCATAAAACTATATGCTGCAAACTCTTCACAATCACAACTGAATACTGAATACATTTTAAAGGAGACATATTATCTATTATAATTTTTTTCTAGTACTTAATAATAAACTAAAATATATAATGATTCAAGTCTACATTTTTTAAATAAATACTAGTAAGTGCAGGGAGTGGGTGGAGATATGGGATAGGTGAAAACAGGTATTTTCTGAGCACTCGGTTACAGGATTACTAAAACATGCAGGAATAAACCAAAACACAACTTTGAGTAAACTATTGATGACACCATCGCAACATGGTAAAAAACACACAAAGGTTGTCCCCTTTAAATAACTTAAAGACTAATGGACAAAAAAAATGTACTCAAGTGCATGTGGAAGCATGAAACTACTACATCCACAACTCTTATAACAATTATTATTACTATTACAACAACAATCACTGCCGTCTTTTTTGTCTCATTAACATTTAAGTGGAGCTCAATATCAAACAGGTCATTTTTACTGTGGACTCAATTATAGTAAAGTGCCTTTATTGTTGCTGAACAATTTCATGCAATGTGCCTGCACTCATGGGCACGGCGACCTTTGACCTGTATCTCATTTCCAAGTCCAACAATAACTGCTCTTAATAATCCCTTAGGAGTAATTTCCTGGAATTTATCTTGGACCATCTCAGTGGGAGGGTGGCCATGATTGTTTTTGTTTAAATGAACATCCTGTGTACGACTCAGAGGTGACAGTGATTAGTAAAGATGTCAAACAATCAATTTCCTGGATAGGATTATCTAGGATTTCAAAAGGAATGCGATATAAAGCAATAAAGAGTTCAAATTGTGAAAAGATTATGTATTTAAGAAACGTTGTTGTTGTTGAAATGTATGACTAGTTAACCCTAACCCCATGAGAAAATAGACCTCTGATGTGATTTATTTATTTTATTTCTAAACCTTTATTTAACCAGGTAAAAACCTATAGAGATTGAATCCTCTTTTTCTAGGGTGACTTTGGCCAAAGTGGGAAACTTGCAGCACACAATTATAAAAACATTTACACATTTAATGAAGAAACATTTAAGAAACAACAATTTTAGTAGGATTCTTGTGTGCTTTGTTTTTTTTAACCTGTTAAGTCCCACCTCATTTTGGCAGTTTTTCTCGAAAAGTACATACCCAAATGAAAAAGCTTATTGCATGGCTAACTTACAGTCTATAGACTTGTATGATGTGTCATTTGAAAGCTAAGACCTTCTAGTTTCTGAATCTGTGCATTAGATTTGTCTGAGTGAAACACAACCGGCAGTACACCTGTTCAAACACACCCCAAAAGACGTTTTTTTGGTCTCGGAAAAAAAAAGAGAAAATAAAAATGTCTTTCTGAAGACATACTTCATGCTGTGCTATTGGCACTCCCCACAGCAGCTGTCCACCTTGTTGACAACAACTGTGTGAAATTTCAGACTTCTAGATACAACCATTTTGATGTTGAGCAGCTTTTTGTATGAAATAACCCTAATCCGAACAAGAGGTCCTTCTCTGTGCCAAATGTGCCAAACTGCTTTCCATGCATTTTGCTACTCTAATGACCCTGAAAACCACATTTGGTCATTTTGGTGACTATAAATATCCATTATAGATTATTTTTTTCATAAACTTCCTCAAATCAAAGGCAGGTCGTGCGTACAGACGTTCCGCTGCGTAAATGATGCGTAAAATGGTGCCTTCATCTCTTTACGCACGGAAAAATCAGCTCCTGCACTGAATGAACCTGCAAGTCCCGCCCCTCATTTCAAAGCTCTGGTGATTGGCTACAAAAATATGTGATTGACTTACTGAATCACCAATGGCATTGCAGACTGTGACGCCATTACGCACGCGGAGCTGACGCTCCTCTCGCGTCAAAATGGATGCGTTCGCTTTGTTCAAAGGGCTCTACCTCTGGAAGTACTCGACGGAAAATTGCACGGATAGGCTCGTTTTGAAGCCAAGACTGAGAGGAAAACGAACATACCCAAGCCGAACCGCGGAAGCCGGAGATTTCTGTGTAAAGTGATGCGCAAAAGTTATGTTTTTATTGCTTTTGTGTTACTGTCAAATGAAGAAGATGCGTTTACGGGTGGATATCAACAAATGGATTATATTATTTGAAATAACAACGGGATATTCTTATTTTGTGGACTGTGATGGGCAGAAAGAGTGCACACACTTCTGGATTGGATTTTGTTTGCGTCTTGAGGAGCCAACGAAAGGTAAGAAATGCGAGATGAACAGTTTGGTTATGTTACAGTTTGATAGCTTACAAGTATTTTGTGAGGTGATTTAGTGAGGATTGAACATTTTAGACGTTTAGTGGTGACTCTAAGCTTTCAAATGACATATAACATGTCTGTATTGAAAACATTTGTTTTTAATGAGTGACGCATGTATGTAAAAACTCCGAAACTGTCCCTGATCAGGGACGGTGGGACTAAACATTAAATAGAGTAATGATCCAGTCTTCCTTTCTCATCTCACCACTACAAACCTTTTAGTTCTCCGTCGCTATCAGGAAATCTATTTGGCTTAGATTTTTACGTTGGATGTCTTTTCTTGTAAAATAATAGTTGTGTGCACTGTTCCCTCTAAACTGCGCGCGTGCGCAATTGCGCACAGCTCCCAGGGGCATCGCGCAGAGAAAATCTGAGTTGCGCACGAGAGAAAGAGAGAGAGGAAAAGAGGGAGAGGCGCGAGCCACACACAGTGACGTGCACCTGAACACACCTGATCATTAACAGCACAAAGCGCCAAATCAAAGGCTCCGGGGGAACTAAAGTTCTACATCCCATACGCTTTTAACTAGTCTTTCTTCAGGACCAACCCGCCTCGTTTTCACGGAGAACAGCCGACGAACTAATGCGTCTAGAATAGCGCAAATTACCGCGAAGACTCGCGCTCCCCATCAGGGGTGAAGGCATTACGGCCCATTACTGCGGACCCCTAAACTATTTGGTGGTAGTAGCTGTACCAGCAGGCACACAGACGACGAGCTCCTCCACCTGACGCACGGACAAGTAGTCCCACTAAAATCATTGCCTCTGGAGTCAAACCATCACATTAGACACAAACTTAATCCAGGGTCAGGCTGTGCACTTTTTGAGATTTAATCAACCCAACCCCGAACTCTCAGAACTCACGATGACAAACTTGATTTGAATTCATTCATTTTGGATCTGACTTGTCTCCGCGCGTCTTTACGCGTCTTTACGCGGCGACGGTGTGAGCGCCGTGAGCAGCGCGGCACAGACACAGACCAGACTCCTCTGTCTTCAGCACCAGTGAAGAACCATGAACCAATCAGAGCAAACGCCACAGCGGATCTACAAAGTTTAGCGCTTCGCACAGTTTTCGCGTGTATTGATATGTAAATTAGCCGCGTGCGTAACGAGGCGTTAAGTGCTCTATGCGCACAGAATAATCCCAAGTGAAAATTGGAAGAATGAAAATTAATGGCCACTGATTTATTTTGGCTATTGAAGACTGTCTTGTTGTGTCAGAGCTACAGTAAAGTCTAATCAATGACATCCTTAGTCATAAATTAACTGTAAATTATCATTAGGCCTATTTGAAACATAGGCTTAGGATCTAAACATGACACACGGGTTACTTTGTCCAGAGGTTTCCAGAGGAAATGTAAGCAGGTTACTGAATATTGCACAGAAGTGTTGCTGGATGTGAGTCAGTCTCTATGTTAAAATGCATCAAACAATGTGAAAGCTTTGGAGGGGAAAACACCATGACCCTGATTTGATGATATCCATTTTTTTTATTATTATTAATTCTACCTAAACCAAATTATAGCTGAGGGGCTGTGATCAGAGAGAGAGGAGCAGAGGACGGTGCAGCTCACAGACAGGGGGCGCTGAGGAGCAGAGGACAGAGCAGCTCACAGAGAAACACTGATAAGATTTAGACACAAGTGATCAGCAGCATGTGAACTACACAGGTGAACTCAACTGTGCCACAAGTTTTCTTATGATAAACAATGCCTCCATTTGAATCTTGAGCAGAAGTAGCCTGCAATCATAATGTATGATTAAAGGTGCACTATGGAACTTTTGTGGGGAGGGCCTGCCATCAGCCTATTGCGTGACCATAAAATGTATCACTGTAGCATTTGAATTTGTTGATCTAAAACACCCCAAATCCCAGGAAATTACATCCATTGTGTTGAAAATTTCCTGGGGGAGGACCCCCAGACCCCCCCAGCTTTCAAACTTACTCGCTATAACTTAAATTCTAAATTCTATCCGGGGATGCTTCATTAATGGATGAAGGCCAACAAAACCAATTTAGACTGTGTTACTGCAGTGCTCTGATCTCAGGTTTTGAACGATTTTGACACCGATGTGGCCCCGGTGCGTCTGATGTCGCTCACATGGTCCAAGGCACTGCTCAGGGAGTTTTTGTGTTCGCTCAGACACATGAAAAATTAGAGGGAACATTGGTTGTGTGTGTTCTTACTCTTGTTATTGAGGCCGTCCTTACGATAGACCGTCTCTGTTTCTTTGGTTTCCTCACTTCATACTCATCGTCTTCAAGATCCTACACCAAGACAAATGGTAAGCACAAGTGATACAACTGATGCTACAACTAGCAATCATTTTATAACTACAACTAAAATGCTACAGTACCTGTCCCTGAACGGCGTCGTCACTGGCCTCTTGTTCTGAGGAGAAACTCTCGTACTCCTCTTCTGAGTAATTATCTAAAGCACAAAACAAGTCAGATGGTAATAGTGATAAACTGTGTTCCTTCTAGGCCACCATATTAGTTGTATACAGACTTAGGATGGGGGCTATGATGATTAATATATGTTGTAAAAAATTGAAAAGCAAGGACAATATAATTTTCAGACCTTGGTCGCCATGGTGGTTGAAAAAGGCGGGTAAATGATCGCTTCTTTAAACATTTCAATAATAATTTGTCCAGCAATAATATTACAGGGGTCATTAGTTGGTCTGACCGAAGCCAAAATCAGAATAATTCCTTTATGTCCCAATTACATTACATACATTACATTATGTTTGACAAAAGTGTGCTTATATTTATGATAACCATTTTTGAAAGCAATTATAGCTTCAAAGTTTTGGTAAATTAATGGACCTCATGAATGTCCGAGTGGTCTGACCGTTTTGGAGCAAAGACAACTGGAATTGAGTAGTTTAGCGCAATCTGGGTTTGTTTTAAAATTTAAAAAGTAATAAGGATTACTTGGGTTTTCAGAGGGCTTTCCGCTGATATTATATACTATTGCAATTGCTAAAAAGCCAATCAATTGATCTTAAAATTATAAGTACTTTTCATTTTGTGTTGTAAAAATGACCAAAAAGGATGAATGACATTAGTGAGTATATGTTCGTACCAGAGCATTTCATTTTTTGTCCCGAGTGTAGCGCCGAGTCCTCGTGGTCAATGGGCTGACTGGACAGAGAGAAGATCCAGATTTCAGCCACTTTCCCCAACATCTCCTTCTGGTTACTGCACAGAGGGAGCACCTGGCCTCCCTCGGTGGGATGCTGCATCACCTGGAACAAGCAAGGACAAGAGAGGCAGAACATTCAGTCCATACATAGAGGCAAGGTCAGATTTGAGACAAGAACAAAGTATAGCTGACTGATATTTTTAGGTTGGAGTATTACATAAGGTTATGCAAGGTTTTTAGCTAAAGTTTAACCTGACCTATCTGGCTGAATGTGTTAATATTTGTTTGGTTGTAACTTTCCATTCATACCATTTCAAAGGATTTTTGTCATGTATTTTTGCTTCTTAACTTTTGAGGTTGGTGCATTTTTTTATGCTTTTTTTTAATAATCACCATTTTGCATGTTTATGTTTATCTTATTTTAGCATAATCTCTACTTTTTACTTTATACATTGCTAGCTGTTGCACCTTACTTAATCAAGATTAAGTTTAAAAGATCAAGATCATCCTAGTTTGTGAATTTTGTTCACTGACAATGAAAAACGTTCTGATTCTGATTTCAACTTACTATGTGAGTAAAAAAACTAACCAAAATGTACCAGGGAATTCAACGTTAATGAAATCCATTCACAATTTGGACATTTTTCATTAATGGGTATCTAGTTTTCAAATGTACTATTTATGCATTTGTTTAGTTTATTTGCAACTTGTACTTATAATTAATATATAATTATATAATAATAATAATCATCATCATCATCATCATCATCATCATCATCATCATCATCATATAATTATATTGGAAAACATTTGCAAAAAGCTCAACATTAAAAACAACCACATAAACAAACAATGTACCAAGAAACATTTTAACACCGTGAAATAAGCAAGTGAAAAAAGATGAAGTTGCTAAAAAACAGTAAATTACAAGGTCAAAGTGCAAAGTGCATTGTGGGAAGAAGCTTTTAGCATGACGAGGTGTCTTAATGGAGCGATATCTTCCTCCTGAGGAAAGAAGCACGAACATGGCTCTGCAACAAGGCCAGAGAGGTCATTTATGATTTGAAGGTCTCGGTTTAAAAGTGTATATTTGTAAAGAGCCTCAAGAACAGGAAGGTCACATTATTGTTTTTTAAGCTGAGCATAACATATTATACCAAACCAATTCATTCTCAAACAATTTTCTCTCTGTTCAAATATCTACAATTAACGTGCACAATCTCCTTTGAAGGTGTTGATCACTGTCTTAGAAAATATCTATTTAAATCAACCTTGCTAATGTGAAGGTCTAATTGAATACTTTTTGAATACAAGTTTTACTTTTATTATGCAACTTTATTTACGCAATCGTTCACTCTGAGAGTTTTTATTAAAAGCAACATTACTACATTTATCCACTTATCAATCCTCCTTCGCACAGTTCAAGGCCAAACACATCACACCTAACCAATGCACCATTCAGATCACCCCACTTATTTATTTGGAGGCTACTTATTATCCACTCCAAACATGACAAAAGATATTTTCAATGGCAATTTTGTTTTTTTGTTTTGAAACCAAAAACAGAAACTACCCAGCTCTGCCTCAGCTCTAAACCATGACTACGCTGAGGCTAAATGAGGACAACATTTTAGTAAACTGTATATTTTACTTTTGTATTGAGTTTTATAATGATAAAAAAAATGTATATCTCAGGTATTTTTAAAAATTCATCAGATGTGCTCATAAATATCTGTCTTGGTTGAGGTTAAAATAACGCTCAAACAAAAGTGAAGGATTATTACTTTCTACCCTTGTTACTTTGCAAGTTTTATTTTCATCAGATCTTTTTGACAGATGTCTAGAGCAGGGTTTCCTCAAATGTGAAAGTTCGATGGATGTTTTGAATGAAGACAAATTAATATAAGCAACTACTGATTCAGGAAATAATCGTCGCAAAGACCTTCGGTGGAATGCTATTTATGTGTTTTTTGACAGAAAACAATGGCAATCCATGCAACAGTATGTGTAATACATGTTTACTGAGGGGCGTGGCGTTACGCGCTGCGGACAGCTGTGGAGCCGCTCTCTCTCTTTCTCTCTTTCTCTCCAGAGAGATGCGCGAGGACGAAGGGCGAGCAAGAGCTCACGTCAGAGGAGACTGAAACGTTTTTGACACTTTTTATTTCATGTAAAACGGCCCAGGACTCACAGAGAAACGTCCCGCAGTAGTTTTAAAAGTCTTAATTAATACGCACGCGCTGCGCAGATAATCGATCGATCAGCGGCAACGCACGCGGTTTTAATGTTTGTATGCTCTCCTGTGCTTGTGCTGTGCTCTTTTATGTTTATCTGATTTTTTATTGTTTAAAATAAGATGGGAAAAAAGAAAAGAATAGGACTTTATTAAGCAGCACAGTTTTGTTTCCAGATTGTTCTCTTCCTGTTTGTGTTTTTTCTCACAGCTGCAGTGATGTGACCTTAATAAGATCCTCTGAGTTTTGAGACCCAGCTGTAGCATCAGCGTCGCACAAAGGATCTACTCATTACATAGACTTTCTCTTTCTAAAAAATACTGTAATCTTCTCAAGGGAAGAGTTTAAAATGACCTCAAAGTTATTCAGACATGTTTTTCTTCTCACTTTTGAGAATCTACCAGCTCTAAAATCTGAGGTAATGTCCCAGGAGAAGCTTCGAGGAAACTGAATTTCTTCATCTCATTATCGTTTTACACTAGATTTCCGCTGGGAATTACTCAGCGCTCTTTTTTAACCTTTAGTAACAGACAAATCTTAATCTGCTACTTTACAAAACCAAAAAACTACTCCCGACAAGGCTGAGGAATATTCTTTGTGCTCTGTACATTCGTTAAATCTCATTCAATTGGGAAAGTCAGTTAAGATCATGAATACACAATATAGCTGTACATTATCCATTATCCATTAAAGGGGACATATCATGCAAAATCTACTTTTTTGGCCCTTAGATACCTTTTATTGTGTACTGTGGGTGTCTGGTAGTGGCTAAAAGTTGAAATTAATCACTTAAGTAGCTGCAGAGATATATTTATATAAATTTTGCAACATATTTCTCAGTTCGTTCGAATTTCCGCATTATCTGTTACGTATTTTTGTCTATCACGTCACAGCGGAACTACTAAACAAGGTCAAGAGCTTCCGGCAGAGACCGCCATCTTTATTTTCCTCGTAGCGATTTTGTAGTCCAAGCGCAAAGATGTCAAAGGTGCGAGTAGACAAGTTAAAATGCTCTGTTCTTGTTTGTGTTACCAGCACAACTCATTACACCGACCCCCTGCATCCGAACAACTGAGATCGGCTGGTTACGTTTTATTTTTCGTGGTAATGTACCACCGACAGTGGGGAAAGTTTAGTTTGTGTGCTAAGCACTTCAAAGAGGAGTGCTTCAGTAACCTCCGCCAGTACAACGAGGGATTTGCTCAAAGATTGCATTTGATCGAAGGGTCAGTTCCTTCGGTCTATGGAGGTGACGATATACTGGAGCGTTAAGTCAAGAAACGCTGAAACACTGTTTATTAGACCTATTTTTTATCCCGTCATTCTTTACCTGTGTTCTGGCCATTTGTGAGGGATTAGCATTACACCTGTAGCTGCCCATCTTTTACTCGGCTGTTTTCCAGCTGCTTAGGGCACATGTCTTTATATACACATATAATACATTTATTTTTGAGGTTTTCATAAGGCAGAACTCACATCAGACTGCTCGTAGCTGACGTTAGCATGTCGCTAGCATTAGCGCGCAGCAAGCGTAGCCCGCAGCACCGTAACTACGCTGACTGACTTGACAGTAGCCTTTCCCCCCCGGACTGTTGTTGTAGTAAGATGGTAAAGTGAGGGTCCATTGGACAACCTGCTAATATCTTTCACACACAGTTAAGCTAACGGAGCGCGTAGCGAATTACATAGTAGTAAACAAACCATTGAGATGCAGCCATTTGAAGTCTTTGCTGCGGAGGATTGTCTTCTTCGATTTCCTCTTGGTCTGTGTCAGACTCTGGCTCGTGGCTGGATGTTGATTTCTTCGCTTGTTTCCATTTTTCGATTGTCATTACGTTTTTTTCTAACTCTGGAGAAGTTTTGGATCGGACAGACGGACTGTGTTTGGGACTACAACAATGGCTGAACGGGGCGGAGTCTGCATGCAATGCGCAAGGGAGGGGGTAGGGTGCGAACTAACTCATTTGCATTTAAAGAGACAGTGCCAAAACAAGGCGCTCAAAAGCGCTCCTTACAAAAGGGGTAAAAGAGAGGCATGTAGAAAGAAAATTAGGAGGAATTCAGACTGTAGATTGCAGGTATAGTTTATTTAGACCCCAGGTAAATGTTTTAAATGTTCAAAAGGTGAAAATAAAAGCATGATATGTCCACTTTAATTAAAAATGATTCACTGATTGCTTTTAAGTCATTTGATTTTATAACTGTCCCTATGGTTATATCAATACTTTTGTGATTTGGGGCTAAACCAAAGTCAATTTAAGTTCTTTACTAAATCAGGACTAAACCAGGGTTAAACAGGGTTAAAAGAAACGATAAACTAAACAAAGACTAAAATACAAGATTAAATTGGATACTTAGTTATTGTAAGTAGTTTATTTCTATATACACAAAACAATCTGTGCGTTGGCCTTCGTGTAGTCTGTGTTATTGAACCGTTAGCGTTCGTTTTCTTGCGTCTCACCTCAGACATGTCGATGGAGCCCAAGGCCAGAGTCTTGTATCCCAGTATCGTCCTGTTCTTGTACCGTTTCCGTCGTTGAAGCATAATCTGCAGCTTGTTCCCCTCTCGCTTCAGAAAGTGTGGATACTGAAAAGAAACATCATCCTTATATTTCTAAACCTAACTGTCAATAGCTACTTATTAGCTGACAAATGTCGCCTAATCTTGTTGATGATCAGATGTAATTATCGGGTAATCTGATAATTCTAGTTATCAAATCTTTACTGGCATGTAAATATAATTAAATCAGTTATAAATATATATAGTTATTGTATAAATTGTGAAAAACATTTTTCAGATAAACCTTTCTAAAATATCTTTAGAAGCCACAGACTGTTGGAGGTGGCCTATATTGCCTATTCTCAATGGCTGGTAAGAGTTAGTCAGCCAAAACTGATATAATGTATGCTGTTTGAAGAATATTAGTTCATTTAAGTAGAGCCAGAATTCTGAATGACTTGGACGAGCTGCAAAAACACGATCAAACCAGGACTGCACGCTAAACAAACTAAGGAACCAAGTCTCAAAACTTGGGTAATTTCTAAAACTTTACGTGGAGTTCTGACAAAAGTGCACAGATAAAACACAAACAGCCTACCTCAAAGTATCTTTATATAGATCACAAACTTAACCTGACGAGTCACGTATGTAATATTTTCTATGTATGCAAGCTCTACAGTGTAAGGAGCCCCCTGGTTACCTGCAGAGAAAAGGTCAGGGCCAGGTCAGTCTCCACCGAGCCACTGGGGGGCAGCACTATCTCATGGGACCTCAGGATACGCTTGGAGCCCTGTGGAAATGGGTCAAGTTTATAGTCATATTTCAACTATGCAAGTGACTAATAGAGGTCAATAATACAATACAAAAAGTAGCATCATTTATCTCACGGTTGGTACAGTTATTGCTGAGGCTTTATAAATAGGCCCTGTAATCTATATCAAATTAATAAACACCATACATGAAAAGCTGAAAAGTTACTTTATTCATTCACTGACAATTGTCCACTAAAACAAACAGAATTCAAATTAACCAGAACAGTTCTTACCTGTATTTTGACGGCGATGACGACAGAGATGAGCTCTTTGTCCAGTTCCCTCAAAACAACGAGTTTCTTCAGAGTTAGGCTGCACAACCTGAAAACACACAGAGAACATAAATCACTGACAACAAAATAAGTGTAACTAAGCCTGTCACAGTAGCACATTTCAAAGTGATATATTGGTACAGAATAATGTCACGCTTAACGATAGTATTGAAACTGCTTGATGCTACTGACACAATTACTCAAAAGCAGGATATTCCCAACACTTTTCTAAATGTACAATATAGCTGCAATAAATAAATAGCCAATTGAAACACTTAAGTACTTATTTAGTATCTATAATGAGTCACAGAAGTTACTGCAAAAACAAAATATTCCCACTTGTGCAAAGAAAATGTACACACAATAAATATTTTGAAACATTGTCCCAGCTATTATTTATTTAACGATATGATAATTATTGTGACAGATCTAAGAGTAACGCCTGATGCACACCGACTCCGGTCCGGCTCCGGTTCGGGGGGTTAGAAAGTGCTTAAAATCAATGCGCCCTGTCACACCGACCTCGGAGCTCTGCGGCCGCGGGTCCGGCAGCCGCGCGGGTCTCCGGAAAGAATCCGCAAGAAGTCTATTTTTGCCGGACGCCGCAGCGGTCTGGTGCGGCTTTCATGTCATTTGACGAGTGCTCTCGCGCGAAACCACGTGAATCTACGTGGCTTTCGTCAAAAACGGACCGCAGTTAACCGGAGCTGGTGTGACAGGCGTCTGCAAGAGACCCTCGCGGGTCCCGGACCGCGACCGGACTGGACTCAGTGTACACTAGGCGTAACTGTACTTGATTTTTTAACTTTACAGATTTTTGTAACTTGATAGTATCCCAAATTATGTTTTTAGTTAGTACCTTAATATAGCCTTTAAAGGTACACTATGTAACTTTTCAGATGGGGAGTTCGCCACGTGCTTGTCTCCATGGATACTTTATTACTTTAGAATGTTTCACAGTCTGATTTTCAACCTTCCAACTTTCATTTATTCAATCACAGGTGTTTTATTGTCTTGGAAGCATGCATTCTTACAGTGAACAGCCTCTTCACAGATCAGGGGTTCATTTATAAAACTTTATGCATAATTCCCACTAAAAATATACGTACGGACAAAACACAAACGTCCAGAAACCTCTTCAAACTTGTTAACTCCTTGTCTCTCTAAGCCCATATGACCAAGTGCAATTCAGTTATTTGGACAATTTTTGGCTTGTTTCCAAGACAATTTGTCTTTTTATAGATCACAAACCTTACGCAACATTTTTGGATGTACACATGCTTTATAAATAGGACCCCACAGCAGTAACTTGGCCTGGTGGCAACAACATAGTGTGGAACATTTCAGGCAAAAAACATTAACATCTGCAACGAGACAAGCTGGTGGCGATACCTCATCCAGAAACGTTACATACAGTAGTGCACCTTTAAGAATAGGGCTGGGAGAGACTGCAAACAAAGAATCAAAAATCGTTTTCTTAAACTGATTGATCTTTGGTCTCACTGAAAACAAATGAAATTAAAAATGGCTTTGATTGCTAATTTCCTGAACCTCAACAAACCTTAACAAAACAGACTTTGAATCATTGCTTTTAACACAAAGAAGCCACATTTCTACCAGTAAAGTCTGAATTCCGCTCCACATGTTTTTACTGACACAGGACTGACTGTGGACGTCTCGATTCAAAAGCCCAAACCAAATTAGCGTTTAGAGATGACCGAATCTCGATCACTTGATTAATTGCCCAGCCCTGTTTGAGAAGTATTTAAAGTGCCAACGACAGGTCGGACTACTCGTGTAACTAAAATGCAGTTAAGATAAGTCAAATTCAAATTCTGCTAAAATCTTTACAAATTTGACCCCAGTTTAGCCATTTTTTTAGGTTTTTAATTTTACTTCCTGGTTATAAATGATGACATCACACTAGGAAATTACAAGAAACCATCCTGTACACTGCACCAAAACTAAACTTCTAATGTCGCAGACTTTTTGAATTTGACAAATAAAATACATGTGTGCACCTTAATTTTGTTTAATCAATGTTTAAAGGGACAAAAAAGTGGTTTATTTTGGGTAAATTATGCATACCTTTGGCTCCCTAGTGTGATGTCATAAATGTGTTTACTTCCAGTAATTTTCACCATTGTTTTCACCACAAACAGCTACCTGATTGGTGTAAAACTATAATTCATATTTGCAAGAGGTATTACTACACTGAATACAAACAAAATTAGAAAATCATAAAAACCTGTCATACGCACTTTAAATTCACACATCACCGCAGCGTTTAACACAAATCCAAATCAAAACAATCTCTCCAGATCGCTGTATCATGACTTCACCCACTTTCAAATGTAAAAACTAGTGCATAAACAATGATTCGCGGGTCATAGTTCGTCTGTGTTTATCCAAAACAGTCGACAGTAAACATAGACGGAGGGGCATGGATAAGGGTTAAGAGGGGACAGGAGTGAGGGTCATGTGTTGGATATAGATACAACATGACAGATGACAGGGCGGGCTGAGGTTACACAGCTCGTGCTTTCAACTTGTTTTGGAGACATTTAAATATTTGCGAAGAGCTGTTTGGCCGTCTAACTGTGAGTGAGAAATGTAACATGTTCACAAAGGGAGAAAATATTGAGAAACATCTGGAGAATAACAGCTGCACTCGTGATTTCTATTGATTTTCTTCTTGTTCTGAGAAGTACTTGGTTGGAAGCTTTGTGAGAAAAGTCCCGCACGTTGTCATACTCGTCATTTACTTTATTGACGTGACGTTTCGGTCCATTATATACCAGAGGAAGGTCAGAGGGAGTGAAACGTCGTGTCATTAAAGAAAATGAAGCGTGAGGCAGTAGTGTGCGGGAGTTTGTGTACAAAGTGTTCCCAGTCAGGTGTGCAGAGTCCAGAAACGTGTTCTGAGAAATACAACTGTCCTTTTCTCTACAATGTCGTATTTGTTGGTGAAATGTGTTTTTCTAAGTTCTATTTTGCTTGTTAAGGCGAGACACAGCAGGTGAATAGGAAAAGGTTATAAATGTAAAGATACCTATATCAAATTCTCCTGTAGTTTACTCACATAAATGTAAGATGTATATAGGTTTTTCATACATATAAATCTGAAAAATGGATAGAACCAGGTTTAAATTTCTTGGTTCATTTTGTACACATATTGTACACAAAAAAATATACAGAGGGGATTTTGGATTTCTTATTTAGTTTTTGCGTAAACTAGATTGGATTGAAAATTGTCCTAAAAATTTAAATTTCGCCTCATTTTTCTGACTTAAAACTTCAATAAACCAGGCTTAGAAACAGGCAATCAGAATTAGATATTTTAAAAATCCTTCAGTATGTTTCATCAAAATCTTGTCGATTCCAAGATTGTAAGGTTTGGTGTGTGTAGGATTTACTTTATGTGGTGATCCTTATGTCCTTGGGGGGACATTTTAAGAAAACGGCCTTTGAAGTGATGTCCCAGAGAAATCTATGGATGAAGTGGATTAAATGAAAGAATAAACCATTTTAAGAGCAGATTGGACAGATTCGTTGGTTCCACATAAAAGCCGATGTGTTGAGAGAGCAAACAAACAGACACAAAAACAAAAAATTGAAAAAAAAAAAAAAATGTTTTGCTTTCAATGTCTTGCCTTAAGTTAAAGTACAGATACAAGGGCAAAAAAGTAAAAGTATCATATATAAAAATCTACTGAAGTAAAAGTCTTTTGCACATATTTTTGATCACTTGTAAAGAGTCAAACATGCTTATCTTGATAAAGAGTTGTTCTGATTTTAAGTTAATCCATTGCTCAATGTTTCTGTCTAGTTCTGTATGTATATTTTTGTTTGTTCAAAGCCAAGACTTGAACTCAAAACCTGAATGTGCTAAAATATAAAACCTCAAATAAAACAGAAAGTACTTTTAGTGTCCAGTCCTTCTCTTAAATGCAATGCAATGGAAAGTTCAGATACCTGTTCTTAGATTTAGTAAAAGTAAAAAGTATCCACTGTAAATTCAAGTTTATTTAAATGGAGATAAGTCTGTTATCTAAAGTTCGGGAGCAGGACCACACCTCATCCACGCCCCTTCCGGTGACTACTCTATTTAAACTTCCCGGTCACACACACCAGTGTTCGTTATTTCGTGCCCTTCCCTCCCACCCTCTTCTAATTGTTCTGTCTTATCCTTTAGTCGGGGGGTATCGAGGCCCGGGAGCCTGCTGCCCTCATCGCTAGAAGCCCCAAAACGGCATTAATCATCTACTCTCATGCATTTTATCGTTCTTGATCGTCAATAAACTTCTGCATCCAAGCTTGAGGTTGTGGTCCTTGCTAGTGAAGTACAGTACTTTTACATTTGTACTTTGTTACTTTCCATCACAGGCAACTGTAACATTATCACCCGTCACAAATGTAAAGACTTTAAATCAGAGTAATTTGACTTTTTCTATTAGTTACCTCAAAGTAATATGTGCAACACTGTAAATATAAACTACACTGCTTTAAGTACTACATATTTGCACATACAGGCCGATTCTTGTGCAAAACATTATCACAACAACTACCTTGCAAAAGTACAGTTTACTTTGGACTTGATCTCAAAGCATTTGTCTGCGGTGGCTTTTGTAACACTGCCCCAATGTTACCAACAATTTGCTCCTTTATTTATCAGATGCCTGAGGTTTTGGCGCAGGCTTGAGTAGTTTTCTTTGTGAAATTCAGATCAGCCGTTGCCAGTGGGATGCAACAGGAATTGGCTCTAAATCACAAAAACCTCTCAGGCGTCCCACAGTTTTTTCTGTCGTGAAAACTTAATGCGACCACTGTGTTTTAGGGTAAATCCGCTTTGAGTTGGTTCACTGGCAGCACGGAGCAGATTTCTGGCACATTTTACTTCTTGTTCTAGTAGTAAGTGGATATTTTAACAAGCCGGTCACGTTTTTTGGACATATCCTTACTGACAAAGAAAAAAGTTAAACCCCCCGCAAGTTGGCAGCCTTTCACTTTCTCAAATGTAAAAAACAAAGACAAACACATTTATCACCCTGCTAACTTTTTCTTGAGCTAAATTAAACCATACAACTGTTCCCACTGGTTTACATGACATCACCGGTGAGTTATTTGAGTCTTACAACTTTGTCCACTGTAAGACCAGGTATTTAACAATGGTGAACGTCTCCTTGTGACACTTTAAGAAAGTACATTAACATAGTAAAGAAAGGAACAGATAGAGTAAATGCTAAAAGTAAATCTATTACCACATACATACCACAAGAGACCCTGCTGTTATGTTGGCTTTTGTTTAGTTTAGTTGTTTCTCTTTTGCTTTGTTTTTTCTGTTTTTACTTTTTGGGGGAGTTGGGTGTTGTTGTGGGTGTTGTTACTATTATTACTTTTTCACATATCACATTTTTGTATGTGTTTATGTGTGTGTGTGTGTGTGTGTGTGTGTGTGTGTGTGTGTGTGTGTGTGTGTGTGTGTGTGTGTGTGTGTGTGTGTGTATCTGCATGTATATATGTATGTATATGTATAAATGTGTGTATGTCTGTTTATGTTTTGTATGTTTTTGCATGTTGAATGCTATAAACTATGTGAATTCAAAGGGAAAAAAAAGAAAGAAAGTAAATTAAATTTGTAGAGCGAACAACAATAATTAAATACAAACAGTAATAACAAGAAGCATATCTGCCCTAGTGCCAAACCAGGTGGGCTTTAAGATGGCTCTGGCAAGAGTGGAGAGAATGTGCATGTCTTTGTATAATCCAGGCTTTAACCACAACCACAGAAGACCACAGCTATGGATGTCACAGTATCAAATTTTAGTGTTAACAATTATTATGAGAAGAAACATCTGGATTTAAAGGTGCACTACTATGTAACTTTTTGGTGAAGGATAACACCACCTGCTTCGCTTTATGGAGCGGTTATTGCGCTTCCTAGACGATTGCACTTTTGGCCAAATTAAAGGTCAAATCTGTAATAAATGAAAAACAAGTTTAAGGCCACACTGTGGAACAATCCAGCTGTGCTCCTCTTTGTGAACTCAAACTTTCTGAACAATTAAAGTCATGTTAAAGTCAGAGGGCCACTAATGTGAAGTGAAAGGGGATAGTATACAGTATTTTCTAGTTTAAACATACAAATCTGCCATGAAGAGCAGCGATTTTTACAAGGAAACTTGCTGGAAAAAATAGAGATTTATGAAAGAAAAAGCATGCAAATTTAAGAGCTTTTAAACATGCAAATTTGTAGCTTTTTGCTCATTTGCTTCTTTTTTCTATCATTCCAGATCCCACAGCTCCGTGCAGCAGATGCTTGTGGGTAGAGACGGAAACAATCCTTATCAGTTCGTCATATCGGGCTATCACATTATTATAGGACATGAACTAATATTGGTCTAGAGACTATTAAGATTGTGTGTGGGGGGGTTATGTTGTTGTGGCAATACAGTGCAGTGCATATTGACAGACAAATGTCCACACAGCAGCGGACACAGTTTGGAAATGACCTGTCTCCATGATCTACTGTCAACTTGGTTAGATTTAGTCCCAGTTTAAGTCAAAGTGTAGATCTTCCACACAGCCAGCGCCTACCGTCAAACGTCTCATCAAAGTCCAAAGAATAGACCACATTGTTTGTAGTTTATCCAAAGCTTGGTTTAGTTTATGTCATTATTGCTCCTATTGCTGGGTTTCAGATGACATCACAGCATTCTATGTACCAAGAATATTTAATACAAATGGGAGGCAGCTAAAATAAATATTGTTTAAATGCTGATTTTTGTTGTAATACGGCAAGTTCGTGGGTCTTGCCATAATAAAAATCATCAGGTTGAAATTTTGTGAATTTACATTGAAAATTTCATGCCAAGTTCAATGTAATCAAGGAAAAACTTGCTCTTGCCCCCATCTGAGTGTATAACACCATCACATTCTTGAATCTGAAAGCCCCCAATAAGTGCCATCAAAACGAACCAACTTTCTCCAATCCACATAGTACTTGATTCTACCAAAACTAACATGTTTAAAATCTCACAAAAGTACTTTTTTATGGCAGTTGTGTGTGTTTACACTCCAATATTTTCCCCTTCATCTATCAGTGGCCCTAACACTCTTTGTATTAAACAGCTAGACCTTGTAGATTTCTGATGGTTTGCCAAACTAGCACTTTCCTCCAAAAACACTTCCTCCTCTTCCTTTATGCTAATGCTAATGATATAGCCAGACAGCATGACATCACTGCTGAAAAATCTGAGCTCCTTAGAAATGCTCTGAAAAGATAAAGCACAAAGGTTGTTGTCATGCAAAGTGAAAATGTGCTCTAAGTGTGGGACTAGTTCATCAGAATAATAGAGATGCTATAACATACAAATAACAAGCAGAGCCAGTGAGGTGTCGCCGTGGTGAAATCTAAAGCCACTGCTATTTTGAGGAAAGGAAGTGAACGCAAATAGGACAAAGACACACAAATACCAGCCAGTCCACTTTTGCTGTTTGTTCAGTGCACAGATTGGGGGAAAAAAAAAGAAACATGAGACGAGAGTTAAAAAGTGCAGAGGTGGAAGTGTAGAGGCTGGTATAATAACATTCAGCCGTTGTGTCCTTGGGCAAGACAATCCGCTCACCAAATTGCTTGTGTGAACGTATTTGTGAGATTGGAGAAAGGTTTCAAGATTGCAAGATGTGGCTGCAATTCAGCTTTACTAATAATCAAAATTGAGTGGGGAAAAAAATCATGTCCAACTTAAAAACAAACAAACTTTTCCATCTATTTTGGGGCAATGAATCACATTTTAATCAAATTTTAATCAAGATTCAGTCATTTGCACTTGTCAATGATTCGCTCTGGTCTTTTTAATCGGTCCACAACCAGTCCTCTGACAGTCTTCGTCAATTCCGCCCTGACACTTACTTTTGACTGTACTGATTGGCACTTCCGTTGTTTTGGCATTTCTTGTTAAGCGGGAATTCAAATCATTTCAATGGAGAAATAGGTCTCTGGAAAGTGTTGCTGCAAATATGTTATATAAAGTTGATTGACTTGTATAAAATGTTCTACACTGCACTGTTTTTCTGTGTGGCATTTTCTAGAACTTATTTGTTGTTTGAGTTCAGACTTTGGGGAAGACATATGACAATTTTCTTTGTGTTAAATGGAATAATTAATAGTTTGTTTAGTTTATGTTCATGTTCAGGAAATCAATATTCAAAGGCATTTCTATTTGTTTTATAACAAACAATGTTCGATTCAATATGAAGTTCAATAAAAAATCAAGATACTTTTTTTTTGTCATATCGCCCAGCCCTAATCTATTGTCTGTTTTTGTAAGTATACATGTTACGTAAATGAACTTAAAGATAAAGTTGTAATAGTTGCTCCAACAGTTTTTGTAAAACAGCAACAAAATCACGTGCTTAGGTGTTAAATACATACATAAAAATGAATACAAATTAAAAAGCGTTGAATGAATATTTTTTATAAGAATAGTTTATTGTGTTATTTGACCTAACATCACTAAAATATACAGTTTTATATCAAAGAATTGTCCTCCTTCTAAAATAAAATCATCTTGCGACTACACTGACAGAAAAAGTGATTAAGAAAATGCATACTGTGTAATACCTTTATATAACGTCAACATGTGTTTCTATTGGAGGTATAGTGTCAATGACTGAGGCAATTCAAATGCTACCACCCTGGTCAATAAGTACTTTACCATTACGGAATACTTGTAGTACTTCTGCGTCTACTTGAGATTTATCTTCCTCCTCTGCTCGACTGACACAGCAGTTTACTTATAGATTGTAAACCAAGCCTTACACACAGCTTGGACAATGGCAGTTTTGAAGAAAGCCCGTGCATCAGTGTGAATGGAGACCTTTCTGGCTCCCCTTTTTTCTCCGAGTCTCGACCCACGACACCCGGACACAATGGATCAACGCCACTCAATGATCCCTTTGTTTACCAAATCAACACAATGCTTTCTTCTGTACCATTTTACATTGGTGTAAACCCACATTAATATGTATTCAAGCAATGCAAGGTGGGTGGAAGTGGGCTGTGGTGATCTAAATTTACCTGAATAGTTAGGATTTTGAATGATCTTAACTTGACCATTGAACCTCTGTCTCCTTTTTTTCCCGTCCTGTGGAGTCTCTAAACGTTTTTATTCC
Source organism: Rhinogobius similis (assembly GCA_019453435.1). Classification (NCBI taxonomy): domain Eukaryota; kingdom Metazoa; phylum Chordata; class Actinopteri; order Gobiiformes; family Gobiidae; genus Rhinogobius; species Rhinogobius similis. The sequence continues at coordinate 12,273,747 of CM033638.1, forward strand.
TCCATGGGGTTCTGTTTCCGTTCCAGCCCCAGGAGATAACGCATTCTGATGGACTTAACACAAATGCATTCCAAATGACACACCATTTAATTTGTAAGAGGATCTGCATTGACCTATTTCTGCTCAAAATGTGTTGACTTGATACGGATAGGCCAAATGTACAAGAATTACACTGTGAGGTCAAAATATGAAACTAATCTGTAGTAGAAAACCATTTGTTGCAGTGGTTTAAGTGAATACACTGCAATAAATGACTTTCTAGATTAACTAAAAGTAATTGAATTCAAAATATGAATCTTAATTTTTGTTATGACTAGTTTAGATTTATCTACTTGATGAACCAGGAATTACTTTACTTGTCTGAATGTGTCTGTGACTTGTTTCAGTATGTGAAACTTGAATACATGAAGCTTGAACTTCAAACCAAATTACTTGTCAATGACTAAATGTATCATATTTATGGTTCTAATTTTTAGCTGATCAGTGTAATTTTGTTGATTAAGCTTAAACATCAAATACATCAAGTTCTTAAAAAGTTTTAATAATGATTCAGAACAAAGCCTCAATCATTATAGACTTGAAGTGCATCATGATTTGAGATGGGACTTAAATAAAAACTGTTGTTCTCATTCAAACCTGTAACATGTTGATGATAAGATATAATAACCTGATGTTGGGCACAGCTTGGACACTTGGACTTCACAATTGGCCTTTCACATGGACCAGTGCCACTCATTTGCTCAATGGCATTCGAGGGCTGAAAACAATGAACATCTTGAAATAGAAATGTTACTGTTACAGTTTTAGAACTGGAAAATTACATTTCTACAATATATCAAAATATAGAGAATATTGTAAATGTTGAATATTGAGTATATCGTTTATAGTTTTAAAAAATGCTACAAAAAGAGGTGATGGGAAAAAAATAAAAAAGCTATGTTGTAAACAAATAAGTGATATTTCCACACTTTTGTGATACATTTTAGGCACATTTAAGATTTGTAATCAGATTTGTCTGAGACTGAAATATGAACTCATAAACTCATACAAGAACGTCAGAACATGTTTGTAGAAGTATAAACTGCGGGTACTTGATTTTTCTATAAAAGGCAGGATATTTTGTCCTTTGCAGAGGACAATCTACATTCTAGATTTGACAACTGCTCCAGCTCAAATTGCGGTTTCGATTCGATTGCGATATATTGTATTGCAACGCTAATTAAACATAAAATGGGAACCTCGTACAGACACTAGATTACATTAGGTATTGCACAATAGCCCTCTGTGCGTCCTCTGTGTGAAGGAGAAGACTGGTGCAGGTGGGTTTAAGGTTTCAGCTCCATGATTCGATGGTCCACAGTGAGACAGGCTGAACCGGACACTGGCTCTGTAATAGTACTAATAATATTTCCACGCTCCTTCAAACGATTTCCTCTGCCCTTGGTGAACACAACTATAACTGCAGCTTTAAAATAGATGTGAAAATATAATATGAGAAGCGAGATAAGTCTGGATCAAACTAAGCCCTTCAAGGGGTTTAATTTGGCCCTCGAGAAAAGAGTATATCATTTTAAATGCATGAAATTGTAAGGCAATGTGCCAGAGTAATGGAAAAGATAAAGTGTGTTACAATAAAACAACCAGGAATACAGAGTTCCTCAGAAGAAACTTAGAACCACTTCAGCAGTTTATTCATTGAAACAAAAGCATCAATTGACATTTAGATGTTTTAATCAAAATACAATCCACCCAAACACAGCCAAGATTGCGTTACCAGCAAAGCTTCAGTAGTAATGCTTTTGATGATGGTTTAGATTGGGGTCACAGAGGATAAACATAAGATTATCATGCTGTGTATGCATTCATTTTGATTAGAGGACAGAGTTCAAAGTTGATGTATAAATATGCATCATAAATATATTTTTCTCCTACACTGTGATGGGATTGCTGGTTGTAAGACAAGAATTAAAAACACAGAAGCTGCCGTTCAGGGCAACATAAAGTGTTCCATCTCGTCATGGCAGCCAGAGTATGAAGAAAAAAATCACTTACAGTTTCAAAGAAATCCAATTTCTGAATCTGCTGAATTGTAACCTGGATGTGAGCCAGAATTTAATGTACAACAAGGTTTAAGACTCCACAGGAAAAATCATTACTCTTCAACCATCAATACTTGATGCTTTTCATATTAAAGGGGCTACAACTCACCATGTGACAGTGTTTAGGTCTAATATCTGCTCACAAACAATCCACAGTGAATTGGCACATGTTCAGATAAGATGAAATTGAAATCAACAATAATAAAAAGATAAAGAAAAAAAGAAGATTCATGTAGTCATGTAGTGGAATAGTATTGGCGTGGTCAACATAGGGACAGCAATACAGCGTGACACTTCTGACAGATATGAAAATTACAGTTGAAACATCATAATTATATAATCTCTTAGCTATTATCTGATATAAAGGAAGCAACAAAACTAACACATGTTAGGGGGAAAAAAACGATCAAAAATGGCACAGAGAAAAGAACAATAGTGCTGACAGACTTGGTTGCTTATCCTTTATGGAAATGTTTCGATTGCAGCTTGGACAACAGTGGGACAAGTTCATATTTATTCACAAGAGAAATTAGAGTCTCCAATAGCAGGAAGAACCCACAAAAAAGGACACAACCCACAACCTTTTCGCTGAGAATCCATTGCGTTAACTACTCAACTACAATGTGCACCCCAGGTCAATAAACAAGCTGGAGATTAAATGGATGTTTTAAGTTCCCTCATTCATATTCATTCCACCTGCACATACATTTGCATAACACGCACACTATTTATTCTTTCCATAAAAGCACAAAACACTGTCCTATAATATCCTCTCAACATCTTTATGCCACTTGCTATTCATTTTCTCATCTACTTTACTCCAAACTGCTGAGAAACCTGCAGCATTTTACTGGTTTTCAATCCATCATGCTGAGAGAAAGAGCAGCTTGCAGTAAAAATGTTTCCAAGAACAGGTGTTTCAAGGATTTTATGGGACAGTATAAAAGTCAGAGTACAGATCAATGCATGAGGACTACAGAGCATTGCACACTTCCCCAAAACAAGAATGTCTTTGATAAATTGTGGCCTTTAAATTACAGTTTTCACAGAGGCGTGCAAGGACAAGCAGTGCATTTATCAAAAATAAATTATTATGTATGACTAAAGGATATTATTTTTGCTGTGGATTTTGCAGTAGTTGAACCAATAGTAAAGATAAGGCAAATATGACTAAAGCACCTCTTGTATGACGATTTTCTGAATATAGTCATATTTCTTGCTTATTCATTTGGTTGCGCCTTCGGTTTAACGGAAAACAGGATGCAATAGATGTTGTAATAGCTACTGTGAATGAGGTTGGTAATGGATTCCTGGAACACAACTAAAACACAGGATTGTCAAAAAATCTATACCCAGAAACCAGATATTTCAACAAGACTTGATACTGAAAACACAAACGCATAAATAAACTTGGAGTTTTCCTGAATAGAACGGTCTTGATCTATGTCAGAACTATATGACCACAAACAGCTATAATTATGTGATGAAAATTAAACTGTCATGATTTAATCAAAATCAGTATAAAGTATTGAAATTGAGTTTGAATTTTCAGATTTGTGACAACACGACTACAATGTGATTGAGTGGGATGCGACATCTGTCAGTCAGCCGTGGCCTACAGATGTATATATGTTCACATTTTACATCAGGTTGGAGAGAAAAATACAAAAAACAGTGACTCATCGACTGGGGTTATGTTGAGGTCAAAGAGCATTACCGCTTCAGGAGTCGACAACCTGAGAGTATATGATTACAGTCAATAGAAAAATGAAAACCAATGCTACACATGAAGAACTTGGTGTTCTGCTGCAATACAAGAGTAACACAAAAATCATCCATAAGATTCAGACTTGCATTATAAGTAAAAACAATTTACAACATCGAGGTGGTTGTTCCAGTGATGAAGATTTCTTGAGTCTATTGCAAAGTAATTATGAACTCAAATTGAATCAATAGAGAAACACTATAACAGAAGGTAATTTTAAACCAATTGCCAGATCGAAGTTGTGCTGTCGTGGTAACGCTAACAACAACTAGCATGCTAACAGCGCACTTCCTGGTTTTTGGACAATAAAACGCTCTATAATTAAATGTATACAACATATGGTAGTCTCATTTTCTTTTCTTTTTTTAGGATCCTCATTAAAGTTTAATCACAAGCAAAAACGTGAGGAATACAAAGGAGATGGAACTGTTTTTTTACTATTTTGAAACGTGAAAAACAGAACTAGTTACCTAATGCAGTCCCAGCATCCTAAATATTCACAGCGATGAGTAAATTATATTATCACTTTTCACCAGTCTTTGAGCCCAGAGCGAGTTTTGCCATTTCGGGTAAAGCTAACAAACATTAGCATGCTAAAAGCGCACTTCCTGCTTCTTGTACAATAAAACGCTCTATAAACAGAGGGAGAGATAGCACTGTGGTCTCATTTTCACATAGATTTTGCAATATATCTGTAATGTGCTAAAAGAGATTTGACTTTATTACGTGCAAAAAATGTAAACGAATGTACTAGTTCCGTTTTTCACTATTCAAAACAGTATCATAAAGAGTTAGAGAGAGAGAATACATCTGTACTCAGGCAAAACAATTTTTAATTTATTACAATACTGCGTTGTATAATACAACTACACAACACATAATACAAAACAAATAAAGATTTATTAGTAAAAGCACTACAGTAAGTTCCGGGTCAGTGCTTATCAACTACTCAAAGCTGAATGTGGCTGATTTTTTATATACCTGTAAAAATCCTTGTTGCCCATAGCAACAGGCTGACTCATTTTTGTGAGTGACGGTCAGCTTTATGAAAGTGGCCATGGAAACACCTGACAATAACATGCTTTTTCTATTGATAAACTCTCTATAATATCTCTAAAAAACATTTCAAGATGAATGCCACATGTTTTGTTTACTTTTATTGTAACTCTATCTTATGCTGTATTCAACTTGAAATGAAGATAAATGGAATTGATCAGAAGAGCAAATGTAATTGTAAGCGAGCCCTTGAGTCTGTTTCTAACATTCTTGGTCCTATCTTGCAATTGCTGACAGTTTAATGGGAATGTGTTCTCTGAAATGGTATTGTATTGTCTATTGTTGCATGTTGTGGTTAAAATAACAGGGCTGTAGGCATCAATGGAGTCTTAGTCGACCAACATTTTATCAGTCGGATTATGATTTTATTGAGATTATAAAAGGTTTTATATGGACTACAGAAAAGAGAAAGCATGGACTGAGTTAGGTGGAGTTTTGGAAGTAATTTATGAGTTTAATCTGCAGATTAATCTTTGTATGCAGTTATTATCGCTGTGTAGTATGATCCAGATACATAGTTAGATCATAAAGATAAAGATATAGCATGGCTCGCGAACGTAAAATTATTAATTATGTTTGCAGTGTTGCACGGTCGCAGAGCGGTTAGGGCTCCTGCCTCTCAATAAGGAGATCGTGGGTTTGAATCCCGGGCCAGACCAACATCAGGTGATTTCTCTGGGTCCTCCCTGTGTTGGCAACTCTAAATTGCCCGTAGATGAATATGAGAGTGAATGGTTGTCCATGTCTCTGTGTTAACCCTGTGAGTTTGCCACTGTCCAGAGTGTAAGGCCAAAAGTCACTGGGATAGGCTCCAGTCACCTGTGACCCCTGCGAACAGGAACTAGTGATAGAAAATCAATGAATGAATAATTATGTTTGCTTCTAAAATTATAATTTTGGTTCTTATGTCGACTATTGGACGTTCTGGTCATGTCTGTAGCCCTGTAAATTAGTCCCAAATGCTCAAAACATAAATGTGAACAGTATGAAATGAAAGATACAGAAAACAAAACAAAAAATGTAAATAAAGTCCAAGGCAACAGTCACCCCGCACTTCTGACAGGCATAGAAACTGAAATCTCTACAAACTTGTGTGAGATTGCAGTGCGAAAAGCCACAGTCAGTGACCTATTTGTCTTGTCTCTTGGGCGTCTGTTTCTGTCCAGAGTTTATTCAGACTAATTCAAACCAGCTCACACTTCAACATGACTAACACACAAAACACGTCTCCTCTGAGTCACTGTGGAACAAGTCCCCGGCTGAAACAAACTAACTTTTTTTTTGGGTGAAGTTATTGTTTGAGGAATTGAGAGGAAAGTTTGAGACATTTTCCTCTGCACAGATCCCACACCTGTCACTGGGGAGGAATACTCAATTGGGTTTATACTCTTGGGATGTAAATATGGAAAACACATTCTTATGCCTTACACAATACCACGCCGATATAAAAATAAACATAATTGTGTTAAAGGTGCACTATGTAACTTTTCTGATGCAGGGTCTGTTTGAGATGTTTTTCCTGAAAACTGTGGCATCAAACTAATATGGCTTGCATTTATTCAGTTACATGTGTTTTTATTGCTCAAAAATCTTGTTTTTAAGTCAGGTGCAAAATAGAACATAGCATCAAATTGCCTATTATTGAAACTATACAGGCATGATATAACTTATTTCTTAGAAGAGAAGAAGAGAGACGAAACAAAAACGGCATTGCAAAAAGTACTGAAGGTGTACAAATAAGTGCAAGAGCTTCAGATACTATTATTGGTATCTGGTAAAAGCTTTTCTAACTTCAAACACCATTGAAAACACATGCACTTCTCTCAATGATTATTATTGAAAGTTTTATTCTGACTCATAACGGTATTAAGGACCCTTTGCATTTAAGAATTTTAAAAGGTTGGGCTGAGTCACAGTGTCTCCATAAAATATGCTCAAGTGCCCATTATGAGTCACTTATAATGGCCGTAAAGCCTTACATGTGCGACTGAGGGATGGGGAAATTATTTGAACTGTGCTGCCCTCAACTGCATTGAACGATAATTATACAAGATTCTAAATTTCACACGTAATGAACAAAACGCATAAGGCATGATTGCAATTTGCGCTTCCTAAATGCATGACTGATTACTGCAGTGATGGTATATCAGACTGAGGTTATGTGGTTAGATGCACCTGTCTCCATGGAAACTGGGTCAAACTTACAGCAGAAAATGTAACAGTTTCATAGTTAATTTGGTTAAATTAGTTGTTGAAGGCTGAAGTAAGTGCTGTGAATCCCTACTTCTAAAAAAAAAAAAAAAACAAAAATTGCCAAATTGATGAGGTAACAAAGAAAGTAGTACACTGCAATTACAGATGTACAGCGCCAACTTTTTTATACAGATACTACTAAAACAACAACTTATCACTAAACAAATACAACAATGTTATGCAAGTAGGGCTGTGCAAATAATACAACTTTAATCGAATCCAGATCCGATCATTTCAAATAACCAATAATGAGATTTCTTGGCGCATTGTCTATATTGCTTTAAGGTTTTCAGAGTGATGACAAAATAGCTCCGTTGCCATAGCAATTAACGTTTCAAAACCAGATCTTTTCAAAGGTGGAATGTCCTCAATATGTTACCTATAAACAGGAAGTTGAAAGCCATGAGTATGCAACTCACTTAAGAATGATGTAACATGTTCTTTAACTAACTATTGAACAGTAATGTACAAATAAAAGCTCAACGATTATGAAGTGTTCTGGGCCATCAACACTGAGTCAATAGTCTTATTACCTTGACTGACTGCCTTCCCTGAACCAATATCCTGGGATCAATACCAGCAGAGGCATCGGTGCAAACACAACATAACATGCTAACAACAAACTGTTTTGGGCACTGGTTGAATTATTTTAAAAGTGCTCAGTTTCAGATGTCATCACAATACTCTATACATTCTTTTTTATTTTTATATTTGTTATCAGACTTTAGCAGCTTTTCACATTTTAGCAAGAGAAAATATCATGACTCACCACTGACTACTCCCTCAACATGCATTTTTGTCGCAAGTTGCAAAAATTCAGAATGTTGTGACGTCATCTGCACTATCTCTATTGTTAAAAAGCAGATTTTTGCTGCTAGTCCCTATAGAAATGATCATATTTAACACTTTTTAATTATCTTCTGTTTATTTCTTTTGAGAATACGATATAATCAATAGGAAATAGTGGCCCTTGCCCCCAAAGTGGAAGTATGACATCATCTCTAACTCCACAAAGGCTGCTGCACATTTTTAAGCTGAAACAGTTTTGGTCCTCTTGACATGTAGCACAAATCTCAATGGCATAGGACCCTTCCTGCTTTTTTACGTCCCGAGTGCACATAGCAGACACATAGCAAACATACTGAAACATAACTGAGGGGTGCAATGCCGCTGTCCCACACTGGAATGAGCCGCATGACATTCCCACTTGCACCTCCTTAAACTCCACCCGCACCTCCTCGTCACCGCCAGCGAGGCATGTCTGTCCCACTGCAGACGTAAAACCAGTGTGTGGCTCCTAAGTCGTGTCTGGCCTGAGCCGGGATGAGAAAAGGTCGGGACAATTCATAAACCCAGACATTTAGCAAGCTAATTTTAGAGGAGGGCTGTTTTAAAATGCATGCACGAAATGGTTTGGTGAAGAAATGGTTGCAGTGTGTGTGTGTATGTCTCAATCATTAAGGTTATTCAAAGTGACTGCAGTTAACTAAATGTCCTATTTTGGATTATAATTATTCTGTCACGTCTTCTCTAGTAAAGGTTTGTTAAATTTGTATGCTTAATCACCTCTTTTTGCAGCATTTCAGTATAGTTTTGATTATAAACAATATCAAACTTGACATATCTTCAAAGTAATAGTTAATATTGATAATTTGATATATTGCGTACCTCTACCTGTACTAAATGTCAAAAATCTCTAAGAAGCAGATAGGTATAAAAAAGAGGATCCGATACACAAAAGGCAAAGGCATATTTAGTAACAACTCTTGCAAAAAAACTGCTGAAAAACATTACTCACATTGTTTGTAGCAGGTATTTGCCACTTTGTGCTCCTTACTCTGTTTAATGAACTGTAAAAATGATGACAGGATATTCATCGACATCCTCGCTGCCGTCTGCAATAAGTTCACATTTTTCCATCTTTGGCTGTTTTCAATTTCCAGTGGATGGTGGGTGAGTGCTTGTCATTCAGCACCATAAAATGAGAGACATTTCAATGAAAATATGTGCGGGAGTGTTAAATGGATGGTGGATGCATATGTTTTTCTAGTCAGGCTTACTTTAATCCCGTCGTCCCTGATGCCATCGTCTCAAGGAGAGAGAGAGGAAATCTGAGGAAACATGCAGAGGAAGTGTTCTGGGAACGTCCTGCACACGGGTTTGTGTGCGTGAGCCACATAAACCAGAAGCTTTGTTCAATACACGAAGCAAGAGAACAAGGGCATGAGAAATACAAGTTCAAGCGTACACCAAATCACAGGCTAAAATAGTAATGCAACCGTGGCTACGAGGAAGATTTACATTTAAAGAATTCATATTGTGATCGTACTGTGCTACCAGCTAAAGACCAAAATAGACCATAATAATTAAATCTTTTCTCCCTGTATGACAATCCCCATTCTCTGCAAGCACTTCAGTCGGCTCCTGTTTGTTCTTCATCTGGGCCTCATGGCAGTTAACAGCAGTCTACCCACATATAATAAAAATATTCAATAAATCCTTTCCCTCCTCTTCACATTCTCTGCTTGACAATTTGGTATTTCTGACGTTATCAACAAAACATCTACCATGCTCTGTCCCACTGGTGCCACCAATCTAATTAATCCCATACTCTGCAAAAGTAGAGAAAATCAGATAGTAACTGAAACTAAAACTAGCATCAAAACCAGATACTCATTTTGGCAAGTATCGATAAGTTTTAAAATGATCTGAATGAAGGAGCTTTATCAGAATGAGTGTTAGACCACATGGTAATATAAAGAAAGTACTATTGAAATACAAATCTATTCATTGGTATCGAGAGCAGGTTTTAAAAAAGTATTGACAACACTAAACTGAACCGAAACATTTTCATGTCTGCAACTTCCATCTTTGCCTCAAGTCTTATACTATCTAATAAGACAATATATTAAAGAACTAAAAAGCTAGATGGAGAAAGCTAGATTCTTAAAAGAAGATGAATCTAGTTTTGGAATAAACTGACAGATGTGATGAAAGCTAAAGAAAAGTGTGATTCTATAATGAACCAAAGGACAGTGACACTTTTTGCTGCAGAGATTTACTTTGACAGCCCAAAAATACAATGGATAGAAGTGTTTTCCAAAGGCCATTTCAGCTCAGGTACTTTCTCGAAATAAAAGTCCCAATTACCTCAACACTGCAGAGACATACCACACTAATGGGGAAGTTGGATGAGGCTACAGAGATTAGTAGATTGTAGCTCTGTGATTGTGAGGAGGGCAAAGCTCTAATGGGTTTTATGGGTCCAATTCAAAACAAAGTATAGAAGTAACACTTAACACAAGAACTGAGCTCATGGCGTTTCATTATACTGCTGTTTAGTGAGTTATAAGTGTTGAGAGTAAAACTGGGTGCGTTGGAAATTAACAAATACAACACACACTACATTGCATTAAATCGTTTTAAAGTATTTTTTGTACCAATTTGCAGGTGTTGCAGTCTCTTCTATAAATGGGAAGTACTGATATTAGCAATAAAAAAATTACAGTGTAGAAATTAAAGGTCAATCAAACATTAAAGGACATGATGTGGAAGAATTATGAAAAAACACATTTTAATACGTTCAAAATGATTTGTATACTTTGTAGTTTTGTTATGTGTCTCGAAATAAGGCAGATATTTCAGGGACTTGAAATCCACTTATAATGTGTAACTAAATGTGTAATAATCAGCAGAACCATAAGAAATGGCTGTTGATTAGATTAAGATTCTTACTTGAACAGTAACAAATTTATTTACAGTAAATTAAAGCAGAACTAAGCAACTTCGGTGACATAGCTCCCCCTGCAGGTCTCTTGTGAAAATACACAGCCAGTAAAAATACGCTTTTTTCTCCCCTTCCTTTTTATTGAAATAAGGAAGTACAATCACATACAAAAACATTTCATGTCGCCAAATATAAAAAAGAGAGCCAACGTTTCTCAGGAGAGTTGTTTTCGGGTCGGCGTCAGGAAAGTTGCATGGCAGCTTTTCCGCACAGAAACAGCAGGGGGAGCCGGCGGGGACTTCAAATGAAAATACATTTACAACCAACACACAGACTTACAAAGACGTTTAATAAGGTAAAATTGTTACTTAGTTCTACTTTGAGTGTCTGGTGTTTAACTGTGCTTTGTAAAAAGTAAGTAAGACAATCAATACACATCTATTCACATTTTTCTTTCTTATTTAAACATGCACTTTGTAACGTTTCTAGTTGAATATCTGCCATCTGCTCGGCTCATGGAGATGTGACTGGAATTTCCCACAGTATGGTATTACATGTATAATCTGCGGCGACCACTCACACATAACCGTATGTTTTCCCTTCAATTGATTATTCCTATTTAGCACATTAGCTTCAGAAAACACTGTTAGAACTAAATGCCAAATACATAATGCCAGACTGTGAACAAGGCAAAGCAATGACATCCACATTTGAAAACCTCTTCACCCTTGCACTGTCTTCACTCTTCAGTGCAGTCCATATTGTTGGGCTGTTATCCTGTCTGACAGCAGTGTCCAGAGCATCATGTTATCTTGTGCAGTGAGCTGTTTCTCTATAGATTTTTGATGTACATCGTCTTCATGTTACATTCATGAACTCACAGCTCGGTCTATAACAAGCTCACTCAGCGCTGTTGTTATTGAGACGCTGTAAAGTACTGCTGCCAGCACTAAAGGACATGCACAATGTGGGAAATTTCCTTATTATTACTTATTGAGTCCGTGTGGAAATAAATCATGTTCTATTTGACAATTAATTATGTTTAATAATGGGTTAGACAAGAAATGTAATGTAATGTAACAGTACGGTGTTAAGTTCAAAAAGGTTTTGCATGTTAAATGTTATTATAAAAATGTTGTTTTTCTCAAACTGTAGTCTAAAAGAAAACTATTTTTGGTCCAGTATACTTTCACATTCCTTTCATTTTGTTGTTCTCAGCTGATATATTTGAGATGCGTAGGCTAGACCACATTCTTGATTTGTTTAGTCTTATTTTAAATTCTAATATAGTTGATGTTTTGAGCTGACCTGGTTTTGATCCAGTTTAGAATTCATAATGTATCAATAGAATTTCCCTTGAATAAAACAAATATTTCTCAAGTTTAGACCTGGTTTAGATCTGAATAAGCCTTGAACCAACCCATTGCTTGGACTAGAGCTGCATGAAAAATATCTAATTGCGATTTTTCTAACCAGTTCTGTAATTCGTTATGCAATTTATTTTTTACTATACTGTAATTCTGTGTAAAATTTAAATTCTAAACACAACCAGGAGAATTGACGAAAAGATTGAGGTATGAACTGACAAATTAATAAAAGAATCTTGTGACTCAAACCTTTTTGCCACTTTTAGTTGTGTTTTTGTCACTTTTAGTAGCATTCTTCTCGTTTTTCGTAGCATTTTTCTTACTTTTAGTATTGTCTTTGTTACTTTTAGTCATGTTCAGGACGCTTCAAGTTGTATTTTTTATGCTTTAAGGTGCGTTTTGTCACTTTTAGACTAGTTTTTGTTGCCTATAGCTGTGTTTTTGTCACTTTTAATCTTGTTTTTTGTCACTTTAAGACACGCGTTTGTCGCTTTTAGTTGTGTTTTTGGCCCTTTAATGTGTGTTTTTGTCGCTTTTAGTCATGCTTTTGTCGCTTTTAGTTGTCTTTTAGTTACTTACATTGTTTTGGGGTTTTTTCACGCTTATTTCAGAACAAATCTAAACAACATTAGCTGTTTTTATGTGGAATAAAACAGGGTATTTAATTGTTTGTGGATGAAATAATCGCACATAAAAAAAAAATCTTATTGCATTCATTAAAATTGCGATTTAGATTCAATTTGATTGATTGTGCAGCCCTTGGACCTTGGTTAATCTTGATTTTGACCTAGTTTAGAGTCGTTTGGTTATATCTGATTTATTTTAGTGGTTTATAAATATTTCCCGAGGTGGTGCGAAATGTTTGGAAGCAACTGTACCAGAGCAATAAGCGTGAGAAATAGCTGCTGTATAATGAATCCGGTAGTGTGTATATTATTGAGGAGCAGGCTACACAGTGCTTGGCTGCTCATGCAATATTCAGTCGAGTGATTTCGCGCCCCGCTGCAGACAGACACAGAGAGGAGTGACGGAGAGGTGTTGGTGTCTCAAAGCGGGACCGGCCCAAAATAGACCAGAGTCCAACCTGTCCAACGAGGGATGACAGATCTTACAGAGGGGAGTGAGTATGAACGACTGTGGGCACATAGCAGCCGCTGTTTACCACTGACCCAGGCCTAAAGGAGGTGCAGGTAAAGTCAAATGGAAATGTTTTGAATCACAGAAGAAAACTTATGACGTATGATTGTGAATTTGTAATTGCAATTTAGTAGCCTACGCAATACATCGCAATCAAATCTAAATCGCTATTTGAATGGACACAATTAACAAATATTTAAGTCAAAAAAGGGGGGCGGGCAATACTGACAAAAATCAATATCAAGATATTTTTTGGAGTATCCTGATAACGATAATCAGCCGATGTTATATCAATCCAAGAGAAATGTGTTAAAACATGTCTTTAAACGTATTAGTTGAGGTTTAATTTTTAGATAAATGTGAAATGTATATAATCACAAAAATGTAGAAACATCACATTTTTACAACATGACCATTTTTCATTTTAATTTAAAATCAGCCCTTTTTGTAGTATTTTATACTCTAAACAATCCACTAGTCCATGTTCAAACAGTGCATATCTGCAAAACAACATGTTATCTAAACTTGGATGCTTGCCCATCTCTACTGCTAACCCTCTACAAACAGGTTTGATATGATACGATATGGCATTCTTGGATTAGTTTACTAGATAATATTTCAGTCTTCCCTCAGATGTTAACTCTTTTGGATGTTTCAAATGTAAACTTCTGAACAGAATCCTATGATCGAAAGCTAAAATCACAAATTGAATTGTAATTGTAATTCTTGACAGAAAAAAACAATTAGACATTTTTCCTAAATTAGCTCTGCCTATTGTCAGATTACAAAAAATTCAAACTTCGATGTTAAAGAAAAGGTCTTTTTTTTTGCAATAGAAAGTAATTTGTGTCTTTATGTGATTTTATGTGAGTAGCTGTTTCAATATTGGTTCTCTTCAAAGACAATGCATTAGGAGAGTTAAAGTAAAGCGCAGCTAGCAGCCGTAACAGCTCAACAAGTCTTTGGATTTATCAATAGAAGACATAATTAGGGGTTGCAACTCATCCAGGAGCATTAACATTTAAACCAAGTTTAAACCAGGACAAAACTAGGACTTAACCAAGTTATTTATTATACAAAATAAGAGCGTGAATCATGAAGGACTCCTGGGTATCACTAATAACACCTGAACTGACACAATCACTGCAAAAATGACCTCAAAGGCAAGAAAAGATACAATTTTGATGCGCCAAGTGATGTATGGAATTTGACATCCAATGGACGGATCATTTACCCCTGAACTCAGAGATCCCATGCAGGATATATATTTGACTCTTTGCCATTGAAGGATAGGGCTATTTTCATAATAATAATATATGTTTAGCTTGTGTTAAGTATCATTCTTATAACAATAAATAAATCTGCTGACGTCTTAACAAAAATGTAAAATAACAGTCCATGTGGGAGTGCAATGTTTGAAATGAAAAATAGGAGACAGATGACAAATAATGGACAGTAATTAAACATAAATCATTTAAATGAGCCTGAGGTGCTAATTTGTCTTAGCGCTGTCTGAGCTGGGAAATGTTAATGTTCCAATGAGACTAAAATATGCGCAATTATGAGAGAAAGCATTGATGTTAGAGCCGGCGCATTTAGTCAAAGTCTATCTCAATCAAAGAGAACAAGGAAGGAAACACATACGCAACAATTAATAAAAACAGATTCAGTGCTTAACGAAATGACCAAATGCACGTCGCAGGTTTGTCAATAAGAGCTATGAATCCACATTTAGTCAAGGTGAGGATAATAGCAAATGTGGAACAAACAACAAATAACAAAACCGACTCTTATCACAGTTGTTGTGTTGTTTAGCAAGACACTTCACTCACACTGCCCCCTGTGTCTGGATATGAATGTGCAACTGATTGAGAGTGTGAATGTTTCTATTATGTTATTCTAGTGCTTTGAGTGCCCTGATACAAAACCTTCTCTCGTTAACACTTTGCCAGACGTCAAACTGTTTGCAATCAAGATGTTTTTAATGTGAGACACTGCAGGCAAATAGGAAAAAGTCATACATTTGGCGGTATCAATTTGAAACGTCTTGTGTAGTTTACTGACTGACACATGTAAGAAAACAAAAATGTATCACAAGTTTTTCATATAAAATAAGGGATTTTGTGTGTAAAAAAATGCCAAACCTTTCACACATCCAA
Organism: Rhinogobius similis; assembly: GCA_019453435.1. Classification (NCBI taxonomy): domain Eukaryota; kingdom Metazoa; phylum Chordata; class Actinopteri; order Gobiiformes; family Gobiidae; genus Rhinogobius; species Rhinogobius similis. The sequence goes on from CM033638.1 coordinate 12,289,310, forward strand.
ATATGAAAAATGGATACAACCAGGTTTAAATTTCTTGACTGCTTCACTTGCTTCACTGACATATTACATAAAAAGGTACAGATTATTTTGTTTTTCAGTAAAGATCTTTCTAAAAAATGACGTGCAAATTCAAATTTTGCCTCATTTTTTGGAGGTAAAACTTTAAATAATTCAGGCTTTGAATTAGACATCAACAAATCCTTCTGTACAATCTGGTAAAATCTGATGAAATAAGTTTGGTACTGCTACTTTAAGGGTTGATCTGTGTGTCTCTATGGGACAAAAATGCACTTTAATAAAACAGTCTTTGAAGTTACAGTACAATGTCCCATATAAATGAACAGATTGGACAGTGTTTTTGTTTCAGGAAGAAAGCTTAAATGTTGAGAGTGCAAACTGACTAAAAAAGGAGAAGAATAAAGAGTTGTGCCTGTAGTGTCTCGCCTTAATGAATGCAAACATGTTTAAATATTTGCAACTGTCTCTCGTCAAACGATATTAGTGACATTTCATTTTGTAACATTTGCAATAACTTGTGCCAACTGGGTTTTTATTATTAACATCCGCCGTGAGATGCACAACAGCACCTTGTCTTGATACCTGCAGAAATGAAAAAGTAAACTCATTAGAGCCGCTGCCTGAAGCTACGGATATTGTCAAAAGATAACGTTTACAACCGCCATCAAAGGCCTTTCGCACATAATAAAACGTGATTCGGGGAGATTCCCAGCTCTGCATGTACACTTCAGTCTTCAGGCAAACAGTTCAAAATAAGCAAAACCAGGAAAAGGGTGAAAGGGGTCATGAAAACCTGTCAACCAACATAACGTGGAAGATGCTGCTGGTGCATTTCTTATGAATTATAAACAGACAGCTGGAGGCAAAGTCTAAACTCAGACCCGCGTCAACTTCCTATAAATCACCGATGTTTGCTCAAAGGTATCTGTGTCAGTCGATCATTAAACTGTGAAGGCTGCAGCACTGATGACACAACAACATGCAGCTATATCTAGGCTTTTAACACTTTGGTTTCACAACAGGTTTTGATAATAGAAAGGGAATCCAAGGTCTATAAAGGAATGATATCACAGGAACAGAGTATGAGATGTTTTGTCTTGATAAAAATGACCCGAGAAGAGTATTTTAGAACTGGATCGAATAAGAAAACAGAAGTGTGTAGGAAGACATCAAAGAAACAGATATTGGTTCAAAGTGAGAGTAGGAGTTTGCCATTAAACATAATTTAACAATAGCAACTTAAATGTGAAATAATAGAACAGCAGCTGAATCTTGTGTCTCTTCTCTGCTTGTTCCAACTCATGTAACGGCAATTAAATTGAATGTGCACTCTAACTTTTCATGTCCGCCACCTGCAGAAATGTTAGTGCTTTACCTTGAATGTTCCACAGTGTCGACGGAGACATGCAGGCAAAATAACGGGTCCAATCAACAGTAAGAAAGTATGTTTTTCAAAGTATTTTCGCAATGATATCGTCTGAATTGAAGTGAATTATTGAGAGATTGATAAGTTTAATGTCAAATTGTGTAACATTAAAAGACTCCCCTAACTTCACAAATCAGAATAATTGGCACCAAATTAGCTTTTAATTTATTTCAGGTCTCAAGCTGCAACGTCTCAATAGATAAAATGCAAATAATACAGATTTTTGTTATATTTACATGTGGACAATACCTTATTCAATGAACATTTAATTGAATAAAATACTGGGGCAGTCAAAAATGGTCTAAAAATCTTACTAACAAAAGAAATATGGCTTGCCGTTGTACACTACATTAAATGGCACAGACAGCAGCTGCATTTTAATACAGTTTTTGCTTTAATTAACCAGTGCATATGTGTGAGATCATTTGAATATTTAATACACTCAACTCAACGTGAGAATAATGAGCACTAAGACAAAACCGCACACATCAAACGATTCAGCCACAGGGGTCAACAAAGTATTTTAAACACAAAACCAGGAACAAGAAAAGAAATACAGCAGACAAAATAACAGATGATTAAAGAGAAAAGTGACAGTTTAAAATGGGGAACAAATACAAACAGGCTGTAGACGAAATGCAAAGGCTGTGAGTTCCTATTGTCTGAAAATAATTTGAAATTGAAGGGTTTCTGTCCATGCTTTGTAATGATTGCCACTAGAAGAGATAACAAAAGCATTTAATACGTCTGATTGAATACACACAATTACATTCACCATGTTGGACATTGCATGCTCAGGAGAATGGTGCTCTCCTACATAATAACATGTGGTGGATTTGACTCAGGTCATGTAATATAATTTTGCTTTATTATGGGTTCTATGGAATCCAAAGGCATGAAAGAATTGGTGCTTCCAAAAACTGCCTCTGTGGTGTGAGAGAGAATGCATCTAAAGCTCCAAAGTTGCAGTTGCAACAAAACTGTGCCTTTCTTGAATAGCATTTGAGTGGGCATATGAGATCACATGAAACTTAAAATTAAGTTTTATTGTCTAAAAAAGTGTGTTAAGAATCTTTCTTTTTTTGGTATCAAAATCAGTATCATCTATTAAGCTTACAATACAATTTAGTATTTTTGTCAAAAGACTTGAAAACTATAGGAGAAAAGTGTTGAAAAATAGGATTTTTCATTGTGTTTTAGGTATAACTGAAAAACACAAATCTTTACAAGCCAGTGTAATACCTCATTTGTCCAGGAGTTGGTCCAGGGAAGAAAGAGATTTAAAAGCTTTAAGGTAATTATATATGTCTATAAAAGCTTTCTCCATAACTACCTTTAATATATATATATATATATATATATATATACACACACACACACACACACACACACACACACACACACACACACACACACACACACACACACACACACATATATAGATGCTTACATACATATATATATATATATATATATATATATATATGTATGTATATGTATGTATGTATGTAAGCAAGACAATGCTTACATAAAAGTCAACAGACATCACTTCTTGACATTTAAATACTTTTTTAAAACATGTATTCACATTAACAAACAACGCAATATTGACAGAATTTAAAGAGTTGGAGTGCAGTAGTAATAATTTAAATATGTTGGCATCAAATAGAAGGATCTAAATTTGGTGCCATCTGGACAACGTTTTTAATATTGAGACTTGTTTCGACTGCCACCTAGAGGTAATTTTCAATCTGAAGGTAGTAGTTAGCGAAGTATGATTGACAATTTCATAAAAGCGTGTGGGCACAATATTGATCTTAAAATTGCCTCTTCATTCAATCAATAATACGTCTATGCTTTGATATTACACACATATTGCACCTTCAAGCCCAATAAGAGGAGGCTGGATTGTGTGGGATAAAAGCTATAGTTCCCCTGAGATTTTAACAGTGCGCCCCGGGACACTCCCCCTCTGCTCCTTCTGCCTCACACACGCCATGAAATTAGTCACAGGACGCGCCTCTGTGCCTCCCATCCAAAGATCTGACAGCTCAATAAATGACTCCTTATCTTTTATTAATACGGCAAGCCATTAGGGTCAAAAAGCAGACTGGGAAAGACAAAGGAGAGGTAGAAGATGTCTTTGTGTGACTGTTCTGGCGTCTGTCCAAAGCCTGACTGTACAGGGGAGACTTAATTAGCCTCAGTATGACACCGGTGTCCCCAGCGCCAGTGTGAAACCTACAGCGACATGGTACAAGGTAATAGGAAAGAGGTGCGGAAATGTTCTGTACCTATACGAGCGAATTCACAGGCCAATAAATGAGAATAAAAGCAAAACATTTATAGATTCAATACAGTACAAGGCATATCAACTGATTCTTCTTCTCACAATATGAACACAAGAATAAAAAATAGTAATTGTGACAAACCTAGAAGAAAATCTGTACTATTTCTACTCCGAAAAGTAAGCCTAAATGTATCTATTTATTTTTTTGCTGGCAGTTTATGCCCTACTAACCATACTTTATCACTCAGTCAAGTTTAATTTCATGAAGATGGTAATATAGTGTATTTGACAAGTGGTTCCACACCTTTTTTTCCTCTCAAACCTGTATCTGCAGACACTCCTAACATCCTTCTCCAACATGAGAAGTGCCTTATAAGGAAAATAGTATTGTTTCTGGTAAATAAAGCTGTTATAGAACAGTAACAATGATAAAATATTAAATTTAAGTAATAAACATGCCATCCTTTCATTTAAATTGCACAATCCTGTTTATATCTCTTTATTAAGAAACCCCCTGAGAATCTTTGGGGACCCCAGGTTGGAAAATACTGTATTATGGATTTCACTGTAGTTTGGTCTTGATGTCAATAATCGAAATTAATAGTGATGTTTCTTCTCACAGTCATTGTATAACACCAACATTTGATATTATAACGTTACATACCATCTTGGTATTTTGAGAGCACCGTGACCCAACATAAACAGGTCCCAGGTTGGATTTGTGTGTTAGTTTACATATTTCCATAGTCCTGACCTAAATGACTGAATACTGAATCTGACTGCAGTCAAGGTATTGCCAAGATCCTCGTTCAAGATCTGAAGAAGAAGTGCCCTCGAAAGGTTTCCCCAGTGGCACTGAAAGATGAGTATAATGCCGAAAACTTTACGAAGCCAATAATTATAACTGGTAACATATAAGAACCAAGATTTTGGAATACAATAACATTACAATTTGCTCATCACTAATGATTAATTAACTTATCAAGCCATTTCTAAAGTCTCTATCATAAAACACACATAAACACTATTCACATCAAGTTGCTCATTAATTAAATCTCTTTCATCATGTTTTCAAAAGACCTGCAAAATCTGTTTGGTCACAGTTGACTGAAGTCGCCACATTCACTCTCACTCACACGTGAAGCAGGTGCCTCTCTTTTAATTTACTTCATTTACAAAGTACATTTATGATGTATTAAACACAGATGGAATAGTGTGCCGTTTGTCCATGTCACTTCTACTTTGTTGTTTGTGTGCAAAGTAAACATCTGGTGCAGTTTCAAATAATAATAGACCAGCATTCTGAAGTAAACAAATGAAATAATTGTAATAGCATAATAAGCATTTTCACCCACCAGAAATAATCACTGCACTAGTACTTATGTGTAACTGTAAACATCAGTATTGATCACAGAGTAAGGATCAATGATTTGTGTTCAGTTTTCTGAGAATGGCAGCTCACAGTGAATCTTAAAAAATCTCAATAAAACAAGCTAAATTACAGGACAAACAGTTAATCTCGACACTGTAATGTGTTTTTGGTTGATTAATGGATGTTGAGTAACCCTGAATTACCCTGCGTTCGAGGCTCAAATGTTCAGAAAATGCCTACTTTCACCTCCACGCCCACTCAACTGTACTTGCTTGTGATAATAATTCAGACTCCGGGGTTACAAAATGTTATGTAGCCATATTTCAGCAGTAAAAGCGTGTAAATGAAAATCCTCTGCTACGGTCTCAGTTCTGCAGTTTACTACTGGAAGTCCAAAACCTGTTTCTATTAGTAAGACGTTTTAGATCAATATTGTTGTTTGAAAGAAAATGTAAAACTCATGACGTAAGTATGATATAGTTTAATAGATCTTGTTTAAACAAAATGACCTTGTCCTTCACAGTTCCATATAAGAAAGCACAGGAGCAGCTCTGACGCAGCTCTGTGCCACTAAACTAGAACACTCACTTTAATGTATAATAAATGTACTCTATGAATAATGCAGCTGTGAACAGCATCTACGCTCAGTGTAAAAATGACCTAGAAACAATTAAAAACATACAATGAAAAGTGAAACTGTTTTGCTCTCAGGGGAGCCTGGTGAGAGCGTTAATGTTGTGCCAACACCAGCACTGGTTGGATCTTTAAAGACTGCGCCAGCTGCAAGCTCTGCCAACAAGGTAAACGCTGTCTGAGGGACTGTCTGCAGCAGGCATTGTAGGGCGGGCAGCAATGACAAAAACTAAAATATATCCCTTTCCTGATTACGATAGTCAAATATTTGGGAAATCCATTAGAAATATGTTAAAATGTGTCTGTAAATGTTGGGCCTGAAGTATATACAGTATATACATGTAATACATATATAGTACAAAACGTGAATGGACTGTAAAGGTTACCATCTGATCTTTTTATTTTGAATCTGGTCTTTTTCAGTCATGATTATAGTTTATATTATATGTAGACGATGATCAAACTCATGATGTAATTCAAACCAATGCTGAGGTCAATCCCCTTAACATGCAGGACATAAATGAGAATATCAAGAGGCAATAGTTATTTTTGATTCAATCTGATACCAAGTAAAACTATAGCAATTACGATATCAATCTGAGACCAACACCATTGAACTTTAAATTAAAATGCAGTGAAACTTCTCTCTAAAGAATTTTAACTTGGGTATCATTATTTTCTCTCCACCCCAGCTAGAACTAAACATAATGAAACATATGTTCAGAAAACTAAAAATATACACAATGTATTTCAAAAATTGAAAGAAAAAAAAGCATTTTTCAATTCATATTTTTCCACAAGTATCAATACTTTCAGATACCTCTGTCAGACAAAAAGGAAAAGCAATTTTTGTGATAACTTCATTGAATGTCCATAATCAATCTTTTGCTTTTTGGTTTTTGAAACTGAGAAGCACCAGCGAGGGACTACTTTGCAACAAGATCAATAATGCTGCCAGAACTTACTTAAAGAATAAAAATGGTAGGTAATATAAACAAATGTGACAGTGGAGACGTGGACTGAGGCAAAGGTACTTCACAAACACATCTAGGTCTGTTGTGGTTTGAGGTTGAAGCAGCTGACGCATAAAAACTGAGATACAGCTGTGAGCCAGACCCACACGACACGAGAGAAGAGAATATGAACACACACACACACACACACAAACACAAACCCCAAGGACGTTCTAAACAAGAGCCTGTGTGAAAGAAGAGCGAAGGTGAGAAAAGTGTATTGCAAATTATGAACAGAGACTGAAAAGATTTATTAAATATAAAAGATATGCACTATTGATGAAATGTTGTGATGTGAATAATCTATCAAATCCAGCTTTAGCCTAAATAAAAGGGTTGGTGAATGGGGTCTGTAATAAAAATGGCAAATTGCACACAATAATTTCTGTAATGACCAAAAAAATGACTGGAAATGATTTATAATTTCGCGGGAATAAAATGTAGGTCACGCGCATGTTTTTATTTCTGCATTCTGCATTCTGCACTCCTTCATTCCTTATTCAATCTTTATTTCAGACTCTAGGTCAATTATAAAACAATCAAAACACAAACAAGCAAGTAAACACATCATACTAGTAAAGCAATATAATACTCCCTATTAGCTCTCAAATTTGTTACTGTCCTCCAGTTCTTAACCTAAAATATAGCAGTAATACTACTCCATAAATTGTGATAATTGTAGACAAGCAACAAATAACTACTTGATATGAAATATACTGTGGTGTCAAAAATCTTTATATATATTGTACCTATTAGGGATGTCAAGATTATTGCGGTAATCAATAATCATGATTATTCAGGTCAGAATATAATCGTAAGTACTAAAACATGATAATCATGACTATATTAGAGGCAATATTATGTCTTTTTAACGCTATAGTCTAAAAATTACATTTAAATGTGAAATAGTTTTTGTCATATTTTAGTTTCTCATTCATAAAGGGTTTGGTCAAGGTCTCTCTAATCGGAAATAATCGTTAAGTTGTGGTGTTTTGTCTCACAATAATGTTATTGTGTCATCCGCAGCTGCCACAGCCGAATGTTGTTGCCCATTCTGTGTGCCCATTTTCTATTTCCTTGCCTCAAATTTATGGTAGCGTTGTTAGCTACTATATTTTGGCTTCAAGCTTCAGTGAAGCAGAAATGGCAGTCACTTTGCGTGGTTTGATTCCTGGATACCTCAACTACGTTATGGGACAACCTTGGTATTACAGTGTCTGGTCTGTTAATCTTTGACATCATTCCTAAAAGTCTGTTCCTAAAATGTGGATTTGAGTGCTCTTTTAACATCCATCTCTCTGCTGTAATCCTGGGAAATGGAGCTAAATGTGTCCCAGAAAATGCGTGAGACTGTGGTCCCAGCTGGCATTATATAAACAGGTCTAATTGTTAAACGAGAAAAAAACTTTGTCCAGGGTTTTTGTGTCAGTGATTACAGAGCGCAGTGAGACGGATCAGAGAAATCACATCTGAGCAAATATCATGTTTGATTAAAAAGTGAGTGTTTTTGTGGTTTTGGCAGATTGTTAAGACAAAACTAAACAAATGAGCCAAATCAGGTGTAAAAAGTAGCAAAGAAAGACTTGGACTGGACTAGTCATTCAATGAGGACAAAACCAGATCTTTGTCAGGACCAAAGAAAGCTCTGCTCTAACTAAAAGGTTGCAAGTTTCTAATATTAAAGATAAAAAGCGTAAAGTTTGTGTGATTTGTTGGGTTTCCGATGTATATCTGACATGTACATGTAAAATAAAGTCCTAACATACACCAAAGCAATATTTTAGAAGGTTGCAATTTGAACAATAACCCATTACATATGGTTGTTGTCCTCTTCTTTTCTTTTTAGTCTTACATTTAACATCTTGCATTACAGGACATAGCCATTTATGTTTATGTTAAGCACCATTAGTGTCATGAAGTTAACTGTTAAGTACTTTTACATCTCAGCTAAACATCAGCTGTTTATGTGCTAATATCCATACCTTTTCATTTAGAAAGTTTGATTTCATAAAGTTAGTGAGGAATTCATTAAGCTTGGGAAAGAAACCCAAATATGGATTGTTTGGTCAAAGTGTCAGTAATTGTGAATAATTGTGAATAATTGTGACATGGACATTTGATATTGTGACATCCACAGTCACACCCAAAACACCTAAAACAATCCCTGGTTCCTCCCTTGTCCCCTGTAAAGACCGCCCTCTACTTATATTTATTTTCTGAATTTGTCAATTTACTAGAACGGGATATTCTGCAAACCCCACACAACCTCATCCCTTTACTATCACTTAAAGTCTCGACATCACAGACTAGAGACTATTGCTAAGTGTAGAGGATTATGTTCTCACTGATGCAGCTTACGCAGCATCGTAAAGGCCACAGAGCTGTGTTTACGGGCTTGTGTTCTGACACCGGATTTTAATGAATGCTCACTTCTGCTGCAAACATGAAAGGGTTCAGTCTCCCATGGCAACCAAAGATTTGCCCAGAATCCATCTGTCCAAAAGCATACAAAGGTCACATGACTCATCAGCATGTATGGTGACACTGGCAGAAGTTTTACTCCCTTTAATGAAAAACTACAATATTTGGGGGCTATAATAAGATGAGAGAAGTTCTGAAACAAGACAAAACCAGGATTTCAGAAGGTCTTAATAAAGTCTAAAGTCAAGTGGTCTAAACGAGGTACAGGTAGACTAATATTAAAGCAGGACAAGAGGGTTAAATCATGTCTATCACATAATAATTTGAAATATTCACTTGCACTATTCATGAAATGTACTGATGTGAATAATCTATTAAATCCAGCTTTAGCCTAAATTGACACTAGGTCCACCGAAAGCAGCACGTTTCCCATTCACTAAATATATCTAAACTTCTGCCTGGACTGTGCCGTATCTGAGAGGAGACGCTGACCTACATTTCTTAGCTCCGTGCTCTCAATTTTAGAAAAAAAGTTAAAACCTCAGCGAAAAGTGAACAGAAATAGTAACTCCCTTTTTAGGCAGCTTTCTGCATAAGCCACAATACCAGCGCTAAGCCTGCAATTAACCCAAATGAGGACGGAGAAGAGAGTTGACGACGCATTATTCACAACAAAAAGACCTTTATAACAAAGATGACAGAACAAGAATATATTAGAATAGAATAAAATTAAATAGAATAAAATCATGATTTAATAGGCCTTATATGAAGGTTTTATGAAAATTTAATGTACACCACAATGAATAAACAGAAAACTAATAACAGAAATAAAACTATGCACATCTATCATGTGATTATTTATGCAGTCACTGAAGGTCCATTCCTTCTCCTTTTTTATAATACACTACATTAATGCTTTAGCAGCCGCAACAGACAACAACCATAAACAGGCAATCTGTCCTCATACTAATTGCGCTTGATTTTTTAATTGATTGATTTATGTTTATTTCCCAAAACAAAATAAAAATGCCTTTCATTATTATTGATTCAATAAACATAAACGATACAAACTTTAAATCAGTGCCATTTAATACAAAAAATAGTTCATTTCTTCCTCCAAACTAGTCTGAACTCTGCTCCAAACCACACACTTTGACTGACAGAGGAACGGCTGTGGAGCTCTCAATGTAAAGACCTACGGATATTTGACGATTAGACATGACTAAATCTCGATTAATCATTGATGATTAGACATGAATCTTGTTTAAAATTTGATGAATTGCCCATACTTAGCTGAAGTTGATCAGAATAGATAAAGAGGACACTATGTCAGTCAAAAGAATCATCACTATGCACTAAAATAAAATCAAAGTCTAAAAAACGTCAGTAAACACTGAATGTCTAAGTTCAGTGCTTCCACAATAAAAATGCAATGACAAAACTTCAGATCTAGGAGTTTTGTCGCCATCATTTGATAATTTGTTTTTTTGTTTTTAATAATATTGTTAAAGTAAAACTTTTATTCTTTTTCAATGAAAAATAGGCATGCAAAGCGTTTTCCTCCAAGCACTGCAATCACCATAGAAACTGTGACTTGTGTTTTCAAAGTTTTACCACAAAAACAACACCGTCATCTGGGAAGCACTGTGGCCCCAGGAGCTACACATTTCCACAAGAGAGCATCAAACACTGGAGGGGGGTAGTATAAAGAGCGGAGAATAAAAGTGAAAAATGTGCCAGAATCCTGCTTTGAGGCTGTAATAGAGAAACAACATCAGAGAAGTACAAAGTCTTATCTCACTTTGAAATACATCAAGACTTATATCTGAAATAGTGACATTCATTTTCAGCTATTTCAATTCATGGCGAAGTCTCTATAACTCCATCCTCCTGTCTCACACCAACTATATTTCTCATCATTCATAAATCTCCTTTTTGGTCTAGGAGTTCTAGCCTCAACAAACTTTAGTCCATGTGTTCACTGTCACTCTTCTGTTCATGTGCAATTGAACCAAATGCCTTTCCCCAGCAATTAATGTTTACTATCCAAGCAAGTTTGTAACAGCTTGACATGGTACGGTCAACACAGGTTCTTACTTATATAAGCCTTGATTCCATGGGTTTGGAGTGAATCAGTACAGTCTGATCGTGTTTCCACTGCTCTGCACATTCACCATATCTGAGACTAAACTAGGGCTAAAACCAACACTAAACCTGGACTAAAACAGGACAAAACAAGGACTAGAACAAAGCCAAACAAAGTAGGACTACAATGGGTTTTATTCGAGTGTGAGGGCAGCTTTAAGTGAACCATACTGGACGGTTTGAGAGATCCTGAGCAGTCCACAGGAAGTACTACTAAATGCCAAAGATGTCTAGCTCTGTTCAGCTCCAGATTCACTTTAGCTAGGAATGAGCCATGCACTGCACCATGATGATTGGATAAGACAGAACAGAGACTTGAGTGAAAACAAGCCAGTAGATATAAAATGCGTAGAGAAGTAAAAAAAAAAAAAAAAGCTGATGATAACCCGGAGGTTTGTTTCTTGTTTACTGTAGACTCAGCCACATCTCACAGTGCCACAAACCTTTACTGAATGTCTCTTTGGGAATCCCTACATTCCCCTTCTCAATAATTTATGGATGATTTCAAAGAGGATTGATTCTTTAATATGACAATCTAAGCCACTGCATGTGTTTAAGTAGGTCTAAAACTGTGACTTTAAAGTAAGCAGAAGAAGAAAGATGATATCACATCTAATACGTCTTATTATTACTGCCTTACTTATTCCTTTTCACCCCAGGCCTGAAAAACTGATTTTGGAGGTCTGATATTTTTTTACCACATTGAAAATTCATATCCACAAACACCACAAGCAGCAGCAGCAGGAGTTGGATCATCTCTGCATCACCAACTCTATCCGGCTCAACACTGACATTTAGCCTCAAGAAGTCACTAAATGTTCACAAAGGGAGACATGGCATTTATAATCCTTGTCTTATGGGTTGCATTTGTTCCAATTGTTGAACCACTCTCAGGACAATAATTAATGCCTTAGAGAAACATACAGCATCTAAACTAGACTTCTGTGGTTCTACATACATAAATAGGTTCATAATAACTACTTGTTCTCTATCTTTTACATCTGTGAAATATTTGTTAAAGATTATTGACTTGAAAGCGTTTTTCTCAATCAGCTGACCAACTGTTTATGTGGGCCAGCCATCTCTTCTCACTCCTCAGTCCTCACTCCTTAGTTTGACCACTTTTACAGACAACTGCCCCAAGAGCAAACCAAAATAGCTGTTGTTTTGAAGACGCTGTGACCCATGTCACAATCAGACTCATCCCTGCAGTATAATTGATTATCTTGTCTGAAGCCTAAATATTGCCTTCATGAACATAAAAGGAAATTAGAATTGGTTTGTTGACCACAGAAATGACAAAATGTAACACAATGATTACAAAAGCTGAATTAACAATTGATTAACTCATAATAGTAATATACAACAATTTATAATTGTATAAATAATCCAAAAAGTAAAGGGACAGCAGCTCTTCTCATGATTAATCCATATTGTGGAGAAATGTCTATATACCAGGTCCATTAGTTCAAGGCTACTCTAGTGTCAGTCATGCTCTCTCTCTGCCTCGCTCTAAACTCAAATGGTTTTATGTAATCCCCTCTCCTGATGCAGCTCGTCCTGGAGGACACATGGGCCTCCTGACGCAGCTCGTCCCAGAGGACCACACGGAGGATCGATCTTGCCTCCAGCTGAGTGTCTTTATGCCTCGCTGCCTGGCTTTGTGCTTGACTGCCTGCTTTCTATACTCCCCTTTAATTTCCCCAAAGAATATATCATTTTGTGGAAATGTTTTTTCTTGATGGTTTTTAATCTAGTGACTCCTCTGAGAATTAGAGTAAAACTAGACTTCATAATCTCTGTATATTCAGCGTGGAGTTTACATTATTAGACACAAGTCATGAGGATATCAAAAGTTAAAAGTATACATTCACATTAGAATATATTTGAGTATCCTGACTACTTTGAACACTAATATAAAATAAGCACAAACAACACAACACAAAACATTTACTAGCTATAGCTATTTCCTCATTTTCTTACATCATTTTAATTTCCAAAGTTAAGATCAAGTTTGTTGCCATTTTTGGAACACAGTTTTTGAATAATCTCGGCTTGACATTTCACCAAATGAATTCATTCAATTCAATGAGGTGATATGCAAATGGTCAGATCTAGTGAATTTCTATCAGTACCGTTTTTTGCACCGAAAGCAGAAAAGTGAGAACAATCTACTGCCGACTCAGGAGGACGCAAGAAGAAAATACCAGAACACCTGGTGTAGCTTCAACAAGCTGACTCTGCAAAATGTTCCAAAAAATGTTTGAGAATGAGTGGTCAAGGTGTGGCCTTCTTAAAAAGAATGTACAGTTTACTTAAAATATTGCTTAGAGATACAGTCATGTCTACAGCTTGGGCACTTTTAATCTAGAAAAAATAAATTCAAAATTCATCAGTGATGTCATTCATTTTGGGATTACTGCTCTACTACTAATACTGTAAATACTCATGCCATTACCACAGTTATTGCTACCATTACAACAATGACAAATACTATTTCTACCACTCTTGTTGCTTTAAACTCCCACTGAAAGGTGCACTAGGTAACTTTTCTGGAGGAAGGTCCGCCACGGTGAATATTTTAGGAAAAGCAGTAACATCTCCAAGCAGGTGAGGCTACCAGACCAAGTCAGATCTGTAAGAGACAACTATATTCACAGTTTGATATGAATATGAATGATATGAATATATTTTTAACCAACAAAAAAACAACTCTAATTTAATAAATGCAAGATAGATAAGTTTGATGTGATACAGTGGAACAAATGTAACATCCCCAACCCTCAACCACAGATTTTACATGCACCTCTGAGTGTCTTTTATCAATCTCTAGTAAAAAAAGTGTGTGTGATGTCCTCAAAAACTGCACGCCACAGTAGGTCATTTGGTTAACATGCTTTTTCTAATCTCCAAACCGGACAGTGCAAACAATCAGGACAAACAACATGCATAATAAGGAACATAAGACAATGCAGCGCTTTGACTGTCCTCCCGTTCATCCTACTCTAAATTCTCGCAGTGTGAGCATCCCGGCAGCCAGAGGACAAAAGAGCAAGTGTCCCGGTCCGGTTCAAAGCCTCGTCTCAGCACTCTCGCCTCCAACGGGCCCAAATATGACCAGCCTACTGGGACCGGCTGGCACTCCAGAGCTCCATCAATCACTGCTCTGTATCAGGGCTGAAGGCAGAAGAGCTGAGGGACAGAGAAGAGCCCGCCCAGTGCCCACTTCAAGAACACCAACTTTTACCACACAAGCATTTGATAGTTGCAATAATTTAAACTGACTTATCATTTTACTGATGTTGTAAACATTTATGGACAACAGCAAAAAGGAGAGCGAGTTACAGCAGCATTTTGAAGTGAGTGAATAGTGAGTCCATTCTGCCTCATTAAGGACCTCTGTCAGGGCTGCAAGATAAATTGCAATCAAAACAAATGAGCAAGGATAGGATTTGAAATCTGAATCTCCATAATTTCCTCCACAAACAACACGATATCTTGTCTTATTCTGCAAAAACTGCTTACCATGCAGTTTAGAGCTGTACAAACATCTTGTAATACAGAGCTTGTCAGTTCATATTTCTTTCTGTCAATTCTCCTAAGCACATAAAAACTGTGAACTTTGCACAGAATCAAATAATTAAAAACAAATGACAAATCTAATTGCAATAGCAAATCTTGTCAAATTGCTCAGCCTCTATTTCGTGTCAGGTTTAGCTCCGGATTTAGTTCCAAATTAATAACGTGGTGTTTGCATTGAATGCACCCTTTGTGTTTCTGCCAACCTGATCCCATAGAGTGGATGGCACATGTCGACCATAATGGATAACAAATTGAATGACTCTAAACAAACTCTCTGAAGCAAAACGGAAAGGATGCTAATATCGCTGTGCAGATACATTTTCTCTCCACAATTCATACTTCAAGGGGCTTCATCAATGCATTGTCATTGAACATAGATAAAAGTCTCTTTCCGGTTCTTTAAAAGCCTACGTGTCTAGGCAAGGCGACAGAATAAAGAAGTGTAATTTGACATCAAATATCCATATGAGTTTATTATACAGAACAGCAGACAGCAGTCATCTCACTGAGGACAATGTTTATATAATCGTCCGACAGTAGACATATAAAGCGGCTATAATAATACTCTAGTCGAATGCATTAATTAATTCTTTTGTTTTGTTAATTATACACTTATTGAGTAATGTGCCATACTGGTTTAAAAAGAGTGGCACTGCATTCTCTGCAGACTTTTGGTCTTGAAATAAAACATGAACAGCGTTTACGGTGTTTGACTTAATACTCTCTCTTGTTTAAAAAATTACAACATATACAGTATTTGTTACTTGTTAATCAGATCTTTATGCAGCGTTTTGAAAGTTTTTGATTATAATCGACAAATTTAGCAGATCTTCAAACCAATATTGCTGATGTATTGCCCACCTCTAATTATAGCACTACCATGTATTTCCAGACATGTAATAGCAGCAGCACAGAGTAAGAGATTTATCTACATTTGCAGAGCTAAGGCACTTAACCCCTGTGGTCCCTCCTTCAGCAGTAAACCCTTATGGCTCACCTGTCGAATATTAAAGTGATTATTAAGAGTGTGATGGTGTGTGGAGCTGAAAATGTCCCGGACTGACCGACCGACCGACCGACCTAGCGAGAGAGAGAGAGATCAGACCAGGCACTTCCATAAGAGCTGCTTTAATAGATCTGGGCTTTGGGGACTCCAGCCACAGACAGACTCAGAGACTGAAGAAAGACAGGATAACATCTATATACAAAGAGGATCACAGTGCACACGTTAAATTAAAATTATAACAGTGACCATAAGCAGCAGGAGTGTTTTTGTCAGGTCAAACTATTATGGGTTTGTATGAGATTTTAGACCGTTTTTAACAGTTTTGCTATTATTGTTTTGTTTGTTCAAAGATGCAAAAATGTATCAACAACGGTCAGGGCTGGGTGTTAATTTCCCTTGCAAATAGATTGTGAGATAAGGAACTCTCCAAAACACAAATTCTCTATTCATACATTGTGACTGATGCGAGCTCGACAACGCTATGCAATATGTGACTAATGCACACAATGAAATGTTATAAGAAAGAGAAATCCAATGTACTGCGATGTCAAGGTTCTGCTACTGTATGAAGTCTGTGCAGCTCTGACCTCAAAATGAAAACAAGATGGATTTTGTGCAAGAGTTTTGAATGTGTTTTACAAAATTGTCATAAAGATTGCTGTGTCTCTCATAACAATAACACCAACGCAACTCGAGCGTCGGTTATGGGCGACCCACTCAAACTGAACATGACACCTTGTTCGTTATGGGGCAAAGGTTTTTGGACCATTTTTCCACTGTGGCTGTTAATTTAATTATACTGGTCAACAAGTCACCTGCATAAAAACTCATTAATCATGTCTAAACAGCGCAATACCTCCATTATGCATCAAGTATCAAATGGATGAACAGTATGTCTCCTTTATTTATTATTTATTTGCTTTTTTTCCCCGTGGTAATGTAAGAAATTATGGCTGCAACAATTTTTCCACAAATTATGACTATAGTCGACTGTAAAAAAGTATTGTAATCACATTTTGATAATCGTAATTGTAGTCTGGAGTCTAAAACACATACAAATACTTTTCGAATACTTTACGAATATTAATACTTTATGATATTTTATGATACAGACAACAGCATTATTAAATCAAAATGTCAACAATTTGAAATTTCCATCAATAAATACACTTTACAATATACAGTATAAACCTTCAGTCACCATATTTCAACCTTTATTTGGTTGACAGTGTATTTAAAAAGTCTCAGTAATCGTTTTTTGCAGTCCTACAAGTAATCAAATATAAATTCATACGATATATCAAAACAACACAATCATAAATTCCATGTTAAATTCAGCATCTCTTTTTTTACCCAATTCAAAAGCTTCAAAACAGCTAAGATTTTTTTGACACACAGCAAACTGACCGATTCAGCTCTGACGATGGACAATTCGCCTTGAGAGCGGCTGATAACAACTGTGGAGTCTGTTATTGCATCCACTTGTCCAAACCCTGACAGACAGCGGTCAATAGAGAAGCCCAGACACAGCACAGCACTGCACTCTGAAGACCAATCAGAGCCACGGTAATCCACACAACCGGAGGAGCAGAGGAGTACAGTGTCGAACAAAAATGTGTCACAATCAAAACCACTGTGTCCAAGAAATCATAGTCATTTTAATTTCATCATAGCATTGATTTGTATGTCGTTGTCCATCTGCACTCTCGCCTCACAGCAAAAAGGGCCTGAATAGAGGCAATATATTGAAGTTTTAATAGTTCTATCAATGTTGTTTTGAATATAAGCCAATGTTGAGTATTCGAACTAATTAAAAATTAAGTTACACTGTAAACTTTGAAATAAGGGTACTTTGTGATTCATTTTTACAGAAATTTCACTCTGTCTCAAAATTAAACCTCAGCTAATGTTTTAAAGACGTGTTTCATACATTTCTGTTGGATTTACATATTGAGTACAATTTCCTTGAGTGTCGAATTTGCATCGTCTAAAAATTGGTTGGTTGGGTTTCTTCCGGTTATTTTTCCCCATCAAACCAAAAACACGCACACTACAGTCAGGCAATTGTGACCAGCACTCTGATCTGGACAAGCATTCGCAACGGGCATTATCGCTGACAGGGGGAACTTAGAGAAAAATGGGTCAAACAGGAACAATAATGTGTACAAATAAAAGTAGTTGGTTTTGATTTTTGAACCTGTTTCATTGAAGCCCCTGATTGGTATAAACCTGGTTACTTAAGTCTTCAGTAGAGAGACCCAGATATGTCCAGCAGCTCAATTCAGAGCCGGTCCAATCAGCCCCACATCAATCAAAACATAAGGAGCTCAGCAGAGGCAGACCAGAGGTACAGTTCAGAGAGACAAGACATAATAAGGCTTTTACCTGGGCAGGGAAAAGGACTGCAAAATTGGAGAACAGAACAGCTAATCCTGAAGATGATGTTTTACAGTAAAGACAATAGGTTAAGAAGATCAAGAGTTTTGAGGTGAAGTAATGGACTGAAGTGGTTGCAGCTCAGACTTGATTTTTATTCTTTCATCAAAGTTATGAAAAATAATATTTCCAATGCAACCATTCAGATACACATTTGTTTTATTTTGTTTTATTTCGTTTTAAAAATTGAACTGTGGTGAACATTGTCGCCAACTTTTTTGATGCAAGTCAATCATATTTCTCTGCTTGGTTTGAATGTTGTGCGCAAAATAGCAAGTAAAGCAATTCTTCAAAACTGATATTTAATTTCAGTAGTGTATCTTAACAGGTGTAGCTCATACAATGTTCATAAAGTCAGATAATCTTTCATACTACATACCCTCGGCATTACTTCCCATTACTTCTATATATTTTTAGTTTTTTATGTTTGTTAATTAATTCCTACCATTATTTTTATGAACTTGAAAAAAACTTTTTAACATATTGTTCAAACTTTCACCTGGTGTCATAAGCATCATTATTAGGTTGACCTAGCATTGAATTTCTATACCTCGCCGTCATCAATACACAGTAATCCTTATAGATCTGGTTTATGGATCACTGCTGGCTCACGTATTGGATCAACATGTTGGACAGACGCATGTAATCCTGGAGTGGGGACAAGGTCGTCTTCTCCTCGCTCCTGTTTTTACTCTCACTTGAAAGAGGGATTGAACTGAAGATAGAGCTATAACACATAGATGACCTTATTACATTCACAAGGGCAGTTACGTCACACTGTGAACTTTTCAACCCTTCAGGTTTGAGAGGCCATTCTAACAGAAACTAATATGTTATGGAGCTTTTGTCATTTTGTTAAATTTATAGTCCATACTGGTGATTTTATAGACTTATATTATAAAAAGGTTTGACTTTTACAGGACACTGGGCCACTGAACGTGAGGAGACTCATAATGGTTAAGGGTAACAAGAACTTTGAGGATGATGAGAAAGTAGAAGCTGCAATTAATATCAAGAGCTAAAGAGAATACAAGTTTCATATTCCGACATCTCCAAACTTTCCATCAATTTAATGTTTTCCAAACTTATTCTGTAAAGTCATGTTCTGTACAGTTCTTTTTCATCACACATGAATCAGCAACAAAGGGGAGTTACCATTGTTTACCCTGTTATTCCTGAATTGGAACGACACCTGTGTACAACAACTATTTCTTAGAGCTTGTAACTTTTTGAAAACTTTACACAAAATATTTTTCTGCATTCAAAATCTCAGAAGCAACACTGAAACAGGAGGATAGAGCTTTCCTTGGATAACATTTTGACCACCTAATACAGCACATTATTATGAATCATGTAAATAACTTTTGCATTTTTACAGGAACAACGTGGCTCATGTGGTACAGGATGTTCACTAAAAGGAACACTACGGTCTTCACTCTCCTAATGTGTTAAAATGCTGCAATACTCTTGATAGTGTGCTCCTCTGACACACATATGCCACTCAAACTAATCAATCATTCTGACGCATTGCACAACAAATAAACATAATGGGTTTTAACCTTCAAGTAAAAGTATATGGACTTTATTCTCTGCATAGTTTGCTTTGAAGGGTCATAATCTTCTCCGGACAGAGGGGTCTGCTGCACTCTCTCGCCCCCTGGTACAGCCTTGCTGCCTCTCTGGTATAAAGCGGGTTATAGCTGCTGACAGCTGACTCTGTGATTAAGGGCATTAGCACGGCTTTAACCACAGTGTGTGAGTCTATGAGATCATTCAGGTTTCTCACACCAGGGAGTTACATGGCAACAAACAGACCACCAAATGACACTATCCAACTGCTTAGAAAAAGTGCAACGAATGTGGACCTGAATTTAGCTTGTAACACAAAAGCATAGTTCTAAAATATTCAAAGGTGCATTATGAAACTTTTCAAGAGAGGAAGGTTGATACCTGTTTGGCTCCATGAAGAACTTGGTGCTTTGTTTGCAATGATTCACCATCTGGCATTAGACTTATCTATTTAGTCATTTGTGCATTTATTATACAAATACCTTGAAAAGCATTGCATTTTTACTGTGAGCAGGGTCGCCTCTCCACAGGCAGGGTGGTCTTACTTGTTTCAAAGGAGATGAGTTTAATGCCATACTGCGGAGAGATTATTGCACAAAAGACCAGAGATTATTTTAGACCAGTGGCTCTTTTAGACCAGTGGTTCAAGTACCACTTTATGTTGTGTACCAAAGGCTTCCATAGTAAATTATAAATCCAATAGCCATCCAATGTGTTGCCATTTATAATTTAATAATATTTACATTAGCAAGGATGTAGAATGTATAACAAAGAACATTTTCTATTTAAATACCACCCAAGTCTACATTTAAAATCTGAAATTCTTACAAGTAGATTCTGCCTGGCAAGTGTTCATGTAGCCTACTCGTTGAGAAACACTGTTATATGACTACTATCATGTTAGTGAAGATATAGAACATGGCATTATTTCTCTCTAATAATCCACATTATAACCCAAAACAGAAATAAACCAGTGTCTGGAGACTGCAGAACTTCCTGAGTCACCTGAAGGGTAGGACTACTCCATTCAGAAATGCACTCATCCATAATAATCACCAACACCGTCATCAACACTGACAAGAGTAAATTAATTCAGTATGTGCAACTCTTAACACATCACTCAACCTGACTTTTGCAACCTTACACCAGACTATTTCCCACATGTAAACAATGCAGTAAGCAGCGGTGCTCTGTGCCAACCTCACACTGACAGGGCCTGGCATCATCCCGTTGGCACCGGGACAAACTCTGCGCGCTGTGGGTGTGTGCACCGCTGTACCGCCAGAGCTCCTCCGGTAACATGACAAAGCAATCCCCGGTGAAGTTACAGCAACAGCAGCCGCAGCTCGGGCTCCTTACCTGGGGATGCAGTTGGGGGAAGAGCCGTCTATCTCCCACGTAGCGAACAGGTTCATGGGCACGGGACGGTTCAAAGCGCCGCTCCCGGGGAAGCTCAGCCGGCCACTTCGCTCCGCCATGGTGCGCTTCTCTCCGGGGCACAGCAGCGGAGTGGACTGGGACAGACTCGCGGCTATTGGAAATCCACCAGTGTTTTCTTTCCTAGGGGAGGAAAATCCGCAAGTGTCTCACGTGAAGGAGGTGGTGTTGGAGGTCATGCCCGGGCTGCAGTGGTGGTCGTGTCCGCAGACGGAGCAGCGGCGGCGGGGCGGGCGCACTCTCTCCGTCGGTGGGGCTGGATGTTGTGCTGTACCACGCTGCTCTGCTGTGGGTTTATGGCGGCTCACTGATGCCACACAGCGAGACAGTCAAGGGGCGGGAGGAGCACAGCAGCTCACAGTTACAGTCAGAAAATGTTAGACTCTGATTTTCTGGTCAAAATTCAGCCCTCGTGCAGTAATGATAAGATGTCGACTACATCAATCACCAATTTTGTTCAAATAAGAAAGCCATCATATTTCCAGAGTGGGCAGCTCATTGACAGAAAACTGTATGAAGAAAAAAATACACCCTAATACTTTGTAGGTTCATTTTAGGATATATGCCCAATTCTAACCCAACATGACGATAATAATAAAATAACACGTCTAATCTGCAGGTGTTCGGTTTTTTTTTCATGGTGCACTACACACGATGTCTAAGGTATGTTGTTTTTTTTCTAATTATGAAAAAATGCCAGATGTTTGGCTATTTAAGACCAAAGTGAAAGTCAAATGCCCAACTGAAGTCGGACATCGCCCTCTTCTGATGACTAGAGGTATATGCAAAAACTGGTTAATTTATTTCATCATCACAGCATTCTATTATATATTGAATTAATTAAATCAACTGTAGTACTTATGTTTGCACCATAGCGATGCATCATACAAAATATAGCTTAGCATTTACATTTTTTCATCAAGTGCACTATACCCCTCTTCTCTTCTGGTGCAGGGTCTGCCACTTGCTTGTCTCCATGGAGATGTTATGCTTTCCTGGTATGTTGCAGTTTGTAAATATCCACCACTCTTTCTTCAGCTATTTTCAGTTTAAGTGCATCTTGAACAGTCATCACTATGCCACCAAATACAATTAGTGTAAGCGGTAGAAAATGAATGAATGAATGAATGAATAAACTGTCTTTATTAGGAAAACATAAGTGTTGTAGTCGATGTAATCCCTCATTTGTCCATTCCGTTTTCAAACTGACTCAAATAATTTGTGGCAATGAAACTGAATGATGTCAACCAGTATGTCAAAAACCCTATAAAACTGAATCATGTAAAATAAAAAAAAATAAAAAAACAGAAACAAAACTTTTTTCTATGTTTTATTTTCCTGAATATGCAAGCTTCAATTCACATTCAACATTTTAAGAAAAACGGTATAACATTTCCAGGACACTGCTACATAAAGAAACTGTATGAATGGTTCAATTAGTATCAAATCAAGGCAAGAAGCAATTTCCTGTTGGAATGACAACATTAACAAATCAGTAAACTAAAAGCTTCACAGACATTCAACAGACAAGGCCCTGAATCTACACTTCTATCTTTAAAAGTTTTTACTGCAGAGCATAACACATTGACCAAAGAGACATTATTTCAATTTAGGGGCCGTAAATGCCAAACAAGGACCATGTCAGTGCCTTTAGAAGTTAATCACAGTTGTACATAAATGTAAAAATAAATGTGTCATATCTAATGTTAGCACACAGCCCAAAGCAAAAGAGCGGGGGGATTGGAGGGCTACAAGGCAGATCTCAGGCTGACAGCTTTTTACACCAAAACTTAATTTAATAAAAAGGTTAACAATGTAATTGATTTGGAAGAACAAATTAAACTATCCAACTTAATAAATCAGAGCTGCCCTGGCCACGTTTAAGATAGGTGTCAGGCTAAAAAAAAAAAAAAAAAAAAAGACTGCGCCGTGTAGAAGGCAATTTTCTCCTCTCCATTTCCAAAACAAATTGAGATCAATCAGTCTTCTAATATCATGATGTGGAATAAGGAAAGTTTTAGTGTTTGCTGTCTACTGAGGCTGAACGAGATCGGGATCGAGACCTGGATCTAGACTTGGATCGGGACTTGGACTTGGACTTGGACTTTGAGCGAGATTTGGAGCGAGACTGTGCTTTCTGAACAGGGGCTGGGGAGTGGGAGCGAGATCTTGACTTGGACCTGGACTTAGACCGAGACTTGGACCTGGACTTAGAGCGAGACTTGGACCTGGACTTAGAGCGAGACTTGGACCTAGACTTAGAGCGAGACTTGGACCTCGGAGGGGACTTATTGGCGGTCTTGTTGGATCCGGAGTTCTTCTTCTCTGGAGTTCGGCTGCCTCTGGACCGGCTTCTGGACCTGCTCCTGGACCTGGACCTGGTGCGACCCCTAGACCTGGATCTGGACCTGGAGCGTCCGCGGCTTCGGGAGCGACTCCTCGAGTAACTGCGAGAGCGAGACCGGCTACGACTGAGGAAGAAAAACAAACATTTAGTCTGTGCAACAAGAAAAAAAACCTACACGCTCTCGTCTTGGAGGAATTGCGTCTCATCCCACTCCTACCAGATACTAATCGCTACAAAAACTAGTATCTATCAATTTAATTTACATTTTTATCCTCAAAACTTCTATAAGCACTTACTCTTTGGAGTCTTCATACAGCTTGATTTTGCGCCCATTCAAGTCAGTCCCATCCAGTTTGGAAAGGGCATTCTTCATATCACTCCGGGAAGCAAACTCCACCACACTGAAATAACAAAAACAGGTCAATTAAAAAATAGTTCTCTAGGAGCAGAATTAATCTCAGTAGAATCCCTTACCCTTCGTTTTGTATGGGTCGGTGAGCATCCACAAAAGTGACCTCTCCAGCTTTTCTCATCAAGTCTTTGAGGTCCTGTAATAATAGTGATGAGATATGTAGTAAAACAAGTGTAAAATCTGTATTTCAGATGACAGCCTTCAGACCTGGTGGGAAAGAAACAAGTAAAACAGGTGTCTATTGGTGACATTCACAGCAAACCAATGTGAATGTGGTAAGTGGTATTTCAGAGGAGGTCATAAAAAATGTGCCACTAAATACTGTATTTGACAATACAAGAATCTAAAACCTAATCATAATTAAATTTGTCAATCATTGTTTGATTTTCAGCTAACCTGGAGGTGTGACTGGGCAAACATTATAACTACATTTGTTTTTAGAGAGTAAAAACTTATAAAATCATTAAAAAAAATTTGAGGCCAAGGACCAGAGCCAAAAATTAAACCCATGCCAAGACTGGAAAAATATAACAGGAAAAGCATTAAAACTACTGCTCTCGTTTGTACTACACCGTCAGACACAAGTGCAGTATGGTCCAGGCACAGCTAAATTTGGCTGCCCAGTCTAATGCTAATGAAACAATGCTTATATATCACTACAAGTCTATTCATTTTGAATGCAAAATGTATAGACAAGTGTTTCCACCCTAACCCCAACACCACCCACCCAGTTTAAACTAAGAGTTTTTGCTACTCACCGTTCCATACCCAGGAAGACACAAGAATAGAGCCACTTGTCCAAATAGCAAATGGGACCAATGCAGTGTTAAGCCCTTGAGAACCGGCCACGGCCTTGACCCAGCATCCGGCCTCCAAAGTAAGGGACCACCAGAGCAAGCAGAGCGAGGGGTGTGCGCCCAAGTCCACACGCCCCCAGCTTCAGCAGCAACAATTAGACCAAATGGGAGAGAGTGGGGTCGTAGATTTGAGGGGCGAGCCAGCCCAGAACCTCCTAAGGCTACCGTATCCTGCGCTAGACCAGCCAAGACTTTAGACCGGCAGCAACTGCGTGTGAGGAAAGGCACCAAATGGACACTATTGAGAAAAACAACCAGCAGAGGGCACTACACACTTCCAAAAAGGATGTGCCTGATAATAGGAGACCATATCAGGCCAGCAGTTATAGGAAAACTCAAGATGGAAGTCTATCTGGGGACCTTGTATGTTAAAAGCTATAAATCAAGCATTTATGACTAGAAAATGACCCAATTTCTAAATGAAATGCTTTTAACAAAATAGTATGTTGGAAGTATGTAACAAAAAATAATAATAGAAATTCAAATGGATCCCTTACCTGCCAGCTGATGCGTGTGGAGAGGTTCTTCACGACAAGTCTGTAGTCTGTGCGCACAGGGGGGCCATATCTGTCAAACAGGAATGGTATTTACTTAAAGCAAATATCTTTCTGCTTCCTTAACAGTCACTATTTCAGTTTAGCGTCAGGGGGGACAAGTGCCTCTCCACACCCTTCTTGAGTCTGGTCAAATGACTGACAAAGAGTGCTTCACTGAGCTAATGTTTGTTTTAAAACAGGAGCTTACCTGGATCCTGCACTACGAGAAGAGGGGTAGCCATAGCTTCCAAAACGTCCCATGCCTGGACCGCCTCCTCCTCTTCCGCCTCCACCTCTCTTTGAGCGAGCATGCTCAACAGTCACCCTGGGAAAAAAAGAAAAATTTATTTGTCTACTTGTTTATTTTGTGTACAGCTAGTGTAAAATATTGTCAGGTTTACTGTTAAACAAATACATCCTCTATACACAGGACAGTATGTGGAGCAGAATACAACTAGCAATGAATAATTAACTAGTATATTGCTTAGAACAATTAACAGCACACATGCTGGTAATATACTCAGACATGCTTCACATTTAGACAAAATACTTATAAAAGACCATTATACTTTTTGGCTGGAATTTGAAATGCATAAGAAAATAACACAATTAAATGGTATATATAAGTATGAGGTATGACCAGTCCTAGTTAATACCAAAGAGTAAAAACACTTCTCATGGTCCAAACTTGTTGTAACGTTTTCAAACTCAAACCATAATAATTAATTTTACATTATATGGCCAACACTAATAGTGCCTATGTTTCACAGCTTTATTAGTTTTAGATGGTTTAACACATACAAGACAGATAGTTAATGGTTACCTTTCATTGCACAAGTCTTTTCCATTCAACTCATAGACGGCATCATCTGCATCTCTGTAGTCATCAAACTCCTAAGATAAAAGAGAAGCCCATTTGTACACAATTCTTCGACACATAAATCAAACCTAGAATTGAATTTACTTACCACAAACCCAAACCCATTCTTCAAATTTATTTCCCTGATTCGTCCATATCCTTTAAAAAACTTCTCCACGTCCCGCTCTCTGGCGTGTGGGCTCAGATGGCCAATGAATACACGACAGCCACTCATGTCGAACTGAAGAAAAACAAAATCATACAAAAAAACTGAGCCAAATGGTGAGCAAACTCCAAGCACACAAGCTTCCCTTTCTCTTGTTTCTTAGTTACTGCACAAAGTGGCAGCACAGGTGGTGTATTTACAGAGGGTGGTCCACAGGGAACGGCCCCAGGGTTGAAACTGCAGACGTGGATTGGCTAAAAGCAATGAGATCAGTGAGTACTTGTCGGACCAGTTTTTCTTATCAGCCATGTCTGTGGTTTTTTAATGCAAATTGCCAAAAGGCTTTGTGGATGATAATGAGACGACGCAAATAACAATAGGCAAACTGAAAAGTACACTTATTCAAATACATGTACTTAAAATATCCGAATTGCAGTATAGTTACAAGCCTTTTGGCAGTACGAGTATCAACACAGGGCTGTGTCGTTTGCAATACTTTTAAACAACATCCAATCATTATAAATAGTCAAGTTCCATGCTGTCCCAACAATAACGAATAAGCTGATGAGCAAGTCTGCAGCTTGTTTTGGAAAGCAGATGTCCTTTAGTTGCGATTCCTACCACCAATTGTGAGCTGTTCTCATAAGCAAAATGCTATCCTTTATCATTGTTACTGCATTCATGAACTTAAATTGTTATTAAGGAGGTGCGTGCAATTGTCTTGAGTAGATGCTCTGAGGGAGGGACTTGAGGGGGTATTAAGACTTTCAAAACTAAAGCTAATCAAAAATTGTAGCTTTTTTTCCTTTAAGGCAATGTTATCAAACCAACAGGAAATAACATGGTGAGGTAATCTATTTATATGTTATGTGCTAACAATTAATACCCCATAGCAGTATAATACCCCTTCTTTAAGGCTAAAGCTACACAATAGAAGTTGAAAAGTGAATTATTCAGAAACAAGAGTGTTTTGTAACAGGCAGCGAGTATGTCAATTCATTTTTTTTAATTCAGCACACGAAAAGATAATGGTTAGTTAAAGACCCTTTTTTAGGGATTTGAACATATCATGGACCTTGTACCAACCATAGGCCACAAGTCTCCATCTGGCTTAATTTACAACAAAGAAAAGAGACTTTCGGAATTTATTATTAGTTATTGAATATAAATAAATAATAAAGCAACAATTAAATACAGTGCCTAAATAAATATTGTTAATAGTGTTGTACTGAGGATTGTGTTGCTAACGTTACATTATACAACTTC
Organism: Rhinogobius similis; assembly: GCA_019453435.1. Lineage (NCBI taxonomy): Eukaryota > Metazoa > Chordata > Actinopteri > Gobiiformes > Gobiidae > Rhinogobius > Rhinogobius similis. The sequence goes on from CM033638.1 coordinate 12,317,101, forward strand.
TGGTGCTTTGACGGAAAACGTTCGACCCAATCTACGTTATAACGCTAGATTTCCTTTACCTACAGTTAAATTAAAAATGCAAACTGAACAATTAGGTTTTTCCAATACTAAAGAAAGCCACATAAAATCACATAAGCAGCTCAAATAAACTTGGGCCTACAGTGTGCTGGTGCTAAACTCAACCAACCATACGATGATGGCCGCCAGCTTCATTATGCCCCAGCCACGACAAGACTTTATGTCATTTAAAAGGGTATTCTGATCAGCAGCTGTATCTTGAAAATCACATTGTTTAAAAAACGCGTTTTAAGAGTTTGGTCAAGTGTAAGCTTTTGTAAAACTAACAGCATTTGAAAACATTAGCGGCTAGCTAGCTTAGTGCGCTACAGCTTACGTCCATAGCTTTAGAAATAACGCTTCATGGTGAACGCTTTAACAATACAACAATTGTATAAAACGCATTAAATTCTATTATTTAAATGAAATTCTGATCTTACCGAAAAAATCCCCGAACGCGACAAAAATCTTATTTGTGTCGCTGCCTGAAACTTTGCGCCGCTTCTGCTGCGTGTCTGGAACCGAAGCAAAATGGCGACGATACTCGGAACCGGAAACGCTTTGTGACTTTTGTTCCCGTTTTGAAAATCGCTTCGTGCTTGGGACTTTTCGTTTCAGTAAATATTACAAATTAGTACAAAAGCAATCTGAATGACTGCAGGTGGAAATTAGCAACTTTGCTATAACCTGGCAACGCATCTTACCTGTTGTAGGTCAACTAAAGTCGTTTTTGTGCCTTCTGGAGTACAATCAAATGGGCTCAAGAAGCCAACACTGTTTGGCACGAATCATTTTAATTTCAAGTGGGATTTACTCTATGATTATGAGGAACTATCTCTGCACAGAGGAAAAAAGAGGAGTAACGATATTTTACATTTCCAGGAGCTTGATAGTTTTTTTTTTTCAGATGGTAAACCCTGGCGGGATGTTGGAATTATAACGTGTTAAAAGCATAAAAGACAAATTACGTAAAATTGACTTTAATTGTCATTAGTTAACTCAAGTTAGTAAAAGTAAAATGATCCACGTATGTTAATTGAACATTAGTATCTGAGACAAAGCACAATACGTTTTCTTTTAAGTTTATAATGCTTTTAACAGTATAGCGTGATGGGGCTTTAAATTGCAGTGGCCACTGGGGGCAGCACACACTCGCGCTGTTGGCGCTTCTGTGCCTGGACCCGCCCCCTGAGCGCGCGGGGCAACAAACCACGAACAAACACGCAACATGTAGAAACTCAACTCACTCAGAGTTTTGGAAACTTATACTTTGAGAGCAGGTTATTCGTTGTATAGTATGTACAGCAAAGTACTTCTTTAGCAGAACATTTATTTTGTTACCTGTATTGTTTGTTTGTTTGTTGTTATGAGTTATTGTGGTATCAGCAGTGGACAGTCGGTGTAGTTTTTGTGTCGCCTGTGGAAGAATGGGTGGTCATCGTAAGTGCAGTGTTTTAGGTTGTCACAGACGCTAAACTTTTGCGTCAGTGGTTGCGTGCATGTGGTCGTGATGAAAACGAAGAGCTCTCCCCACGTGCTGGAGTTTGTGATGAACATTTTACATCAGATGCCTTTGATAACTTGACTGAATTTAAAATGGGTTTTTGCAAACATCTCCGCCTGCTCAGGAACGCTATCCCAACACTGTCTCTTCCACGTGCACAAAGACAATCACAGCCATTGATCCTGCCCCGTTTGGACGTGAGTGATCAAGCAATGATAAAATAGCCCAATACACATGGTGTTGTTGTTGTGACCACGTGCACGTGGAATTATTTGTTACCTGAACAAGTAATTTCACAGTCAGAAGTTTAGCAGAACAGGGCAAAGTAATGGGTTGGTTATACATGTATTGCAGCCGGATCTGAAATCGACAATTGTCTCGCAATCTGGGTATTGGGAGTGGAAAGTTAATCTAAATACCATTGTACAAGTTCTGTATAATACTAATTCCAGCCTTGTTTCCTCTGCACAGAGGCTTCCTGCACAGATAGACTTTAAGTCGCTGCACCTCCCGCGTTTGGAGGTGAGTGTGAGACCTTGTACAAATTAACAGGTTCTGTAGCCTGTGAGGCAAAATTGATCACGATTTGTCATTTTTAATCGTTGTTTCGTATTTCATTCTCAGCCTAAAGGCCCTGTAGATGCTGGCTGTCAGACAGATCGAGTTCTCACCATGCATGCTTATGTCCAGGCTGACCGGAGGCCCCCCTTCAGGAGCAAAGGTGATTTTTCTAGTGTTTTTAGTAGAGCTGTAGGCAATTAAGGCGTTAAGTTCATAAATCGATGTGACTGGATTGAGTTAGCTGGAGTTTTGATGGATGACTGGTGCAGTTTGAGTTAGATAGTTGCCCCTTTTAGTCGACTAAGTGTTGCACAGCATGTCTTTAGTCAACTAAAGCCCAAATTTTAGTTAATTTGGGAAAAAAACGTGATACTAATATTTCTCCAATACACAGCGATTCAAGCCCGGATGCCATGCAGGAGTGTAGCACAATGACCCTAACGGAAGATTCTGAGGCAAATTTAGTCAAAAGGAAGAGATGTGAGGGGTCAGACAGCTCCTGTGCAAGTGGAAGTGATAACAACAACTGTACAAGGTAATAATATTGACTTTAAACATGTGTAGAATGAAGCAACTGATCAATTTATAAGTCATCAAAACTTGAAAGAGCAGTACATATGCAATTTTTGAAGCTGCTTGTAATAACTGCTCTGTCTGACTCTCAGCACATGCCATGTTTAGCAGTCCGTGTATTGTCGAGATATGGAGGTCGTTTCTGCTTTGAGTGTTAACAAATTATTACACTTCAAATTATTGTAGTGTTGATTATTTTTTGTCTTTATATTTTTATAGTGAAGAAGTCCCTCCACAGAAGTCGCAGTTCATTGTCGAAGAAGATAAACTGATGGAGCTGTTTGTCTGGTGTCCCATCTGCTCCAATAGATGCCAAGTGTCCAAAATGATGACCCAGACTCTCTTGTGTGTCAAACAGCAGTGCACATACTGTCACTTCACAAACGAGTGGTTCAGTCATGGTTAACCTTCAGATGACAAACTCTGTTACCCGTTCGGCCGAAGAAGGACCCCAAGCTGATCCAGTGCATGTGTCCTGAATTTGATGGACCTATTTTTTTCATTATTTTGTATAAAGCCTATGAAAGTTACATGTGAGCTCTCAGAAGCAGATGACTTTAGTTCCCTTTTTAAGATGCTGGATGTTCATGAATAGTGATAAATTTGCAGCCTGTATCATAATAGCAGATACTGAGGACGAAAAAATCAGACCGATCCATTGTAAACCTGTAAGAATGTTGTAATGTTTAGTTTCTGAGATTTTTGTGAATACAAGCCTGACATTTGTAAAAGGCACATATATTTACTACACGTGAAGAGTCGGGATCTTAAGAATGAGTTTGGAAAGTTGGGGATAATTTAGGGCAGTGGCAAAAACAAGTGAAATCAACTACTGGTGTTAATGCTAAAAACATAACCATTTTACCTCTATTATATCTTTTTGTTTAGTTTAATATATGTTTCTAAGGCATTAAGGGATTCTCTTTGCCATTTTTTTAGTCTTTACTGAGCCGTCGATCTGTGTTGTCACTGTGTGTACTTGTCTGTCGTTATAACAAATTAGATAGACTAGAATAAACTTTATTGTTCTCAAGAGGTAATTAGTCTTGCACAGAGAGCTTTAGAGTTACTGGGGACAAAACATTAAAAGACACAAATTAGACAATAATTAAAAACCGTATCATGTGCAAGTAGTAACAATGTGCTGTGAGAGGGGCACACAAGTTCGACTGAGGCTGGGACAAATGTCTGTTGTTTCTACACTTCACTAGCAACGACTACAACCTCAGAATATGGTGTAAATATGATTTTATTAAGCATGGAAAAGATTGTTGAGAGGATTCAAAGGCCTTTTTGAGATTTTGAGGGGGCCGTTTGCTCTCAGGCTTCATATCCTCCCGCATAACTGAAAGAAAGAATAAAAGAGGGGAGGGTGGGAATGGCATGTAAACAAGGAGAGGAATGGGGCAGGTTGTATAGAGTAGGGACAGGAAGAGGCGTGGCTTTGCTCCCCTAAAGTGCACACACGTTGGACTGATTGGACTACTCATTAACTAAAATGCAGATAAGACAAATATATTTAAAATGTTGAAAAATTACACATTTTATCCTGGTTGAGCATTTTTTTACATTTATAATTTTACTTCCTCGTTCTGAATGATGACATCGCACTAGCCAACCACACTGTACACCAGAGTTTCCCAACCAGGGGTACAGGGACCCTAAGGGGTACGTGAGAAATAACCAGGGGGTACTTAGAATGGTTTCAGGTTTTAAAAGAAGATGACATTTACTTTTATCTCAATAAAAAAGTGTTATTAGCTGTAAATTTAGCGTATCTTTGACCATCAATATAATCAAAACAAAAATATAATAGTACGAATTGATAATATGTGACTAGTAAACCCATTTATTTGCCTAAAACTCAAGTTAAGGGGTACTCTGAGTGTGAGACAAAGCTTAGGGGTTCCCTGAGACAAAAAAAAAAAAGAAAAGGTTGGGAACCATAGCTGTACACGCTGGGCTAACTCATCTAATGTCACAGATTTTTTTCATTTATTTGACAATTAAAATATACATGTGTAATATATGCAGCCCTAATGAAAGTAACTCACTCAAAATGTGTTTGTTCCTCGTAGAATAGATACTCACCCTGGAACCCCCAAATTACTATTCATAGACAGTTAACTGTAGATTCACTGCGACATCAACTCATTTGGTAGAGTTTTGCCACTGAGTCAATGGTTGTATATGTATATTTATGTATATAAATACTGTAAGTTGTGTGCTTGGCCAACACACTCCGTTTACACCACAGTTGAATGAATATGTGTGTGACTCCTTGTAGTCTAGAGTTCCCTACAGAGGCATAAACAAAACCATTATTTAGATTCACAAGGTTTTATGCATTTTCTGATGATGTGTTGAAGTATAAAGAAATAAAGCAGTGTTTTTTTGTTCCATCTCTTTATTCTACTACGTTGATCATTCTTGAAGTTGTCAGGAAAAGGATACGGAGTTTAAGGTGACACTAACAACACACAATGGGGGGAAAAATACTTTCTCTGTAAAAGGTAATACCAACTAAAAGTACGCAAAATTATGTACATAAGACACTCGGTGAAGAATAAATAAATAAGGGAACAATGAAAATGGTTACACTTGCAACTCTAAGAATGGATGATGTGGTTTGGTGTCGTTTGTCAGTAATCGAAGCAAAAAAGGCAGGTTGACCGGTGAGGGAAAGTAAACAATTTTAGTTTGGTTCAAAACATACAGTAAAATGTAATAAAATTGTTTGTGGTGCCAGTAAGTGTGGAAACTGCAAAACAGTCATTTATAAGTACAAACAAAAATATTACAACAATATCTGAAATTATGTGAAAGGGCAAAGTGCAGTTTTTTGGGCTCAAACCAATACTGTATTTCATTATTGTAGTGTTTTAAATTATGGGGCTTTCTTTGACCTGAGGATTTTGCCTTTTAGAACATGTTCTTTACATTAAACTGTAGTTATCACAGTGCATATGAGAAGCTTGTATGTAAATGCATAATGTAAGAAATGTGTGTTCTCTGCCAGTCCCAAACCTGCTTAACAAAAAGGGCAACCATTGTGAAACCAATATCAAAATGGAAACATAACCAATGTATGGCAGATGGTTTGATGCTGCATTCCCAGATGAGAGAAACCAAAATGTAGTGCAACTAAATCATGAGTTATCAGCAAGACATTTTTATAAGCTAATTGATTGACAGTATCGTCTGTTTTACCATCACCATTCATATATGTCAGACACTCCGAGCATTAATAATGTCATCTTTTTTACCTGATTGAAATAAATAGAGCACCAAGTCTTGATATACAGTATATAAAATCCTGTCTATCTAAGTCTTTGCCAAAGTATCACTTTTAAAATGTTAATTGTTAGGAGAATAGACTTTTGGGGATATTGATTTCTTAGGAGTTGTTCCATAGCTGGAATAATTTATTTTTTCCCCAATAAAAACAAGAAAAAGTTGTCACAAGTTGTGCAATTGTAGCAGCTCAACTCTTGAGTTTTGCCCTTGTCTTGCAACAAAGCAGGGTTTTTGCAGGTTGTACAATAGCAGTGAGAGTTGATAATAAACATAAATAAATTACACAGATGAATTATGTAACCTAAAATATGCAAAAGGCATTGAAATAAATTTGATTCTATTACAATTAATTAATATTTCATTTCATGTAAATCCAATGTATAGAATTGAAATCCAAATAGACGTCTTCAGTGCCACAGCATTCACTTCCAAATGGTCTTGTATGGCCTGCAGAAACCCTGACTCTTTTGCAGATAGTTCTTGCACCATAGTGAATAATTTTCATGTACATTTCTGGTTTATCGTGTAATTTCAACATGCAACATTTTCGTTACTCATTCTGAGGAGCAGTCAAATCCTCTTTCGTACGTTACCTCTAAAAATGGCCAAAGGTAAAATAGAAACGTGTATCCAACACTATTATTGAAGGCCACGTTGACATTATTGAACAGAAATGTCAAAATTGAAAAGAATAGGAGTTTACCTGGTAGTTGTCCTACAATGAACAGTCTTGTTGCCCAAATAAAAAAAAAAGTTGGAACACCAATAAATATGTGAAAAATAACCCACACTAATTTGCAGAATCCATAAAATGCATTTTGTTCACAATGGACACGTGAGGTGTTTACAATGTCTTGAAGAATAATTTAGAAATAGATGGCAGCAATCTGTGATGATGGCAGCAACTTGTCTGTCCCGACAAGGTTTTAAAATGAAATTGATTTTAAAACTTTGTACAGGTCACTACCTTTGAATTTTTTTTTTTCCATGGATCAGTCCTGATCTTAGAACAAAGGATGAATCACACAGAGACTTTATTCAACATTATTTGAATTGCTATGACCTGCATGAATTAAGAAGTTTTCACCCTTGTAGATTGGTTTGCTGCTTAAACATGTTAATCCAAAATCCAAATACCTGATGCTGTATGTCTTATTGTGAACAAAACGTTTTTATTAGTTTTGCAGAAAATGTGTTTTACCATTTTACACATTGTCCCAGCATTTGTATGATTCAGGGTAGGAAACTAGTTCAAAACAAACAGCTTTGAAGGCAGGGACAAGGCTGACAAAAGTTTAAAACTCCATGGAAAAGACTAAGAGTAATAAATACAAATTTGTAGCAGTCTGTTGTCAAGTCCGAGCCATTTTTCAGGGCTCAAAATTAAAGTTCGCCTCATGTAACTTCAAAAGAGGTCATGGCTTGTCCTAAGAGTGGCAGCAGCTATTTCCCGTATTCTAGAGGTCAGGTTGTTGTTTGGGCCATTGGGAATGACAGACCCACAGTTCAGTGTTACAGTTCATCTCTGCAGTGTGGGTCAGACCCTGGTGTGACGGCAGCCATGGGAGGAGCAGCCTGTCGCGGCGCCCCCCGATGGAGAATTGGGGTCGTCGTCGCTGGAGTCGTGCTGGTCGTCCTTGTGAAGGCCCATGCTGATGTGGCTCTGCAGCGCGGCGGGTGTTAACCACTCCTTAGGCAGGCAGCTCTGGAGGAACGGGATACAGGAGCTGAAGTAGGCCAGGCGGTTCACCCAGCGCGGGATCTCACGCCCACACAGCAACTACAAACAACAAGAGGTCATTTAGAAAAACATCAACTTTATAAAAATAAATGTGTCTCTAAATATGTAGAGGTAAAGTTCCATTGTATGAAATATCAGATGTGCAATTCCACAAAGCAATTATGCTTTCTCGCTTACTTGATACATTTATTTTAATTAATATGTTTATTAATTAATGGAATCAATATTTCTTGATAAAGTAGCAGAAAATGTAGTTTTAAAAAAAAATATATAAGACTATTAAAATCACAAACTAAACAGGGAGCTCACAATCGAGCAGTAAGTAGTTACAAATAGTGCATTCCACATTCAGGGTGAAAGGAGACCTATGAAAAACATGTTAATATTCACAGGATCCCTACTACAAGCAAGACAATATAATTTTACTTTACATACTTACAAATTATATTGTTAATTGACTTACTACTTTAATTTACTTAAGTATTATCTTTAAAATATTAGTTAGAAGCAGTATTGAATGCACTAAAATATTAGCAGTATTTTTAATTGAGCTAAATCTTAATATTTTCTGTTATAGGAGGCACAATATGGTTGTCACGAGTATTAAATACTAATCAATACTAAAAAGTAGTATTAATACTTGAAGATTAAGAGGACAAAAGGTTACCTTTCTTGAACTGTTTTAGAATGAACTTTATCAAAAGTGTGTAAGACCACATGGTAACGTTAATTAAACGACTGGTATTTTGTGTCTAAAATCTCATTCTATTGTCTTTTGTGTGTTTTGTTCTATTTAGTGATAAAAATTGCATATTCTATAGTTTCAAAACATATAATATCATGACAACCCGAGAGCATGATATTTCTGACTTTGGAAAAGGCCATGTTAGACCAACCTCTGACAGCGAGGAGGAGAAATGGTTGCAGTTTTTGTGCATGAGGTGATACGCGTTCCCTTTGAACTCCTTGCCCAGCTCCTCCATGATTTTATCGATGTCCTCCTCTGTGAAGTCTGTGGTGCCCAGAACAATGGCCTCCCTGTTGAGCACAACCAGATTTGGAAGTATGTTTTTACCACTGTGTTGTAACAATTTTATACAACAAAATCCCGCAGACTCACTTGAACTTGAATGTCTCCCCGAGCTCAGCAGCATTGCCAGGGTTGATTTCAAAGATGCCACTGAAAGGATAAGGATGTCCACCATATGCAAACTCTTTGTGGCACCAAACAAAGACATAGGTTAGTTAAGCTTTTTGAATGGAAGCCCCAAAGAACAGTAATTACATAGAAGCGTGTAATTAATGTCTGCCTCTCTGGGTTTAAATCATTAGTCTAATTACAGACGGTTACAGCTGCGTAAGGGAAAACAGTGGGGATCTGTGGGAGTGTGGGATTTGAAAAGGAGGGTGTTAAAGTGCATGTAAATATGGATTACTGCTATTTATATTTAGAAACTTCATATAATGGATAAGAGGAGGGGAGTCAATAAATGGAAGGTAATGATAAAGTGGCCTGCAGGTGCACACATTTTAATAAATATACAATGCAGAGTAATAAATGTGTGTAAATTTTATTCATCTACAATTGACTCCAGGCTTGAAAAAGGTTATTTCATGGACAATTTGACAGTTGCACAAAGGATTTTACTATGGGGTTATTTTGTTTCTATTGAGAACTACTTTATTTGTAATCATTCTGATACCTCAATCCATTGTGTGCACAGAAACAATTCATACTCAAGGCAAGTGTTTTACATAACAGCATAAAATTACATTAAGATCACAAAACAGCCTAAGACATACAAAATCATTATAAAAATAATTTAAAATAGAAGAGTTCAGACAAATCTTTCAGTCGTATACACAGCTAAACTAAACTGTTTTTAACCTGGATTTGAACATTGTCAGAGTAGAGGCCTGTCTCAAATCTTCAGAAGGACTGTTCTAGTTTTAGCTGCGTGAAACTGAAACGCTGATTTCCCATGTTTAGTCCTGACTCTGGGCACGTCCTCAGATGTGAGATGGTTCATATGGCACTAACATGTCAGAGATGTACTTTGGTGCTTGGCCGTGGAGAGACTTGAACACAAGCAGAGCTGCTGAGCCTGAAGCCAGTGCAGAGACCTGAGCACAGACTAATGTGATCGTACTTCCTAGTTCTAGTCAGGACCCGAGCAGCAGCATTCTATTTATTTTATTTATTCGTTTATTTGAACTGGGACAATGCACATTGATAAACACTGCTGTAAATGTGCCAGTATTAGCTATTTAAGCTAGTTTCCAACTGTAGTTCCAGCAGGCAAGATGTAGTAGCAGTTACATTATACACAGTTACAAATGCAATTAAGGTTAGAGAAAAAATGATAAAAGATTAAGAGTCCACATAAAAACAGAATAAGTGGATCGAATATATAGATGTACTGCTGTTGTTTGGAGAGGCCAGTGAGCAGGCCGTTACAGTAGTCTAACCAGCTGGAGACAAATGTATGGTTTAGATACTATACCTTTGATTTTGGCAATGCTTTTTAACTTGATTTGTAGGTTTTAGACGAGAGACTGGAGGAGACTGCTTGTTTTGCATGCACACACTGATCTGTTGGATGCAGTGACAGAGTGAATCCAATGTGAATCCATATTCTCCTGCCATCAGTCAAACATGGTTCTGAATATCGTCTGGACTTTGCCTAAAAATGGCAGATTTGACATGGGCCAGTAATTTTTCAGTGCTGTGGCATCAAGACTGCTCTTCTTTAGGAGAGGCTTGACGGCTGCAGTTTTCCAGGCCCTTGAGAATGTTCCAGACTGAAGTGACATGTTAACTATGTGACCGAGTGGTGCTAACAAACTGCTGCAGCACAGGCTTTAGAAATCTGGTGGGTAACACACACAATAGAATAGGGCTGCACGATTTGGGAAAATTATCAAATTATAATTTTTCTGATGATTTTTCAAAGAGACAAGTTTTAGCATATTTTTATTGGGTTGCCAAATATCTTCTGGTTATTATTATTGTGATACTGCAAAATGTGGAGATATTAATTTTTGTTAACATTTCCCATCCCCATTTTACGGCTAAAGCAAAAATTAGTCACCTGAAACGTCACTTGATTGTAGGACTTCCTCGCTTCACTGAAGCAAAATTCATATAGTGTATTTTTAATACTCTTTTTTAATAATCTATAATGACTATAAATATATATTAATTTTACTGGGGCTGTGAGATGATTATTACCCTTTGAGCTGGTGTCTTTGTTACCCAGATACACATATTGTAGACTAGTGTGACTCAGTGGTGACTCAACCCGAGAATCGAGGTCACATTATTAGGAGCACAATGCCATATTCCATTTTTAAATCATGTCTGTGAGTAAAAGCAGCCTGACGCCCGAGCCTTGCACGACAAAGGACCCCATCTTACCTCTGCCATAGATTTCAATGCCTGAGTGGAAAACGCCAATGCCCAGATTAGAAGTGTATTCATTTATCCAGTACTGCAAAAAACAAGAGAACATAGAAATCGTCAGACATCAGTAAACATTAAACCATATTTCTTATATTGAGGATGTGGGATCAGGAAGGGCATCTGGAGTAAATGTAATGATGCTAATTGCTGCACACAATCAACTTTAAATACAGACGACTCAACTAATGAATTCAAATATAAATATTCTCTTCCTTCAATAAATGTTTTTGCAACACATAACTGACATCTGGTTTACTTAGATGTAATTTATGTGCATAATACAGCCAATTAAATGATAATTGGAAATGTAATTAACAGGTGGGGGAAAAGAAATATACTCTATTGATTAATCACAACATCCAGTTTCAGTAAGCATAGTCTAAGCAAGTTTGTACACAAAGATCTCAATTGATTAACCTATTGTAATTGTTGCTGATTGTAATTGTTCTTATACACAATAATTCGCAATAAAATACAGATGACAATGAAAAACCTAAAATTTGATGGCATTGCTCAGCTTATTATTATATTATCAAAGAATGTAGTTAAGTACATTTTGTATTTAAAGTAAGCAAATTTATATGAGTATCAGTAACAAGATACCACTCCCAGATTACTGTTTTCCACTTCCTTTTACACTGCAGACATCGTAAGTGCCTCTTTTATCCCAAACTACTCCCAGTCTCCCAGACAACCCTGAGGCGAAAAAGGCAACCCCATCTGTCAGTAATTAATTATAAAAGACGTTTCCGGTCTTGGAGTAACGCAATAAAAGCATATATCAATCAATTCACTTCATGTCAACAACACGGGCTTCTCAGGTTTCTGATATGACCTGTTCCCTACTCTCACTACTCAGGTCTTTCACAGGAAAAGGCTGCATTCACGATGTTGTACAATTTGATTTAATAATTTCTTGTCATAATAAGAAATTTTGAAGTGCATTATACTGCAGAAGAAAATATATACGATAAAAAACAATAATATAGAAACTTAATGCCAGATACAATCATCCTAAACTAGGATAATTCCCCCTCAAAACTATTAATTAATTCATGTGCAATATTAAACATGTGCTGCAATAAATAAAGGCAGAGCTCAATGAAAAATATTAGTTGTTACTTTGTAGCTATTATCAATCATGCAAGTTATTTATTTAAAAAAAATTATAATAACAAATAACAAAAGGTCCCCCACTAGTGCAAAAGAAGTCCCCACAATAAATATTGACCTCAAAAAAGTAATTAATGTGCATAGGGATGCATCGATCCAACTTTTTCATCCAATACAGATTTTAATGCTTTAAATATCTGCAAATACTCCATATCAACCGATGAAAATAGCATTTAATTTCTCAAGTGTGACTATCCAAATGGGTTGTGTAACCGTTCTTCATCGTGCAATGAGATGTTCTGACCAACAAGGACCAGTCAATATAGTCTTATTACATCACTTTATAGTCCCAACCAGGATATCATCTGAATCGATATTTTGGAGCCGATAAAAAAAAAAAAAGAAAAGCTCACATTTCTACTGACAGAGAAAACATTTACAACGTTCTGTAAATAGCCAGGTCATCCTTGTATAAATTAAATGAAATAAAAATACAAACTTTGTTCACATTTTTGTTTCTTGTAGATACGTCCAGTTATTAGTACGGAGATGTGAACCATAAACCAGGTCAAAACATCTGCATTTTGACGGTGAAAAATCACATTATACCACAGACTTCTGACCTGCCCTCCAGCTCATTTTAACAGTTCAGAGAGTCACGTGAACCCAGCCCATAACTTACAGAGAGAAAAACATCCAAGGACAAACCTGAAATGAGATTGTGAGAGAGCGCTTGGACATTAGAGGGCTTTTAGAGTGAGGATAAGAGCTACAGAATGATTCTTTGGCCGATGTTCTCCTTTGTTGTACAAGATCCCTCCCACAGAGCAGCAGAAAGACTCACTGCATGCACCGTTGGACACTGCTACAGTCACATTGATTTACATTGCAATTGATCGACTCATCATCTCCTCAAACCTCTCCCGTTTTATCAGGCGTTTACTTAACAGCCACTTAGTAATCACTTATTACTGTTGTACTCGAATTCAAAAGTAAGGTGGTTTTATTTATGCTTTATTTATAGACTACTCTCAGTACAAAGTTAGAGCATACAAACTAAGAAAACTGATCTTTCCTTCATTCGATACTTTATTCTACTTTTTAAAAATTCTAATAAAGGTTGTGTGGTGTGTTACTTGTAAATCTTATTGTAACTGTTTTAAGCTTTTTAGATTTTAGTGCTTGTAACATGTAAAATAGGATTCTAGAAACTTTTTATAGTTTTATTTTAAAATAATTGCATAATTTTATCATTTTATCATTAAAATGTTTGGTGTACACAGAAATATCATCTGATTTCTTTCTGATCCTGGTCCCTCTGATTACTCACATCGAATTTGAGGTGTGAATATAGTCAATGTTATCTGAGTGTAATGCAACAGAATTTTCAGCTTCATAAATTCACAAATGTTTTTTATTAACAGTTGTCTAGTCCCTTTATTTTCAACCACTGTGCCACAGGACACTAGAGTGCCTTAAGGTACTGCCTTGGAAATTTTTTAAAATTTTGGAGCATCATGAAACAGAAATCAATTATCATTGGCATATTTAAATAACCTTCTTTTTTCCTTAAATATTATGATTTGGTAATGTTTTAGGATAATAGTGCCACAGAATGTTTTCAAGGAAAAAGTGTGCCCTAACTCAAAAAAGGTTGAAAAACACTGTGACCTTCAGAGTATCACCAGATCTAAACCTGGTCTAAAGCAGGACTTTTCCAGAACTACACTAGGGCTAAACCTGGTCTAAAATAAAACGACACAGATGCTATACTATAAACAAAGACCAAAGGAACAAAAATGTGACACTTCTCACTGTAAACAGCCTGAATGTGTGGTTTGACAGTAACATGTTGCATAATATTCACTCGAGACTGAGCTCTGAATGGGATCCTTGTCCAAAGCTGTGAATTTGCAAAGTCAGCGCCAACAGAACATACAGCAGATAGTGATAGTGAAGTGATAGATACTTGTAACAGCCACCAGCAGCGGTACATTTTTACTGTACAAGAAAAATAATTTGTCTTCTGCACTGTAAATATTGAACACACTGATTGTTACATCCAACTGACTTCTGGGAAATGTATTTTTTCTCCTTTGGATCAATAATGTTGTTTTAACTCAACTCAATAAGCTCAGTGCACTGTCTTGGCACAGGAAACGAGTCCATATGTCCTTCACTGCTCCTGTCATTTTCAGGCAGTTTTAAGCTGGATGCCCTTCCGCTCCATTCATCCAGACAAGTGCAGTGACACAAACAGGCTCCGTCTGACTGTATGCTCTACACATGTGACTTTGCATTGTTAACAAACAGTAATACAGTGCGTCACTTGTGTTAGGAGTGAATAATATTGTGAATGTTGTTTTGAAGATATGTCAAATTGTGAGCTTTTTTAAGATGTCATCTTTTAAATAAGAGCACATAAACACATAAAAGTGATATTTCTTCACTTTTGTGGATAATTGCACAGTCTATTCACATTTGTTGGAAATGTAAACCCTAATGCATTTAAAAACACTTTTTAACACACACTCGACTTAAAGACTAAAATGGGACTGAACTAGGGACAAAACCAAGACTAAAGCAAGACTAAATCAGGTCTTCATCAAGGACTAAAACAGGACAAAAACATGACTAATGCAAGACTAAAACAGGTATAAAATAGGTCTTCATCATGGACCAAAACTGGACTAAACCAGGGACAAAACTAGGACCATAACACATAATATTATCATATTAGAAGACTCCAAAAAAGTATCAAGATATGAATTTTTGTTAATCACGCCCACTTTTATATAGAATCTCTCAAATTAGAGCTGAACTGTTTTACTAAATGACTGTACTGTGATGATAACATTCGCTATTATTGTTTAAAGTCAGAATTCAGTTAACTTCTCAAACACGTACAGGAGCATTATCATTTGGGAAAAGACTGAACAAAAAACGTTATAGAATCACATGCAACTCAGAACATGTAGAGCAGTGTTTTTCAGTCTTTTCTGAGTCATGGCACACCACCTACTAAAATATTACCAAACCACACCATATAGGGAAAAACGTGGTGTTTCGTGCAGGAAACATTCTCCATGCCACTGTGTATGGTTTGACCATGGTGGTTGTTATGATTTCATTTTCAGTGAAGAAGTTGCTCAAGGCACTCCAAAACGCTAAATTATTAAATTAAATCAATACATCTGTTAAGTTAAATTGATTTTTTTGGCAGTACCCAATGCACAATGTTCCCCAGCACTGGTTGAAAATGACGGATGTGCAATAGAATGGCACAATTTATTAACACTAAACACACAGACAGTATTTTTTCATTTGTCGAGGATATTACATTACCTACACAATTGCAGCTTTTCCATTCAATTGAGCTTTTACTCCATCGTCACATTAAAACTCGGCTTGTTGTTACACCTGTTTCTCCTTCACTTTTGCCATAGTAGTGTATCACAGATAAGTGTTGCGTTGAATCATCAGTGCTACGGTTGCTGTTTGAGAAATGATTTGTAACGCTTAAAGTGAGGAGCTAAGTGAGCAAAAAAACATTTAAAATTCAGATGCGTGGGAGATTGTTTCCCTTCACAATAAAACACTGTTGCTTTGTCCTTGGCCCATGCCCTAGTCTTGCAGCAAGCCTCATAAAATCAATGGTGTAGTTTATATGTGATTTCTGCTGACAGCGACACACGCACGGGGCTACGTTTAAGTGGTTCAGATCAAATTTGTCAAGCCAAATTTGCCTACACTTAACCTTTTCCATTATAAGCCTATAGTTGAAGCTAAATGCAGTGCCTTGTTGTGCATGAAGCAAGAATCCGGAGTAAAAAGAAAAACATTCATGGTAGTCACAAACAGATCAGATTGGTCCAACGTAAAACATTAAAAACAGATTATTAGTCCTGTTTATTTATTTATTTTTTAAGCTTAGGTCTGCAAAATAAACAATAATAATAAACAACACAATCCTTAAACTAATGCTGTGTAAAGTCACTATCAAAAAAACAGCAGGTTAATTCCCTTCCCACAGAACCAGACCTGAAGCTTTTCAATTCCATTATTTGGGAAAGCTGACTTGTAAATGTAATATGTTTACACAGGAACATAACTGCCTGAAATACAATTATGTTGATCTGATTTCCATCCCTTTTACCTTCAGCCTGGCAAAGAAAACATGGATTTAATTGGATGAGTGATCACTGTTGTGTTCCTTACCATGTCGTACACATTAAGGATGACAGGTTCATTGGCCATGGTTTAGACCTGAGCTGGAAAGGCCACCGTGCGCCCTCCACCACCACAGCAGCGGTCTGAAGTCACAGGGCCAAGCCGCGGACAGCTGCTGGAGAGGCGGCGTGGGGGCTGCGGATCGCCCGGTACAGCCTGGACATTTCCCCGAAGGATCCACAACCCTCAAATCACCACAAAACGAGCTGTCACGAAGCCATAAAGACGCCCGAGATATAAATAATGCAGGAACACTAGACAAACAGGTAATAATGTTGATTTTGAAGCGACCACCACTGCTAAAAATCACTGTTCTTGGACGCGGTGGTAACTTGATCCAAAGCGGACATAAGTTGAGCCCAAAAGTCGACAGCGGAAAGCGTGGTTTGGCGTCGCGGATGAAGGCGGGGTGTGGGTCATTTTTGACGCGGAGGATGGAGCTCGACCACGAAGGAGAGAGACGAGTGAAGCGGCGGCGAGGTTGAGCGTAGCATCCCCGGGCTACGGCTGCAGACTGATCCGCATCCGACTGCAGCAGCGAAGCCCCGGCGCATCCCCGAAGCGCAGACAAACCCCAGAAGCACGGCTCGATACACGGGGGAAGCGGGTCAAAGTAGTCCCCGGAGCGGTGGTAATCCTCGCTTTTTTTCTCACTGTGATGTTCCCTGGCAATGCCCCTGCTCTGGTGGAGCTTTTTGATTACATCATTTCTGCCTCCGAGGCGACATCCTCCGACCACGGCTGATGGAGACGGTCTGGAGCGCTGCACTGCCCCCGTGTGCCGCGCAAAACACTGCAGTTTAAAGAGACCGTGGAAACAAGGGAAACGTGTCTAAGAAATGAGGCTTTATAAACCTTTGCATTTCTATACTGTGGCCTATTGTTATTTGGTTAGCCTATTATTTTGGTAAGATTTATTTTAGGGGCCACATATTTAAGTCGATATAGGTTCTCATTTTTCTGTAATACTGAATTAGTTTGGTGGGAGGGCACCTGTGTAAAATATTTATCATAGTTGACATCTGTGAAGTAGCAGTTTGTGAAGAAAATTTGAAAAATAAAAGTTTAAAATGACAGGAAATAGTGCTGAGTTCTAAAATGGAATCCCTCCTCCTATGTCAACAAAAAGCGACATACAGTTGAAAATAAATAGACAGTTAACATTCAACTGAAACACCTTTCTGACATTTTAAACGGTCATTCAATAAAGGTGTTATTAGGTATTATAATTTGACAAATCATAACTATTGTGTAATGTATATGGATTTTGGCCCTCGTTTTCAAAATGGTTGCTAGGAAACAGTTATGGAATTACCTCTACCTATGTCATATTTGCTGTCCATGTCCAACCAGGAAGTGACATTATAAACTTTACAAAAATAGTCAAACTGGGGACAAACAGGAAAAATACTTAATAAAATCTTAAATATAATCATCTTCACTACGTTTTAGTGAATTGACATACAACCTGTCATATAGACTTTAATGGATACTAGTCTAGTAATATAGGCATAGACCTCTACAAGATATTCATTAGAGTGAAATAGAGTGGAAAAGTAAGTTTGATCCTTTGTATCTTAAAATCCATGCACTTCTATAACTTACAGTTTATCATTGACATATAGAATTAATTTTAGAACTTATTTTCTGAAACGTGACAAATAATATGAAAGTGACAAAGTGCAAGCAAGCCCACTGACATTTAATTTTCAGCCAGCAGATGTTCTCAGGCCCATCATGGCTCTACACCACACTGTTTGGTTTCAAATGATGAATTTAATCTTTGGTTGATTTATTCACCCCAACAAACATCTTCAGTCCTTCATCAGCCTTGCTTTGCTTAAAGGTGTACTGTGTAACTTTTCTACACCATTCGCTTGTCTTAATGTAATTAAAAATCTATTCAACATTTCTGTGGTTCAAACGTCTGCAAAAAACATCCAAACTGTGAGTACACTGAAACTTGGCCTGGCGGTGCCACTTAATTTCTCCATGGAGATAACATGCCATACTCTGGAACATTTCTGGCAAAGCAATAGCATCTCCATGGAGAGGAAATAGTGTACCTTCCAGCAGGAGATTATGCAATGCACCTTAGAATTAGAACTATAATTCTATCGGAAACAAGTATGATAAAAAATAAATATGATCATCCCACCTACATTTATTAAAAATACAAAGACAATACATATTGATTGTTCTTCTGTTCTGCTCTTTATTTCTGACATAATGCACATATTCACACATTTTAGGCGAGCAAATGGAAATGTATTTACAGACATGACATTTCAGTAAAACATGAGCTGCAGTGAGACAACGTGGACAAGCACATCCTCATCTATTGTTATTTATGTGATTGTGGCTAGTGCAAAAAAGTCCTTCACAAAAAGTGGGCAGCTGCTTAGAAAATACATTATTAGGATCAGAGCTATACAGCAAACCAAAACTTCAGCGGTTCCCTTTATAAATATACAAGATAATTTCTGATTAAGGTTACCCTGAATGACATTTCTGGCACTTTGTCACTCTGACAAACTGCAGATATTAAGCTATTTTCTAAATGCTGTTGAAGTCGGTTATATGCACTTGAGAGTTAGCATGGAAGACCAGTACATGTACAGATGCAAAATTATTGTATTTTACTGGCATCACTCACAATCATCAAAACAGGCTTTTAGTGTTAATGAAGACATTTGATTTTCAATTCTGGGGCAACAAGAAGCTAAGTTACAGCATTTGCTACTTGGTCCACCATGAAAAAGGCACTCCATACCATGCAGCTGTTAAATTTAAAATGAAATAATTCCCAGTGATGCATTAAAAGTGCAATGGCTTCTTCTCACTTAGGCAAAAGTATTAATACTGTTTCTTAAATCATCGACATTGAGGTTTATAATATATTTGCCAATGCGTATTAAATCGGTGATGCATTGTAGTCTTTGGTTTTTAGACCTTGATTGAGAATCACCACTGACAGAGTTGATTTCTGTTTCTGGCGAAGAAGCAGGATATTCAGCCACAATTTCTCTAAGTATTCAAAATAAGTATGGCTTTAGCTCAGTTTGTCTGTTATAAAACAATAGTTGATTTTTTACATAAATATAAATTGCTGCCAGAATAGCTTAGCCCGGCTCAGCTCTGCAGCAGGAATGTCATCGTTTTTTCCACTTCCCATCAGTTAAGTAACCTCTGTGAGAAGAGAGCATAGTTTTGCATTGGAAACGTGCAAAGGAGCTACCAATCATTACACAGAGACCAGGACAAACTCGTCTGTGACATCAATAATCAACTAAAGTTTGGAATCCTGGTCATTTCTTTGGCTTAAGCAATCTTGAATTTAGTCATTTATCAGTATAATTAAAATGTCTGCCTAAACTTGCCTGCCTCGAAAGTAAATAAATGCAGCAACAGCAAGACCCGCCGCTAACACGGCCACAAGTCCCAAAGACGACATGGAAGAGTCATGGTCAGGTTGTGAGCCAAAAGGTCCATTCATGTGAAGCGAAGACTGCAACAGTGAAATCCAAACCATAATTTCAGATTTTTATAACGTGTCAAATTAGTGGAAATGTTATTGTGACAAAAGTTATGCATACCTTTTTGAGAACTTTCAGTTCAACATCGTCTCCCGCCGTCCTAAACAGATCCACAACTTCTTTATGTTTTAGATTTTCCAGGTTTACACCATTTATCTACAAAAAACATACAATAACATGTCGATAATACATAAAAAACTTTTGTTTTTGTTTGGAACACTATTTTGCAAACTATTATACCTAAAGTTGCACTATAGACACGTGTCAACCGGCTCTAGCCCTGTGATCAGCTGTATTTTAACATCTCATTATGTAATTTTTTTGACCTGTACACTGAACTAGACAGGACAGTGCAGCGTGAAATGGGGATGAGAGAAAGGAGGACACAAAGCAAACTGTAGGAGCCAGGAACCGACCCCGAGTGCTGTGCATAAATAAACAGACAATAAATTAATCAGAACGATTCACTTAAGACTGTGGAAAAGTACTAATGGAAATGCGGCCATATTGCACCTTTGATGCCTGTGTAGCACATAATAATTTGTTTTTTAATCATCTATTTTAATTTTTAATAATAGGAACAAAGCAGATATTCCTCGAGTTATGTGGGCTAGATTGCTTCCTATTTATACTAAAAATTAAACCCTAAGACCTACATTAATACTGTATCATGCCCCTGCAAAAGCCATCTGCATGCACAAACTTCTTCGAAAACAGACATTTATTACCGCCAGAATTTTATCTCCTTCCTGAAGCCTCCCGTCCTCTGCTGCGGATCCATCTTCTTTTATTTTAGAGACATAAATACCACTGTCGTTCACCACGTACTGTTGATCCACGCCCCCAACTATATTGAAGCCCAAACCTAAACAAAAAAAAGCACATTTGTCATTGAAATACTATAATGTAAATATGTTTCCTAACTATTGGAATAACTTTGAATAAATGACAGCTTTATCGCAGTGGTTCAAAGGGCAAACCGATTAAGGGCCAGTTTGTAGGCCTGTCTTGCATAATAATATCTGAGTAAAAAAACAACTGTTGTCAAATAAATGGCAATTAACCTAAACGTGGGAGACAAAAGTGAAAGTTGAGCCCTATGATCTATGATGCAACATTAACTCCAAATAAAATACAACGTTGACAACTCCCTTAGATAGTACAAATAATACTGAAAAGGGATTAGGCAATTTTGAAAATCCGAGGTAAACCCAGATGACTTCTAAATGAGCTTTTAGCCTTCCTTTGATTTCTGCTGTGGCTAAACCAGAAGCTAACGCTGAGCTAACATTGCTAAAGTTTCTTACCTGCGGGTCCTCGTTTTAGTTTAATATCCACAGCTTTAGAAGAGGAGTGCAAAGACCCGTTCATTTTGCCCACGTCGGATAAATCAAAAATGTAAGGCTTAAAAGTGGGGCACTAACTATTAATCTGAAGGTGAACTCATGAGTTTCGCTTTTGTCTGTTACGCACAGTTACGCATGGACACTGGAGGCGAGGATGTGGCGCCGTCTGATGGACACAGAGCGAACTGCAGCCAGAACTTTGATTTAAATGAGACATGTTTTTTCAGGTACTTACTTAGTATCGAACCAGAACATAAAAAGATCATAATTTTACATTTTGCTGTAATTTTGCAATATTTATCTAAAACGGTTTGGTAAACGGGTTCATTGACTTCTTGTTCAAAACTACAAAACCCCGTAATGGAATTTCGTAGCAGATTGTCATGTACGTGTTTTTATTTTTTTCAAAGTGGCTGGTGATACTTTAGAACCCGACCTGTTCGTCTTCATACAGAGATGTTGGCGGGGATAGGGGGAAGGTGAAAACAGGAATTTTTTGAGCACTTGAACCTCAGTTACAGGACAATACAGGATAACTCAAACATGCATGAATCAAAATACAACTTTGAGTTGAGTTTTAACACGGTTAAATTAAAGTTGATTTTACATGATACGTCGCCTTTATGATGAAAGATGGGCTTGTGAGTTAATAAATTTGACTTTGTATCTAGATGTAATCATAGACGGATGTAATAGTAGTTTTAAAAAGAAACACAGAACATACAAAGTTTTTATTTTTATTCAGAAAAAGACAATAACAAAACCCAAACATAACATTAAAATCATTACCAAAAGTGACATTTTTTAAATAATCAACGTTTTGGTCAATTTCTTATTATAATTGTGTTGTGTTACCCAGACTAAAAGACATGTTAAAAAGATCTTAAGGAATGTGCATTGACAAAGAAAATCAGTCCATTAAGTGGAGATGCAAACTGTCAACAAAGCATGTTAATCTACATGTACAAAGGATAATGGTATAAGTGTCCTGTTAATACAACAATGTCCTATTTATAGTTTGTCAGAACCATTACTTTTCTAACTTTGTTGATGTGTTTCTTTAATTCCTCAGAGGTTCAGAAATCATAAAAGACCGGCTAATCTCCTCCAAGTCCAACTGTACTGAGTGCTATGTTGTAACAATGCACTGATAATTTGTAATTACATTTTAACATCACAGGAGCAGACCCAGCATGAGGTTGCACAAGCCATTTCAAGCTACATATGACAGTACCTGGTTAATGAAATTTTTGGTTATATCAAGAAGTAAATAAACATATTAGTTGAATAAATATATAGAGCCAAGTAATGTTCACCTAGTTCTAAGCCTGAGAAATATTCATCATTAATTGTAATCACACATTACTTTAAACCGTTTGTATTATTCATTATCGTTTCTTATTAACATTTGAGACTGATTTTAACATGAGACGCTTTTAAGATCAATTCCATAATAATGATTAGACTTTACTTTGTTGGTCAATGAGTAAACAACCCAAGGGCATCCAAACTGTTCTGATCGAAAGGTATTCTATTCCCATAAAAGAAACAAAACATGAAATGTGCACTAACAGAAGTTTTGGTAATTGTAATTGTATTGCAATTGTACTCCAGACCTGAAAATGTAACATTTTATGCTTAAATCATCTTGAGGTATTTCCCTCCACAGAAAGTTAAGTCCACAATAGTCAGCTCAATCATATTTTTTTAACTGCAGCCTGTATTCAAACAAATTAAAGTTAGTTATTTTGGCGATAAACTCTGGTGCTGCAAACTCCTTGGTCTTCTCATACCCCATGTGCTCATAGAGGTGTTGAGCATCCTTCTGCACCACGGATGTGTATAAGACGACCGCTGCAAACCCCCTGTCCCGAGTGAAGTCTGCCACTGTCCTACATAGAGCCTTGGCTATACCCATCCCACGATGACTGCGCCGCACTGACATGCGTTTCAACTCCAAAGCCTCGGGCACATTCTCATTCGGAAGACAAGCAACTGTGCCCACAACGCGCCCATCCACCTCTGCCACCCAAAAGCACGAATCCTTCTGCTTGAGGTACATCTCTGAAATGTTGAGCAGGTCTTTTTTGAGAGATGTGTCGATGTAAGCGTTAAACATGTGGACAACTAGCTGACGAGTGGCAGCAAGAAGCAACGTGACAGCAAGGATAGGTAAAAGGAAGGATTTGGAGCTGGTCATCAGAGCACAAAAAACACACATAAGCACCATCTGGGTGAGCGGCTGCTTTAAAATGTGCATGAAAGAGGAGGGCACGTGCTCGCTCATCCCAACAGTGAAGACCTCCTGGACCGCTTCAGCATCCTCATCCCGAAACTTTCTGATCTGGAAACTGGCGGCCATGGCTCCGTCCTGCTTTCCCTACAGAAAAAAAAAGAAGAATGTTGAACACATAGACCGTATGGTTGGACATCAATAGACAAAAACATTTTTATACTCTATTTAGGTTCTCTTTAAATATAATTAATACCCACCAACGGACTACCACAATAACTACAATGTCAGAATCACTTTTAATCTAAACATTTTTTTTGTTAACACATACAGCTGATCAGGAGAAAAAGATGTTGTTATTAAAATTAATTAAATGCTAATATTAAACATCACCATCTCAGTAAGAATAAAATACTATAAACAGCTAACCCCCCAGAAAAAACTGAATGATTTTATATTCTTTTAAATAAAAATATAGTACCATCACAACGTACTAAACATATATAGCCTGTTACATGTCCATGCACAGTTACAAGTGAACTGAATATTAACAAAAAAGTTACTTTTACAGTACACTACGAATTAACATCCTTTTAAAGTTGAGATGTTTTGCACATAATTAAGAATATAGACGACAACAGAGAATTCCAAGAGGCCTGCGAATTAACAAAGTCCCAGCTTTTGGCATGGAGGACCCAGAATTCATGAAAAAGTGGGAAAATATTCTTAACAAGTGCTCATTAGATTTGGAAGTACTTCTGATTGAAAAATCGAAGGCTGAACGAACAAAAAAACTTGATGCAATTAAAGAAGTTGAAGAGCAAATTCAAATAGTACAGAGATCTGAACATGTCATAAAAATGGAAGACAAACTAACAAAGTCATTTGATGCTTTTAAAACTCACCTCAAGCAATATAAACTAAAGAAATACAATCGAGATCTGCTGGATTATAAAAATGGAATGATCTACCAGTGGAATGAGACAAATTACAAAATAATGAAGACTAAAACAAGACCAGATGCATTCTCTCAACTGGATAGTTACCCTTCATCAGTGAGTGACAAATCAAGCACACACAGTGAGAGTGAGGACCTCTCCACCAATCAAAAGGCTTTTTTAGACCAAAGCTACCCCGGCCACGTACAAGAGGAAAACCAGGCGGGGCAAGAGAAGTAAGGGGAAAACCAAGAAGATCTCCGAGACAATTCAATCACCAGTAGTGAATTTGTCTAAAGTCCTCCTCACATCCCAGCAAATCTCAGTTTTGAGCAAAGGCCTGTCTTTCTCAGTGACTAATAAAGTAAATGCCTTTAATTTGAAAGTTGATGAAGCGTTTATCTTTTTGTTGTAGCCAAAAATCAATAAAAAGAGACATGTGAGTATCTCTGTCCTGATAATTTTTTTATACTAAGTTATGATGTGCAACCCTTAAAACATCTCAAAATTGTTTTTATTTTTGGGTTCAGCACTCAAGTTTTGAGGACGCGCAACTTTCACCATTTGACAAAATCCTTTTAAAGTTATTCTGTGTCAAAACCAAAAACAATGGCCAATATATTGTAAGTTTAGGCAATAGAAAAGGTCAGAAAACTCAACTTCTGGAATTCTTTGACAGAACAAGAAACGCAAACGGGGTCAGAGTCTATGTACACAAATCACAAAAGGTCACGTGATCACCGATGTTGACTAAATGGCGAATTAATGTCATGTTTTTGAATAGTTGCCCTTGTATCACGAAATGTCAATGATTAGAGAGGTGTAGCATAAAAGTGTTGCATAATCATCATTCTGCGCGAAGTTATATGTTCTTATAAGCACAATAGCTAACTAGCTATTGAACCCGTTAGCCTAACTCAAAGAATGAATGCGTTAAAAATTCATTTGGTGAATAAGACGAAGATAACGCAAACCTCAAAGTCTGTCTGAAGTGGCCCAAATATCCTCCAGACGGTTATTCTTCCAGTGTAGAGGTGAAGAAGTTGTCCAAAGTCACATTTGTATCATTTCGTCTTTGCGCTTGTCCAAGTCACTGTGGCGCGTTCAAGCTGCAGTCGTAGAATGTGAAAAACGAAATACAACGTGCTTTAATCTTACGATTTCACACTTGTCTTGTTTTTTGTAACATGCATTTAGTAGCATGCATTTTGGTGCGCAGGTATATAATTAAAACATATAAGATTTAAAATAGGAGGTATTTAAAACGGGAATGAAAGCTGCACTGACGGAACTGTTCCTACAGATATATGGCATCTGAATGCAGCATAATCGGCTCAAGACGCTGATTGGCTGATCACCTCAGGCTCCGACCCTTTTCTACTAACGCAAATTCTGGTTTCTGAAACGTCTTCCTCTTTACTTGGTACCAGTGCCGCTGCTGGCCGTTTGGGTGCCCTAAGCAGAAACGCTGTGTGGTGCCCCCCTTCCCAACCCTCTTCAAACGTGTAAAAAGATATAGTGGTTTGATGTCTGTGCTACAACCTTGTGATGACTGTTACAATAGTTATTTTTTAATATATTAAAAATAACAATTATTTTCCAAGTCCCTACATTTTCCTGCTCTGCCCCTGTTTTAGCATCACATGCAGCACTTCTCCTGCTCTTCTGTGGGACAGATGGAAGCTCTAGAGAACGATCCAGGCTGCAAACTATAGACGCTTTCTGTTGCAATTATAAAAACATGATTTAGACATTTGTAAGAAGTTGCTGCACTTTGACCTTGTGCTCCGCAATGTCGGCTCCACAGTTCGCCGCCAGCTGAACGGAGCTGGTGCTTTACACCGTGTATGAGGCCGCTTTTCATAAACTAAAGACCATTTGCTCCATGTGGAACACACTGTGCCCCTTTTCAAACTGTGGCTTGTACAGTGGAGCTTCAAAGAGACTGGCTAACAATTCATTTTTGTCAAGGCTGAGGGGGATTTTATCAAGCCCCCACTGATGACGTGGGTAGAAAAATAATCAAAATACAATTTTATTCCCACAAAATGGAAGTCATACCCACACATTAGCCAAATTATACCCACAATTTAACTAATTCATACATTCTATTTACCTAATTCGCTCCCACAAAATAGAACTGGCTAAATCGTGGATACGACTGGAGGGGGACCTGAAGTGTTAAAGGGTAACTTAGGCAAGGCCTTTTAGAGAACTCAAATTGTTAGTAACAATTGTTAGGCTATTGTTAAAAGATATGAGGCCCACAATACAATAAAAGAAACAATCCATCAGTGCATAGTATCATACATTTTTTTTTAAACATTTCACGTCTTTAAGAGAAGAGAAATGCATTGATGCAAAATGTGATGTACTGTACTCAAAAACTGAGTTCTGTTTTAATTGTGGATAAAGGGAGAGGATTATGTCAGGACGGTGGCATCCAGTGTAAAAGCCTATTCCAAACCTCAATATAAATCAATGCAAGGTTAGCAGCAATTTACGAAGACTGAAAAAATAATTTATTGTCTCCTTAAAATAAATTTAACTACATTTCATACAAATGATTGCAAAGATTTTCCCTTTTAAAGGAGTAAACTGTCCACTAAAAAGCAGTCCACTAAAAATTTAAAACTTTTCCATTTGGTTTCTTTGTACGTTCACTTTTCTTCCCACTCAGTTGAGAAAACAGATTTTGAAGCAGCATGTGATTTAAGGGTTGTTATTCTGTTTTGGTCTATTTTAGCCCAAGTTGATGTTTCCAGCGAACATGGTGATCAGTAAAATGATGGTGAATCCAGTGAGAAGTCCTGCATTTTGGATCAGGAAGAATATGATTTTGGAAGACCTCTTTGACTGCTCTCGTGCGATATTGTCCATCTCTGGAAACTGAAAGAGAGAGAGGACAATTCAAGCTTTGTGAGTCGTGACACTGGGACATTGTACAGCTATAGTGTGGGATGAAAGGAAGCACAGGACAATTCAATACCATAGAAATAATGTTGCTTTCAGAGTATACCATCTTGATATATACAAAGATATGGACCTAAAGTACATCAGTGGCTTCATTGGGTGGTAATTCTCAGTATGTTGCATTTGTGTTTTTGAACATTATTTCACACCATTTTGCCACAGGTAGATTGAAACAATCAACTGCTTCGGCCTTTAATAGAAAGACGGTATGGTTTTGTTTGCTTACTAACATTTTATTTTGGTATAATTTTCCTTCATTTAATGATAGCTCAGGGTAGTCATGATTTATAGATTAAATATTTGGTTTTGCGATATATATTTTCATTAATTTGTGGTTCATAGTTACCTTATTTAAGACTTGAGCAGGTGCACCATGGGTAATGTGGCCTTCAGTCAAACTATTCTTTTGACTTTCTGTCATCCTTTGTTTCTAGCTTGTATCTCTGTAAAGAGTTTTTAACTACACTTTTATTGCTCTATGTAATGGAAAATGTACTATTTATGTCTCTAGTAACTAAATATGCAATACACCATAACCATTACACAATAACCATTGTGTACCATTGACAAACGTACCATATCAGCTAAGGCAATGTACAGGAACATCCCTCCAGCGATGGCAAAGATTACATTTGGGGCAAAGCTGCTCCCAAGAAGGATCCCAAACACCAGACCAACATAACAGGACACAGCCGACAGCAGGTTGAAAAAAATGGCCTGAGGAACACTCATCCCAGCGTTCAGCAGGATTACAAAGTCTCCTGTGGGGGGCGACAAAGACATTTAAGTAATAGATATAGTAGAGCAGAACTATGCTTTTGCTGTAGACACCTAAAGCAATTTTATGATTTAGTTGAATCAATCTATTTATACAGAGGAGATATATATAATACCAAAAGGTTGTATTTACTAGCAATATAGACAAAAGAAGTAAGACTGCTATTCTTAAAATAAATGGTGTAACAGACATAAAGTGGTTTTGAAAACAAAAACAACAAAAAAAACTCACTTTCTTATGCGGGCATCTAGTCTTGAGTTGGTCTAAATTCACATTCCAAACACACACAGCACACATACCAAATTTTGATCTTTTAATGTACTCTTTACTTGACAGAACAAAAATAAGGTTTACCATCACCTATAATTAAAACTCTATTTAGACTTTGACAAGGATGAAAACTGAAACTATAAACTCAACCTCCTCATGGCCTACTTTCGGGTCCCACCAACTGAGAATCTTTGCAGCTACACAGACCGCAGACTGCCACTGTGGAATCTATTGTTGACGGGGAAAAACATACATTTTTACTGATAGTTTTAATTGGATGTAGTGTAACGATGCCTTATCAACCCAAGTTTAATCCTCTTGCAGAGCTGCAGATTTAGTCCTGGTTTGGTCCTTATTCTGCTTCTGTTTAGTAACTCTCTTCTTCTCTAATCTTCTTCGCTAATAAAGAAGGTAGTGGTTTGAGAAGTTCTGAATTTGAACTTGATTTTGTCATTTGTGATTGAAATTATGTTGATTGAGTCCAGACAGTAGCCTATAATAAGTTACATTGTAATGGAAACAGCATTTAACTAAGACTATCCATCTTCATCTTTTAGTAACATAATTTTCAGTTTCACTAATAACTTTATGCACAAGTTTGAACAGAGTGTAGTTTCCACCTGTGGTTAGTTGTCATGGTAACTGCTGCCATCACTGAGGGTTGGAAATCCCTTAATGACATTTAGGTGAAACGGAAACATGGAAGTGAGTATGAACTATTGTGTGGTTTGGTATCAAGATCCTTAATTTAAAAAAAAAAATCTTATAAGGAATACAAATAAGAAATGAAACAAACTTCTTAAACTAAAATGTTCGGCAGCTTTACAAAAAGACAGAAAGTCCCTGGTTTAATTCCTGCATGCTGTCATTTCTGTATTTTGTTTGCATGCTCTCCTTGTGTCCAGGTGCGTTGCCTATTTATCCAGTATACACTTACACAAATACATAAAGACTAATCATCATTGTGAACAGGTTTACAGTTAATTTCTGACAGTCTGTGTAGTTTTTAAAACCAACTAGGAGCATTTACATTTACAAGCGTGAAATATGAAACAAGAATCACATGTATTTCAGAACATGTTTGTACTGGTCTAAATAAAAGCGTTCCCAGGTTTTGTATGAATGAGACCCAGCGAAAACTGTATATTTGGACTATTTAAATTGAAATTTTACTGATTAATTTTGTTGATCTGGTGCCGGTTTACTATCCTGGTAAAAGGTGCACTAGGTAAAAGAAACTTCTTTGGTGGAGGGGCGTGTAATGCTCCACTGTATGGACTTAAACTTATCTTCTTAACTTATTTCCATGGAGAAAAGCAGGTGGCGCCAAGTTAAACACCTGTTATTGAATAAATGCAAGATAGACTGTGGAACATTCGAGGCAAAGTAACAGCATCTCTGTGAAGACAAGCAGGTGGCATGGCCTCTACCAAAAAAGTTATATTTAAATAAACAATAAAAAAGATAAAATTCAAGCACTTTTCAAGCACCTTCAAGGTAGATTTGCACGTTTTTCTCAGCAGCTCTATACTTAACTCTGACACAACACACTGCTGTTTTTTTGTTGTTTTGTTTTGTTGTTTGTGATTAGTTTGCAAATGTATATTTCAACAGTAGAAATTTCAACTGAAATTAACAAAATAATCCAACATGTTTCTCTCCCAACATGCATTTTGAGAATGTGAAAAAAGTATCACAGATGGGTTTGGTGAAGTGTGCTTTGTTGGAAAAGCAGAAGTAATTTCCTGTATTTTAGGGCAAAGTGGCAACAACTGGTGTTGTGAGGAGAAGCGCTGCCCATGTTCAAGTAATTAATTCGAGGCAAACTCATGCCACAGAACAACAATGCAGAAATAATTTAGAAGGATCACAATTAACATTATAACACCAGCATGAAGCACTTGTATCAGCAAATGGAAGATTATTAGCGCTCTTTATCATCAAAATGCATAGGACACAGATTGGCAAATTTAAATTTAAAGCATTTTCAAGTACTTTCCCAATTTAGTACAATTCAAGGATTTCAAGCATACATATGAACCCTGAAAAGATTAAAAACAAAAAAGTCCTAAACCTTATGCATCTTACCCAGTTCATGTGGGAACTCCTCGCAGACGATGGCGGTGGAGGTGCTGAAGCCGGTGAGCACGGACAC
The DNA here is from genome assembly GCA_019453435.1 of Rhinogobius similis. Classification (NCBI taxonomy): domain Eukaryota; kingdom Metazoa; phylum Chordata; class Actinopteri; order Gobiiformes; family Gobiidae; genus Rhinogobius; species Rhinogobius similis. Next base: position 12,347,869 of record CM033638.1, read on the forward strand.
AGTGAAAGACGCCCCGATGGCCAAACCGTCAATGAAGTTATGAAGGCCGTCGCTCAGGGTGATCATCCAGGCCACAGTCTTTATGTCTGTGATTCTTTGACCCCGTAACCAGTGGCAACGCACCTCTGAGCCTGAGACCTCCTACAACAGGGCACAGTAAGGCTTTTATGCATGGCAGTGGTGGTAAACTCATTCTAAGGCAAGACTAAACAGGTGGAAAAAGAAGGATCAATTTGGACATTCAAAGGGGACATATGTCACAAAAATCAACGTTAATGAGCTTCTAACCTTGTTACAGGTTGGTAGATGTTTCCTTAAAATTGTATATTGATTGAAAGATTGTATATTGATTGATTCATGAATGTGAGTAATCCTGTATTATTCGGCAACTGAGGTTTGAGTGCTCAGAAACTTCCTCCTATTCTCCGGCCAATTCCATGTATTTAATTGCAAATATAAGAGTCCAGGTGATACATGTAGATTCAAAGATGACACGTAGCCACTTCAAACATAAAAACATGTAAATGACAATCTTCTGCTTGTTATACTGAAATGTCACTGTGACTATGCAATTTTGAACAGGAATTAATTGCACCCGTTTCTGTTATTAAGCTGTTTTAGAACAATATTTCCGTTTACAGTGAACAAAATGTTAAATGATAATCTACAAATGTTATAGTTCAGTATTAAAGATAAAAAACATAATTTGTCTCCTTTAAGTTCAAAAAGGTCCTGAAGTTATCCTTCTTAAAAACTCAAAAAGCCTCCGATCAAAGCAAAGCCAAAAACGTATGTACCTTCATTGTTTGATTTGGAAACATCCACATTGACACATGTAGATTTAGTGAGTGAGCATAACCTCACTTTTAAGGAAAAGATCAAGGTTCAAAATGTTCAAATGGAGACACAATTTCTTTAGGGAAAAAATACAGCATGCATGGGTGCCAATTCCAATGCATACAAATGACAGAAAACACAATATCAAACAACCTTCTTTTGCAATAAGTTTTTCTGGCTTAACTTGTGTTTTTTGTTTTGTTTTTTTACCTTTAATGGTTTGATATAGCCATAAAAAGGAAGACTCTAAAAACCACAACATTATGTAAAGAATGTAAAGATGTAAAGAATTTGCAACTGTACGTCTCAATCACCAAGAGAAAGAGCGTAGTGTGATTAGCAGAAACCTGAGAGAAACACAGCCATTTACTGGACCCAGACAGGGAAGGCTTTGTGCTCTGAAACATCCAGGTTTAACCACAGATCTAAGACCTAGGCCAGGACTGAGTCTCTAAGTGTAAAGGTGTGTATATGGATTAGAAGTGAAGTCTTACTTGTTTAAGTAGAAGTATAAAAACAAGGGTTCAACCAAGATAGTATTGACAAAACAATTAGAACCTATGGATTAACAAGAAATTGGATCTAAATCAAGATCAAGGATCAAACCAAATCAGGCTTTAATCAGAACTATGGACTGAAAGAGAAGGACTAGACAAGGTCTCAAGGAAAACAAGACTTAAAACAAGTTTAAAACAAGATGAATCCATAGATAAAACCACACTAAACCATAACTCTAGCAGAACTAACAGGTATAAATGGACTAACGTAGGTCTAAATCTGGTTAAACTGGTTTAAACCCATTTTCACAGAAACTAAACAGTTCAATACCAAAACTTCACATGATTAGCTGGTCTTGGTTCATTTTATTGAAACTATTTCAAAGTATTTATTTTGTGGAATGTGGCTGACCGAGTTAAAAGGATGGTTAAGGGTTAAACATTAGCAGCAGCTACACAGATAAAGATAAGGATTCAATAAATAAAAGTGAGATCAAAGATAAAGTCTAGCCACATGAATTTAGACATTAACGGGTGAATGTGTCTAATGTTATGTTGAGTAATTTTTGTAATGCAATTAATACTATATTTATGGAGTGATATCTACAACGATCTTCATTTCCTGGTAGTAAACACACTGAGCAATGCTTCTATATGTTAATATTAAAAGACTCTCTCATTGGTTCATAGCTAAGAGTTTGTTTTGCAGAGCTATAATGTGCAAAGTGTATCGTGTCAAATATATTTTTGGGGTTGTTCTTGCCGTTGCTTTAGTTCATCATAAATTAGTTCCTAGTGTCCTGGTTTGAGCCTAGTTAAGATTAGCTGTGTGATAAATCCCAGTCTGTGCAAGTGGTATGTATTAATTAATCAAATTTATATATGCAGTAATATGCCAAATATTAACTTGTGTTTGTGATTAGACTCTAAAAATATCAGTTTTATTGTAGGTTAATCTGTTCTTGTTCGTAAACAAGACTCTCTGACACTATTCTGCTGTTACTTATTAACTAATTATAACCATTAAAGGAATGAATACAACTTAAAGCAAAAAAATCAAACAAATATATTAATCTGTTGCTGTGGGTTCTTTCCAGGTTAATCCCACCAACCAAAGATGGAAAATGTGTCAATATTCAGTAAATATGTAAACAGCTGTTCCAGAGTGACTGATAAAATAATGATAATAATAGGTGCATGTTAGTCCACAGGGTGTGTAGACGAATGTGCAGAGGAGCAGCACATTTCCCTGATACAGATGCAGCTTGAGGGCAAAGCCACAGGTTTGAGTCTTATCTGCAACGTCTGAGCCAATCCTAATAAAGATAATGAGGTCAACATAGTTTTTCTATAGGGTTAAAGTGACGTATAAAACAAACATGTGCCATAGGTTTTGTGCTGATAACTGGTAGGTGAAAAAAAGCTTACTAAAAAGTGTGTATGACTTACCTGTGCAGGGATCATATTTGCCTGTGACATGTCTCCTGTGCTGATTGTGTTGATGCCGGTCAGGATAATGGAGTCCTTTTTCTCTGTGAGGACACCATTCTGAATGCCTGAGTTGTCAGGAGTATGGTCCACTGGAGAGAAGTGACTGTGTCCGTGCTAAAAAAAAAAAAATGATTTAATCTTCATTCCGACCTTCAGTTTAGTCTTGATTAAGGCTGTGTTCACCCTTGCCGTTGTTTGGTCCTGAATTAAGACCATTTTAGACCTCGTGTGGACTTGGTTTGGTCCTGTTCTAGTCCTTGTTTAGTCCTGGCCTAATAAAGGTTCTGTTTTAAGTTTAGTTTTCAGGTCATGTGGACTCCTTGTTGTGTTCGTGTTTAGTTCTAGTTCTAGACTGACGTCTTACCTCGTGATCCATTCTGAGGGCCATTTTCAAGACCTTCTCCACAAAGAAGAGTGCATAAAATCCTCCAAAAATGCCCACTGCTTTTGACACATAGTTGTCTGCTTTGGGATCAAAACCAAGGGCCTGTCGAATGATGGATTTCACATTTCATCAAACAACAGATTAAATGTGTGAGTATTCTAATATAAATGAACGTGAATACATACCTCTGGGATGAGCTGCAGCACGGCGTTGGAGAACAGTGTCCCAATGGCCAAACCGATGAAATAGGTCAAGATTTTTGGAAAATAAGATTTCTTTGTGAATGGCAACAATAACAAACCAAGAAGAGATGACAAGTTTATGATTGTGACGGCCAAGAACCCGTATCCCCAAACTGCAACAGAGGAGGCAGAGGAAAACCTTTTACATTGACGTACATCAGTCGTGTCATCACTAGGGATGGGACGGTATGACATTTGCACAATATGATAACCATGACAAAAAACACCACAGTAACATATTTTATAATGCAAAACAATATAAAAAAAAACAAAAAAAAAAACAACTATTGCTGCTTTGTTATATGCTCTGCTTCACTGTGGAGAGTTTTGAGAAAACACAGAGCAATTTAAGGAAAAACAAGGAACCTACAGTGAATAAGTTTATAATAAGATCACTATGAGGATTCTAAGATTTGAGACTCTTCCATTATGGTTATTTACTTTATTTGTGACATCGTGGTTTCGAATTCTGAACCACCCTAACATCACACGATCTCTCTGGGTGGAGTCTGCATGTCCTCCCCGTGTTACCGTGGGTTCTCTCCGGGTTCTCCGGCTTCCTCCCACCGTCCAAAGACATGACTGTGTAGGTTAATTGACAACTCTAAATTGTCCCTAGTGTATGAATGTGAGAGTGAATGGTTGTCTGTCCTTGTCTCTGTCTCTCTGTGTCAGCCCTGAGATGAGTTGGCCACTGTCCAGGGTGTACCCAAAGGCCCAAAGTCACTGGGATAGGCTCCAGTCACCCGCGACCCCTAACGGGAATAAGCGGTAGAAAATGAATGAATGAATGAATGAATGAATGTTATACCTATATTATGATCAAAGATGATCTATTAGTGAACTCAAGGCTGTGTGAGAGTGCGGCTTATACCACAGATACAGAAAAATAAACAAGCTCTGTCGATATATCATCAGAAAGCCCATCCTCACGGTACAGATACCGTGTAATGTTATCTTTATTTAAACTTTTGTTTTTATTTTGTTTTATGTTTAATTTGGAATGTTTTAATCCAGTCATTTCCAAAGTCCAAAGCACCACAGCCCCATTATACTGTTCATGAGAAAATAATTGCCTCCATCCATGAGAATATGTATTTTCCTCATTATATGTACAAAACTGAAACAAAAATCATATGGACATAAACAAACACCTTTATTGCAGTATCTCTGACATTACTTTGGGAACCATTTGTATGCAAAGCCCAATGGTAAAAGTTTTAAAAAGGCACAGGTCTTTTGCACATTTTCCTCTAGTTTCCACATTTGTCTTCTTCTTAGACCCAGGGGAAACAGCACGTCTGAGTCACAACATTCAGAGAAAAGCTGCTGGGCGACGGTCACAGTTCGCTCTCAGAATGTCAACAAAAAAAAACAAGCTTGGGAGGTCGGAGGTGAGAGGTCAACTCAGGGCAAGATAAGAGCATAAGAAATACAACACCTCAACCAATGAAAATAAAAATATTTTTTAGAAACTTTGACATAGATTTTTACATTATTATGACATAGATTGTTACATTATTATTACTCTACACTTCAAAGATTACTTTTACTGTTTTATATAGTTTTCTAATGTGTATATATATATATTTATTTATTTTTTTTAATTTAAGTTTTAATTATTATTTTGTGAACAAATTCTGTATTGAAGCCAATTCACAATCGTGCATAAAACGTGTAAAAGTCCTGTTTGACCTTGGTGTTAAAATGGGTTAGTGGGTGACCTTGGAAACAGAAGGTCCTGTGTTCACACATGGCCGTAAGTAGTACCAGCTGCAGCAGTGTTAGTGTCAGTCTGAGAAGAAGTCAAATGATTTCTAGTGGTTGTAGTAGAACTGGTAACAAGGAGTTGAGTCATTGAAACAAGTAGTAAGAATACACATAAATACAAAAATATGTTTAAGGATAAGTAGATTTGACATGTAAGCCATACAGAGCATACAGTTCACTGTTATTGTTATTTTGGACAACCAGTAAAAATATACCTTTTTTGTTCTGATTTAGGCCTGGTTTAGTTCTATTTTAGTCTTTGACTCATTTAGGTTGTGTTCACACTTGCACTCAAGATTGGGACTATATTGGGACTATATATAGAACTTGGACTGGAACAGGACTAAAACAGAACCATACCAAGTAGGGCTGATAATCGATTAATCGCAACATATCGATTATAGAAATAGTTGTCATCATGTCGACAAATTTAGTAATCAAATAATCGGTAACTGTTTTTTAAACATACTCCACAGCATTTTATGTGCTGGCTGAAGAGGTTTTATTACTCAGACAGAGCAGGACTCACACAAAAATGTCAAAAGAAAAGTGTAAATTTTGTGGGGGGGGAAAAAATAGTAAATAACCACCAGGATATCCTCAGACAGCTTCATTTAAGCTTTATCTGGGTAAAACGGAGTTTAAAAAAAATCATTTAAGGGCTTTTGCATTCTAAGCAACTAATTAATAGAAATAGTAATGGGCTCAAATCAGGACCAAACCAGGACAAATTCACACTTGTCATAATTTGATCCTTAACTGACTTGGTTTGGTTCCGTTCTACTTGTTCAATCCTGATCTAGTCCAAGTTTAGATTTGTGTTTAGTCCCAATTTTGATGTGTTGAATGTGTAAATGTAAACACACACTAACTCTTTATCTAGTCTTGGTTTGGTTCTTATTTAGTCTTGGATTTTATTGGTTAGGTATAGCTTTATCTTAAACTATACTCATAAAAATAATCCTCCTGACACACTCTTAATTAGATGCTAACACGGTGTCACAAACAGTACAGTGACTTCCCATGACATAATGTGTTAACAGATAACACATACATAACAGATTGTTTAGCTCCTGATTCATTGATTTCCTTTTCTCCAGATAATTGCGACAGGAGACGAGGTTTATTTCTCTGTGCCACAGTGAGTTGTTGTTGGATCCACCCGAGGTAATGACAGGGGCCACACAGACCACCATTCATTCAGACTGACGGAGCATTTACAGTAATTTATTCACTCATAAATGTCTTTAGGAGGAGGCCCACACTGCTCCAGGGCGGGTGCTGAAGAACTAGAAACAACAAAGGGCTTTGGAGGAAGCAGCAGTAGTATTAGAAGTAGTAACAGTATTATTACAAGTAGTAATAGTAGTATTAGAAATAAAGGTGTTTATTGATAAGTAGGTTAATCAAAAATAGTGATTATTCAGGTCACTATTTAATCATAACAACTAAAAGATAACATTATTGACAATTTTAGACACTTAAAAATAAGTATTTTTAATTAAATCATCCAAAAAGTAATTTAGTAACCTAAATGTAAAGAGAAAATTTGATTTAGTAAAGCTGGTCACAAAGTTGAGGAATAATAATGCGTGTGACAATAGGACTGAAAGGAAATGAAAGATTTCACTGTTGTTTTGTCTTGGTCTCATGTTGTGACATCCCCCTTTAGAAGTAGTAGAGTTAGTAGTCATTTCAGAATACTTTGAATTGTTTTGAATCCTAAAATCTAACGGGGTGCTTACAGTTATCATACTCACTTGTTTGTGGGTTGTATCTCAAAAGCACCACACTTTTACTGATCTGTATTAGGCAACAGTTTTCCCAGTATTGTTTAAAAAGCCAGTGGTTCATGGTTACTTCCTAATTTAGGGGATTAGCTATGTCTGCAAGTGAAAACTGCCCTTCTCTGTTAAACCCTTCTGAACTAGGAATTATGAGACGATTAACACAAGCACAACAATGTGGTGGGACTTACTTTGAGATTTTGACATTTTTTAACTGCCTGTTAACAACATTTGTGCTTTTTCCTGGTTTACATCTAGTTTAGTCCTGTTTTAGACATGGATTGTCTCTATATAATGGATAAAAAAACAAATTAGCAGTAAAAGCAGGGCAGTGGGTCAGTCTGGACAGAGGGCAGATTTGTGTGTTAGTTAGGTCCTGGTTTAGTCCTTGATTAGTCCCAGTTTAGTGACACTTCAGACCAGTGTAAACAGTGCTATTGTGGAGAGAGATTTGTTTGAGATGAATCAGTGCTGACCGGAGTAGTCGACGGGAGGCAGGGGCTCTGGGACGGTGTAAGGGCATGAGGGCAGCAGCACCTGGGTCAACACGGCCGGACACAGTTTCTCCAGATGTCCCACGCTCAGCTGACTGAGGTTAGCCAACCCCAACTGTGCCAGGATCTGCCCCGCTGAAGGACACTAGGGTCACACGGGGGGACAAATAGACAAGAATGAGCACCATTTAAAGTACATTGACGGAAAAATCAAGGAAACGTTTTTGGTTAACATTATAATTCTGGGTCTGGGCGATGCTGTATAAAATATTAAGGTTTAATACAGATAATGGAGATGTGTCGGTGACAGAGCATTTGACAAACGATTCAAAGCTGTTGCATTCTACCGTTGTGTCCTTAGGCAAGACACTTCAACGGTGTTTCCTGTAGAGTCTATGTCTCTGTACACAGGTCTTTGTGAATCAACAGACATTTAGCCCATGGTAACAAGCCAGTATGTTTAAATTTGCTGTTTCGTGCACTGTCCCATGCAGACAAGTCACAACTAACGTATAACCACTGAAAAAAAAAAGCCGTTGCATTCTACCGTTGCGTCCTTAGGCAAGACACTTCAACTGCATTTCCTGTAGTGTGCAATGTACACAAGTGTAACCAATTAAAAAAAACACTGTCATATATTATTTCTATATGACTAGTAGTTTGTGTCTTCTTAATAACGTCTTTAAAATATTCTTATTGATTACAATTGAAGGCCTATGTAAGAGTAAAGTATCAGATTACTTCCTCCTTACTTGTGCGATTATAAGTGGTTGGATATATGTGACAGGTATTGATTAATTCTCTAACACAATATGAAAGTAGTTCAGTAAAAGCTTTGAGCTGTAGCACTACTTACTTTTTATTTAGATATGACAGCATTATAAGAGTGTGATACATTTTTCCAATCCTTAACAATTGCTCACAAATACAATAACATCTCAAAAAATACCTCAATGGAGGCGACTGGAGGCAAAATGAAGTTGACAGTAAATTTTTGGATTATCTCACATTAGATCTAAATTCTACAGTGTAGAAAAGTGCAACACATTTGAATTTCGAGGGTAGAAAGGCCAGTTAGTTTACTTTTCTATAACAAACGATGGACAAAATACAATTTTATAGCCCTAAAATTGAATTTTAACTTCAAAAGAATCTGTCTAATATATCACTAGATAAAATGAAAAATTATTGTGGGCTCAACATTTCTGAGTATTTTTCCAGTAAAACACATAAAACTGGATTGTTCCTTCATCAAAAATACAAAGAGTTTATCATAATTTCCCAAAAATATAAAATACAGTCAATGTGTTTAAAGCAGCTCTGATATCACTCACGTGTCTGACTGGTTTTCATTTCCCAAAATCATTTCAATGTTTCATATTTTGTGATATTCTGAGGTTAATCCCAGTTTCTCCGGTGAAATCACATTATGTTCCACTTCACTTTTGCCTCCATTACGAATTTAGAAGGTTTTTGTGTACACACTTTTAAAGGGTCTATAAGGCACAGTGTTTTTTTGTATGTCTTAATCTGTTTTGCGATTTTAATGTGATTTTATTCTGTTGTGTAAAGCACTTTGAATTGCCTTGTGTATGAATCTATAAATCTGCCAATAAACTACGAGATTTCAACCAAAACGCTAAAACTATTAACGGTCTATTAAACTCGTGCAGGACTCTTACCTGTTGGTTTGCGAGTGGGTTGTGTACAGTGATTGACGCTGGTCTCCTGGCTGAAATCAAAAACAACAATTCCTCAAAATTCCGCGTGGAAATCGTTTCATTTTGTCTAAAGAAGCGAAGGATGTTTTCCAAAATGTCCTGTGCATCCTGCGACGCTGCGCTTTGATGGTTAACGATGAAAGAAAACGTGAACAAATAAAACCAATTCTCCATAATGTAGCTGTAACTCAAATGCGTCGTGTGGTGTTTCAATTAAACTTCTTGTGTTGGAGTAAGGAGCATCGTTCCTCAAGATATCCGCGTTGGTTTTGCGCAAAGAGGGTTCATGATCCACGCACGCACAAATTTAGTTTTGGATTTTCTAAGTTCCAATACTGTCGCCTGACCAATCGATCCTCTATGTTGGTTCAAAGTTCACCCAAAAGGACACGCGAGGGACAAAAATGGAGACCTCGTGCGCCACTGCTTCAAAAAGCGCAGTATTGTGGCTCACTTGGTATGCAACGTGCTCGCGTCGGGACTGCACAATGCAACCAGGACGCACGTAGACAGACGCACAAACACGCAGCTTTGTCCCGGGACAGTGTGGGACTTGGGGTTATAAAGGGGGTCGGGTGGTTGACTCGGAAACAGAGGTGCCTCCTGTGGTTCAATTAAGAAACAGCTGGAGACAGTAAAAACGACATAAACACCAGCACGTTACATGTGCAGTGGAGGGAGGAAGAGCCTGCGAGGGCCGCCTGGTGGTGACACGAGGTCAGTGCAACTCCATTCATGGATCCAGTTGAGGCCCATAATGTGAAACTGGGACAGCATGTTTTAATGTTGAACTGAAATATGAATTGATTTCCTAAAGATGACATTAATGAATACATTTTTAAGTTTCTAATTTGAAATAGGTCTGTATAAATATTCATATAAATACTGAGTCGTTAAACGTGAAAATAATGTTGTCAAAACAAGAAATAAACTGTTTAAAATTAAAAGTTATGTCATTAAAACGAGAATATAAAGTCGTTATAATGTGACTATGTTAAAACGAGAAATTAACTCTATAACATGTAAATGTTTTGGTTTTAAGTTCATACTTTCTAAACAAAAAAAAGTACTTTAAACTTGACCATGATCCACAAGTGGGAAAAGATTGTGAAGGTGAAATACAAATTTGAACATGGACACAAAAAAAAAGTTATAAATAAAATATAAAATAAATAAATTGATTGATTATAATTCACAGTTCAACATTTAAACTTGATTTCCCATTTACACATTCTTGTTTTTCAGTTTCGAAGATTATGGCTTCACACATTAATGCTATTCAAGAACACAATTATTGACCTACATTAACCAGGATAGTCCCACTGAGATTTTAACATTTGAATCTCTTTTTCAGGGGAGTCCAGGTCCCAGAGGGAAGCCTATTGTACATGTTTGTTGATATGGGAAACTGGAGCGTCTGGAAAAACAAAAACAAAAAACAATGCATGCAAATTCTGCTTCCCATGCTGCTCAGGACTCGAACTTACAACCTACACCCTGGATGTAAATACCCGTAATAATAAATAATGTGCTTTTATTGGCTGTCTGACTATGGCTGGTTTGCATTACAGACATAAATATTTACTTTTATGTTAAAACTGGTACCATCTTCACCTGTCATGTCTCATCGTAAGTGTGAAACTTAAGAAACTGTAAACAGGAAATAAGTTATAATATTTTATGGCAAATTATCTTAATATTTACTCAGGAGATTACGTCATTAATGTCCGGTAGTAATATACCTCAATGATGCCAATAAACACGAATAATAACTAAAAGTTTTTAAGGTCAAACACAACAGGAACTAATTATCTCTAATCTGTTTTTCATAAGTTGTGCCACATAATGATAAAAGGCATGGCAAGAAGAGAGGTGAATATAAGGAACATAAATTGGACTAAATAATTGCAAAAAGTAAAAGAATGATTTAATTGAAAATACCATTGCTGCATATTCATTGTCCCCTGCAGTCAGAGAAAAGGTATTAATAACAACTTGGTTTCGAGCTTATATCAATATATAGTACATTTTAGATTTGAGAGGAAAATCTTTCATTAAAATCTAAAATAATCCTTTGCAAAAATTAAAAAATAAAATGTCAATTGAGGGTTTCAGAAACTTTCAGGTCATTGAGTACAAGCACCAACTGGCTGAAAGTCTGTGATTTATGACTCGACTTATGACTGTGATTTACTGCTCTTGTTACTTTGCAGTGATATTGTTTAGTATCAATTTCCTGAAGAATTTGCACGCGCACAAAATGTTCACCTCACATCACACCATAATGATCAGTACTAATGATTAAAATAACCAACTTGCAAAACGTGCTCAATTCTCTCATTTAGTTATACCAATATTTTATACTGTCTCACATGTTGTTATCCACTGAGGTAAATGTCTAATAGAGGTTTCTTGAGAAAAAGACAAACTTTTATTAGAAAAATATACAAACTTTAATTATGCATCATATACAAATATATCAACAATTTGGTCAGTGCAGGACAATGAAAAAATAGAGATCTTCATCTATGTTCAATGTTTGTTCTATGAGTGCATTTGATCTTGTGTTGTGTAGATTCAAACATTTTAATAGAATGCTTCTCATAACTTTAAAATTTGAGTATGAATAATGTCCACTGTGATACCTCAAGGTCAGTAAACGTCTCGTAAAGTTGTGACGAAGAGAGATTGGCTCAGTTCTGTGACGTTGGTGGGTCTCCAGGGGTAAAAACTGACCGTAATGTTCCTGGTGACCATCAGGAAACCATTTGAACTGAAGCGTCCCGGGACACTGCCCACGTCCAGCCAAACAAACGGGGCGATGGCATCAGACTGGAGGAAGATGGAGAAGACCTCTTGATGCTTCCACACCTTAGCCTAGGAAAAAAAATATACATCATGAAGGTGGTTCTTAACTAGGAACGTTGTAAAAAAAAAAAAAAAATCAGTACCCAGATACTAATAATAAATAGTAAAACTAGTATTGAAATTAGATAGATATTTTTGAGTTTTGATACTTATTCAAACAATGACAAAAAGGGTAGGATATGATTTGATCTTTTCTGAATGGTAAAGTATAAGACCAATTGGTATGAATTAAGGAAATACTAATACTTTATTTTATTCCATTCTATTGAGAAAAAACAAAAAACTTTAAATCTAATTATTAATTAATTCATATCATTGTCGTTTAAAAATTTGTATTGGCTTGATCACTATCAAGGCTTTTCCTCAGCATTTAAATAGAGTTTGAAATTTAGCATCATAATTGCTATCATTAACATGTTAAATGAGGTTTGTGAGGAGGACCACGCCTCTGCTACAGTCTCTGGACCACACCTCTATCTCCTAGAAGTCCTTCTTACACCAGCTTAATGCCTCACACAGTCACAGTCACAGTCCAGATCCATCTTCATAGTTCTTGGATGCCAAATAACATCAGTGTCTCTCTTTGTTGTGGCGTGGTCCTTGCTAATGAAACCCTGTTTAGTAATTTAATGAAAGCATAATAATAGGATTAAAAGGATTGATTATTGGCCAAAAAAGATCAAAAACAGGACTAAACCATTAGAAATAACAATAAAAAGGAAAACGAAAATCTGTTCAAAGCCACCTGGACTAAAAAAAAAAATAAAAAAATAAAAAAATAAAAAGGGGACAAAAAATTGTTACAAACTACGATTAAAATTGGGACTAAATCTAAAACTAAACCCGCGTCAAACAAAAATCAATAATGTTTCTTATCAAGAAACAACTCAGAAAGAATCTTTTCAAGTCCCTCTTAAACCATGACTGACCAATAGAATAAATTATTCACTCTTGTGGATCAATAAAGTGTATCCAAGTCTACTAGACTAAATCCTCAGGATTAAACCACAACCTTGACCAGTTTAAAGCATGGCCAGATCGAGAAGATACAGACTACTGTGTTTGGTCTTTGGTCTTCTATTAGATCTGATAAAGCTCGATCATTCTAAAACTGTTCAGGAAAGGTCAAATATTGTCCTGTAAATGTAATTTGTTTCTGTATTGACACTTGCTCAAATGAGTATCTAGATTCCGATTCTATATTCTAGATGGTTTTCAACCTTTCCTGAGTCACGAAACACTTTTTTGGTTAAAGATTCCACAGCACACCAACCACTAAAACATGATCAAATTACTAAATTGCTCAGGATAAAATGATAAATAATTCAATTAAATCCATGTGTGAATCTGTTAACTTTTTTTCAAGTCACACCTGGTGATACCTTAAGGCACATTAGTTTCTTGGCACACTGGTTGAACATGAGTGCCTTTAGACAACGCTAATACAGACAGAGGAGCAGTTTAGAAATGAGGAGGATCAAAGAGGAGAATTATCAGTAGTGAAAAGGGACATGAAGTAAATTGGTGTGAGAGAAATGATTAGATAGAGCGAGGGATCTTTTCTCACAGTGATGTTAGGTCGGAGGATGCCCTTAGCGTCTTTTAACGGAGAGAGGAAGTGGTAGTTGGTGGGGCCCAGCTGCTGTCCGTTGCTGTCCTCCAGATGGAACGTGATGAAGCAGGACTGACGTGTACATCCACATCCGTCCAGCAGGGGACTGGTGGGTTGCTGGTAAATGTTCACAGCGCTGCCTCCAGGGATAAGCGCTGGAAATTTATTGAATATTGAACAGACAGGATGCAGTTTGGACCAAGTGTAAACAAAAACCTGCGAAACAAATACATGAAAATCAAGTTTGTCATGTTTTCCTGTGCCAAAATGTGCAATGCAATTTTTTGTATTATTATTATTAATGAGAATGACATTGCATATAGCTAAAACTAAAATGATTTTCTTATCAGTTTTTTTTCCTTTTTAGCTGATGAATTGGACAGGAAGATATAGCTGTTTAAGTTGGATTATTGTTAGCAAATGACATACATAAAACAATAATTTAGTTTAAAAAAATCTAAACATACTGCAGATGCGAGCCTAAGATCTTCACTTAGATCTGAAATGGCGTAAATGAAGAAATCGTCCTCATCCTCAAATCCAACTGGTAACACTGGAGCGAAGAAGTTTTGAGCAAAATAATGAAGCATTTTCCACTTTCCCCCAAACTCTGCAAGTTAGAAGTTGGTAAAAATATGAAAAAATAGAAGTATAGTTAAAGACAGGAAGATGCATTGCAAGATAATGTATAATTAATCTAGGTGGGGCTCTGTATGTTTGGGTCTAAATCTAAAGAAAGTACAGTAATTGAGTTGTAGGAATGTACATTTACTGAACTGTGCTACTCACCAATCGATGACCATGAAGGAGCCTGCCAGATGTCGTTTAGCTGCCAGTAGAGGGCACCCATTGTCATTCCTTTACCTTCGATAACTTCACTTTGACTTCTCCTGTAAAATTCACTCTGAGCTTTCACACAGTGGGCCTGCATCACCTGAAAATTAAACATAAAGAAGAAAAACAAATGAAATTCAGACACTTGTTCATTATTGTGCTCTATTACATTGTAACTACAGTTGTAATTTCATTAGCTCACTTGCCTTTTTTTTTTCTCTTTGATTACAATCGCTGTACTTAATTTGATTTAATTTTCCATTTAAATGGCTGTTTACTTTGTCTTCATTTATCACATGATTGTGTAAAGGAGTGGTTCGCAACTTTTTTTGTCTGGAGTACCCCCTAAGCTTTCTTTTACACTCAGATTACCCCTCAACTTGACTTTTGGGCAAATAAATGGGTTTACTAGTCAAATATAATCAATTATTACAATTAGAATTTTTGTTTTAATTATCTTTGTGGTCTAAGGTACTAAATTTATAACTAATGACACTAGTTATTCAGATAAATGTACATTTCATCTTCATTCCAAGTACCCCCTGGTAATTCCTTTGGTTGGGAAACACTGTAAAGCACCTGTTATAACCTTTTTAATGCACTGTTGTTAAAGTATATTTTACCTGTGTGATGTACAAAGTGTCTGTGTATCTCTTGTAGGCGTCCGTGGAGTTGGGTAGATGGAAGTGCAGGGCGGCCTGCTCCAACATCTGCTGGTTCCCGTTGTCATGGTGCTGTCGATGGGACGAGAAGGCGCTGTCATATCTGCGATCATCTTCTGTTGAAACCTACAGAATCATTAAAAAAAAAAAAATTATAAAAAAAATAAACTGAGAAACTAATAACAAGCCAATAACACATTTCCTTGGTAAAAATAAGGTACATTTGTTGAGTTTTTACTATACATTTTTTAGCATCAGCAGGGTTCCTTTGTCTCGACGTATGCTGTGATTAGTAAATAAAATGACCATGAATTTTCAAGTCCTTCTTGATGTAACCTTGTGTACATATGTTGTCCTCCTTTTGTCATGCATTTAAATTTCAGAACTTGAAGAACAATATTGTATGATGTGAAGTACACATACAAAAACTATTAATATGTAATCAAAATACGTATTCAGAATATAAATTTAGCTGTATGACGGTACAGTTACTCTTTGTTTTGGTGGTATTCAGGATAGTTGGCGCAAGTCTTACTGTAAGTGCATGTGCGATTTTTCCTTCTCTAATTTATGATAAAGGTTCCTCTTATCTCATAAATAAATACATAACAAACGGTAAAACAACAACCAAAGCTGTTTTAGTTCTATATTGTGTATTTACACTATAATATAATGTAATGTAATTTAGTGTGAAAGTATTCTAAGTATTCAGAATACTGTTCTCTGATTAGACAAAGTAACAGAATATGTAACAAAATACATTTTAATGCAGGTATTCAGTATTCTGTAACAACATACATTCAACAACAGTATTCTTCCCAACACTTAGTCTAACAAAACATTTACAAAAAATTTTGGTAAAGATGATCAGTTGCTGCAATACAAATATGAAGTGAATTAGTAAAGAACAGTGCTAAAACAGTTAAATACATTTTATATTGTCATGACAACAGAAAGATTTGACTTAATGACTTTCCTTCAAGAACATTAAAGTGACTGAGTTACCTGTCGCAGAGTGGAGAGCGAGGGCCAGGACTGAAAGCCATACTCTGAGGCGAAGCGTGTCCTGGGAAAGCTGGTCCAATCGGAGCAGTCGTGAGTGTAGCTGTAGAAGTGAGTGTCTCCATAGTGCGTGTCGTAAGGGTCCACAGCCACCCAGCCCTCCTGCTCCGACTCGGCTCCGTTTGTGGGGCTGGACACCAGGAACGGCCGACTCTGGTCCTCCTGATGTGGACACAAAGTCATTGGGCTACATTTCTAAAAACTCAATCCACAAACTCAAGCTCCACTCTCTGTAAACATTCATCACTGATAGTTATCAATAATACGCTATACTGGCCTCAGAGGAAATATTATAGATATTTATTTAAGTGTTTTATTGTTCACAGCAACAGTAACAGGTGTCCAAACTTTTTTCAGGGCCACATTTTGAAACATATGTGGAGTGGAGGGTCATGAACAACACGACAATGAAGTGAACAATTTAAAATTCTGCATTTCACATAAGTACAAGTCTTGGTTATTTGAGCCAAATTAGCAGGATAGCTATTTAAAAACTTTTAGTATGATTGCGCAGAGTTCTCACCTCCAGAACAATGTCCCGTATGTTGCTCACGTACAGCGTCACATAGTCCTGCACATATTTGGGTCTTTGGGTCCCAGGAATGTCAAACCAGTCAGTGGCCAGCGCTGCCTCGTTTTCATTATTGCCACTCCATACGATTATCGAGGGGTGAGACTTCAGCTGCTGGACCTAGAAACAGAGAAGAACTACAGTATATTATAAATTATATATAATATACTGTAGTTTAAATTGACTCACCTGTTGGATGACCTCTTCTCTCACAGATTGTATGAAGTCCTTCTCAGTTGGGTATAAGGCACAAGCAAACATAAAGTCCTGCCAAACCTGTAATTAAATATTTTATCAGGAAGCTACATTATTAAACAAAATTAGAGTAGCTGATTAGAGATTAGAGACACTATTATCGTATCAAAATTCTTTAAACCTGTGCTGCAAGGTGTAGTGTGTATTAGAAAGGGATTGCACATTTTTGAAATGTGAAGATTGCATTATTTACAAATAATACTAATTAATAACAGCAGCGTTTATGATTTTGAATGGTAACACATAAGCTTGAAGAACAAGCCAGCATACCTTTTGTATTGATTAAATAAAAAATAAATTGAGTAGATTGTATCAGAAGTATAGACAAATAATTAACAGGCCCAAGATTTTAAACCATACTTGTTCAGAAGCAAACTGCTGCTCTGTACTGACCATGATTCCCATTTGATCGCAGAGGCTGTAGAACAGGTCCTGCTCGTAGACTCCTCCTCCCCAAACTCTAAGAGCATTCATGTTCGCATCTGCCACTGACTGCAACAAGTTCCTCATCCTAAAAAATTTCACGTTTTAGAGATTTTTTTAGACGTATGAAGTGCCAATAATGTCAAAATAACCTCACGTTTTTTCTGTGACTTGGTCCTGAAATGAGTGGGCTGGGATCCAGTTGGAGCCTTTGAGGAAAATTGGTTTCTTATTGATCTGAAAATAGAAACTGAGCCCCGGAGAGTCTGGGATTAGCTCCTGGACCAGTTCAACAGTGCGGAAATATACCTGAAAGAATGGGAAATATTTAATACATAGTACATAACTGCATAAAATGCAGCTCTAGTGTTAATGCATTACCATTGCTGTTTCAGACAGGATTTTGTCTTGCTTCCATGAACCTCTAATGGAGACCCAGTAAGATGGCTGATTTCCGTGTCCTCTGGGCCACCACAGCTTCACCTTACTTTCCTATGAGAGATCACAAACACTTAATAGTGCACTGATGTAGCGCCTATAATTAAACAGGACTGTGGTTTGTACCGTGTTTATATGTAAGACAAATTTGACTTTGCTTCTCCCCATCACAAACTGGACCCTGTGTGACTCCACTGAGAGCAGCTCTGGTATGGACAATGTCACTTCCACATTGTCGATTGTGTAAACAGCATCAATGACCAACTCAGCCTCAACAATCCACTGAGAGGCGCTTGAATCTAAGAAAAAAAGAAAGAAAAAAGCCCATTGTCTTTGTGGTAGAGATAGACAGATATACAGTATTTGTTGGCAATTATTATGGTTTTTTAACATAACGGCTAACGTCTATAAGCTCCAGCATAGGCCAATATTTAGTTTGAGTCACGCTTGACTAAAAGACATCCTTGCGATAGATGTTATTTTTCTTATCATAATTTACTACGCATTTTATAGACAGTAAATGTTATGGTATTTTATTTCATGTTTCATGTTTCAATGCTTTTACATTAGACGCCCTTCCAATTTAGTTGGGCTTGGGTCAAATAAAGGGTCAATCAAGGCATGACATTTGAATACTCGAATGCCACGTACTGTAAAGAGGAACTGCTGAAACTTGGATGGTCTGAAAATGGTCAAAACCCTCAAGTCGAACTCCTTTCCAGAGTCCCATCGTGGGGAAAGACGGGCCCCAGTCCCAGCTGAACGAGCACTGTTCCTGGAGACATGGCATGAACTTATTTCAAGCTAAAATTACAATTACCTTCTTTGTTAATAGGGTACTAAATGCTAATATACCACTACAGCAAGAATAAACCAGGATTAAAATCAATCTCAAACCCCATAATGTATTTATTTTGCAATGTTTCTTCATTTTATTTGCAGTTATTTATAGACATTTACTGAGTTTGCACATACATGATTGATTTAATTGGTAATTAGCCTTCCCACACTTGCCAAGACTAATAAAATGTTCACCTGTTAATTAGCGCACTCCACCCATTAACAGGTTCTACTTAATCTTTCTGGTGATGTTAGCATGCATTACTTGCCTTTCTGATAAAATTTACATGGCACTGTCCTTTTTGCACATTTGGAGGGCACTCAGGGGGGACTCTGTAGGACGAGCGGTTATTCCGTTCTTCAGCGTAATGAACCGGAGACGTTAAACTCACTTCAAGTACATTATCTTCGTCTTTCAGTATTCCTCTGACAGAAAAGTCCTTTCAGAAACATAAAATTAATGTTATTACAAGAGCAAGACATGTAGGATATGTATAAATATGTCTATTTACGTACATATCTCTGAAACATGTTGTCCGTCTGACCCAGAGTAATGCCATTGAGTGAAACTGTGGATACAGTGTCAATGCCGTCAAAGATAAGAAGCACCTTTTTATTATACCTGTTAAAATGAAATCAATTTTAGACCAAATTATGTGGTTTACAGAAGCCACAAGGAACAACACAAGTTGCTAAAGGTGTAACTCTTCTGGTCGAGGGTCTGCCACTTGCTTGTCTCCATTGAAATGTTATTACTTTGTCTCCACAGTGAGGCATTAAACACACCTCCCTACTTCATTTCATCTCTCAAGAGATATAACTTGGCCTGCTGATGTCGAACATTCCAGGCAAAGCAATAACAGGTGGCGTACCCTCGATCAGAAAATGTTACGCAGTGCTCCTTTCAATGCATAATAAGATCCTGTTGTTAGAAAAGAGCTGGGTATTTAGATTTTACATGACATTTTTACCAATATTGCACAGACCTGATTAGTGTATCGAGAGAAAATATGGTGCTGTAGGTCCAGTTTTCTAAAGCAATCCATTGATAAAACACATCATTGAATCTGTAATATGGATCCTGAAACAAACAACGATCAGAGTAATCAATCTACAGAAGTAGAGTAAAGAAGTTTACTTGTAGGCCTGCCATGATAATTACTGTTTTGACTTATCATTCAATAGAGATGGAACAATGCTTATGATTTTAATTTTTGGTGCAATAGTGGAGAGTTTTTAATTACTTTTGGCAATATGATCAGATTTTAGCTGTAGCTGGTTGAATGAGTCACTTCTATGGCTAATTATTGTTTAATTTAGGCACCGATCCAGCTTTTTCAGATCTGATACCAATTTCGATACTTGGCCTTTTTGTGTCTGCCAATACTTGATATATACCAATATCTCTGCAGTGACTAAAAATATAATTTATTTTCTTAAGAGAAGAATTACGTATAACAAATGTAATCCAAATGGATTGTGTAATTGTGTAATTGTTCTTTATTCTTCAAATAACTACAGAACAACTTTGTCTTAATAAAATCTCAAACATCATGAGCTGTTCTGGACCAACAAGGGCTTGTATAGACGTATGAAAAAGGGCCTCTCTTTTTAAATCAATTTATAGGCCCAACCAGAATATTGGCTGAACCAACATTTTGGAGCATAAACACCACTCAGCAAATTTTCATTTTGGTGCATAGTTTCATTGTATCATTTATTTGTTTCAGCTCATGCCTTTTAACAATACTGTACATAAAAAAGAGTGTACTGGGGTTCATTATCATATTTTATTATAATTTATTGTGATATTTTCAACCCCGACAACCCCTCACAAATCTACACAACCCACAGACAACAGTCACAGTCACAAGCACAATCTCTCACACACACACACCGACCACCGCTCCTGGTGCAGAGGGCTCCAGAGGAAACACTAGAAGCCTTTTCCCCTGTGAGCAAGTCTCTATAACTGTGACAAAAGAAATGTTCATATTGCTTTATCTATAAAATATTTTTTGTTCCTTCAGATTTGATTTAGTTTTGTCTCATGTTCGTGTAGAAAGAGTTTTTGTGCATTGTTAAACTTTTGTCCTTATATGTTGGTTATTATTAGAATGAGAGAGTAACAGGGGACAGAACAGCAGCAGAAGAGCAAGGAGACCGGCTTAGTAAAAAAAGAGTTTAGAAATCAATTCAATTCTTAATAAATTGTGTTTTGAAGCTTATGTATGCAGTCACAAAAACTCCTTATTAAATGACACACCTGGATGAGTCCCTGTTGCTGCAGAGCGGAGTGCACACATCCCGGGACCTGCGCGCCCAGAGACAGCGAGCCATTTGAGTTCAGCAGTCCCCATTTACCGTCCAGAGAGAGGCTCCCCCCGGACACACCGCCATAATAGAAAAACAACAACAAACTGAGGAAAAGGTCTCCACATAGAGCCATGTTCCAGACGCGTAATCATTGACACTTAATGGAGATTTACCAAAAGCATTTCCTCTACCGTTTGTTTATAGTAAAGGCATTTCCGCCCACGTGATCATGATGACAGTCAGCTGATCTGCACTGACATGAGGAAAAGACAACACCCAGTCCACATCATAAAAGATAATACATTTCTTTTTCTTTTTTAAACCAAAGATAATAGGTAAATAATGTTTAAAATAATGTCCAAAATACTGCAAAACACAGGTTCTCATGTTTTTCTGATTAATGCGCTGTTTGGTAGGATAGTACTAGTCAATATTTTTCATAGTTTTACATCACTCAAGTTGCAGAATTTATTTTTTAATGAAAGTTGAAAATTACGGGAATTAATGCCAAGTTTTAAAACGGTATCCTTCTATCATCCATTTACCAGTTAAAACATTTTTGAGATATAACCATTTAACAAAATAAGGTGTTATCAGGCATTATTTGTCAAATTATATTTATGTGTAATTTATATGGATTTTGACCCTCGTTTACATTGTTGCTGCTAGTACAGCTGTATATAAGCTATAGCTGTATATAAGCATCACCAAATTTCTAGAACTTGGAAAATAAATGGTCAATCTAGTGTAATTTTAAATGTAATTAAAGCCGCAAGCGGCATCGAACGGCCCTCGCGGGCCGCGCTCGTACTCCGCTCTCGCAACAGTCGAGGAAGGGCGCTAACGCGCCCACATTCTTTCCTTTACTGGGGCTTTGTGGTGGAACCAAGCTGTGTCCCAAAACTGCTGTTATGACTGGGCACAAATTTAGCCAGTATTCTGCGGCTCCATGCATGGATACCGTAACACTTGTCCCGAAGATTTGGATAACTTTTGATGTCACACTCCTCAAGATGATATTCACCAAATTTCAGGTTGATCGGGCTCACGCCCGAAGAGGAGTTCATTAAAGTACAAGGTTTCATTTGAGTGATTTTCCCCATAGGAATAACATGGGATGTATCTGTCATTTGTTGAAGTTTGGGCAGTTTTCGCGGCTTACGCGCACAGAGACCATGTAATACTTATCCTAATAATTTGGATAACTTTTGGTGACCCACTCCTCCAGGATGATTGTCACCAAATTTCAGGTTGATCGAACTTACGCCCGAGGAGAATGGGTTAAAGTACAAAGTGAAATTTGAGAGATTTTGCGATTTTCCATAGGAATAACATGGGTTTTTCTGTCTTTTTAAATGTTGGCAAAATTCAGCGGCTTAGCGGCACAGAACCGTAATACCTATGTTGATAATTTGGATAACTTTTGGTGCCCCACTCCTCAGGATGATTGTCACCAAGTTTGGGATTGATCAGGACTTCGCCCGAGGAGGAGTTCGTTAAAGTACAAAGTTCAATTTGAGAGATTATGCGATTTTCCCATAGGAATAACATGGGGTTTTCTGTGTTTTGTAAAATGTTTGCGAAATGTGGCTTAAGCGTACGGAGACCGTAATAGCTATCTTGATAATTTGGATAACTTTTTGGTGCCCCACTCCTCAGGAAGATGTCCACCAAATTTCAGGTCGGTCGGGCTTGCGCCCGAGGAGGAGTTCGTTAAAATGCGTAGTGAAAAAGATCCAAATTTGAGACAATTTTTCGATTTTCCCATAGGAATAACATGGGATGTTTAGGTCATTGATGCGGCTTCATTACAAAATCTGTTTGCATGGGTCTGATTGGCTTTTTTGATCAGTAGGCCAAAATGGAATTTTGTGCAAAATTTCAAAAATTCTAAAAAACTAAATTTTTTGCTCCCCATAGAAAAAGTTTTTTCACTCTGGAGGGGGCGCTATCGCGCCAAATGAAAAAGTTACGCCTAAAGTAGGTCCAGGCAAGAAAGTTAAACAACCTATTAAAATTTGGGCATAATCGGACGGGTTTTGCCAAAGCGGGAGCATTTTTAAAAATTGAGAATTACAAAAATGGTCGGTCAACTTTGGGGTTCACGCCGCTAAATACCGTAAAAGTTATTTGAACAGGTGGATAACTTTAGATGCCCCACTTGTGTAGAGCATGTACAGCGATTTTGGCGCGATGGGCAAAAGCAGCCCTAGGAGGAGTTCGTTCAAGTTCGACGTGGTAGCAGCTGACTCAGCGTTTGAACTTTAAATCAATATGGCGGCCATACGGTGAGTCAGGGGCGTGGCCATAATAATAATTTTTAGTCCTCAGGAGAGAATGCGTGTTCAATTTCGTGTATGTCGACAAAGTTGGCGTTGGGGCGCCTCCATGGCGCAATGTATTTTGACTTTTGTAGGTGGCGCTGTCGCGCCATTTTTCCCCAAACATGACACCTATAAAAACAAAATTTTCGCCGATTCTGAATTTTGGAGCCCAAATTTGGTGAGTTTTTGAGCATGTTCAGGGGGTCAAATTAGAGCTCAAAGAGCAGAAGAAAGAAAAAAAAAGAATAAAAAAAAAAATAATAATATTTTTAGCAAAAACAATATATCCGTTTTAGTGAGAACGACATATTATACGTTTTTTGAAAGCTCTGACCGTTCCCCAGGTCGCCATGGGGTCAAATTTGGATTACGAGCGCTTACGCGCTCGTCACTCACCTCCGAGTCGGGCCTGCGCATGGGCTCCCCATTGGTTTCCATGTATTTTAGCAGGAACAAGTATGGTTACTGAGTGGGGCTTGATGCCAGGGGTGTGGGACAGTTCATTGTCAATGTTTGGGGCGTTGGAGGGGGCCGAACTTTCGCGCTGCGCGCGAAAGTTCATAGACAGAGTTGAAAGGGTTATTTCGCATAGCAGGAGTAAATATGCAGGTCCCATGCCTTCGGCATGGGCTATTTCACTGTCCGACCATAGAACCGACTAGGCTGCCAAACTTTCGCGCTGCGCGCGACAGTTGCAACGATGCCTTCGGCATCGTTGCGGAAGCAATAGGCCCCTACGCCCTGTAGAGGCTCGGGCTAATTATGTTCACGATCTATTAATATATGTAGCCTAACCTGCCATACGCATTTTAAGTTACCACAAAGAGCATCAATAAATTCGAAGGCTATTAAATCATTCCATGTAGCCCCTGGTGCTTGGACCCCTGGTTGGGAAACATTTAGACCAGCCATTTACAAACTCTGCAGTGTCAAAGCCCTGGACCCCACTTCGGGAATCACTGAAATCTACTTTATATTGCAGTGAACTATTAAAAAGAACAAAAAAAACAAAAAACAAAAAAAAACACACCCTTGTTGTTTTAAGTAACTTTATTGAAGGGAAACTAAAAAGAAACAGAGCCACGAGTTGATTATCAACCATTAGCTTTGCGTCAATCTTTATATAAGGGCTACAAGAAGACAGTGTTCAACTGGGCTTAGAACTAAGAGCTCCCTCTACTGGCTTCTTCTATAATAAAAAAATGTATTTGAAGGGGAATGTGTCAAACTCCTCTGCTTTACAATCCACTGTATCTGCAGACACTTTCAGATATAATAGCCTAACTTTATTAACATGCATAAAATACAACAATTGATGTTTTATATTTGCTTCCTTAACATTGATATATTGCTGTGCTTCTCTGTACACTGGATAGTGACGTTTTCTTTTTGTCAATGTGTGTATTGCTATGCTAATGATAATAAACTTGATGTAACTTTACATAGAAGAGGCCTAGAACCAGTTAGCCCAAAACGGTATGAGCATTGAATATTTATTCATTTTAGACCACAACTTTTAAAAATTTCAAGTTTAGAAAAATCACTCAAGTGCTCTGTACATCCAACCCACCAACCATAAAATAAATCAACGCATGCTCAAATTTAGATTTATGGCGATTTGCGAAACGCCATTTAAAACTGGCACGTGTCCTATATAGAGAAAACACCATCTTCTTATGAGCGCTGCAGGTGGAGAGGAAAGGGGTAAAATGTTTTGATTATAAACAAAAGAAAAAAAAAAGTCTAAGTGAAAAAAAAAAAGAACTGGAATTTTTTTTCAAATCTGAACCAGCAATTTAACATGTGTCCAGCTTCGGAAATGGTCCCATCACATCGCATACTTTTGTGTCCATTCTTTTGCAGTTTTGGTGTATCTGAAAAAGAAAACAGAAACATCACAAAAAGTGTTTAACAAGTCTGCTTAACAAGAGGCTGGACAATTCATGCCGTTATTCTAAACATTCATGCATCCAACTGCATCAACTTCGTACCACTCTGAAAAGCCAGGAGAATAGGTTGTGTTCACGGTTTAGAATTCGATTTTATCTTCCAATTTCAGATGAGGGCAGGGATCTATACAACCCATTGGGAGATTCAGGTTTTTCAAAATATACAAACCACAAATGTTAAAGCTTATTATCCGTTAGGGATTGGCTCCAAACTTAGAGAGGTATTATCAGTCTTATGACATGAAAACTTGATGATGACGACGACATCACACCAGGGGACAAAATACAGAGAGAGTTTATGCACAAGGGACACATTATTCTGACAGAATAAATTTATGTTATCATATTTTTATTTGTCAAATGATTGCTAATGTGCAAATTAAATGAAACAAACTTTATCCCAGGGAACAATATGGTTGCTGGGTAAAAGTTATGGAATTCCCCATTGTGACGTCATATCATAATGTTCAATTGGGAAGTAATTTACATACCACGATCTCTCAGTTTCGCTTGAACTATAGGCATTAAGGTTGTGGTGTCACATGAACCCAACCTATTTTATGCTCCCATGATTCGTTTCAGACTGCTTAGTAAATCAAACATTAAAACCATTTGAATGAACAAAACAAGATCAGTTCAAGAAACTTTTTCCAAGTCATTTCTATAAATATACAGTGAGTTAAGGGTCAGAGTTTGGTTCAGACATTTTGGGTCACTCATTGAAGTTCCAGACAGTAACTTTTTTTTTTTTTTTTTTAAACAACCAACATTACATATTCCACAGTACATATCCAAAGGTTTTACTTTAGTTTTTTAATATAGTACAAGAAATCAGTCAAAAAGGATTGGCAGACACCTGCCCAACAAAACTATGTACCTTTTGTAGTCTTAGGGAACCAAAAATAGTTTTAAATTTAAACATTCCCCAACAAAACATGCACAGGCCCAGTCCAGCTTTAAGTCATGATTCTGAAAACGAGTGCCGTTTTGTTCTCAATGATAATGAAGTTTCAATCACCACAACAGTGTAAAACCGCAAACTGATAAACATCCACCACCAAAATGGACAAAAAACATTTTCTACAACTACTTCATGAATGGAAGACCAAACGTTGCATTCAAGATGTCCAATGAGTGTTTTATAAAATAAAAAATACAGACAATTTCAGGGTGTGTTTCACAAAGGAGGTTCAACAAACTCTGAGTTAATATTTAACACTGGTTCATCTGCTCAGACTTAAGTTGGCTTAACTCAAGAGGATCAGGAGAAAAGCAATCATCAGGAATCACCTTGACAACTGTAAACCAAAAAGATTCGGCCATTTCCGTCAACTGACAGGAGACACAAACATGACCGTGATCATTTTTGTTGCAAAGGTAAATTTTATTGTCCCAGGAGGACATTTGTGTTCTGCATTTGACCCGTGGTTCAATGCCGCTGGGGCAATTGTTCATCTCCAGATCTTGAGCAAGGCTTGGTCAGGAGTCAGACTACCACAACTAGAACATTTTGCCTAATGTGCATCTTTTAGCTGGATGGGGGAGACCCAGTTCAGGAGTCAAACCCAGAACCCTCTTGCTGTGAGGCATGAGCTCTAGCAACTAGGCTACCTTACGGTTGAGCGTATTAATTAAATTAAAACTATAAATATACAGTTTACAATTAAGAGGTTTGCAAGTAGAACTCTATATCAATCCACCTGAGAATGAAAGTATGACGAGATCACTCCTTCAGGCCACTTTGACAAATGAAAAGTCTGTGTAGGCCTCATTTCAGGGTTGACTAGCTCAGAGTTGGGATTAAACCTGCTTTGTAAAACAAGACCCAGCCGCTTCTGCTGGCTCCGACTTACCTTATGTAGCATACTTGTTTGTCCAGTCCCGAGCTAATTTATTGTACCTGACAGAGTGAAATCAGGATTATCTTTACGGGCTCAGATTAAGTCGATGTACTAAACTAGACCAAAGCATCCACAATAAGCCTCTGGATGAAGGTGTAAATTCAAAGTAAAACAATGGAGCTGGCTGTAAAAGCGTACCTTGGGATATCAGATTTGTAGATTCGTGCAATCTCTGGCACTAGGGGGTCGTCTGGATTGGGATCAGTCAGGAGTGAGCAAATGGACAGAAGAACTGAAAAAGAAAATTTAAACCATTTATAATTGAGCAACTACTTTAGTACACGAGTAGGGTAAAACTGCAGACTAGGAGGGAGCTGCAGTCTCACGAATCACAACAGCGGCAAAATTGTGTAAGTAGTTTTATTATCATGTTTTTGCATGAATAAAGTTGTGTAAAGTTGACATATTTTAAACCAACAAATAAAAAATTATTAATAAAAATACATAAAGATGGCGCAGCAATAGCTAACGTTATTATCCTAACCATAACCATTTCTACCTGTTCCTAAATCTAACCGTAACAATTAAAAACCTTAGTAGTTAACGCTTCATTACTTGATACCAATTTCATTGTAGGGCCTACACCCGTTAACATAAAGGGTCATGTCTATAAGTCAGATTCACACATTTAGGCACTTGAACAGCAGGTGGCGCTGTCTCATAAGTACCTCAAAAAAGAGCCTGTAAAATGATATTGCTGCCGGAGAAGTAGTAACCGCAGCGTGAGACTTCAGCCTGTTTGAGACTGCTTTCCCTCCAATCTCCAGGATTATACTATTGTAGTATAATTACACTCCAACACACTAATGTCCTTTAACAGGTAGAGTAGATGCCAACATCATTAACCATGCATTTTCACTTTATCGCCTTCTGGTTTTAATAAGGGCTGCAACTAACTATTATTTTGGTACTTGATTAGTATAGCAGTTATTCTTTAGATTAATTGTTTAGTTGTTTAGAATGCAAATGCCTGTGAATGAGCTTTTTAATCTATAATACCAAGATAAAACAACCGTTTAAGGATGTCCTGGTGTCATTTGTGTGTGATTCCAGCTCTGTCTGAGTTATAATCATTGGAGTCTGTGTATAGACCAAATAACAATTATTTGATTACCTATTGACAACTATTTCTATAAAATCGATTAGTTGCGGTTAAAGGGTTGCAGCCCTAGTTTCAATGCTAGCATCAAATACAGGTCCTCAGTGTTTGAGGAACGACAGCCCAGGTCCAGTTGTGACGGTATTGTAGTTTTAAAGAGAGCATGTTGGTACCATCTCCTTCAATAAACTCAAGTGGAAATAAAACTGATTAATATACTGGGTCAAAATCACTGTATGTGTCCCTTCTTCGCAAAAGGGTAAATTATTTTTGCGTCAAGCATTTACACCGTTAATAATATTAATTTAAATTAAACTGCAATTTGCACAAGGCTACAATGTCTTATAATGCCTTATAAAATAAAATGTATAATTCAACAATTATTTCTGTTGATTAATCAAAAGAATTATCACAATTGCAGTATGTATGTAAATAAAAAGCCACAGTAGTTACATGCAGATCATTTGGATACTATTAATCCATTCTTACCTTTAGAAATAGTAAGTGCAGGAGACCACTGTGATCTGAGAATATCCAGACAGATACTGCCATTACTGTTAATATTTGGGTGGTAAATTCGTGTTGTAAATGCCACCTGGAAACAGAGACAATCAGAAAAGTTTGCACATCAAATTGTGAAATCCAGATGAAAGTCACAGTAGTTCAGTGGCAGATGACTACGCACGAGAAGAATGACTGGTATCACAGCAGTCACATGAGCACAACAGGAGGAGTCAGCTTTCATACACACGTTACAGGTGCAGAATATTCCAAGAAAAACAAAGGTTGGAATTACTCAATGGAGTGTTCTAGTAGAGTTAATATAAAAGACACTCATCTACTATCGAGACCAAAACTAACTCAGATTAGGCAGGTCGTTATGAGACAGTATAAAAAGTTAAACCACCTAACCACTGACGACAGAAATAGTATGACCAAAGAGTTGGTTAGTCCATTAGTATTGAAAAGCAAAGTGAAATGTGTTTTGATGGTAACATTTTAATAGTCTGCCCGATTTTCAAGGTAACTCATTTGGGCCAAAAAGTCAATGTAGTCAAGTTATTAAGTTGTTGAAAAAGTACTGCCCATTAGTGAATTCTTAGTAAATCTGCACACACAATTCCTAAAGTTTACAGAGGTAAAAGATAGATAGATAAATACTTTATTAATCCCAAAGGAAATTGCAAATGTTGTGGCCGGTATCTATCAAAACTGGAACTACTACTCAAATCAAAAAATTAAAGAGGGCATCATGCCATGATACAGAATGTTTGGTTTTCAAACGTGTACCACAGCAAGCGCGTACACATCATCAGGGCACTCCACAGATGAGTCAGTGAATTCAGCCCGTACATAACACAGAGGGCCCTCATAAGAAAGATCTGACAAAGGAATGAAGCTATGTGTTGTGAATTTCAGGAAGCTTGAATAAAATGTCATAAAACATAAGATCAAATTTGCATATCAGGCAACCTGAAGCTGTATAAAGTAAATTAGTAATGCATCATTCATGAAATATAAAGCTTACATGGGCAAACAAATTGTGTACTTCAAATGAAGTAACTGAAAGCGCAACTATTGAGTAGTCAATGAACAAATACATTTGTGATCCAAAGAGCCTTCCTCTTGAGAAGCTACTGACTAAAACACAAGTATAATTATTTTCTAGTTTAGACAGATGTAATAAAACTGTAATGATTATAATATCCAATATAGATACAATTAACATGCCATCCCATAATTAAGTTCACACAATCTAGTTGGACCCAAATTTGGTTCCCGACCCCCAGCCTGGTAATGACTGGAATAAAAGGTTTTGTGCCGGTCCAGGGCCCAAATAAGAAAATGACTAATGTTTTAAATGAATATAATGCTGGGTTTAGAAAATTACTATACACAAGTACAAGTAAGCACACAGTTGTTTGTACCTTGGGTGGTTTGAAGGGGTAGTCTGTTGGAAAATGAATTGTCAAGAAGAAAACCCCTCCCGAATATGGACTGTCTGCCTGCAGAGTGGAAAAAACATTTGTATGATTTAGCACAAAAGTGCAAAACTGACAAAAGTAAAACCTTTATAAGTTGGATACTACAGTACATTTAATAGTTGACTATACTTGTACAGTCGACTATTAAATGTATATGTAAAGTATAGTCTCAAATATACTTACAGGTCCCATAATTGTGGCTTGCCAATGAAACACTGGGCAAAAGAAAGTAAAATTCAGTATTAGACTCAAGATGGACAAAAGAAAAAAAGTGTGGTCAACTGATAATTTCATTAAATCAAAACTTAGAGGACTTTACAATGAAGAGTGTTTTTTTGACTTATGGATATAAAATCTACTATTGACACATAAAATACTTACTGTCATCTCCGACTGGACCAGCTGAGCACTGTGCTGGAGGATCACGACCCAAGTCAGTGAGCTCCTGTTAAAAAAAACAAAAAAAAAAACCCACAAACAATCATAGATAAGATATTCATGTTTTATAAATCAGTAACAAGTTCAAACATTTATATTATGCAACGCTACTATTGTTTGACTGTTGTGGTAGTTCTGGTTTTACAGCATGTCTTAATCAGATTATGGCTTTGTCAAATCGGTTGAAACTCCAGTATGCATACATATTATTTATATATAAACATCTAAACCAACCTCCTAAAATATCAAAATATTTGGAAGAAGCCATAAGGAATTTTATTGAGGTTGTTTTTTTTTTAGCTGTGTATATGACTAATATTTCATCAGCACTCTTTACAAGTAGATTTTATAATAATTATTCATTTTATTTGTGTGTACTGTGATTTTAACTTATATTTTCTTGTTCTGTTACTTACACTGTACCACACTCTACCAACTCGTGCTCTACAAATAAACCTGCCTGCCTTACCTTACAAGTATTGAAACAGTCATTACATTCGTGTTTTAAAAGTACTATGTTCAAAGAGCACATTGTAAACAACTCCAGAACCATTTACATTTGAATGACTGAAATATGAACTGATAAACACTAATACAAGGATTTTATGAAATTCATGTTTGTAGAGGTCCATACTACAGGTGCAATAACATTGTTCTACAAAACGCAGAGGACTTTCGATCTTCTGAAAAAATGCAAGATGTGATGACAAACAAAGGTTGTCTTTGGCTAGTAAGTCCTAAGAAATGTTCCTCATCAGCAGCCATACACAACAAAGCCTGTGTCATTGCTCCTGTCCACTGGCTGATTCTTTAAACCCATTCAGCAATAAAAATCACAAAACCATTATAGCTTCAAATATAACTTTTGCCCCATTTTTGGTTTCGGTTTCCACATTTTGGAGCGGCCTTTCACATTAGAAGCACACACCCTGCGACATTGAACAAATAACACGTTCATACCAAGGAAATGCCTCACGAGCCCAAGCTAAAGCTTACATTTATAGTAAGCTGACTCATTTGTTCTCGTAAAACTGAGAACAGGGGGCTGCGATGAGGCCTTTCAAAGACGTCAACACCGTTTATAGTCAAGTTGTGTTCGCGTAACTTCGACACAATTGTCGTTTTGTCGAAATGTTGAGCAATTTCTGCGGCCTCGACAAACGCCAGTGTTCTCCGCTCCAACCGGCGTCAACGGAAAAGCTACATTCAGATGCTAAATGCTAACCACAATTCGATGCTTCGGTCGGCCTTTTTGACAATCAATTTGTATTATTAGAAATTAAAAATGACATACATAGTTTCAATTGGTGTTTACATAGATCACACGTACATTTAAAATTATGTTTTTTTCTCAGTTTCGACTACGCACCGCCATTACGCATTAGCAGGAAGACAGGAGGCTAAGGTGGTGAGCTAGCGCTAACATAATCGAGACGTTATCTTACCTTTTGAATCCTTTTTAAGGCCATTCTGTTTGGATGTTTTTTCTGTTATTTACAATCCAGGCGGCAATTATAATATGCCAGGGTAAATTTTTATCAAATATGAACCCTTGACACTGTTAGGTCAGTCCAAAGGCCTTTCTTCTTCACAATGCGCAGAGTTTATTCTTCCTCTGATCCCGCTGGAAAAAACTGAGTTCAAATCATTCAAAAATCTTCACTCTAAATATTGAAACGCCAAGGCCTCAATCGCGCGTAAGTATTTCCTGTAAATGCCAGGTGGAGTAAACCCGGGCCACGAAGAATATCCTTGTGCTGTTTGAGGCTGATGGCCGACTAGCGGCGGACCTCATGTATTTGAAGGTTTGTGACGCGGGGCGGGCCCAGAGTCTGTGATGATCTGTGATGGCAGATTGGACACAAGCCCAGGACAAAACACACCAGCCCCAACATGTCAGCTTTTAATTAGACATCACTACATACAGAGTCAAGAAATAACGTTCACCCTTTTTAAATAGGTTAGCAAAAAATATATATAATAATAACACAAAAACACTATTTATTGACGCTTAATATAGCTAGTTCTCCACCATGGTTAAAATAATTGTAAAAAAAAAATAAATAATCCAAGTCGGGCTATAATTTAGACTCTTCGTTCAGTTTGTTCATGAAGACTAAAATGACATCATAGCCTCTTTCTTGAATAGAAAAGTGCTTCATGAAAAAAAATAATATAGCTTATTGGATGCTTGATAACATCTGTATTTTAAATTGAGGACCAGAGGAAGCTTGGTAAAAAGAATGAGCAGCCTAGGGCTAATATCCAAGGTGGAGCAGCAGGACAGTAACCTGTGAGTCATTAGCATAATGTGTCTATGACGATGCATGACAATGCACCTGCTCAGAAAAATTATGTGGTGTCCTATGTAACTGCTGTGCTGCAGGGTTTCGACACCTGCTTGTCTCCATAGAGATGGTATTGCTTTGCCTGGAATGTTCCACAGTATGGAATTAAACTTCTCCATCTCCATGGAGACAAACCAGGCCAAGTTAATGGTTAGATCTGTGAAGAGGCAAGCTTGTTTACAGCAAAAATTCATGAGGGACATTCCAAGCACAGCAATGGAGTCAAGCAGGTTGCTGGCCCCCCACCACAAATGTTACACGCACCTTTAAATTCTTGGTTTAAAGGTGCAGCTGTAGCTGTAGCAAATTCTCTGTCAGTTTTATCAATAGCTAGAGTTCTTACACTCCAGAGTCCAAAAACATTTTACTAGTGAAAACAGGCTAGAGCCCAAAAATCACAGTGAAATGGCAACAAGGTTGTGAACATCTGTGAGTGAAAACAAATTCTGACCAGAGGCTTTTGTTTCTCACTGTGTTGTCTCAACACAGAAGCAGAAGTACTGCTGAATAGCCTCTGAAACGGTTTCAAAGCAACAACAACAAAAAAACAATATGAGCTGAAAGGGCTTTCAGTTTAACACGGTGCCCCCATTTTCAAAATTTATTGATAGTAAGTTAACTGTTTAAAAAAGTACACATCTGGACACTTAACACTGGGCAAGACAAAAGGCTGACTGAATTCGAATAAATTAAAAATATCAGAGACAATGTTTCCACATTTTAGAAACTTTCATGAAATGTGAAAAAAAATATTTGAGAAAATATTCTTCCCTTAAACCCATAGTTTTTGAGAATGTCGGTGCAACATCACTGTCTTATACAGAATATCTTAATATTTTGACATAATTATTTATATATATTACAAATTCTGTACAATTGTTCAACAGAGAATAAAGTTAACTAACTGAGCCAAAGCCCAAATTTATCCTGATCATTGGACAAGAACTAGTCAAAGTTGTCAAAAACTGTCTGTAACGATGAGCATCACTTCAGTGAATCTGAGAGAATAAAATACTAGTGTAATGATAGGGATACAAAAAGTTATGCAAAATAAAGGTGTTGTTTTGGCCATGATGTTGATTCTAGTTCAAATTCCATTAACTCATGGCTCTTAATATTGTTATGAGTGACCTGAACCAAGTAGGCAATTCCAGAGATAAAATACAGCTGAACCAGAACCAGAGCCAAAGTGGGACTAAATCAAACAGGACTAACTCATGACAAATTAGTGGTAAAGTAGAAATAAGTATGATGACTAAATGAGAGAGAAATCAGGGTTAAACCAGGACTAAACCAGTACCAGTTGTATCCACTTTGTACTAATAAGAAACATGGGTGCTTGTTTTAGGAATACACACAAATGTACAATTATTTTTGATTGTTTGACATAAGAAAAAGGCAAATGTGTTTACTTCCCGATACAAAGATTCTTCGTCCTACAACTCCCTTCAAGGCACTAAAAGAGGACGTCCTGACACACCTGCAAGACAGGTTTTTCTTTTTTCTGAGCATCCAAATATTTTCTGTCAATATTAGCAGTTCAGTTATATAGGGCTCTCATGGACACATAAAAAGGCAATTAGCTGTAAGAACTCATACTAAGACCTGATTCTCTTGTAGCCTCACCACTGTCATCGTTTACATTTTGTGGCACTGTAAGACAAGAAATATTGCTATTTTGGAGTCCTTCTGCATTACAGGTAGAACTACTTTCTCCATTCATTGCCTCAGAAGTCAAAAGTAAACTTTGGCCGTCTCCAAATTCTTCTTGATTTTGTATGGGACCATGGGTCATTTCACCAAGCTGATTTAGAGAGTTACTTGGGCTGATAAATCCAACAAACTCTCCATTTGAGCTGAACCGTAGACCTCTTGAATCTTTATTTGAGCCTGATTGATCACTTTCACTTTCATCTTCAACATGCTGTTGTTCCAAAATTGTTTCTGTATCATTTTGCCCATTTGGAATGTTTAGATCTTCTTGCTCAGCAAAATCAGGGTAATTTTGGGGTGTCGCAACTGGGGGAGCTTCATCCATGTCATTGCTACTATCCACCATTTTGGGTCGAACTGCCTGGTGACACATTGGACACGTCTCTTGCACATAAAGCCACTTTCTGAGACAATTTCCATGGAAGAAATGGCCACAGTATGTGATGACAGCAGAGTTCATTTCCTGTGATTGAACAAATGAAAACAAAACATAAATTAATTAAGTTTTAAATGAGTAAATAGTTAATAATAAGTAAAAATAGTTGAATGGTTATGATTACCTCATATTATATTGTGCTGTGTACTACATCTATATAACTCCTAGATAACTCGAGTATAAATAGGATCTTCAGGTATTTGGTTACTACTTCCTTGACAACAAACCCGTCAGTGTCAAAGCCATGCATACAATAAAAACATGACTGACGTTCAAAGAAATTTGCCTGAGGGCTGCAGGAGAAAGCTGGACATAACTAAACAGGAAAGATGAGCTAAAGGGAAATAAACATCATCAAGATGTCTATACATCTACATGTACACTCTGAACTGGAAAAAAATCACATTTCAAAGAGTAACTACTGATGATGAGTTTAGCTATGTGGAGAGGACAGAGAAATAGGTGGTGTTGAACAGGTTTTGTATTGCCGTGACAAAGCAAAATTCCCTAAAGATTTACGACTGTTGTTTTCTATCTTTACATAACATAGACGTTGAGTTTACATTCCATTTACCCAAACCCACTGATGTATTACATTGTATGATGTATGTTAGAATGATTGACAAAACTGTTGTGGATCTATTTGAACCCTTTAGTGCTCCAGTATAAAATTCACCACATATTTGGCTATAATATTGTTTTATTTTGGCTGTTATAAAGGATAGCTTATTTTGCAAAGAACACCACTGAATACATAATACAACATCATAATTGTGCCTTTTAGAAAAATGGGTCTGCCAAAAATTTGAGTTATGTCTCGAATGACAATTTTTAAACCAAAATGTATTGATTTTATTACATTATTTTAGAATACATCTCACTGCAGGATTGGTTGTTGCACATATATAATACATACATAAATTTACAATTTTACAAAATTTACAATGTTATGAAGGCCTCTCTATGCTCATCTCCACATTCTCACCCATTTTACACTGATTACTGTCCTGTCTCATATTTTGTGACTAATGGGTTACTATAACAATTGGGTGACATCACAACATTCTACAAGCCTGTATGAGCTTGTCCCCATGGTGTAGTTAAAAGGCACACACTCACTCTAAGACATCTATATACAATGTAAAGTGCTAGAATGAAATTTATCTGAAAATAACCAATAAAACAGTGTGACAATAAACCCACCTGAAAACAGATAGAGCAGACGTCGTTGTGCCGCTGCAGTTGCTCTGTGGTGGCTTTGGGGAGAGAGTTGATCTTCTTTGCTGCTTCCTGTCTCAGTAGAAAACTCCTCCACCCTGACTGTGCTCTCAGCCACACGTTAAAATAGGAGTGAATGATTATAACAGAGGCGCCCATCCAGCTCCACTCCCCGAAAAGAGACTCCCACGTCCCATAGGCGACAACACAAAGGGCCACCACAAACTCGAGAACACGGCTCACAGCATTCACCCAGTAGATCACCTCATCCAGGCTCTCGATCGGGTCGCTGCGGAACAACTCCACCATGAAGAGGGAGTAGATCAGCATCGTGCCCGTCACCTGCATTTCAACAGTAACTTGTGAAAACTTGTAGCATGTTTAGTAATTGGGGTATTTTGCACTGATTGTTTTACAATCTTTTCTCCCTATGGCCATCAGACTATACCACTTCTCTTCTATTTTCTATTTCTTTATTGTCCCATTAACACCTTTATTATAGCTTTTCCATGATAGGCATTCTGTCTTGGATATTCATTGGAGCTGCAGCAACTGAGCAATTTCCTTTGTGAATCAATAAAGTATTCCGATTCTGAGAATCATAGAATCCCAACTTAATTTAATTTGCCAGGATACCACTTCATAATAAATTAAGGAATCCAACAATTAATGGATGGTCTGAACTGGTATGCATAAATGTGGCATTCATTTGTGTCT
Organism: Rhinogobius similis; assembly: GCA_019453435.1. Lineage (NCBI taxonomy): Eukaryota > Metazoa > Chordata > Actinopteri > Gobiiformes > Gobiidae > Rhinogobius > Rhinogobius similis. The sequence goes on from CM033638.1 coordinate 12,385,102, forward strand.
TTGTTTGCTTGAGGATAATTAATAATAAATTGAGGATAACGTTTTCAACATGTTTCTCTTTCTCATGTTTAATTACAAGCTATATGAAGAAGGGTTCATACCTGAAGTGAAGTGAGCATGCAGCTGGACACCAGGATCAGGAGCCAGAAGTCCATGTGGAAGAACTGGGAGATTTTGTAGGCCATAAAAATGGGGAACACAAGGAGGAGGAGGCACATACTGAGGCCTCGGAAGTGCTTCCAAAGACTCCTATAAAACAATACCATCCATAATATCACCTATGCAACATGATTTATTACATAAAACGTACATTTGTACGTAAATTCTAATAAAATTAAACTTTTAATTTCAATAAATGCATTACCAAATACATGGAGTAAATCCTTACATACCCAGTAGGACTAAATGAACAGTATCCAGCCACGATTGCTCCCTTAGTAATCTAGGCTAAAACAGCACTAAACCAGGACTGTCTAAAGCAGAAAGACCTCACTAGAACAAGCCAGGAGTGAACAAACAAAACTTCAATATAATTAAATGAGATTAATCATCTCAAGGTGTTTTTTCCTCATGAAATGTTAAATAAATACCATGAAAAAGTGGTAAATAAATACCAGGAAAAAGTTTTTTTTCATTTTTTATATAAATTAGATACATGTGCATTTACGGACCTGTTGCGTGATGCTCCAAGAGCTAATATAACTGGATCTGTTATCTCTATCATGGACTGCAGAGTGGATGTGACAACGATGAAGAGGATGATGCTGAGGAGAAAGGTGCGCTGGAGAGATTGCATGTCCAAAAGGCCCGTTTGAAGTGCGAGGAGCAGCAAAGTCACTCCCTCTGTCACACCTCTATCAGATAAAATAAAATAGAATACAAACATTAAAAGAATATATATATAAAATATAAATAAATGCATTTCAGTCCATTTTGTACACTTCACCAACCTCATCAGTAAAAAAATGATCTGGTGGTATGTATGTTAAATTTCTATGTTAGCATTCATCTACATTATGTAGCTTATACTGTTTATGGATAATAAAGGAAGAATTTTTAATCATGAAAAAAAACAGTGAAGTTCCTAGTGGTTTCCAGGAAGTACTGCTATAAATGTGATCATTACAAGGAAGACTCTACAAAACTAAAGTTAAACAAAGGGACATTCTACCTGTGCATGACGTTTTCATTTTGAACGGCAGCATATCCTCCCAGGTAGAATTTGCATAGGTTTAGAAGTCCCAGGGCCAAATAGGACACAACAAAAGTTAGACCGAGCAGCGAGTATGGAGTGGCACAACACTCAGAGACACTGTAAAAAGAAAAGACAAAGTCAGCACAAGACATAGTAGATTGAAAAATACTGTAATGACAGTTTTTGAACCAAGAGTCATCTAAGAAAAAACTAAGAACAAACCAAGAGTAAGAATAATTTCAACTGTGATTAATTATACCAGGCCTAAACCAAGACAAAACAGGATTTAATCAAGGACATTCTAGATTACCAGGACTACAAAAAAGACTAGCCAATTCCAAATTAAAGAGGCACTAATCCAGGACTATATGGTATTGAAAAAAATCTAGATTGAAAATGTTGTTGGGTCCTTAGGCAAGGAGGGGCAATATACTGAAAAGAATGAAGCTAAAAGAAAACAAGAAATTTCTGGGATTACATCAAATCAGAACTATAACCTAGTGTACACAGGGGATACACACATAGGGGCAAACTGGGACATTACTAGTAGTAATCTATAACTAAACCAGGAATGTAGTGTTAACATTAAACGTTAAATCTAAAATCACAGGTATAGAGCTTCCTTTAATTCAAACAATCACCACTACTACTTGTATTCAACCCGCAGTTTGTGGAGCACTGGTCAGCTGTGTGTAATTAATAATAATAATAATAATAATAATAATAATAATACAGTGCTTTTCTGGACACTCAAAGACACTTCACATTGCATTATTCATTCACTCCACACTTGATGGTGGAAAGCCACTATTGTAGCCATAGCTGACCTGGGGCAGACTGAACGAAGCAAGGCTGCCAATCTGCGCCATCACCCCACCCCCTTGCCTAAGGACAGAACAACATTTCCTCTTCCAGCGCACAGTGACACCTGGTGTTCCAGCAGTCTCCCACCCAAATACCAGGCCCTGACCTGCTTAGCTTCCAGTTACAATTAAATCCAACCTTGAGAGCAGGAAGAAGATGATTCCCTGATGACTTGTCGTCACGTTGCCAGAAAAGATGTCCGTGCCCAGCTGGACCACAAACAGGACGAACCAGAAGACACTGAAGAGGACAGGGACGGCAAACTGTGTCCACAATGAGATGCCCACAGCCATAAGCCTGTACAAGTCAATTACCTAAAAAAGAAACCACAAAACCAATCAAAACAACAACAATGCCATAACAACACCAATAACTACCATTAAGGATGGTACGATCTGCAAATGTATGGCTGGACAAATTATCTTTATCTCCAAAACATCTAATATGAGCTTGTCCCATATTAGATGTGGATGCCAACATCTAATCTGACAGCAGCGAATTCATTCAAGTAAATGGGATATATATATATATTTTTTTTACCAACTATGTAATTCAAGCCTTTGCTATTTGCTAAAAAGCTATAATTCATATTGAATTTTGATTTGATTTCCAACAAATCTGTTTTATATCCTGTCTCACATGCTTTTTTTTTACACTTTGCTGCATCCTACTAGCTTGTATCCTTCTACAATAATTTTCAGTATGTCTTGTAAATGTGTGTAACTATTAGCTAAATTTATAAATTGTCCTAAAATGTGTTCAGTAAATGTACCTCTAGTTGAAGAATCTCAGAGTAGGCGGCTCTCGCAAGGCCATACGGCACAAAAAGATGTGAGAGCAGAAACACAGCGATGCCTGCTCCAGTCAGCCCCATAGAGAAAGTATTGACCGTGAGCAGAGTGGTGAGAGGAACAGCGCACAGACGAGCCAGCAGGGGGAGCATGTGAGCAGAGAAAATCCACACTCTTCTAGTCTTCATTAGGAAGGCACACAAAGTACTGAGAATAATCTGACCTGATGACAGACATAGAAGACACAACACAAATTACACTATTGTAGAAGAGGGTTGATTAAAGCGCAAATATTTATAAGCATTCATTTATTTAAAATGTAGTCATACTGGATTGTGTACTTTACAACTAACTGTACAGAAAAAAGGAATCTTTTTTATAAATAGTGGATCTAAATAATCAATAGTCAAAAATGCTTTCCAATATTGTCTGCAAAAAACACATTAACTTTTACAGAGTTTTTACAAAAACTCACAGGGTAAAGTTTTGAACTATATGGTGAAAAATGTCTTACTTACTTGTGAGCGCTGAAACAAATCTGTTGAACGCCAGTGAGTTGAGGTACACGGCCCCTTCGTAACCAAACTGCAGCTCCTCTCGAACGTAGTCCCTGAATTCACACAGGAGTATCAAAAATGTAAGGATCTTATTTATCTGATTTGTTGGTTTAGAACTCTGTTGTTTTTGCCCTGGTCAGACAAAGCTTATCCAAGTTTTGATCTTTCACATTCCCCATTTAGACCTGATTTATGAAGTGCTTTAACAACAGATTTACGCTAAATGTAAGCGATCATTAATAGAAATTAAGTTTTGCACATTTATTAAAAGTCAAAATAACACGGAAATCTCACTTGGAAATCTGATGGCCCATGTATAGAAGCAGAGCAGCAAGGATGTGGAGGTAGAGTGTCACAATGTGTCTCAGCGGCAAAATCAACACCACCAGGTTCACCACATGACCTGGAAGACAAAATACATAATAGTGAAAAATATATATCAGAGCAGCAAACCAGAAGTTGTATTTTATAATATTAGACCAGTTCTTGTTCTTTCCAAGTCCTTCACATTTTACTTTCACTCAACATGATACATATCATTATCTTGCTTAAGACATACATTTGTTGGATTTAATCGCTTTTCATCGATCCATGGTTTCTTACCAATGTAGTACATGTTCCAGATGACATATTTGTATTTAAAAAGCATGTCTTCATTTTTGGCTTTGAGGTGCTCTGTTAAACCTTCAATATCACATTTGTAGAGCAGGTCCAGCACCAGGATACTAGGCACTCTGAGGGCCACGTTGGCCAACTCTTCCAGTCTGGGCATCCTGAAACCAGCTTCAAGGAAACCATGCAAATCTGGGTCACATGACTTTTACATAAGGAGGACGGACAAGGAGATGCTTCTCAACCATAGTATTGTCATCTGTGAAAAAAATGAAAACAGATTAATACATTTTACGCATGTTTACATTAGAGTTGTCAGAATATAATGTTTTTAGTTTTATAATTATTGTTATTATTAATTATTAGAAAAAAACATCTTGATTTTAAAATTATTCACGATTATTGACCGTACAATATGAATTAATTTACTTAATTTGCTTCCATTCACATTGTCTCTTTGATCAACATTGTTCTAGTCTGTGATTAGCTTTAAAAAAAATCAAATTTTCTGAAAGATAAATTAAATTGAATGTAACATAAACAGCTTCATACAAAAGCACTTTATGTGTAGGTTTACTTTATGCAGTATGGAATAAGCCACATGGAACTGTGTTATTCTTGCTTCTATTTTCTATTTTTATTTATTTTTTCTTTCTTTTTTTTTTAGGTTTTACAATTACACAGTCCTGATGATCAGTTATCCAAATAATCTTGACATTCTTAGTCTGCATATCAAAATTGTAGTAATGAACTTATTCTGAATCCAAATCATCCATATATCTTGTACAAAACACAACAAAAGTCATACATTACAAAAGTCATACATTACATCCCATCCTCAGATTGAGGAGTAGCCCTGATTTGTGGATTAAGTAAGTAAGTAAGATAAAGCAATAATAATAACAAAAATAACTGAATTAACAGTACATTAAGCTTTATTAAATGTTATTATACTGTGTGGTAAACCATTGTGGCTTCTGGAAGAGGCCAAGCAGCTGTAGGTGGTGGAACCCTCTTTAGAAGCACACTTTTTTCAGATAAATTGTTGTAACAGGTTATTATGTTCAAGCGCCATTAAATAATGAATGAAAACGAATGAATGACATTTGAAAATATTCACTTACTTTGTACAGGATCCGTGTTCACCTCCGCATAGTCGTTTGCTACTAGCACGTAACCGCAGAACACTTTTCAGATCGATCCACCGCATGTTTCATAGCACTACAAACAAAATACAATGGCTTTTTGTGACGCCAGTTTCTCCTTAATATTTATGAATGTCCATGACACTGAAAAAATAGCAAAAGAGTGTGAAACAAAGCGATTTAGGACACGTAAAACACTCCAAATGCAATGTTATGATTCCGCTTGCTGGCATGAAACTTCCGGTATACACGTCACACTAACCCACCAATCAGATTCAAGTATTTGGATTTCAAAATAAAGTTTTTCATCAGACAAATTTACTTTTAATGTTTTAATTCAACAATTTTGTTATTATTTAAACAACCTCTGAATAACACATTCAACTAATATCAACTAATATTGTTTTGAAGAAAGATTCGTGACTTTTGTAGATGTAAATGTAGCATGAAACGTTCTGCCAAAATATTTTGCGCTCAAAATAAATATAAATAAATAAATAATAAAGTGAGTAAGACTTAACTCTCTCTCCCTTTTAAATCAGCCATCTGTGGAGTAGTTTTTGACCAACCATGCCAATGCCAACTGTTCACTTATAAACAGGCTGCTTTGATGTGGCAGAAATATACAGAAGCAATGGTTCAGTGGTTTCTTTATACAGCAAACATACCCTACTGCAGCAAGATATATTAATAATGGACCTTTTCCATTGTGCTTTAATAATGAAGTGAATTGTCACATGTCACATTTATATATGATTTATTTCAGTTTGTATAACAAGAAGTGATCGATGTAAAATGATCATGTAAGAGTAACTGCCTGGATGCAACATTTGATCTATAATTTGAAGTGAATGTAATTTGGACATGGACAAAACATTAAATGATGCACAAAATCTGGTATTTTCAAAAGATAATTCACAAAAATGGGAAAAATTAAATCCCATCTTAAGCAGCGGCGCAAGAAACACAAAGGCTCAAATCATTTCATAACGCTTTTGTCACTTTATGTAGACTATTCACTGTGAGAGTAACCAGAAGTACTGTTACACTTTTAAATAGCCTACATTGTTCAAGTAGGAGTAATACAAAAATGAAATGAGTAAATATTAATGAGTTACACATTTGGAACCATGGAATTTGCAACAAATGAGTTTGCCATTTTTATAATCTTATTCATACTTTAGTGAAAAGTGAAAGCTGCGGTAAGATTTAGTTCTGGGAAAAGGGGCTCTGGGGCTGGGACAGAGCAGGAGGAGGAGGGAGGGTAGTGAAGGCTCCTCGTGCACCCGGGATGTTTTTTCTCCTTTTCAGGTTGGCTGCACGATGAGCGGGGTGGAAAAGTCATTGTGCATTTTAGCTGCAGCGGTTTTTCTACTTTGCCTGAACACAGCGCTAATACAAGCTCAAAAAGCATCTACGAGCAGAACTTCTTCTGCAAAAACAACTCCAAGGCCTACAGCTTCATTTAGACCCACAAAAGAGACGCAAAGGGTAACTACTGTGAAGCCAAAATATGGTAAAGTCAATGCAACTATTGCTACAACAAGAAAATCTCCTATCAAAGCTACTACTGCAAAACCGAACCAAAAGGACACGCGTAAACCCACCAAAGAAACCATCAAAAAGGAGGATAAAGACGCAAAGGTTGACAGGACACCAAAACTAGGTCAGTAAAGCAAGTGTTCATTTAAATATTAAATCAGAGCTGGCTGTCCAAAGCGCAATAATGAGATTAATTAGATGTTGTAGGGCAATTACATGCGTAATTAACATTGATGCGTTCGTGGACTGTAAGATTTTTCACATTTTGGCACAATATGGCACTAGAAAGTTACGTAATATTCAGCTTAGCCAATTATATACAGTAGGCCATTCCTAAATGGCCACTTTTAATCAATAGCTGTACTATTTAACTTGTGTAAACTAAGTTTTATTGCATGTTTTCTTTTGCTGCAAGTTGACATACCATGCTTTCCCACAGCACTGCCCTGTTGAGATGATTAATTACACTGGACTTATGTGCCTTGGCATAGTTTGGTTTAAACAGCTGTGGAGCTCAATATAAACTTGTAGTCGATATAAATTGAATTACATTAAGGATCCCAAAGTTTGTGCTTCACTATTAACATTTGGTGTTGTGCCAATCACATAGTTTATTTATCTAATAGTTTTATTTCTATGTGAAATTGTAAGAAGATATGTATTTCCAAGACTTAGAGAAATAACAGCACAGTGACTCAAGCTCCATAAATCTTCACTTTGACATAAAATAGCCTGGGCTTAGAGTTCCAGTCAGTGGTAAATCTGCAGACAGAAATTTGTATAATTAAGTGTTTGATACAATTTTCAACTTATTCTGCAGGAATATGGTTTGTATGCGTGCTCAAAATATATAGAAAGTTGTTTTTAGCATCTCAAATCCAAAAGGTTACACAAGTTGTCTCCTTGACCTGAAGAGAACACAGTTGTTTTGTTCTGTCCGTGTGTTTGATCGACGATGGGAATGTTACAGTTTTTTTCACAGAGCCGTAAAATGCCTCACAGCTGTAGATCATCTCCTGCAGCTTTTGCCTTTAACCCTTAAACTTGTCTCAAATTACTTAGGACCCCTACACACTTCCTCTTATCTGAACTTCCTCTGAACTAACCTTGCATCAGTTGAATATTTAATAAAACAAAAACATCATTGACATGGGCTTGCTTTCCTGCCAAAGATCTAAAAAAGCAATCATAGACTTATACAAAGAGTAGTTTCAGCTCCTAAAATCCTTAAAATAAGCAGAAAAGTCTGAATGTAGAGTTGATCATAAGAGGAATGTAATGATACGTAGTACAGGGGCCCACTTCCATTTCCTGTTTACATTGCACTTCTGAGGCATATTGGTATATGTATAGAATAACAATGTGGTGCAGTTGACATTATGTAACAGAAAAAAATAAGCTAATGTAAAGTGAAATACATGGCAGAGATCATATGTATCTGTGAGTTATCCAAATGAGGTCAAAATGGGTTGGGGAAAAAAACAACAGCAAAATGGTGAAAAAAAGCAATTATAACAGCAATTAAACTTGAATAAAGATCACGAAAGACATTGGACAAACCTTTTCTTATTGTGAATAAATGCACTGAAAGTGATACAGCATCTTCAACACTTTAAAACATGGACAATTTGGTGTAAAATATGTTGGGATGGGATAATTTTTTGGTCCTCTTGCAGATTGTCCGCCTCTAGGTCTGGAGTCTTTGAGGGTCCATGACAGTCAGATGAGGGCGTCTTCATCTCTACGAACTGGTCTGGGTGCTCATAGGGGCAGGCTCAATATACAGGTGTGTGTACATTGTATATTGAACTAGGGTTAGTGCTACTGTTTATGCATTGTACAGTAATTTAGAAAGAAACTTAAAAAGCAAACTGTTAATTAAGCTTTATTTGATTTCTATAATATATGATGAATGTAAATTGCTGCCACATTGTGATTGGAGATGCAACTTTATAGGTCTATCTTATCAACTTTCCATTTTGTTACATCAATTATTTTTTATTTATTTTAGCTTATGGATTTATAAACAATAAATTGATGATTTTAATAACAATTTAAATGCAGCGTGATATTGTTCCTTGATTTTGGTGAATAAATAATAATGCATTCATATATCTCAACAATGATTCAGTGTAAAATGACCTTAATGCTTTTTATTAGAAAACAGCAATAAAGACTGAGTGACTGGGTTGGCAGTAGAAGCATTTTCTTTCTCTGTAGTTTTATATAAACTTCATTACATTGACCATTAATCCAGGTATTAAAACAGTCTGTTAAACACAGAGGCAGCACTTCTGTCTAATGTGTTTCCCAGCCTCCTCGCCTGCATCTGAAAGTAATTATTTTACAATCAGGTCAAAATCTTATGCAACATTTAAGTGGTTCTCATCAATAAAACGTCTGAAAAAAAATTTGACTTTCAAGACAGATCGTAAAGTATCTACTGCTAACCAAAGAACTAAAACAGGACTAACCCAAGCCTATTCTATGATTAAATCAGAACTGTGATTTAAGTAGGACTAAACCAGGTCTAAACAGGGACTAGCCAAGCACTAATTCCGGACTCAGCTGTTGTCTACATATTTGAATGACCACTGCTTCATACTTATGTGAAGCCACGATAGTTTTTTAAAGAATGTTTTGGGGTTAATACATTTTGCAGCTGAAACAATTCTCTTGTTTGTGGGTTTTCAGTCGGGTATTGAAGACGGAGACAGATATGATGGAGCTTGGTGTGCGAGACACGAAGACAAGAATCAGTGGCTGGAGGTGGATGCACTTCACCTCACGAGATTCACTGGTGTCATTCTGCAGGGAAGAAACTCCATCTGGAGGTCAGGTAGTGTCTAATTCAAGCCTAAACCTAAACTTAACATGTACTGTACAAGACATTCTTAGGGCATTCTTATTCAAATTATTCATAGTAGCTAAACACATGTTAAATGTATTTGTAGTTTTTTGCATTTCACACTATCTGACTATTAATTATGTCTAAAGCAGTTTTATGGGTTTGCTTTACCTTATTGTATTTGGTTTATGAAAGTAAAAGTTTAGGCTGCAACTAAGTAACAGTACTATCAATGTAACCAGTGGTCGCCATTTATTTGAATTGTTAAAATATACTAAATACAATACATTTGAGTAATCTTTTATTTTTATTTGAGTGAATGTGTGATACTCATGTTATCTGCCTCTTGTCATTTGTCTTTACCTGCAGCTGGGACTTTGTTGAAACCTACAAAGTGCAGTTGAGCAATGACTCTATAAAGTGGCAAACCTGCATGAACGGCACAGAGGAGGCGGTAAGGACTGACCACCATTTGTTTTCAATCACAGACAAGTACAAAACAATGTGCTGATTTTCATTTTTAAAATTTTTCATACGCTTTAATATTGTCCCACTTGTTTCTTCAGATTTTCATTGGAAACCAGCACACGGAGATCCCTGTTTTGGCCCTGTTCCCCGTCCCGACTGTGGCCCGTTACATCCGGATCAACCCCCAAACCTGGTACTCCAACGGGACCATCTGCCTTAGAGCCGAGATACTGGGCTGTCGGGTTAAGGGTGTGTATGACGCAAACAATTATAAAAGTGAAAGTTTTTCATCATTGACCATTCGGCCTCCCTGTGGTTTTTTGAAGACTGTATGTGCCAACAATCAATCAGATTTTTATATATTATGTTTTTGTAAGAACAATTATATATATATATATTTATTTTGTTTTAAGGAAACAAGTAAACATGATCATTACAAAGTTAATGCTAAACTCAAATTGCGCATGAATCTAGACCAAACCAATAGTATTACAATTGTGTAAAAAACAGAAAGAAAATTAAGATAAAAAGTTCTTCTTGTGTGACTTTTAGAATCTATACAGTCAGTCTACAAATAGTTTTACTTTATATTTCTTTCTCTTTTTTGTATACGTATTTCTTGCTGTCAGCTTGCTTGTGTCTAGTGTCCATGGAATAATCTGTTAAGTATTTTATCAAAATGAATACTCACCATTTCTTTACAGATCCTTCTAACATCTATGCATCAGAGGAGGACCGTGCCTCCAAAGACAATCTGGACTTCAGGCACCACGACTACAGTAACATGAGAACAGTGAGTAACAGTGACTAAGTGTGTTTTCCCTGAAGCCAATGCCTTGCTTTTTACAAAGACTTTTAACTCTGTAGATGTACCCGTTATCTTTGGTTTAACATGTTTTGTTTTTAACACTTTAGCTCATGAAGTCAGTACATGATGAGTGCCCAAACATCACTCGAATCTACACCATCGGGAGAAGCTACATGGGTCTCAAACTGTACGTCATGGAATTCTCGGACAATCCCGGAAAACATGAACTAGGTAAGTGCTTTTTTTATTTATTTTTTTTTTACTCTTTTTGCTGTCCCTGTGTCAATCCAACTTTTACGGAAAATCTCATATAGAAAATGGTGAAATAAGTGTATTGGAAAATTAGTTGAAGAAAGAAAATGTGCTCAATCTCGGGATAAACTGAAATATTACTTTTTACTGATGGTAAATCATTGCAAGACAGGGGCAAAGTAATAATAATAATAATTCCTTACACTTAATGTGTTTTATAGACTTGTCAAAGTCTTTCAAAGTGCTACACTGTTGTCATTATTCTTTCACTCCAGCCTTCGGTGGTGGTAAGCAACTTATTTAGCCACAGTTGCCCTGGGACAGACTGACAGAAGTGAGGCTGCCAGTGTGCGCCATTGGCCCCTCTGACCACCACCAACCATTCACACACACACACCCACACACCACTTTCATACTAGGCAATGTGGACACAACAACATTTCCTCCTCCTGCGCCCCACTGTGGCACCTGGTGTTCCAGCATTCTCCCATCCAAGTACTGACCAGGCCCTGACATGCTTAGCTTCCAAAATCTGACGGGATTGGTCATTTGCAAGCAGGAATGGCTGACATCTGCCACAAAGGGGTCAGTAAAGTATCAAAGGCATAATGGAAAGTTCAAGTCATTTGAAAGTGCTTTTTATCCGTAAACTAGACCATCCAGAGCAGCACTACAACTACACTTTAAGCTAAAAGTTGGGTACATATCCTCAAGTTTCTGGTAATAAGTCGGGCCCCCGTTGTTTACACTGTCATGTCTGTGAAGCCTCACACAGGGAGGATGGAGTGTCTTATAAAAACAAACCAGTTGCAGCCAGAACTCAAAGACGGACAGACTGCTTACATTTCCTACAGTTATCGAGCATAAAAAGGGAGGAGTTTGATTAAAATGAAATACTTGGCTATCAGAGATAAATTGCTTCAGTGTTGATAAATTTTAATGATTTCCGATAAAATGTGGATGAATTTCTTGCGAAATTTAACAAGAAATTGTGTCAACTCTCTAGTGGTAAGCATGATCTGTTTTTGACCAAGTAAAACAATGTGGCTCAGTTGAATAAAACAATGCACAATCGCGCTCAATATTATGATTTCAAAAGTTCGAATCACTGTGTGTGGCATGTTGATGTTTGAAATGTCATCAGTCTTATTAAGCATTGTCCATGGAGTGGTGGGATAAGTTCGTTTCTAACTTTTTTCAACCAAATGCAGGAACAAAGAATTGTGGTTTCTGCTGAGATGTAGAATTTTCCTGCCAGTTCATCCGTCCATCTGCCAACACTTAACCGGACCAACTGACAGCTGTTTTAAGTTGCCTTCTCGATTACTTAGTTAGTCAAACAGCAGACATAACTTTCTATCATTGTACTTACTCATGAGGTCTAAAACAGCTTTGGTTCATAAACCCCTTTTGTTTAATTAACAAAACGTCTCATTTGGAGGATTCTGCTTTCTATCTATGCATCATTTTCTATCCCTTATTGCCTTGTCACTCCCTTGAATTGAATGAATCACAGAACAGGGTACAGCTGCAAGATTACTCACAGCTTTTTTGCAATTCATGAAAAAAGTTACAAACTATCTTTTAGCTCAGCAGTTGGCCAAATCTTTCCTTATTCTGTCATTTCATTGAATTCCCTTTGTGTTTTGTTGAGTGAGAAAACCCGGAGACTAATGTATTTACTATGAATAATAACTCTTAATACTTTTTAAAAAGATTCTTTAGCATTCTGACATACCTATTTAACTTTTTTCCCAACGGCAGAGTTGGTCTGGAGAATAAGACATACAGATATGACTAAATCCTCTATTATTTTAAGTAGCTGTCTGTCTCTTCAACTCACTGTAAGGTAATGTTTTGTCTTGGCACAGAGTCCAACTAGATTCCTGACCTGCAGGTGTGTTTTTTGGCAGAAAGTTAGCATTAAGACGACTTTGCTTTTGGCAGGTGAACCTGAGTTTCGCTACGTGGCTGGGATGCATGGAAACGAGGCATTGGGTCGAGAGCTGGTCCTAAACCTGATGCAGTATTTGTGTCAGCAGTTTAAGAAAGGAAACCCACGCATCGCCAGGCTCATAACAGAGACGAGGATTCACCTGCTGCCATCAATGAACCCCGATGGATATGAAGAGGCCTATAAGAAGGTACATAATGGATACAAATACAGTCTTAAATATGTATGTGTAGTTCCTTACTTACTTCAGATTATTTTTATTTGAGCCAGAGCACAAGAAAATCTGATCTAATTAATATTTTGACAACTGCAACCATAATGTTTAATCCTGCATCCTGTACTACTTGTTTGTGACTTTGCTCCAACACAGGCCCTTCAAATAAGTTTCTAATACTATAGCAGTGACTTTTTTGGGGGTAACAAATGTTTTATTATAAAACATTTTGTGACCAATTAAACCAGTTATTATTTTATTGCATGGATGTTAACTTTACTTGACAACAATGAGATCTTTTGTTGCACTCTTAACCAAGTAAACTTAGGGAGACAATTGGTATTAACAACAAATGCATTGCTTTTATTTTGAAAGTAGTGTGTCAACAGAAAGTGATACAGAAGAAGAATATTGTCTGCCGAGGTTAAGTTAAAAATTGACTTTAAGCACAATAAAACAAAACTAAACTTGGAAAAAAAAATGCTAAGATAAAGTTTGAGTACTACTTTATTGTGACAATATGACCACGTAATTAGCCATTTAAAGTTTACTACAGTTTTACAATTTTATGTATCAAAACATATTTGCATCTGTTTATTTGATATTGTTGTTGTTGTTGTCATCTGTACAGGGCTCGGAGCTGGCTGGTTGGGCTGATGGGCGCTACAGCTACGAGGGAATTGACTTGAACCATAACTTTCCAGATCTGAACAACATCATGTGGAATGCTCAAGAACGCGCAATGGAAAAGGCCCAGGAACAATCCAAAGTACCCAACCACTACATCCCCATGCCCGAGTATTACACCAAGGAGGACGCCATGGTAAGAACATAACAGAAAATAACCACACATAACCACACAATACACTTTTCTTCATAATTTTCTTCATTGTTCATTCTTACAGTCCTGTTTAAAACTTTTGCAGAGTGCTATAACCTTTACACCAACCAAAGTTTAATGCTATCTTGTGGTGCCTTATTATGACTAAGAACAAAGAATTTGACACACATAAACTTCAAAGGCTTAGTCATTTGTGAATCAAGTCATTGGTTTGTGGCTGTTTAAAACGGTTTAAACATGTTTCCAGGAACAGAAATGAGAAAAAAAAAGTCTGACTCCAGACCCAGCAGTAATAGTTTATTAAATGTATGTTGCAGTTGCCAGATCGTGCATGACTGCTTTTGACCTTAAAACAAAGATCATAATTTCTTCACTTTTTTTTCTTGTGAGGAACAAACAAAATTGACTTTCTGGCGTGGAACCTGGTCTGAAAAGAACCACTGTCATTGCATCTAATACTGCACTCCCATGTTGGATGACCTGTATTAGCGACTCAGCGGCTCACACACTGGTCCAGGTTTATATTCAAGGAACTTGTCTTTTTCCTGTATCTTCAGCACAGGCCTGATGGACCTCACAGTTTGATGTCTACACACTGACTGTCTCTAGTGTCAGAACAGAGACGGGAAAAATATGTTTTCATTATCATGCTCCAACAGACTGGAATTATTCACAGAAATCTTTTACACTCCAAAATCTTGCATCTTTTGCTCATCCGGATTAACCTGGCTTGCACCAGATTGATATGTGTATCACTCTGAATTTAGTTCTACACATTATCAATCTAGACAGGCTCTCGCCGACAGCCGTCGGGAAAATGCGTAACGTCATGATGAACATTTGAACTGATTGGTCGCAGCGTCGCAAAAGCCAAACAAGCAGAACAAGCCGAACAAGCCGAGAAATCAAAAAATCCAGTTGAGAGAAAAGCACAGACTTTTTCCCCGTCCTCAAATGCACAAATCACTTCTATGTGCATGTTTTCAAAAGCAAAATAGTCCATAAATGTGTTAAAATAGGCCAAGGTATGTCTGGCGTCGCCATGTTTGTTTAGGTTTGTCCTTTTGACTTCTGCCCAAACCACAATGCAGCACTGTGACTGGTCCAGCACACAGCAGCTCAAACCCAACAGCAGGAGACCATCCAGACAGATTCTCAAGAGTTTGTGAACTCACAAATATCACGAGAGTTCATATGGCAGGGCCAGGCTACATCGGACCCATCTGAAAAACCTGGAAATACAATCACTGCCACTGTTTCTAGACTTGTCCCTGTTTGTTTTACATAAAATGTTTTGCCTAAGGGTTATGCTGTTGATGCCTCTTGTAACAAAGATCCTTGAATCTCTTCCTGGTTAAATAAAGGTAAAGAAAAAAGCATCTATATTTTCTCCAGGTTGCCCCAGAGACCCGAGCCGTGATCAACTGGATGGAGGAGATCCCGTTTGTGCTAAGTGCGAACCTTCACGGGGGGGAGCTGGTGGTTACGTATCCGTTCGACTGTACTCGGGACTGGGCGCCTCAGGAGGACACGCCCACTGCAGATAACGCCTTCTTCAGGTGGTTAGCTTCAGTCTACGCCTCCACAAACCTGGTCCTGTCCAACCCTGACCGACGTGTTTGTCACTATGAGAACTTTCAACAGCACAACAACATCATCAACGGAGGAGCCTGGCACACTGTCCCTGGAAGTGAGTATGAGATTTATACCTAAAACTAGTTTATGCAGAACTTGACAATTGTAATATTGATTTATTCTCAATTACAAAAGCAATGCTCAGTAAGATACTATGAATAAATTCAGTTTGCAATATAATGATGTATGCCAATTTGCAATATGATAGTATGTGACATAGGTTGCATTTGTCACTTTTGTCACACACTTGTCATGATTTGGTCCTGGTTTGAGATGTAGAGTTTGGTCCTGCTCTAGTCTTGTTTTAGTTCTAGATTAGTTGCAGTTTAGATGTGGTCTATTTTCCAATGTGAACGCACCCAAACATTCTATCCTTGACATTGATGTGAAGCAGGAAAGTGGTATTTTGGATGTAATTGACACTGGTATTCAAGGGCTTAATCTCCATATCCCTTGCCTTGATTTTACTTGTCTGCAGTGGCCAGTATCTAATCAAAAGTTGTCCACGGAAGAATCACTTGTGGCTTAGGGTTTGGGCCATGGCAAATGTGCTGACCTTTGACAATTTGCTGAATGTTGTACGTCTTTCTGTGCAATAATCACATGGGCCAAAGTTTACTTTAGGAAAATAGATTAACCAGAAACATTTTTGCTCTAAACTCACTTTGCAAACCTCAGTACAAACGTGCCTTTTTTATTTTCTGCAGGTATGAATGACTTCAGTTATCTCCATACAAACTGTTTCGAGGTGACGGTGGAGCTGTCGTGTGATAAGTTTCCTCATGCCTCGGAGCTGCCAATTGAGTGGGAGAATAATAAAGAGTCTCTGCTTGTTTACATGGAGCAGGTCAGAAAATGTATAATATGCCCATAAATGTAACTGTATAGAGGCTAGGGCAGCCACCAGCCAAAACGTAATACTACATGTCATCTGCAAGTGTAGGTTTTATAGTTAGTCTTGTTTTGTTTCTTTAGGTTCACAGAGGAATCAAAGGTGTGATAAGGGACAAACAGACCAGAAAGGGAATCGCAGACGCCATTATCAAAGTGGATGACCACGAACATGACATCAGATCAGGTAAAATGTTTTTTTCTAAAGGATTTGAAAGACAATTGTTTATAGCTATCCTTTTGCCAGGTTGTTTGCAAATAAATATACAGTACCAATTAAAACTAAATTAGGCTTGTAAAAATTAATTAAGCATGTTTTTTGACATATTTTAACCTTGCAAAGATCATATGTTGAAATTGTATGTTGATTTTCTTGATACCAATGGTCAAGTACTACATTAACAATACATTTAAAAAATATACATTTTGGCAAAGAGAAAACACTTTAAGAAGAATTGTGATTTTTCTGATAAGCATTCCAATTAGATGGGCACTTTATGTTTTGATAGAGAATTCTGTTCAATTCAATATTCACATTTTAAACACGTCCAGGGGCATAAACATTTGAGAGAACAGCTAAAGTAATACAAGAAATCTATGCTTTTCATAACTTGTTGTAGAGTTTAAACTAAAGGGTTAGCAGCTTTTTTTACATTAGACAGGATATTTTGTTGTTTGCAGGAAAGATTATTTTACCGATTTCCATTCAATTGTGAATAATTTTGCAACTAAATTTTGCAACTGCTTTATCTTCCAGCTGAAGGCGGCGACTACTGGCGGCTGCTAAATCCCGGTGAATATAAAATAGTGGTTTGGGCGGTGGGTTACTTCCCCTCCATGCGGCACTGCACTGTTGGGATGGAACCTCATCCCACTCTCTGCGACTTTACCCTCACCAAAACACCTGCTGAGGTCCTGAAACAGATCAGAGCCAAAGGGGGCAAGGTTCCTCAGGATGTCCAGATGCGAGTGAGGGCTCTGAGGCTAAAGAAGCTCCGTGCCAGTACAAAAGCCATCAACCAGAGGAGAGAAGGCCAGAGACTGAGGCAACAGCCCCGGGGGAAGAGCAGGAAGGCCCGGGCTGCTGGCGTCTGGAGGAGTTAAGTCTAACGAGAGCAAAGACTACTTACATGGAAATACTGTATTTCGAGTTCTCCACAAATGTTGGCACTCTTGATGGAAGTTGCAGTCATGACAGACCTAGGGTTGTTTTGGAGACTTTCTGACCCTATGACCAAACTATCTTGTGCCAAGAAGTAACTGTTGAAGATTCTTGGTTCATTTCTGACACTATGTCAGGATAGACGGGTCTCCTTCCAGGTTAACTCATTACAAGTCCCAACTACAGTACTTGTTGACCAATTTTGAACAATATATTTTCATCTTTCACTGCGTGTCTGGGACAACGCCAATTTATAATCCCCACGTATAATATTTTTGTATTTTTTGTCATTACTACCCCAATGAAAAAATTAATGTTAAGCAGCTGTTCATCCACCATGCTGATCATAAAAGGCATGAACATTAACACTTTTTAAGGGTAGACTCTGTTGCCATGTTTTGTTTTCCTTTTTTCGGTTTCTGTGAGAACTAGTGATGAGTCAAGGATTGCAATATCAGCAGGACTGATAATTGTACTTTGATAGTGTTTGACCTGGTCCAACAAGACTGCAAAAGTAAATTGTCACTATTTTGTGAATGTAGAGTTTTACATTTTATGTCACAGTGTTTATTTGATAAATACAACCAATTTGGGTTTAAACCACTGTCGTCCTTACATGGTCTTTGTCCCAGTCCCAAGCCACAATAACTGTAGATTGGTCATGTCTGGAAAATCTCAAATTAGTGAGCAACCAACTGCAAATATTTCCTTGTAACTGTTCCACCATATTTCAGTTTGTTGACTTGCATTTCCATTGGTATAAATTATTTTTAGAAAATTACGTATTATGACCCCCCTCAGTGACCATGATGGAAACGGTCCCATCTATAAAACTTCACAATAAAGATTTTAATTCACCTTCACAAAGCATTTTGCATCTAAAGTCTCAACAAGAAGCACACATCAAGTTACAATTAGAGAAAATAGGCCCTCCACATAAGCTGCAGTGCATAGTAATCATCCCTTTAAAAATACAGGCACCAATTTCCACAGAAAAACCATTATCATACTCAAGCAATAGAATTAAGTCTAGGGAAAACAATTAAATACAAAATGATAATGGTTGTCCAACACTGAAAAGGACTGAAGCAAAATTTTACTAAAAAAGATTTGGCAACAATTGCATGGAGAAGTAAAAATCCCCCACCCCCCCCAAAAACAAAACCCACACACACACACACTTTTATACCTTTTTCGCCATTATAAGTGGCCAAATGTCAAGTTATAAATTTGCAATAGAGGACAAAAAGAATGAAATGTGGAGAAAAGACTAAACTTTAAAATACAGTGTTGTATCTTGCACAAGCCCTGCACTATTTTCAGTCTAGACTTACTTTAGACCTGGTTTATCCTGCTTTTTGGTGTGAAGTCCGAGTTATGATATGATCCCCATTTAAATGTTGTTTAGACCAGGGTTTAATCCAAATTTAGACTACAGTTTTTAAAAAGTAGTACAGTTTGATTGGCAAGGCTGTAGTATTGTTGCGTATGGGTTTATCTGTAGGTTTTCTTGTACAAGGTTTTGACAAAACAACAATGTGGAGGAATTGATAGAAGTCAAATAGCGCCCTCTATCACAGCACCAGCTAAATCCTACAGAAACCAAAAACTGTGCTACATATAATGCCAACAGTAATAAAACCACTAAGAGTTCATAACAATGTCTTGAGGGAAGAAACGAAAGGCGACTTAAGGATAACAAGATCTGAGTTGGGGGTCAAAAGTTCAAAGCAGAAAAGCAGCACCTATGAAAAAGGCAAAAGCAATGCCTCAAGGTTTACAAGTTTGCAATTTTAGTGTTTTTATTTTAGTCCAAATGACAACATCCGGTCATACAAAAGTGAGTTAGTAGTTCTGCTCGATAACACTCCATTGTCATTGTCTCTGCATCTCAAAGTTTAACACAAATCTTTTATCTGGCACCTTTTCCTTCAGAGGTCCATGGCACACATTGTAAGATGTGTGCTGAAAAAAACAAACAAACAAACAT
Organism: Rhinogobius similis; assembly: GCA_019453435.1. Lineage (NCBI taxonomy): Eukaryota > Metazoa > Chordata > Actinopteri > Gobiiformes > Gobiidae > Rhinogobius > Rhinogobius similis. The sequence goes on from CM033638.1 coordinate 12,404,871, forward strand.
TGTCAATGCAGCTGTAGACCTGGGTTTAGGAGAAAATATTTTAAGGCTCGCTCCAAGTGCAATGGGGATTTCTGAACAGGTTACACAATACCAAAACATACTGAGTGTCAAATGTTACAATGAATTCTTCCTCATTCCAAACAGTTTATGGTTGTACATTTGGAGTTCCTTAATCCAGCCAAAGAGTGTTGCGCAAGTGCATGATTTGTGTTTGTCGCAAAACTGGGTAAATTTAGAATAATCTAATCTAATAATCAAAATATTTAGATATTATAATTTATTGTGGTTATTTTAACTGCTGAGTTTCAGATTATATAACATTCTGTATGTATTCAATACATATGAGGATGCAGCTCATATTTGTTATATATAAAGTTCTAGTCTCTAATAGAAACAATCAGGTCAATATTTGTCAATTATTCTTTAAGGGATTGTTTATGAGAATACCAAGTAATCAATAGGTATAACCAGCTCTTAAAAAAACACAAATACAACTATTATTACATAAGGAGGAATTATGCCAGATATGCAAATTGCAGCAGCACAACTGAAGAAATAAAGTAATAATGTAATAAAATGACAACTCCTACTCCCAGGTCTGCAGTTAGGCTTCCATGTTTTTTGTCACCAGCTAAAACTTGGGCTGATACAGAGCCACGCGTCCACTGAGGCAGCCCGAGGCCAGCTGACAGTGCGTGGGGGAGAACTTTGTGGTGAGAACAACGTCACTGTGAGAGTAAATGGACCGTATTTCCTTCAGGACGCTCGTTTGGACCGGGACACAGTCTGATAACTCGCCACAGCCCTCGTCAAAAGCCAGCAACCTCACCCCGTACCCATAGGGGGAGCAGATGAGCCGGCCGTCCGGACTGAAACACAGCTCCTTGATGTAGCCTCGTCCCACATTGGCCTCCTCGATGTAGTGGGTGAGGCGCAGGGAGCAGCGTGGAGAGACCAGAGGGCGAGTGGGTGCCCCCTCCTGGAACTCGTACACACATGTCCACTACGAATAGAAAGGAGCACACAATAAAGATGGTTTAATGATGTTGACACATGATACATTGAAAGTGAATAAATAATCAAATACTAAATAAGAGTGAAATACAAAGAAGAGCAAATTATGAACTAGTGTGAACTGTTTAGACCCCAGATTTCCCATAATTTTAACTAGTTGACCAAATGTGATTTTTTTTCTAAACTTAAAGAACGTTGAACATTGTAAAATATAAAAAAGGTCCAAGATAAAAAAAACATTTACCCAAAAACTAGAAAGTCTTTGAATTAGGATCTAGGCACTGCATTGTACCAGTTTCTACACTGATACTCCTTTTTCCATTCCCCATCTAAAAAGGCAATATTGGTTGCTGTTTTAACTGTGTGTTCTCTTTAAGTAAAAATTTTCTTCAAGTGTTTAATCAATTTGGATCTGAACTATAAGCTGAATAATAAGTGATTAGTTTGCTTATTTGAACTCCATTACCTCCTGATCGTCCATGTTGCTGGAGCAGCGGATAAGCGTGGCCCAGCCTTTGGGGTGGAGCTGAAGGGAGGTGATGCAGTTCCCCCTGTCCCGCTCTCCGGGGATCTCCGGGGTTAGAACCTCCAAGCTGTTCCTTGGTGACAGACCTATGAACGACCAGAGGCAAATGTAAAGACATGGAAAGGAACAGTAGAATATGAGAAGGAGAAATATAAAAGGGACCAATAACAAACCTTCTCTGTGTGGGTGGAGTTTACTGGAGTCATTTCCCTGGCGACTTCCAGCCGGTCGGGATGCTGACGTGCCTCCATCTGTAAAATTCAAATTAGAAATATATCTAGTAAACTATTTTATATTATGCAGTAAGAAATTAGAGAACAATATACAAAATACAAATAAACATTATGTAAATATTCAGCTTGGGAAAAAATGGATCAGACAGGCAGAAAAACTATTCAGAAAATCTATTCAAAACCAAATGGAAAGCATGTAACTTGATTTAGGCGGTTTGAGATAGTGTCGCAGTTCTGACTCTCTCTGCTGGCAATTCAAATAAACAAAAACTCTAAATATGTTTTCAAATCCTTGTGCCAAATACATTTACATTTTTACATGTTTCTCTCATTTGACAGGACAGGAGCAATAAATAAAAGTTTAACATGTATTTTAAGAACTAACCGGAGCTGAGTGGAGTCCTCCTAGCCCGGAGCATGCGGTAACTTCCCACTTCCAGGGACTGTGTGAGGTCCAGGTCGTGAAGGATCAGCAGATATCCAGACGAGGTGGAGATCAGCATCTTTGAACAATCCGGGGTCAAACGCATCCTCATCAGGTACCGAGTGTGGAAGAACTTCTTATGAGGGCAGCCATCTTCTGTGAACCTGAGCAGGGCAGAGCACGACTTTTACATTTTACACATGATGGGCTTTGGAAATAAGTGAAATATTGAAGAATGTTGGATTGTTTGAGCTTCTTTGATTCTTTTAGCATTCTAAAAGTTGTCAGTGTACTTTTACAACATATTTTACTCAAAACAAAATTCAGAAGATTCTGCTAATCAGATTATTTCTATGTTGACACAGAAGTATGTCTATGAATCTATAGTTTTGATTTCTTAGTTCATTGAAATACTGACAATATTACTTTACATTTTCCATTGTATCCATTAATATGTAACTAAAACAATCAAAGTAAATGTTACTTCCATTTTTGCACTTAACCTTAATCCAGGCTGAATAAATTAAATCAAAACACCAAAAGTTTAAATTCCCAAACCTGTTTGTGTCCCAGGTGATGACATTGCCATCAAAGCCGGAGGTGACGAGGAGACGAGTGTTCGTGTCGTACTCGATGTTTTTCACCCAGCTGGCGTGTCCGTGCAAAGAGCAAACCTTTGAATTCAGTTTACGGAGGTCCCATAATGCGATTGTGGTGTCATCGGAGCAGGTGGCAAACAGGCGATTGTCCAAAAACCTACCAGGGGACATGCAATTTAGAGTCAGGGAGCAAGAATAACAATCAGGAATAACACAACCATATGTCTAATAGGCTGCCCCATTCCAGAAGCACCACAATTAGATACTTTCCCAAAAATCGTTTACCCCTTTACTACATCAACTGTGGCATTTCTCTCCCTTCAAACTAAAAGCATTTAGACCATCGCCAGTTGATTTGCAGAAGCCTGTGTTGTTTATCTGTGTCTCTTTTTCTTTCTTTTTTACTAATAAGCCACAATGTTTGTTTTGATACGGGCTAACTATTAGAATCTCTGATTAGCTAATCCACCTGTGAGTCACACCCACTGAAAAACACTTTCTCCCAGGCTACAGTCTTTTCTAAGTAACCAATATGAAATGTAGTCTAAGAAAGTTTGGATAGAATTGTTGTTTTTGTTTTTATTTTATCTTGGCTATTTATCAGTCTACATTAGAGTTTTATTTTTTTATTAATTTATTTCATTTTTAATTCAGTTTTACAATTTTTATTCTATTAGATGTTGATTTGTCTACTAGTTGATTTTATTTCACTTTGTGCAGCACTTTGGAAACAGAATTTGTTTGTAAAATGTGCTATAGAGAGTGGATTGGACACATATAAAGTACAAACAGATTCAGGGATAATTTCAGTATTTTCAGATATCAGACCTTATGTTGTTCACACAGTCTTCGTGAGCCTCCGTCAGTGTTTTGATGTGACGAGACGAGATCGGATCAAACAGCAGCACCTCCGTCTGTTCACAGGCCACAGTCAACACAGATCTGCAAAACACCAAACATTTTCATTAATAATATTGTTGTTATTGCAATATCTGCCAAAGAAACCAACATATAATAAGAAACCAATGAAACCAACCGATTTGAATGACTTACTGTAGACAGAAAGATACAGAATAACCTCAAATGACCCAAGAGCCAAATGGAAATAGAAAAACTAGTAAAAGGGCTGACATGAGAACTAACTAATGCTAAACATAAGTTGGGTTTCAATCAAATTGAACTGCACGGGGCGCCTCTCTAATGTTTCCCAGATTTAGCCCAGACAGTTAACGGTGCATTTACCACACAACACGACACCTCTTCTGTCTCGTACCATTTATTCTGTTCTGAGCAACGTCTTTCAAAATAAGACTCAACAATGATCAAGTTTTGTACAGCAACATATATTATTAAACAACTTGGTTGTTAGCTGTTGGTGGCAATTGTATCCAATCTTGTTGCTGCTATGCAAACAAGGGGCTCAATGTTATAATTTAACATTATGATCAAAATATGATCAAAATATCAATTTTACTTCACGATTAATCACCACAACCAAACAAGGGACATTTTTATTTTACTTACATTTCCAATGTCTAAATGATTACCATTCCTGTACTATGTGGCTAGCTATATACAATCAAACCTTTCAAAAAAAAAAAAAATCATGTTAATGTGGCATTAACAGGTAACGTTCTTTTTTGGAGAATAGGCCTACATTGAGATTAGATGGCATATTTTTACTAAAACCAAAACCACCACAATAATTTTTTAGCCCTTAAAATTATATTATGACCAATATAATCAAATGTGTAAATTATTACTGTTGACAATGAGTGAATCAAAATAACACAATGCAAAATGTAACGCTGACATCTCTTGGTACATCACAGATTGTGTAGTAGTTTTATTTAGAAAGTATAAAGTTATTTAGAAACTTTTTGTCTTTTGTTTGAAATGTAATTGCTGTCATTATGCCATTTTCATTAAATACACATAATAATAGAAGATCATATGCTGGGGGGCTACAGTTACAACATAAACTGTAATAAAACATATGTTACACCTGCTGTGAGTGCGGCTGGATAGACCGGCTTTGACCTAGACAGTCCAGGGCTTGACCTGGTTCAAGGAGGATTTAGTCCTCAAACCTGCAGCCGTCTGGTGCTGAGCTGCAATAGACTTACACATTTACAGGTGTGTGCAGAGGGAAAACAGAAAGAACTGACACCACTGTTTCATTAATGTTGAAAAGGTCATCTATTCTAGACAAGCAATGTTATTAAGCATTGTGTTAATTTTGTCCATAGCCTGCGTGGAAAATTAATAACCAAGAACCCACTGACATAAAAGTACTTTTTCAGTAGAATAAATAATTTGTTTCTAATTAACTCAATTTTGATCTGGACTGATCTGACTTTTAATCACTGGCAGAGAAAGTTTCCAATTAATGTGTACTTAACAAACACAATCTTCACAATCATAAACCCACATGGCAGTAATGAAATGTGAAACTTATTACACTCATCACAGTACGAGGTTTGGTCAAATTATTCCAGTAATTGTTTCTTAATTTGTTGTTATTTTATGTTGTTGATAGATTATATTGTTGCACCCCAATCTATTTTTAATATTACGGATTCACGAGTAGTTGGAGTTTAAATGTCCACATCAAATTCCTGCATTGCACAAACAAAGTTATAAACAGTGTAAAAAATTAATAACTGGAGGCCGAGAAAGTAGTAATTTGCCCCAGGTCCAGCCTTACCCGTCCGGAGAGTATTCCAGGTTGAACACCGCTCCGTGTGTCTGCGTGCTAAGGTTGACCGACTCCGACGCGGGGTTCATGGAGCAGTACAGACTTGTCATCGTCCTGAAGTTGTCCCGTGCGGGGTCCACAAACACCCCTCGTCTAATAGTCCTACTATGAAGCCATGAAAACAGGCTGTTCCCCCTGTAGCCGCCACTGCTGCCGCCGCTCCCCGTCTCCGGCTGCTGCTGCGCGTCTTCCCGCACACACCGCTCCTCCTCGGGCACATCTCCCCGGTCTCCGCCACCGCTGGTTCCTCTCGGTGGTGACGACGACACTCCACGTACAATCCCGTCATCGTCGTCGTCCGAGTCGTCAATATCGGGGTCTTCTTTGTCGCTGCCGCCGCCGTCCTGGGGCCTGTCCTGGCTTTCGTCCGCGTCCTCGCCGCTGTCGCTTTGGTGCTCCGAGCTCATTGTAGTTTTGCCGTTGCGCGCCCAAACTGGCACAATTTAACGAGGCAAAACATCCGAGGGCACTACCGACGGATAAAGCATGAAACTGGGGTGCTGTGCCGGAGTTTTGACGGTGCACAGCGGTGGATCAGCGCTGCAGAGGTTACATTTTGTTGTCAGACTTGGCAGACTCAGCAGCCGCGCGTGAAGCTCTCTGGATTATCAGGAAGTAGTTCGAAAACAAGGGACGCCACTTCACAATAAAAGTTATTCGTCGCGTTCATAGAGTCAGTGATTACGTTCATGGTTGAGTCTGTGGGTTTTGTTGCAAGAATGGTTATCTAAACGTCCCCTTTTGGCTTGAACTAATATATATGAATTCTCCATGTGTTCTGCTCGAGACCAGACAAAACAATGACCATCAGTGTATTTTAAAGTGAAAAGCTGCCAGGAAATAACTTGCATCCTTTGAGCTTTTTTGTCTTCTTTTCGCCAAAAACAAAATAAAATTAAATGACGAAGTTCCGCTTCTTCAATCGCTTGAAAACTGAATTTCATTTCTGGGTTTCTGCCATCTGGTGGACAAATAGTGGTTCCTACTTCCTAACATTTGTCCATAGTTTACCCTGAGCTCCGTGTCACACCCAACTCGTGTCATAAGTGACTCTTTTGTAAGTATGAATCAATAATGATAATGATAATTTAAAACTGCTAGTGAAGTCAAGCTTACTTTCAACAAACATGTATGAGCTGACAAATAATCAGCCAGATTGTCATTCTTGAGAAATAAAATGTGTATCCCTCTTGTAGAAAACAGTGTTGGATTATGGTGATATTATTTACATACATCCCACAGCAACAGTCTTAAAAACTTTGAACTTGGTTTTTCACTCAGCATTAAGATTCATTACAGGAGAAGGATACAGAACTCACCACTATCAATTATATTCAAAAGTCGGATGTAACCATCAGCTGCAAGAAGAGAACAACACTTATTTATAAGGTGCTCATTGGTATTTTGCCTGAGTATTTAAAATTTATTCTTCACTTCAAAACAAGTATTCACCGATAGAGATTGGGATATGGGACATTTGTATTGTGGAGTCACACAGGATCAACACAGAACTGGGGGAAAAGGCCCTCTAACTTATCCCTCTAAATTAATTCAAAGCTGTGGTTAGAGATTACCCACTGTACCAGTGCTCTTGCTCTGCATGCTTTTATTTTCCCCATACAGTTAGTGTGCTATATTTTTTGTAATTGCTCATGTTACTGATATTATTGATTGTTTTATAATTGTTTTGTTTGTTCCTTATGTATATATGTATTATAACAGGGTACTTATAAAAGAGTTTTCCATGTATATTTAAATTATGAATTTAAAAAAGCAGAGTTAATATAGGCTACCCTGAATATCAACTTTGCCTGACATGCCATCCATCCATTATAATGCAAATGTCAGGCAACTGCTGGCCATATAAATGAATAATGCATATGCTTTTTATGTTTTTAAACTTCATTTGGGTGCCCTAGTAACCCTGTTGAATATGAGAAAAACAAAAAATATGTTTTTTCTTTTTTTTAAGTCAAGTCAAGTGAAATTTATTTATAAAGCACATTTAAAAACAACTACAATGGCCCAAAGTGCTGTACATAAAAAAAATTGTGCTATGTATTGCATATTTGGAATAAATTGTTACAAATAAAAATAAAAAACAAGTATTCAAATATGTTACGTAGTCTTTGTGTAACCTATTTAATAATGTGTTGTTTTGGATTTTTACAGTTTAGAAAGACAGGGCCAGTCATCCAGGGATGCAACCTGAAACAGACGAGACAGCACTTGACGACTGACTGACTTTCTGCACAATAAGACAATAGTTACCTACTGCTGGCTCAACTGAAGAAATGGACATAGCCCACGGAGTTTGCTCTTACAGTGTGTCAAATACATATAAAGTATTAATAAACTTTGTAGTTTTAAGATTGTTTCACTCCAAAATGGTTAGTAGTAATTTAGTAACTATATGCAGTTAATATATGTCAGAATGTCATGAGCAGTCTGCTTCTCTGCTCATAACGCTATCCTTTCCACCTCCACAAATAATAATAATGATAATAGTAATAATAATAATAATATGATGTAGTAAGTATCATTATTATAATTATATAACATGTTTTTTTTGTTTGTTTGGTACAACTTTAAAAGTGTAAACTGACAGTAGGTGGCGCTGTTGTGTAAGATCCACTGCCTGGCCCAGGACCATGTCGTAGTCGCAACTTTCTTAAGCACGAATCCTGTTTTCGCTTATACCGTTTATATTTTCTTGTTTATGAAATATATACCAACATATCCAACAAAACATTCTCAACCATGTAATAGTTACTTCAAACAAAATAGTATTATGTTCCATCTCCAAAATCTGTGAAAAATTTTAAATAAAGACTCATCAAAACTTTTACAACAAATGTATGTCCGATCCAACCAGGTTACTTTTTTCCCTATGCCATTCAGCCTTAGTAATTGAAATCATGTTCTGTCACTGTTTGACTTATACTGTTTCCGATGTAGCCTATATTTACATTTTTCTTTGCTGGGTTCCAATGACAGACACAGTTCACTGTGTATTCAAATTAGGATGACATGCCAGGACAAACAGATGTGCCCCCAGGCACCTGAATTTGAGTCATAATCACAGTTTGTGTTGTAGTTTCCAAATCTCCGCACTGCGTGCTCTTCTTCAAAGCTTTCAGTGGTTAAAATGTTTGAACTGTTTTAGATGTTTTAGATGTGATATTGTGATGTCGATACATTTTTACTTTTTCAATGGTAGGGCTTAGTCAAAATGCAAATGGTCCTTTTCAAGAAGAAGAGACCTTACTCTTATGTTATGCTTATTTTAAACACAGAATAATGTGATCATTATTCATGAATGTATTATTTATTACTCTCTAGTTTAAATTTGGCCCAGAGATCAACACCAAAATCCAAGCACTTTTTGTTTAAAAAGTAGAGATTATTCACGTATGACATCTGGATGCACTGTCTTGGTTTCAACAGCATTACGCATAAGCTTCACCTGCTATGAGAGAAGGATTTCACTGGAAGAAGGAGGGCTTAAAACTTAGTCCACGGGCTTTGAATATATTAACACGCACGCACGTGCACATATGGTCTCATACATAAACAGAGCAAACAGCTGCGCGCTTTGTGCCAGAATGACAGAGACGCGGGATGCAGCTCTCCATCATCGCGCGCTTTTACGCACAGCCGCAGCGCGTGGCTCGATACTGTTCTGGACCATGGTGACTCTGCTGTTCGGCCAGCTGCGGCCGGGTTTGTCTCACCCGCAGTGTCTGGACTTCGCGCCACCTTTCAAACCTCTGTGGCACCTGGAGTTCTGCACACAGTACCAGGAGTTCGGCTGCTGCGACCAAAAGACTGACAACATAATCGCAGAGAGATACTGGGACATCATCGAGGTTTTGGAGACGCAGGGGCTGGACCTCTGCGCGGACAGCTTGAAAGAAATTATGTGCCAGGTGTGTCACCGCTTAAAGAGTATTTTTAATGTTGTATTTTTATGTGCAGATATAGACGATTAAAATCTGATGGTTCATGACAAAAGCTAACAACTATTCTTTTTTTCCCATTATTTATCAGCTCATGAACTAATAAGTTAAGCTCATAAAGTTGATAAGTTATCTGATTGGAGCAATGTTCAATGGTTTAATGTTGGTTATATATACTAACTGAAAGTAGCTTCTGTGTCGATGCTGGCTGTCCAACCTGCCATATTGCTATTGTCATACTTAATCTGCCATGTTGCCATTGTCATACTTCTGGATCTGATAAGTCAGTGAATAATACAACATATAATTAAGTTGCCTATTGTGTCTCGAGAAAGACCTAAAAGTAGCGTTCCACTATGTAAAGTTGTTACAATATATAGCAGAATAGTATTCAATATCTTCAAGGTGCATTACATAACTTTTCTAATGGAGGCTCGCCAAACTTCTTATATTTACAGAGAATCTGAGTGCCAGAAAATCTGGGTATTCTGGGTATAGAAGTCCCAAAAATAACAAATTCTTAATGAGGATAAAAGTTATCTGGTGGTTTTATATGATCAGTTGTCTTTGGTCTCACTCAGGAGTGCTCGCCTTTTGCTGCCCACCTGTTTGATGCTGAAGACCCCTACACTCCGGTCAGAGAGCTCCCGGGGCTTTGCTTCAGCTACTGCCAAGACCTTTACAGTAAATGTCGACACGTGCTCAAATATCTCACCCAAAACCAACTCCTCCAAGACACCAGCCAACGGGACATGTCCACATTCTGCACCATGATGGACCTCTCTGATCAGGACTACTGCTATCCCAACGTCCTCAACAGCCCTGGACTTAACAGTAATCTGGGAAAAGTGGCAGAGGACCCTCAGGGGTGCCTGCAATTGTGTCTGACAGAAGTAGCAAATAATTTAAGAAACCCAGTCTTGATGCTACACAGTGATGATGATACACACAGGATGTTCATAGCAGAACAAGTTGGATTTGTCTGGGTCTACTTACACGATGGTAGCAGGCTAGAGCAGCCCTTTTTGGACATGAGTGGGGATGTAATGACTACTCCATGGTTAGGAGATGAGAGGGGCTTCCTGGGCATGGCATTCCATCCAAAATACAAGTACAATGGACGAATCTTTATCTATTATTCAATTCAAGTGAACAGCAAGCTTGAGAAGATCAGGATAAGCGAAATGAAAGTGTCTGACCATGACATGAATGTAGCTGATCCATACTCAGAAAGGTATGTATATACTGCAATGCAATGCTTATAGTTTTATTTATTTATTTTGTTACGGAAAGATTTGAATATGCTTATCAAATGGGCATGAGCATCTTCTAAACTGCAGCTCTTGTTGAGGTTTTCCAGGTCTGCAGTTGTCAGTATGAATGAATTGAGGTATAAACTGTGGTTAACCAGCAGCGGGTGAAGCTCATGGAGACTTCCAGGTTCTAACATTACAGTGCATTATTTTAATATGTATGGTTTTGGAGACTGCGCAGATAATGCTTTGCTTGAGGTGAAGTTTCCTGTTCATTACATCGTCTCTCGGTTTCTTCGTTGTTGATGGAAGGATTTTGCAGCTGACTCTTTGAAAGTTGGTCCGACGATGGAGGCTGTAATTGCTCGCCTGGCTTGCACGAACACGCTTCCAGCTTTATATAGTTTGTATATCATTATCGGGTCGGCCCAACGCTTTTGAAGAGCCACAGGAAAGTCTGAATGACCCGACGAGTAAGCAAAATGTAGCTTTAACAAGAAGACATCAAAGAAAATGCAAATCAGCAGAAGTTTTTTCCCTGTACCCTATACATTTTAATAAAGGTAAAATTTGGACCAAATAACACTCATTTTCATTCACTCATCATGGAGATAATTCATAATAATTATTCCCCCTGTCATAGTATGTTAAAAACACACTACAGAAGTTGGATCACAAAACCTGCAACGTGCCAATTGCCTTTCAGTCATCACTGAAAGAATGAAGGTCAAAAGTAATATGTAGTATTACAAGCATTCATGTGATAACATATTTTAATACATTTTTATTGATCATAAATAAATATAGATTAACCCTAAAAAACAAATTCAACACAACAAGATGTTTGTGAAAGGCTTGTTAAACTGACCACAAGCTCTTATATTTGGAAAGTTCATTTTGTCTTCTTGTAATTATTAACTAGTAGAGAGTTTTTTCTAATAAGACAGAAAAAAAAAGAAGCTATAAGCTCATTTACCCATGTAAGATGGATACGAGCGTCTATTGAAATCAAGAAGTGGGGCACACGGACCATCAACAGAGACAAGGGACCTTTTACTTTGGCTCACACATGGGACTCACTTCTCCAGAGACCACCACGCAGGGGCAGGTGTGGTCAGTTTGATTGATCTGTCAAGCTGACCACACCTGGGAACATCTGATAAGAGACACGTCACATCCATCAGACGTCACCTCTGACGAAGGTGGAAGTCCTCCCGTCGAAACATGTAAGGTAAATGAGCTTATAGGGTTTTTTTTGTCTGTCTTATTGGAACAAACTCTCAAGTTAATGACCACAAGCTTTCTTGTGTAACCAATACAACATAAACTATCTGACGGAAAGACATTTTCCATATTATATTGGACCAAGTCATGGTGTGATGTTTACTTCAATTATTGTTGACAATAAGGCCAGTGAAAAGTCTAAAGTTGTAAAACTTTTACAACTGTGAAGGTATTGCCCAGTGTTGGAATAGCTTTTATTTTGGTTTAATCAAATAATTCTTGGCTCTGACTATGTGCTGAATGTCCCTCCCTCATCTCCATTTCACTCTTATATCTGTCCTGTCCTCTAGCAGTTAAAATATGAAAACATCCTGGGAAAAGATTGAATGATATCAGAGCTTATTTACCCCATTGTCTTAATTTATTGGCAATACTGTTTACATCTAATTTATTAATGTTTTTATTGGGTGATGTCACCTCACATACTGAATATGAAAATTCAACACATTTTGATCTGTATCACAAGCCTCACATGTATAATTCATGAAATTCACATCCATTATAAGGTACAGGTTAAATATTTGCAAAATGTCCAATTGCAAAAGTGTAATGTAACTATGACATTTTCATTTCTTATCTTTCAGAGTCATTTTGGAGATAGAGGAGCCAGCAGCTAATCACAATGGTGGACAGCTACTGTTTGGTCTGGATGGATACCTTTACATTTTCACTGGAGATGGAGGCAAAGCGGGCGACCCTTTTGGGAAATATGGCAATGCTCAAAACAAGTAAGACGTGCTCAAAATAGATTCACTTTTTATTCTCACTTCAGATTATCTCATTTATCAAATAAAATAGAAATATAATACGTCCTTTCCCCATCACACACAGTAGATATTGTTTAGCACTCTTACTGCCTTTACAAGAGGTCCATTCTCATTTATTTGGTTTGTATGTTATTATTTGGTCTTAAACTGAGACAATTTTAGTCCTGGTGTGAATTTGGGTTGTCCCTTTCTAACCATTGTTTAGTTGTAATCTAGTCCAAGTTTAGTATTGGGTTTAGTCCCAATTTTGATGCGAGGAATGTGCAAGTGTGAACTAGTCAATTAATTGCAAATAATTGTCAACTAATTTAGAAATTGAGTAATTGTTAACTGGTAGGTTAACGATTAAGCTGAGGTTCCAGTAAGCTGAGAAAAAAAGTTGACGCAAATCAAGCCACAATTGCATGAAAATATGTGTGTGTATTTGATGAAAGGGGACTGCAGATGTAAATTAGCCTAAGGCTAACTCTGGTACAATGCATCAAATGGTAACATTTATGTTCTAATTGTACATGGTCCCCTTAAAAAAAAAAAAAACGCTCCATTTAGGTCAAATTTAGTAAAAAAAATCTTTTCATCACGTGACTTTTGCATTCTAAACAACTAATCTATTAATTGAAAGAATAATCTCTAGACTAATAATTAAGATAAATTATTGTTAGTTGCAGTCCTGGTGTGAACACACCTTGAATTAAACTAAATTGTTATACGGAAAGTAAGTGTCTTGTTTCCCTTCGTCCATCGACCATCCAATGTCCAGGGTGTACAATATAAGCTTGTATTTGCTTATAGACTCTTGAATTTGATAAAAGTAGCTCTGTTTGTCCCGCAGGAGTGCTCTGTTAGGTAAGGTGCTGCGGATTGACATAGACGGGCCAGACCCCAGTGCAAAGCCCTATAGGATCCCTCCAGACAACCCCTTCATTGGTGATCCAGATGCCCGTCCCGAAGTGTTTGCCTATGGGGTGAGAAACATGTGGAGGTGCTCAGTGGACAGAGGAGACCCAGTGTCTCATCACGGTCGGGGCAGGATCTTCTGTGGAGACGTGGGACAGAACAGATACGAAGAGGTGGACATTATTGTGAAGGGAGGAAACTATGGATGGAGGGCCAAGGAGGGGTTTGAGTGCTACGACCTGAAACTGTGCCAGAACTCAACCCTGAGTGAGTATAAGTGCAATCTATTCTAATCACAGCTAGTTCACCGCACCAAAAAAGGTATTACTGTGGGTATTTTATAACAAAACTTGACTTTAATTACCAAAATTTACCCTAACCAGCTGGGACACCCCAAAGTATAATACTGTTTATCAGTGCTATTCAACTTTATTTTACCAAGGGCTTTAACAAAATCTGCTGACCTGCCAATCCAGAACTGATCTAAAATTTACTAATCCAGGTCGAAACCAGGCCGAAACCAGGACTAAACCAGGACTAAACCAGGTCTAAACCAAGACTAAACGAGGTCGAAACCAGGCCGAAACCAGGACTAAACCAGGACTAAAACAGGTCTAAAACAGGACTAAACCAGGTCTAAACCAGGTCTAAACCAGGACTAAACCAATAAATAACAAGAGATAAAATATTTTCTATATGTTTGAAAAATGGGTTGAGAGCCAGATCATATCCCTTGGAGGGCCTGATTTGGCCCCCGGGCCTTAAGTTGAATAGCCCTTCTGTACACTATAAAGCTATTGCCATAAATATCTTCACATATCTGGCCTAAACACATTGAGATTAATAACATTTACATACTAGAGATATAAAGCCTTAACAGGAGATCAGTTTTAGTGCTTTGTCCATCTGTTTGCTGTGTCAGTCTGTTGCTTTGCTGCGTCACATAGCGTCTCTAATCTTTTTTCTCTCTTTCACACCAGATGACATCCTGCCTATATTTGCCTACAGCCACCACGTTGGGAAGTCTGTGACAGGGGGCTATGTGTATCGCGGCTGTGAGTCACCCAATCTGAACGGCCTCTACATTTTTGGAGACTTTATGAGCGGGTACAAAAAAATAGTGATTGAAGCCAAAAGCTGTCAAAATCTGTTTATGTCTTGGCATCAGTGCTTTCGCTAATTGGAATATGGTGTCTAAATAAATTGTTTTAGAGCTTTCTATTAAAAGGAAAAAATGTTACATGAAAATAGACATACATATTCGCATTTTACAATTACTATTTTGAAAAGCAAACGCAGTGTGATTATAATTCAAGAATAGCGTTATTTTTAAAGTACTCAATGGTAAACATGTGTTTTAGGCCAAAATGTATATATTGTAGTGTATTCACAAATGAGAAATGCTGGCCTGATGTATCATAAATTCATTGTAATAATCTATTCAATTGTGTTTATTGGATATCAAATATGGTTTGTTTGCATTAAAACACCACGTTGTTTGGTCAGAACATATGATGAATATTAAATGTTGTGTTATTTCAACTTTTGTGTCCTTCTCAGGCGTATCATGGCCTTGGAGGAAGACAAACTTACTGGAGCATGGAAAGAGCGCAGTGTTTGTATGGGAGAGACCAAAACCTGCTCCTTCCCTGGACTCATCAACCACCATCACAAGTTTATCATCTCATTTGCAGAAGATGAAGCTGGTAGGATCCGTAATTATAAAAGAAAACAATCATAGATATATAGATCACTATAGATCAGTGGAGATAATCAGTGCTATTCACTTTATAGGAGAGCTATACTTTCTAGCAACCGCTTACCCCAGTGCCACATCTCCATATGGGACAGTCTTCAAATTCATGGACCCTTCCAGGTGAACAGAAAATATTTTATCTTATGTATTTTTTATTTAATGTATATATTTTTATACAATATATTGGTGAAGGACCTTTTTTGTTCAAAAATAATTAATCGGATTAGATCTGATGTTCATACACTGCCACCTATGGGCCATCCTCACACACAACCTCAACTTTCTATGTTTTACAATATATTATAACATTAAAAATTGTTTAGTTCAAGTTGGTGTTATCATGATAATAAAATGTAAATCTTGATATTGATAACAAGGAAAAATCACAATATCAACGTTTCTTATTTCATTTTATTACCATGTGGTTTTATGATAGTTCTGATATACAGTTGATGAAATTCATTTTTGTTTTTGACAACTCACCATCATCATCCTCGTGCTCTGTCCTGTGTTGAGTTAAATGCAACACCTTGCCAGTAGTATTGGTTTATTCAAAGTTGATTCTTGTTTGTTGTCTGATGATGTTATGTGTCCACATTAATCATGGTCTCCCTCTACCCCTTTGCTGCCGTCCTGCCTTCTCTAAGTATTGTGATTAAGTGCAGTAAAGTTGATCATCAATATCAATTCATACCCGTGTCTTTAAGCAGATTAAAAGCTTCACAAGTAATTTAGACAAGTGCTGGTTTAAAGCCATATTTCCCATTGTTGTGTTATTAAATGAGTCAAGCCATAATTGATACTAAAGTTCAGCACGTCCCAGAAATGAATGTAAACCACTGTATAATAACCTAAAATCACTCTTTAAAGTAGCAATACTTATATCCTGATAGAACTTGGACACATGAAGAATGCATAACACCAATGACAAGTGGCATTGATGCCTAAACTACTTGTGATCATTATGTGATTACATGTGACGTATGCACATATTTTCTCAATTGCAATCCATCATCTTTTTTCTTCAGTAACATTTTTTTCTGTGTTGTGTTGTTGCAGAAGGGCTCCTCCAGGAAAGTGTAAGGTGAAACCACAGCCAGTCAAAGTTAGGGGTAAAAAACTCCCCTTTGTTCCCAGAGAGCGTGAGTATGCTGGCTTAATTTATCATTCCTCGTGCACTACTTTAACTGCTGCATACCAGACATGCTCACAGAAAAGGATAATTTCTGTGATCGAACTTGTCTGACTGAAATTGATCTTAAATATATACCACTCTTTACAAGTTTTCAAAGAGCAAACAAAAAACAATGTACTTTTTCAAGGGAGTCCTTGGTGTGGAGTGAATGAATAATGCAATATAAAAGTCTTTGTCCAAAAAGTGATCTATAAAATATCATAAGTTAGTTGTTATCATTATAAAGAAAGCAGCACAGTTAAGTCAACTCCATTACAACATTCAAACAAGAAGCATTGTGACTAATTAACCACAAAAATACTTGCTGACCATTCTAACGATCTTTAATCGTTATCTAGATTATTCAGACTCTAAAACACATGCAAAAAAGTGTTTTATTTTAAAGACAGCAGCATTTGTTGAATCAAAATGTCAATAAAGAATAAACAATTTCTGATTTCCATCCATTTTCGTCTACTTGATCTGGGCCAAAGTGGCGGAGGCAGCAGTCTGAGCAGGGAGACCCACACTTCTTTTTCCACGCACGCCACCACAAGTTCCCTTGGTGGGATCCCGAGGCGTTCCCAGGTCAGCTAAGAGTCTCTCTAACCCGTCCCGGTGCCTCCTCCCGGTGGGACATGCCCGGAACACCTACCAGGGAGGCGTTCAGGAGGCATCCTGAACAGATGCCCGAGCCACCTTATATCAACGATCTTATCCTTTCGGTCATTACCCAAAGCTCTTGACCACAGGTGAGAGTAGGAACTTAGATTGACCAGTAAATCGAGAGCTTCGCTTTTCGACTCAGCTATTTCTTCGACAATGGGCAGTGCATGTTGGGAGTCCAACATGCACAGGGAACAGGTCAGACTTGCTGCCAGCAATGTGAACACAGCTCCTGCTCCGATCGTACAGCGAATGGACAGCCTTTAGCAAAGGGCCCCGGACCCCATACTCCCAGAGCCCACAAGGCACCTTGGGGCCCACGGTTGAACGCCTTCTCCAGATCCACAAAGCACACTCGTGGACTGGTTGGGTAAACTCCCATTCACCCTGGAGTGTATAGAGCTGGTCCATTGTTCCGTAACCTGTGAAGCACTTTGGGCATCACTTTGTTGTTGTAAATGTGCTATATAAATAAACTTGACCTTGACCTTAACCTTAAGAGAGCACTTTGCGGGTAAGGGAAAACCTTGTGTTATTAGCCTCTACACAGAGCTAACGTTACTACAGAAAGCATCTAGCGAAAACATCTTGGACTATATTATACTGTAAGAGCTGAGGAGCCATTACAGCACTGAGAAATGTTGAAGAGACCTTAAGTGACAGGGTTCTTATTGCAATGGTTCTGGAAGGATTGCCTGAATCATTTAAAGCGTTCTCAAAAGAAAACCAATGCTTATCAAGCAACTGATGCACATTTTTGCATTCAAAGCTAACGACTGCGATCGGATTGATAGTGTGAGACAAGAGACACACATGGGACACGCTACTCCAGTGACCACCAGGCGAGAGGAGGCGTGACACAAGAATATGAATAACTCAATTTTTAAAATTGCTATATCACAGTGGTTCCTAAATGTTGTGAAATCGTAGAGGTTTTTGAAGATTCACCCCCTTGCTCAGGGGTTTGCAACCACTGTAACAAGAGCCACATTCAACTTTTTAAAGCCTCTGGTGGGTCTGTACATTGATTTAAAAAAAACAAAAAACATTTTAGAGAAAGAAATTGGCTTTGTGTTCGTATTTTACAGGGTATATAACTCACAAAATAGTATCTTCTTTATTTAGCAGAGAAACTTTGAGGGTGGGACCTCCTAACAAAACAGTGCCCAATGTTTAAAGAGTTAAAGTAATTGAATTTAAGTCGAAGTTAAATATTTTTTTTACAATTAAGGTCTAGTCTGTACAAATCACCTGCTACGGTTTCAAAGGAAGTACATTGCTAAGAATAAAGATTAGTTTGTTCTTTTGCGGTTAAAAGGTTTCAGAACCCTTGCCCTAGGCGGTGAATAAAAAAAAAAAAGATCAATTACTCAACTTAATCTGTATTTGTAGCCAACAATGTTGTCATTTTTTGTGTGTTATAACAATCTTTGGTCTTGCTTTTTCAAATCTATTTAAAACTTTTTTGTAAAGGCCTATTATAGCCACTGAAAAAAACTGTTTACACAATATACACAATCAGCCAACAGGAGATGTTATCAAGCAAATTAAAATTATGTTTGAGGTTTCATAAAAATTACAAGTTTGGCACAAACAGATTGCTGCAGATTTGCTCCTCAAGGCATCTGTCCCAAGCAGACCTTGTAACTACTGTCTGTTCTGCCAATCCCAATGCATTCTCAGAATTGGTATAAAAACTAAAAATGGCAACCGCTCGTCTAAGTTCGAACACAGTCAACAGAGCTTGAGCAGTGCATTTTGACGTATAGACATGTCTACTGTGGAGGATTTCAGTGTATAATTGTGAGCTGTCTGAGCCACTCACTCCAAGCTTTTCCATTTCTACATGTTTTCTAGAAATCCTTGTAAAAAATCATTAGAATAAAATAATTAATAAAGTAAAAAGTTTTGGCTGATTAAGACATCATCAGCTACCATCAGCGACCAAAGGTACAGCCTTTATCATGTATGGTTCTGACTTAGTAGATGTTCTCACTCTGAAAATACATTTCTTGTTAATGGCAAATTCTTTCTGGACTGATGGACTTGCAACTCCAGGGTTAATGCTAAAGGAGACATATTATGTTTTTTTAAGATACTTAGTATTAAACTACAGTAAAACACTGCCGGGCCAAAAAAAGTTGCCACCGAGAAAAATGGTTATCCGTTCTAGTATCTGGTTGGAGCGCCTTGAGCTTTGATTACAGCACACATTCGCTGTGCCATTGTTTCAATAAGCTTCGGCAATTTTTCACCGAGATATTTTATTGATGATGGGAGAGTGTGAGTACTGCACAAAGCCTTCTCCAGCACATACCAAAGATTCTCAATGGGTTTAAGATCTGGAACAGGGAAAACCTGGTCACACCAGACCACATCACTTTCTTCCATTGCTTCAGAGTCCAACCTTTATGCTCCACTGATTTGTACAGTTGTTTTTCTCCTATTAATTTAGTCAACCATTTAAGTGTTTGCCATAATCAAGATTTTTTTTCCGACCAGTTTTTCCTCACATACAATGGTTCTACCACTATCCTTCCAGTTGGCCAGTTGTCAAGCCAATTTTAGCAGTTTTCGCAGTCTCCTTAAATGTTTTCTCTGCTTGATGCCAATGATTTTGACTCTTCTCAAACATTCTGACAAATTCTCCACAACCACAGGATCTGTCTTTCCACATGATTGTTTCAGAAATGAGAAGCCACTCACTGCATCAGTTGGGTTTAAGTACCATGTTGCAGCTGAATAACAATCACCCATATGTGATCAAATATGTGTAAATCAATCAATACAACTAATGTAACGAGGTTAAAAACTCATTAATGTTGATTTTTGCATATGTCCCCTTTAATACTAACAATACAGTAGCTTAATGTTGAAAAGTCTCTGAAATCTGTGTGCTTTTAGTGACCGTGCTGGACAGAGACCTGGAGAAACCAACGAGACCTCCTCAGAAAAAGTTAACCAAGATACCCACAACCAGACGACCCTCTCCAACCTCAAAGTCTACAGCTACAACAACTACTAGAGCTACTACTACAACCACTGCTACTACATTGAAGCTCAGATGGATCTCAAGTGATGACGACATAAAAAAGAAAAATAGATTCAAACTTTGGAAGAAAAAGAAACAGTTAGCCAAAGCAAAGGCAAACAGGCAAATGAATAAACAAAAACTGATGACAAAAGCGGGTAATAGTAAGCCCAAAATCAACTACTGGAAAAATGGCCGCAATGGAACAACTACCACTCATGTTAAAAGTGCAAACAAACTTAATGGAAATATGTTCAAATTTAGGAAAACACAGAACAAATTTGTGCAAAGAAAATATGAGAAAAACAGTGTAAAGTCTGCAATTTCAGGTTTTCAGAACAGAACAAGGATTTTTACTTGAATTAATTAAAGTAACATTCCCATGGAGATAGGGGGCAGTGAACAGGTTATCACTACCTAATAAGGCTATATGAGACAGATGTAGCCAATAAAAAACATCATAAAAGCATGTATATATTTTGTGAATCTGTTGTATAATGAAGCAGCTGTATTAAGTTTATAATTGAAAGTAATGAAGCGTTTTATTTTATTTTTAGATTGTAGACTCATTTAACTGGACTTGTCTCAGATCAATCTCCATTAAAGCCATTTTAAGATACTCCAATTTTGTCAAACATATCCAGCTGTTAAAAATAAACATGTGAAAGTGCCTCTGTAATTTCTCCACACTCCAGCGATCACAACTTGGACTGGCTGCGGTGGCATAATGAGTGCTATAAAACCCAATGAGTGCAACTAAGGAAACATAGTTTTTACTTAGGACTTACATTGCAAAGCTAAAACATGACCCATTAAATAGCTATGGTTAAAACTGTATATCGATGAACTGCTAGCAAAGTGCAAGACTACTAATTATCAATGCCAACTCAACAGGCAAAATGTGATGAAACGTCAAGAGGCTATCAAACTTTATACTAAGTATACAAACTGCTTACTGTATCATTGTTGAATGTATGATTCTAAGAAAGAAGTACAAAAAGGATGAATACAGATGCAAAGAACATTTTGACCAATGAGTACTTATTATATACCATATACCATGTGTTAACTTGTTTGAAAATGTTCAAAGTTGAAAATGGTGGGTAAATCTGACTAGTCCAAGCATTGTCCAAATACTTGAGGATTTGTCATTGTATTTGGGTCTTTATGCATATAGGTCTTGACTGTCAGGAGTCTGTTGGGATGTGAGGAGGGTTCAGGCTGGACACTGGTCAATTATCACAGAGACAATGTTTAAGAACAGGCCAGCAACCATTCATTTTGAGCCATTAGCACTTCCTCCACACTCTTTACATTTAACTGCATGTACAAACGCGCATTTCCTCATTGTAAGAAAAGAGAAAAAAAGTTCAAAATAAAA
Source organism: Rhinogobius similis (assembly GCA_019453435.1). NCBI lineage: Eukaryota > Metazoa > Chordata > Actinopteri > Gobiiformes > Gobiidae > Rhinogobius > Rhinogobius similis. The sequence goes on from CM033638.1 coordinate 12,426,593, forward strand.
TACAAATAATTAATTTCCTAGCCATAACTAAATTCAATTTCAATTTGCTTATTGCGGACTTTCGAATTAAATTCAATTTATGCAGTATTTCAGTTTTGCTGAGCCATACAGTGACATAAGTGGATTTTTGTAGTACAATCCACTGAGTCATTGAGGTCAAATAAAACAGATGGAGTCGGCTTTTTCTGCAGTTTTTGGTTTTTGCCAAACATGACACTCCAGTTTTAGCCATTTGGTCCAACACTAGTGCCATTTGTGCACATAGCAGCCATCCAATAATGTTCTGGTTACGTCAAATTTATCTCTTGGCATAAAAATATGGGACATGTGGCGCTTTACAGGCTCGTTATGGTCGCTGCTGGGTTCCTGCATCATCCCACGTCCCATGTACCAGTGTTTAGTGGGTTATTTTATGTTTACCTAATTGATTTGGCTGACTGATTTAGTTGCGAAAGACAAAGACCAAAAAAAAAAAAAAAACTAGTTGCATTCTGTAGTATAGTGTTAAGTGGTTTAACTCTGCTTCCACGTTTGGCAATTATAGTCAAGCAAATTATCCAAAATGTATTTGACTAAAGAAAGAAAAATTAATATCTCCATTTATATATCTCTATATATCTATTATATCTATTACATTACATTACATATCTATATAATATACTGTCTATATGCTTACTGTGACCTCTAATGCTGCCTTCACAAAATAGCATAAAAATAGCATTCAGCACATTGTGAGTAATTGAGACTTATTTGTATATATTCTTCCACAATATATCGCTTGTGGATGTTTACAGTACATATGTTTTCATTTGATGTTGGGAGCGCTTTAGACCTCAAGTCCCATAGGATTACAGACCTAGCCACCATAATGATCCCACAGCTCGTGCATTACAGCTTTTTGGGGCTTTTAAACCCCAGATTGAACAGAAAAAACTGTTTCCTCCTAAGTATATATTTTGTTTAAGTAAGGTGGCTGCACAGATGTTTTGAAATGCCTAGTTCCTGTAGTGAACACATTCCCATTGCTCATTACCTGCAGCTCTTTGAAGTTTGGGGACAGTCATCTCCGAGTCGCTCAGGACATAAAAGGTTAACTACGGTACCATGGAGGGTTTTGGATAACAATAAACAGTTGGTACTTACATGCATTATGTGAAGTGATTACTCTAAATGCTCTTAGGGAAAGGAATGAGAAAGACTGCTGAACTTGTCTCTCTGACATACCATAGTCCCAATGTTGAATAAACACAGCAGAATATATAGAACATATTGAAAAATGTGTTTAATTTATTTAAGTTTTTAAGTGTGCTAGTATACAAAAAGATTTCACATTCTGTGTTCATAATGATTTGGCAGATTTTGTGGAACCTAACCTTGATTTAAACTGTTAGCTCATTATTTTGTACAATTATAAAAAAGAAGAAAACAAACGTTTATTCTCCTCAAAAATAACCATTAAGTGCAATTTTCTTAGAGACCCCAGTGATGAATACATATTGTGATATTTAAATGTAAACTGACAGTTGGATTAATATATTGCACCTTATTTGGTACATTTTCTACAATGTTTCATCTTCTCAGTGAACAATCTTGAAAACTTCATCTCCAACCTGTAGAATTCCTGTTTTCTTCACTGTGTGAAGCTGCCCAAAAAGTGGAGCCGACTTATAAAGATGTTTCTCAGACGGATCACATAAACGGTAACTGGAAAAGATAATGTTTCACAATTATCTACCAAGCATTTTACAAATACAATTTCTATTATTTCAAATATTCTCTATTAAGAATAGCTCAAATCTGAATTTATAAACAAGGTGTGTTTTATAAAGGGCATAGTAATAATAAATAATAATGCCTTACACTTTAAAGGCTTGTCGAAGCCTCTCAAAGTGCTACACTGTAGGTATTATTCATTCACTGCACACACAGAGTCACAGCTGCCCTGGAGCAGATTGACAGAAGAGAGGCTGCCCCTCCGACCACCACCAATCATACATGCACACTCCACTTTCATACTTGGCTAAGTGGGTTACGTGAGTTAAGCGTCTTGCGTAGTAATAAAAAAGCAACAGACTTGATGCTATCCTGAATAAGGATAAGGGGATAACATACATTACTATAATGATCATAGCAGCATAGTGTGCAAACCTTTTCAGTGTTTCCAAAGGCTCCTTTCTGCTGATTATACCAGTTTCGGGATCAACTGTAGTGAAAATGCATCTGTAAAAACAGATTGTTTGATGGTCACCATTTACAGTAGATTTCAATGCATCATCAATGGGAATGTGCTGAACTCCAGCTAAAGCTGCTACTATTACAGTAGTACAAATTTTCTTGCATATCAAGCTTTTCCTGTTGACTCACTTGTATCTGCATTGTATTCTCCCTGTGTTGATAGGTTTGATCTGGGTACTTTTCGAGATAGCAAGGTAATCCTCACCAAACCTAGCTCAAAATCTGGAGCTGGGTCTCGGGTGCTGCACTGTGTTGCCCCCTACCCCCACCGGTTGCTCCAGCAGCATTGAAAGATGTGTTAAATGCAGAGGACACATTTCCTTACATCTATGGTAAAGTGTACCATAGCCTTGGTTTTCAGTAGCAAAGGAAAATGCAGAAGTACGGTTGTATTAATTTACATTGACCAAATAGTGTAGCAGCATATATTGATAATCTTGCATATGGTGTCTTTAATGAATACTGATATTATCAATGATATGTCTCGATGTGCCTGGTTTAAGCCTCCACAACAAAACCTCCTATTCTCTTCCTTTTTGCTTGAGACGTGTTCATTTAAAAAAAGAATGTAAACACTTAGTATGGCCTGTTATCAAATGCCAATGCTACTAATGGCCGTGAAAGCTATGTTATTTGTGCATTGGCAACACTGCAGTGACACTGGCTCCTGAAGCAGTGTTACCTTCCACACGCCATCACTCGCTTCAGTCGCACGCTGCCAATCTGGATCTCCTCCCAAGAGTCCTGAAAAAGCACAGCATTTGGTTTGGGAGATAAAATTAGTCAACGCTGCTCGCTCTGAACAGGGTGCTGCGTTTGAGTCAGACCCAAACCAAATGATCTTTTTTTTTTTTTTTAACAGAAGGGATTCCAAACAACAATAACAAGAGAAGAAAACTATGTTGTGAAATTTAGCAAGTGGTTTCTTATGTTTTTTGCTGTTGAAATTAATGATTAATTAATTGAGATTTTAAACGTTGAGAGGTTTTGGTCCAAACCCAATTAAACCAAGCTGTTTAGCATCAGATAGAAATCTACCAATGGTGAGTGAGGGGAATACACAAGTTTGCAAGTGATGTTTTAGTTGTTGATTAAAAGCTAGAAAAAATGTTTTAGTTGTGGTTTAGTCGATCATAGTGAACCAGCACAGCACCTGTTAATTTAATTATATTACCAGAGTTTGTGATTCATGTTACAGCTAGAGTTTGTGATTGCGGAAGAAAACAATCCAGCCATTTATAATCGTCAATATAATGCTTTTTAATCTAGAAGGCGACAGAAAATTGGATTTGGCGTGAAGTTCCGACTTTGAATAAATTGGACTTTTTTTTTTTTTCATAATGTTAAATTTTGATCACCACGTTTACCTAACCCTAGGAAGAAATAAAATGGAATCAAATAAGACTGTAGTCGACTAAAGAAATTCTTGGTTGACCTGCCCTATTGACCATTAGTTGATTATTTGCTATTAGATTAGATTGACTAAAAGTGGTGTGAAAAATAAGACTATTTTAAAAATATACATTTTTCTAGTAATGCACTTAAAAGACACCAAGTGCACAGGAGTTCATGCAAAAACAACTATTTATACAGAAAAGAACCAGTAATTATATATATATATATATATATAGCCCTGTGACGAGTTGGCCACTGTCCAGGGTGTACCCCGCTTAAGGCCCAAAGTCACTGGGATAGGCTCCAGTCACCCTTTGACCCCTACTTGGGAATAAGCGGTAGAAAATGAAAAAAAATGAATGAATATATATATATATATATATATATATATATATATATATATATTAATAATATTAATAATCCCTTTAATCGAAATAAAATAATTAGTCGACTAATGCAAATTTTGGTTGACTAAACGACTACAGGACTACAGCGCTAGAATACAAACTCTGCTTAATAAATATCCGGAAAAAAAACATTTGATGACATTTTTTGCCATATTGTCCATTCCTATTACACACACATTTGAACTGACAAAATGTGGTTAGTTTGGAATGAAAAAAACCCATTCGTAGCTTGAATAAATGACTTTACTTTATAGGAATAGAAAAACTGACCTCATCATATGGATCACAGTCGCTGATGATGATGTTTGGCCGGAAACGCTCCACTGTCACTTCCTTCTCCAGTTTGCTGCTAAGGTCCTTCACTGAGGCTTCAGAGAGCAGCATTATAGGGCCGTAGTCTGGGTACGCCACCGCCTGGACAAACACGGTACAACGACAGCACGACAAGTATATTACACTGGGTCAGTCACTGAGCTGAAACAAGATAACCAGCCAGGACTGGAAGAACAAAAGAGTGCTGATCACAGTATATGAAATATATCAAAAATAAGATCACCATATTTAAGTACATTTACTATTATGAAGAGATAGAAAGCTGTGGACTTATTTGTCTATGCTAGGGCTCAGTACATTATAACATGGTCTGTGGAGAGCTGACCCATTCACAATACCATGTTTTTCACAGTATTCTAAAACAATAAAATGTCCTGTGACTGAATGCAAGACAAATACATTTAAAGCCATGTTGAGGAACATTCCAAGTAAAGCAAATTAATCTCTACATAAAGAGCAGATGGTGGACTCAAAACCAAAAACAGTCATTCTTTTTAAATTTAAAGCTGCTACTTTGACAGTGTATTTTTCATCATGTAATTGCCTTACAATTAATTTCATTATTTTTATGGAGCCATATTATATTTTCAACTTATTGTTCAAGGCCTAAGAAGATGTTTACCTCATCTTTTGGGAACGGCGAATCGCCTGCGTTCCTGGCTTTCATGTGGGGTTCGTAGTGCACCAAACAATAGGTCTTTTCTGCCTTGAGATAACGAGTGAGCCAAGAGGAGGCAGCGTTTCCACAGTCACGACCTTGAATGTCTTCCCCAAACACTCTGAAAAGAAAAACACATTCATTACTCTTTGAATATGTGCTTTTATATACATCTGCTGGCAATAACATGAGAAAAAAAAAAAAAGATATAGATATTTATTCATTTGTTTGTTTTATTATTTTTTTTCCCAACTGGCAGAGACTCATGAATTGTTTACAAATATCATTACAGAAGTATGTAGGAATAACCCATTTTAGCTTTTACAGACAGTACTGGTTGAGTATATACTATACAACTATTAAGTTTGTAAATCGCTAATTAAAGATTTAATATTAAAACTGTATAGTTTATGGTTTTACGTGTCTCTGCAGAGCACTAACCAAAAGATAAGCTGTACAATATTATCTAACATGTCCCTGTGTCGTGTTATTGTGCTGCTAACTACTTACCTGAAACCAGAGGTGGAAAAGTAAGTACAAAAGTAACTGTCCTTAAGTAAAATTTAAAAGGTATCTGTACTTTACTTAAATCTATTTTACAGTCTATACTTTTACTTCCCTACATATGAGAGTTGGGATCTGTACTTTCTACTGCACTACATTTTTAACTGGGCTAGATCTTCTGAAAAGCTGAGGAGTTTATTTTTTAGCACGTCTATGGAGACATCTTGCCTACATTTTAGAGTTTCAAGTCCACTCTTTGAGCAACATTAGGCCTCATAAATTACCAGAAAATTTTCTTCTGATGATCTATAGTCTTTTGTTTTTTTGCTCTAGTATATTTATTTTTACTTCCATCACTGCCTGAGACAAAAGACTTGATCTGAACTCGAATAAACTCAAAACCAGCAAATCAAAGTAGATTGAAATTGAATAACTAAAGATACAATTTAAGTGGATTAAATTACCTACAGTCGATGACCCTGTTATTGGGATTATTCATAGGGACCTTGAGCTCCTCCATACAGGGCCCGTTGAGACAGATTTGCCCCCCTTCACAGGTGAGAGTCACCAGCACCAAACGGGGCTCCTGTCGTCCTGTCACCATGTGGCCATCCTCAGTCACCACCATCCAGTGTCTGCAAACACAACAGGAATGACTCATTTGGGTCATTTTACCGAATAAAGTGTTTATTTTATAATAAGAATAATCATGATTATTCAGGTCACAATTGAAAGAACTAAGAAGAATAATCGTGAGAACAAAATAAAATAAGCCATTTTCAATTTATACAGCATATACTCCAAAGTGCTTTTTATGTGACTATTCATGTCACATTAACGTCATCATTAAGAAAGTTTGCTTTCGAAAAGATGGTTGCTGACGAGGTGGAGGTGAATCAATTATTCTAATTGTGAATAGGCAGATGGATGGATGGATGGATTGATAGATACTTTATTGATCTGGAAGGATATTCAAATTTAGCTGCAGAAACAGTTTCACTGCACTTTTCAGTTGCTCAGGTCTCAGTGCAGCTTTAGCAGGAGGATTTGTCAGGTACAGTCAGTAGATGGTGTGTCAGGGCAGTTGGAGAAGAGTGACAGCCCTCCGGACAAAAGACTCCACAATGTCCTGCAGCCCGGGCATCACAGTCAGCGTTCAGGTGGAGCAGGTGAACATTGGAGAGACACAACAGAAAAGCCCTCTGCCTCGCTCTCAAAGAAGGAATTTAAGGATTTTGCTGTTGTTTGGTGTGATGTCAATAACTGTGAATAACTGTAAAATTGTGATGTTGCTTCAATCTTCTTACAACAATCTTTACACTAAAACTGTATATTGCGACATCCCTAGTTGACCCATATTTGTTTCAGTCCCACACTGATCCTGACTAAATCCTGTTCAAAAGTAGGAGCATGCAGTTCACACAAGCAAGAGATTGTTGTAGAAGCTTTTGACACCAAGTGGAAAAAGTTACAATTTTTCACATTAGTAACCATGCATACTTGGCTACTGTTGTTATTGTACTACAAAAAAGCCTACACATGATGAGCTGTGAACAGTGTAACACAAACTGGACACTGCCCTCGACTCTAATGCCTACGAGCTTTTCCCACCACCAACCATCTGCCTTCATGCTGATATCAGGATCAGACTCTCACACTAAAAGCAGAACTGAGTCATGTTCCACAGGGTTGTAGTAGCCTGCAATGGCCTCTTGGGTAAAGCCAAATAGATCAGCACAACTCTTTTGATAGGTTTCGTCAAAGATCTCACAGATGTTCCTAGCCAGCACCTACAGTCTTTCAATAACGGTATTTAGTGCTGAAAGTGTAAATGAAAATGTACCCCTGGTTTTCCAATTACAGAGGTAAATGGACCACTGATAGATCTATGGGTTGCACTGCAGGGTTATTTTTTAATTTGACCCAACTGCAGATCTTTAGGCCTTCATATCAAACAGAAATAGGTAGAAGTAGAAGTAGGTAGAAGGTAGAAGTATAATCAACAAATCAACAAACATACACCTATAAAAGTTATAAAAAACAAGGGAAAAGGGGCGTTTTAATAAGAAAAGGGTATTAATTAAACTATGGGGGAAAAGTGAATAGTGACACCCTTCCTGGCATGTGTCGCAAGTAGCTTATTATGTAAGCAGTCCTCAGTGACAAACTTGTTCCCACTTGTGGCACTGCACTCACCGATCCTGCAGATCTCCAAACTTGAGCCCAGTTCTGAGGCACTCTGCGAGCGCCACGGAGAGCGCTTTCCCAGATTTGAGCGGGTGAACGAGAAGCTGCGACACGACGCCCACGCGCACTAGTTTTTCTGGCTTTCGCAGATATTTATAACCCACAGCGAGGCCGAGCAGCGCAGCGCCAGCCCCGCCGACCAGGAGAGCCGCTTTCCGGTGTTGGGCCAGCGCGTTCACCGCCGCTGCTCTGAGATCCATCTTGGAGCAGTTTGTTGTTAATGGACATTGAACTTGTGTACTTGCGTTAAAGAGACAGGACTCTCTCTGGAGCGCGTGGTTTGGGTGAACAGCTCCCTCGGCTGGTTCCATAGGCTCATAGCGCACCGCCTCCTAACCTGAACTGAACTTGTCCTGACCCCGCAATAACTCCGAGGTGAACTGAAGGGTCTGAATTATGTTTAGGAAATGAACCCAATGGCTTGCATTCATAATTAAAAGTTAGTGTAGTGGTGCCCCATAAGCTGCATGCATCTTTAAAATGATCCATCAATGTTACAAACACACCAAAATGTGATCATTACCTGATTTCTGGAGTTATAAGATTATTGAAATGACATGTGAACAATTACATCTTTTGTGAGTAATCTCATTTAATCTTGACTGTTCACATATGTAAAAGAGGACAAAAATTACCAAATACAAAAATTATGTGCTAATTGTTAAAGTTGGAAAGAGCTTTTTAAAAATCTGTTGTCTTTAAAATACAACTGTTACTTTTTTATTATTATTATGCAGTAGTCTCTTACAGACCTAATTATTGGTTTATCTGATTATTCTAGTCATCAGATTTTTTTCTGGCCATGTACAAATGTACCCGATGTTTTGTCTTGTTAATGTATAGCCTATATTGGTCAATGTACAGAATATCATAGGGCCATTGACGTTAATTGCTCGCCTCTTTTGTAGTGTAGGCCTAAATTTTCTGTTTGCTATTTGAAACACTTTTTTCAAACAGTATTGAGGGGCAAACAGATACTATATGAATGGGTAGCATATTGGTCCCAATTGATAAACCGAGTGGTGATGCATGAAGTGTGTTTCAATTCAACAAAAGAACCCTGGATTTGATGCATAAGTCAATAGGAATTCTGATGGAAATGTGTCATCATTGACATAGAAAGTTCATCATTGTTATATAGGTCTATATATGACAATGCTTACATTGATTCTAGGAGGAGCTGTGACCGGAGCAGGAGCTGTGCATTGTCGGCAGCATGTCAGACCTGAGTCCCAATGCATGTTGGAATTCGCCAGGGCTGTCCTTTGTCACCGGTTCTGTTCAGAATTTTTATGGACAGAATTTCTGGGCGCAGCCAGGGTGTGGAGGGGGTCCGGTTTGGGAATCACAGGATCTCATCTCTGCTGTTTGCAGATGATGTCGTCCTGATGGCTTCTCCAAACTAGGACTTGCAACATGCACTGAGACGGTTTGCAGCCGAGTGAGAAGCAGCTGGGATGAGAATCAGCTCCTCCAAATCCGAGGTCATGGTTCTTGACTGGAAAATGGTGGCTTGCCCTCTCCGGGTGGGTGGAGAGTCCTTGCCACTGGAAAATATTTTATATCTATTTATGCTTTTATGCTTGGCTACACGCACACGCACGCACACTTAGGACTTAAACAAAGAATCCAAGACACAGAGACCAGTTTAGACTTGTTTCTGGTTTCTGGATTACTGACTGTCCAACTGTACATTTCCATGTATAGTCTTAGTCTATTTTAGTCTACTTTATTTTATTTTATTCTTAATCTTATGCATGCCTATTTTATTTTATTATTATAATTCTAATTGAGTCTTATATCTTCTTTAAAGGTTTAGAAGTAAATACTCCCCACGACTGAAATAAAAGAACCAGGTAAGGCTGTCTAGGCCGAGGTTCGGAGAGAGAATATTTCTTCCACCTCAAAAGGAGAAGTTCAAGTATCTCGGGGTCTTGTTCACGAGTGAGGGAAGGATGGAATGTGCGATTGACAGGTAGATCGGTGCAGCATCTGCAGTGATGCGGGCGCTGTATCGGACCGTTGTGGCAAAGAAAGAGCTGAGTCGAAAGACAAAGCTCTCGATGTACCGGTTAATCTACGTTCCTACCCACACCTATGGTCATGAGCTTTGGGTAATAACTGAAAGGACAAGCAATCGAAATGAGCTTCCTCCGCCGGGTGGCTGGGCGCTCCCTTAGAGATAGGGTGAGGAGCTCAGTCACACAGGAGGAGTAGAACCGCTGCTCCTCCACGTCGAGAGGAGCCAGCTGAGGTGGCTCGGGCATCTGTTCCGGATGCCTCCTGGACGCCTCCCTCAGGAGGTGTTCTGGGTATGTCCCACCTGGAGGCGGCCCCGGGAAGACCCAGGACACGCTGGAGGGGCGATATCTCTCGACTGGCCTGGGAACGCCCCGGGATCTCCATTATCTGAAGTTGTATCCTTCTATGATCACATACTAAGTTATAATACACTACAAATGTACAGATATTTTCCATGTCCATAACCAGTTTCAGCACTGCTGAATTTCTTCAGACCAGGAACATTTCATAAGCTTCAGTTTTGGACATGCTCTGATCCTTTTCATCACGATTTACACTTGGTTGTATAACTTTCTGTTATACTGAATCCACCCACTGTTTTCAATGGTTTCTCTCCTCGTGTCACCGGTCACCTGCCTCTCTCAGACCAGGTGACGTCATTTGAACTTCTCTGTGCAGCTATTTCAGTCTGTGACCTGGGTCTATGGCCAAAGGAGAGTGCAGCAGATGCTCTGTCCACAGGGGGGCAGCACTGGGACATGTCCAATAGACCCTTCCTTCTGTTCCCTTTCTGTGAGTGTGATGGCCTCAAGGGACAATTGGCAGGCAATGGTCCAGCCCTTTAGATCCACTGTTGCAAAACTGCGCAAATTTATCCCAAACACTTTGCCATCTGTAGTGTCATCATAGGTTAAACAAAAGGGAGATTAAAACGGCGAAGAACATCACTGTATTTCAAAGTGTCTTGTTCAAAGGAGCCAGACGACTGAGGAGGGACAATCTGGGCCTTAAGAACTTGGACTAAATATAGCGCCAAGACTTCACACTTGACATAAGGGCAATGCATGATGTCCTCTGCTTAATTATGTTCCTGTACAAAGAAGAAGACAAAGCGTGGCAGTAAAATGAAGCTGCAGTGAAGCCCAGTTTACATGTGGGCTATACACTGACTAATTATGTTATTTGCAGTTGTTTTTCATAAACCGTAGTCCAGCAACAAAGTGATAACGCTCTTGTTGAGCCAAACACAAAATGTAATAAATATATAATAGTCCACGTCCAAAGAAACAGAATTAATCACATTGGATATTTTAAAGCTGCACTGTGTAACTTTTCTGGTGTAAGCTCCACTATCTTGTCTCCATGGAGATGTTAGTGTTTTACACAATGTGGTCCTCAACTCTTTTCTCAACTAATTTTCGACAAAAACAAGAATGTGCTTATTTCCTGCTTTGCGTATTTCCTGTTGATTGAGGAATGACTGTTTCATTGGTTGATTTCCAAATTTTCTGTTGGTAAAACTGACAATTTTGTGAAGCCCTGCGAGGCAACTGCTGTTAAAAACTGCGAATATATTTTTTCATTAATTAATATATTTATATTGTTATATTAAAATGTATTATATTTTTATTTCTATAATATATAAACAGAAGCAGACTGGCTCTACATTATGTTAGTAAGATAAGATAGTGTGGAGAGTAACACAGTGAACATGTAATGGTCCTCCTCCATATCGTGACTCACCTGCTGTATTGTCCGGAGCTGGAGCTCAGTCAGGGCTCCCAGGGCCACGCCATCTGGACCAAAGGGACTTTTCTATACATTCAGCAGGGCTTTCTCACTGTACACGACGATTCACAGCAAGAGGCCCCCTGTGCTGTGTTTGCATGTTTATGTGGTCACGCCAAAGGTCATGCTCAAGCAGCTCAGCCTTCTAAAAAAACTGTGAAGAGTCCTGCATTTATCTGATTACTATTGTACTAAAAGACCATTTTAGAGACCAAATGCTACTATTGAAAGTTCAATTAAAGTTCAATATGATTAAACTGACAAAACTACAAAGACATGGTACTTGATTCAAACCTAAAGGGGAGCAGCCATGGTTTTAACTTTAAGTTTATAATAAGTGCCTTAGGATCCTGATGAATTCTTCTTAAGTAAACTATTAATAGCTATTTTGCATGGCAGAGCAATAAAAGTGCCTCGAACAACTTTGTATTGTCAGAACAGACTAATGTGGACTGGAGGACAATATTAACACATCTGATGTTGAACAACAGATCCATAGTCCCGCCTCATAATACTTCACTTCACTTCACTTCAGCTATTTTCAAATGGATTCATTCACATTTGATTAAAGTACATTTTTGGTGGCAGTTTGCATTATAGATTCAGTGGAACACTTCTATAGGATAAAATAGCAGACATTTTATTATACATATATTTTCTCTTAAATTTCTGTAACTCGCTCAAAGTGACATGTTTGCGAAAATAACAATAAAAATAGTTTACAGTTTTATAGTTTTTTTCAAGTGTTGACAAACAGTTTCAAGTGTATTTTGTTCAAGTACAACTTTGCTCCTGCCTAATAACCTCTTAAAGTCTGCACGTGCAGATAGCATTGGCTTCTGCAGTCTGGCTTACTGGAGTTGGTCGTAAAAAGTTTCGTTTTTATATTTTATACATTAAAAGAAAGTGTGGTGTACAATGTAACAATACATGTTGTTTTAGAAATATTTCACAACAAATAAAAATTATTTTAAACGCACACATGTACAAAATGGACATTTAACATAAAAATAAGTCTGTAAAATAAAAGGAGAATCAGAAAATTGGAACATGAGCAACAAAAGTTTGATAAATTGTGTGAACATTTAAGGCAAGTCTTCTAAAATGTGCATGATATTGTGTACTCCGTATGTGTTTTTTTTTAAATAATTTAATAGTAGTTGAATATTTTTGTTTTATATAAAACAAATTAAAACTTAAGGAACGGGTGCAACGTCAACATGTGTTAGTCCTAAAATGGATGGAGAAATGTGAGAAATAGTGCGGGTGTTTTTTTCCTATGACAGGCTTTTACAGTAATTGCAGATGATTGACATGTGCCTCATTATCCTTTGTCCCGAGTTGTAAAGCCCCTCCCGTCTGCCACTCCGAACGATGGCTTAAAATAGTTTGCATCTATAGCTCTGTGCAGATGCAGCTTGGACTTATATTCAAACAAGCAGAGCTACTCGAACTGAGAAAAGAACATACTTTTGGGCTCATGCCGTCATTATTGCTTATTATTATATAAGGAAATCTTATTCAACGCTTTTTTTACCAACATCAAATAGATTCTTTAATTATGACAAAAGTCCTTAAACCTTGTGCTCATATTTGATAGTAAACAGCAGTCTATTTGCCTTCTCAGAATTATTGCATTTCCAAGAGCTATTTTTTTTCAATGGAACAAAGATGATCTAAGAAAAAATGGACATGTTTTAAACATACAAGATTTGTAAAAAGCATGGTAAGTTTGGTAGGGTCTATATTCTGATTGCAGATGATAAACTGCAGAAATTGTATGGTTTTCTCCTCGTTTGCTCTGGTCAGCACCAAAACAAAAATGTGAATTGCTAGAGTTTGGAGAATCACATAAGTGACATTTAGCACAGTCTTAAAGGTGCACTATGTACATTTTTTTGGTGGACAGTCCTTCACCCACTTATTTCCACAGAGATGTTATTGCTTTGCCTGGAATGTTCTACAGTATGGTGTTAAACTTATCTCCGTGGAAACATCAAGTAACCGCACACGGCCAAGTTACAGATCAGATTTATGAAAAGAGCAACGAAAAGAGAATGCATGTTTTTTTTAGTTTTTTTTTTACAATAATTAAAAACATCAAGCAGGTATAGTGGACCCTGTAATCTCAAACGTTACCTAGTGCACCTTTAACATTTTGTTCAGTAATTACTTTGTCCATTTTGGGTTTATAGGTGACATTTCTGCTGATTTCTCATTTATTTAACATCAAAACTCTTATTGCAAGAACATATTTTTATATGTGAGTTTGCTGTGTTCATTGGCCAATCTAGTTTGTGATTTTCTGAACTTTACTTTGTTACATAATTTTGTGATGCAGTTCAGTTCAAGACCGAGCCCACAACAACAGGCCGCTCCACTTTGAGTCATTTTGAGTTACAGTCATTTCATCTTAAGAGCACAAAAACATGACAGTGATTTGATTAAATGTAATCATTTAGTGATCTGTACTGGCTCAATAAACTTTGTGTATGCCACTTTATCTTCAAAAACTTTTCCAATGTGTGCAACATATCTCTAAAGTCTTCTTACCCAAAGCTACCAAAAAAGTGAATTTTAAATAAATTAGGACGTACCCATTTTTAAATACGCTGTTTTGTTATTATAAAACATTTAAACCAGAATCACCTAAAAAGTTTGTCTTTCATGGTATCAGGGTCAATATAAATACAATAAAACAATTACTAACAATAATATTAAAACTGCATCAAAACCTCTGGGTAATATTAGTGGAGTCCAAACCACATCTTGGGACTCACTTCTTTCAGATGGCAGAGAACAGCCTGATCGCTGATTTTGGTCTCTCTTAGTAAACAATAGAAAGACTGTGAATAAGCCATGACTAATTAAATCTCTCATTCACGTCCAACTATACTCTGGGTATAAGTTGTTGACACTGTACACCACATGTTTAGATCACGTGTAAACAGGAGCTGCACAATATTAGAAAATAAAGAAAAAAAATAGAATTTAAAGGTGCACTATGTATGTGTTTCTGGTGTAAGGTCCGCCACCTGCTTGTTGGAGATGTTATTGCTTTGTCTGATATGTTCCGGAGTATGGCAGTAAACTATCAATATACTTGGAGAGAAGCGGTCACACCATCATGTAAAGTTACAGATCAGATCTGCGGAGAGGCAAGCAGAAATGAGACGTGGGTAAGCAATAAAACACCTGTGAAACATGCAAGATAGATAGGTTTAGTGCCATGCTTTGGGACATTCTAGGCAAAGTGATAACATTTCCATGGAGATAAAGAGGTGTCTGACCAGAAAAGTTAGTTACCTTTAAAGTAGAATTTACTTAAATGAATCATGACTTTGAGGTTCAGATCCCTTTTTGCATTACATTCAGTTCCTGCAAGTAGGAAAATGCAATTACTGATTTATAAATACTATATTTGGCCTTTTGGGATACATTGTGCAACCCCGGTATAACATCTCACTCCTTCTCAGTCTTCCTCTCAACAGGACACGCATGTCAACTGTTTTTAGACCAACCCTGAAAGTCTATTATGTGCGTACTCCTCATCAAACCTACAGTATTTGAGTAGGACTTATCTGCTCACAGCACTCTCCCTCTCTGCGTCCGCCTGTTGAATTTTGGGTTTATAGCACCACGAACGCACCCACACTTTGCGTCTCTTGCCAAATTTCTGTCATAGTTTTTGGCAAGATGGCCGCATATAGTGCCGTATTGTGTTATCCAATCTGCTGCATTGGAAAGAGGCTACACTGAGCTGCGTCTCTTAAAAGCTCTAAATGGAGAGAGGAGACCTGTTGTTATTGAGCTAATATTGGTGCATTGTCTTGGTGAACACACGCAACCTGTAGTTCCTGGTTCTATGTAATGAGAGTCTGTTTGGAGATAAGGGTCTGAAATAGCCAGTTCTGGTATCATTGAGGAGGAACTCTGCAACTTCTCTTTGCTTCTATACCAAAGACAAGAGCATATCGTTTGGAAATGAAGAACTTCTGTGTAAACGCCTTTTAATTCTTTCGATTTTGTCTCTGCTACAGGAGTTGTGGCTGTGGATAGTGGGAGCAGCCTTGCCACCTCTGCTCTTGGTTTGTTTATGGTCATCAGCGCTTTCTGCTTAGCGTCCCGCCTCTCATCTTCCATATTCATCGTCAGAAATCTCAACACAACTAAATTCAGAAATGCCCCTATCACGGTCAGCCCCATGAGAATGTAGACAAAGCAGAACGCAACATATCTGGGATCATTTTGCAGTGCGTCGTCCTTTTGAAGAGCCACGTAATCCCCAAATCCGATGGTGGTCAGCGTGATAAAGCAGTAGTAGAATGCGTGTAGAAAGCTCCACCCCTCTGATTGTGAAAACAAGATGGCGCCTATGCAGAGGGTGCTGAGGCAGGAGAAGAAGCCCACCGTCACCATGTTGGCCATAGAGACCTCAGTTCGGCGCATGCCCAGACACTTCTTGGCTTGGTGCAAAAGGTAGCGGACAAAGGTGTTGATGCGCTCACCCAGGCTCTGAAACATAACCAGGGTGAGCGGGATCCCCAGCAGAGCGTAGAACATGCAGAAGACTTTCCCTGAGTCAGTGCTGGGGGCTGCGTGGCCATAACCTGTACAGAGCAGAGGGGGAGGCAGGTTAATGTAGGTGGACTTTATGGGGTTGTGAAATATCACATTTTGATCAAGATGGAGATTCAATTATTTCAAATGACATTCTTTAGAAGCTGGGAAGACTTAAACGTTATAAACACTACAGTTGGATGTGTCAGTGATTAAAAGTGTATTTTTAAAATTCAGGACAGCAATACTAAAGATAAAATGTCCCAATTGGTACCAAATATTTTCACTATTAACCTATCTTTCAATGTCACAGCAAAGGACAATTGGATGGCGCACTTAAAAAATGACAGATATGAACATTTATTGACAAAAAAATGATTGACAATGCTTTATCATTGCATGTAAATTGGCTGCTGTGATTGGGTAAACCTGATTTCAACCAGTGCCATGCAGGTTCATTTTTCAGTGCTAATCATCAGAAATGTAATATCAATCTGACTTGCTTGTGCCAGATTAGGAGAACATGCCATCTCCAGAAGGCTCCATATGCAGTATATTGATGGATCTCTTGCTTTTTAGTTACACGCCTGTATTTTGTAGTTTGGTTTGCCCCTGAGTGACCCCTCGCTTGGCTTGACTCGCTCCTTTTTCCTAATTTTCTTGCCCAGTCACACTGCAAAAACATTTTAGTCGCCAATCTAAAACAGTTAGTTAAAAACACAAATACAGTGTTATAGGTGCACAACTATTTTGGTGGAGAATCCACCACCTGTTTGTCTCCATAGAGATGTTATTGCTGTTATCATTAAACTGATAAATGTTGCATTTAATAAATTAAAGTGATCTTTTTTGCTAAAATATATACATTGCAAAGCATGCACTCTTACTGTGAGTAGGTCACACAGATCCGACGTGTTACTTGACCAGTTGGGGAAAAAAAACCTGGAGACAAACAAGTTGCGGACCGTCTACCAGAAAAGTTAAAGCGCACCTTTAAGCTGTATAATAAGGTAAAACCTGAGGTGACGACCATCACTAATGTCTAAACAATGCAAATAAGAATAAAATCCTGTTGAGGCTTGCAAGGTCCTCGAGTCAGTTCCTGTAACTTTGAGACAGACAGAAAACCAATCATTCACAATGACCTTCAAAGGATACACTGTCTATGCCTTTTGCATATAGATACAACCTTTATTATATAACCTTTATTGTGGAAAAATACTGTTTTTAATAGAAATCAAAAGCTAGAGTTCCTCTTCTTAAAATAGTACGCCTGGCATCAATGAAAGATTCAAGCACATATTGGCTTGTGTCAGCTCCGAAAACACAAGCCAATATGCAAATCCTTCAGTTGTCTTAACACGTCACTTCTCACTTCAGCAGAGCAGACCCACTGACATGAACAAATGTGATCTGGAATTACAGCTTCATCTCCCACTCCCACTCCACTCTGTCATTAGCAGAGAAATTGCAATCTACTAGAATTAAAAACACACTGATGTCACCTTAACCTCAAGTGTGAAAAACAACAGCGGCGTTTGAGTCTGTAGTAAATTAAACAAAACTCAACAAACTGCTGTGCCAATAGGTTTTTCTGTGGTGTGGAACAGTGTGCAAATATATTTCTAAATTGGTCAAAATAACACTAAAGTAATGGAATGGAATGGAGGAAAGATTTGTGAAAGACAATTACAGATACACACAATTTTAAAAGCATGTTTGTGAAAATATATAGTTATCTGGATTGTCTATTCCTTTAGGAATGATTCAGGCCAGATTCATCCTGACCAAGGCCAACTTAAATCCAATCGTGTCACTAACAGGCTGATTCATATTTTCATTCATTTCTAAGCTTCATGACTTTGCCAGTAGAGTTTATAGGGAACTTATAGGCTACATGATGTACCACAATTGATTTACTGCTGTTTTGATCGGGGTCGTCTCTGTGCAGTAATGACCTCATCTCTCTGAGCGCGCACCTGTCCCGCTCTGATGCCACTCACCTATGGTTGTAATCACAGTGATGGCGAAGTAGAAGGAGCCAGCGAACTTCCACTGGACCCCGGCTTTGTGTGGCTTTAACTGTAGCACCACAGACTCCAGCTCCTCGAAGTTTTCTTTGGTTAAGTTCAGTTTGCGCATCAGTTCGTATTTCCGTGCGTCGAGTCTCCGCTTGTGACTTTTCTCCTGTTTGGACTCGAGGGTCTCAAACACCGCGGCTCCCACCACCAGGTAGGTGAGGATGCTGACAATGAGAGCCAAAGTCCGCGCGTTTTGTCTCTTCATGATAAAAACACACCCTCAAACGCCTTGTTTTTATTGTCCGTCTTTTTTCTCCCGACCTTGTCTTCACTCCTCGAGTCCCGATCCAACAGTGAGGCGCGTGGAGACAGAAAGAGCTGTTCTCTCAGCACCACCCCCACATCACAGTTGGGTTGCTACTGTATTTGGACTATTTGTCACCGCATTATATTTAGATGCCGCTGAAGAAAAAAACTGGGCAATCCCACGGAGTTTTTGGAGTAGGAGCTTTACGCACACGCTTTGCGTCCAACTAAGGCCAAAATAAACAGCGTTTCCTCCAACAAGTAGCTCGCGCTGCTCTCAAAGAAAACTAAGCGTAATCCGCGCAGTCATTTGTAGTTAAAATATTGACCTTTTAGTGGTTATTTGAACAAGCAGCGTTACTGGCTCCACAAGTTGTCTAGCAACCTCAAGATAACGTTTCGTTCCGGAGTAAATATTGATACAAGGCACATCCTTGTTTGGTCGTGTACTGCTCATTTGAGTTAGGTAATTGTTTTCTTTTAAATTAAAATAATAGGCCTACTATTCCATTTATTCAAGGGTCTTGTGAAGAAGTCTTTACATTTACATACATGACATTTTTTAATTGTATAGAAGCATTTTATCTAAGCATTTCATTTGATTTTGAATCGTGAATTTAGCTCATGCATCTTCTATAACAGCCTTTGTAACCAAACAAATCAAGCTCAAATGTATTTTCTCAAGGTTGAATTCAAATGACCAAAAAACCTTTACCCAATACCTGCCACTATATGCAATTTGTAAGTGACACAATACTGCTTGAACAAGATGGGAACTGCAATGTTGTCTTTGAAACAAATACATGAACAAACAAGGAAGGAAACCTGTTTAAGTAATCATGTTAAAACTTTTGAAAGGCAAACATAGGCCTAACAGCACACTGTTCATATGAGCAAAAGCAGCTGATATAACTCTAGACAAAGGTCATAATTAGGTAAGTTAGAGTTTGTGATTTGCACATAACAATGAATGGATTACTACTGTTTGTGGTAATACAAAATGGTGTTTCACTGGTTTTTCACATATTTCACAGTAAACACATGATGACGCATTTTCAAAGTAGTTAAATAGTCTTTATTATCACTGAAGACATGAAATAGGTGGTGCTTACTTCATGGTGCTTTTCTTAAGTAGAGTACAAAGAAACAATGTACAAATTATTGTACCATACATTTTTGTTCGTATTATATAGAAAAAGGCTTTTGTTTGAATTTTAGTGGGAACTTGCATGCAGTGCAATGAAGATCTTTGGAGCGTTTAAACATAAACATGTACTATTAAGAAGGGATGCTCTATTGCAAATATCTGTTGGTAAAATTGTTAACTACACTAATTATATTGATACCCAAATATGTTCCTTTTTTTTACCCAGTTTAATATTGGTCTAGTTGTTATCTCATCCATGGACTCAGTAAGGCTCAAAAGGTGATTTCTTCAGTAAAATGCCAGTTTCAAACAACTTTCCAATTCCAAATGTTCTGTATTTCCTGAATTAAGTTCTTTTTTTTTCTTCAAAATTTTCACATTTTTCAATTTTTAAGCATAACACAAATGTAGTCATTGTATAATGCATTTGTTGCCTATATTGTGTAACCCTATTATATAATTGCCTTTCACAATGCTCTCTTCATTTTCTGTCTGTCTAAATAATAGTATATTTTGTATAAGTGGACAAACCAGACTTTGGCGAGGTATTTTAGATTCAATTTTCTCATGTTCTACAAAGCCTCAAACTCGTCAATCCTCTGTTTAGTGTTGCCTTGACGGATTTGGCGCAGTGTCTTGTACTTGTCCCGGCCTGCGCGCACATTTTCGGCGTGGAGCATGTCATTCACGGTCTTCTTGTTGTCATCACGGGCAGTGGCCAACTCTGAGCTCAGGGCCTGTGGCACAGAGGAGACATTTTAGTGACATTGTCTTTGTGCCAAAACGAAGTACAATGGAAAGAGTGAATAATCGTACAAAGAATTAAGGCTAGGTTAAGAAAAGGTTAAAAAAGGATTATGACAATACTGTATGTTTATGTAAGTTTGGTTATGCAAGTTATGTTATGTTTTAATTAACCAATCATTGTGTGAACTCTCAGAAAACGTTTTAGAAGATTTAATGGCTTAATGGCTATATAAACCACTTAATGGCTATATAAACCACTTAAAGGCTTTATAAAGAAGTAAATATCAAAAAACTAGATCAAATCAGCTCCATAAAGCAAGTTTTAGTTGTTATGGAGAATACTGAATTGATAGAGAAAGAAAAACAGTATTGAACAAAGTACAGTTTATACTTTGACCAACTTCCTCTCTGGTTATCATATCTGTAGACACATTTGTCAACCGCTCACTTTCAGTTCCCCATCGTCTAATGCTTTCTGTGAATTGATCAAACAGAACTTCTCAGAGCTACACTTGAACAAAACCCCCTCATGAACACAAAGTGTACACACATTAACAGATTAAGGAAAAACTTGAGCATTTGTCGGTATCCTTGTCAAGCCCTATATAATCATATAATGGAGGAGGTAATATTTTGGCATCATATCATAATATTACACCAACAGAGTGTGTTTACATGCACACTGTTGACCTGTTTTAGTTAAAAGAAACTATTATCTAGTGTTTTGAAGGAAACCGTGAATAATAATGCCTTGTATCGTGCCTCTCAAAGTGCAAGACACACATCCAAACAAAACTATAGTATGCACTGGACAGGGTGGGGTCAAACTGCCAACTTTTGGGTTTGGCTCCAGCAGATGGTCGAGTGGAGCTCCACTAGATGCACATGTTTGATTTGGTTTGAAAGTCGATTATCAACCCCAACCCAAATCTTACCCAACTCAACCATGTAACTATAATAATAATAAAAATGTCCTCATTAAAAAAAAAAAAAAAAAGATACAGCTGCTGCAGTTGAACTCTCCTGAACCTTTAGGGTGGTAGATAAGAGGGATGATCACCTACAACAGCTTAATTAACCTTAATAAAGTAGGTACTAAGCCTGAATCATTCTTAATAAACAATTTCTTAATTATTAAGTCTATGTACATGTTTTTATTAAGGTTATTAAGGTTAGGATTTAGTGTTTGATTTTAATTAAATAGTGACTAAGCCTGACTCAGTCTTGATAAACAGTTCAATCTGTTCAAGCTTTATTAAGGCAAATAAGTGTTAATGGCAATGCTCATGAATAAATAAATAACAAAATAAATGATATACATAAATAAAAAATAATGGAAATAGAAAATTAGGATTTACCAGCAAGAAGTGTACAAATGTGTGAATGAGCGCATGTGTCTGCTGCAGCCACACAGGTTATGTAAATATCACTTGCACGTTTATGGGTGTAGTTTTCGATGGACCTATTGTGAATGGACTGTACTCCTTTTATGTGTCATGTCTCCCTGACCTGCAGCTGTTTCTGGAGTCTTTCATTCTTCTCGGCCTCGGTCAGCCGTTCCTCCTCCTCGTGGTGGTTGCTGATTTCGTTTTGGTGCAGGTCGGCGCTGTAGGTGCTGTTCTCCTCGCTGTGCTCGTGGTCGCTCTCACTGTCTGAAGAAGAGGAGGAGGACCCAGCTCCGGAGTTAGACATCCGGACCGTCTGCAGCTCCTCCTTGGTACGAACAAGGCTCTCCTCCACCTCTTTGGCCTAAAAGCAGAAAAGACTGTATAAATAATGGTTTTCTGGTAGACCTGCACAATTTGGGAAAAATATCTATAGTGAGTATTTAAGTTTAATTTATGCTTTAATAATAGGAATCTGTTCTGCGTCCAGGAGAATTGACAAAAAGACTGAAAGAGGCCTAAGAGCTGATATAACGGATTCTAATAAAAATAATAATATTATCTAACTAATACAAAAATAATGTATTCTAGAACATAACAACAGCATTTTTTTTTTTGCAGAATAAGTCAAGATATTACAGCTTTTTAGGAGGAAATTATGGTACTTCAAAAATTGCAACATGTGTGATGAGCTAATTGAGTTCATTGAAGTTGCGAAGCTTATTTGATTGTGATTAATCTCGCAGCTCTCCTTTCAGGTCCATTAGACTAAAATAGAAGTCACTTATTTTGATGCCTAAGCTATGGCAATACAGACATGTGCAATGCTCAGTCAGATCTTAGGGTGTGTTCTCTGTCTCAGTGTCTATTAAATTTAAAAGCGTATGTAAGTTAATATTGCTGACATCACAACATAGAAAACACAACAGTGCTTCCCAAACTGTGGTATGAGCACCATTCTTTATTTATTATAATTAGATACAAGTTATATACAGTAATACCATTTACCTATAATTATCTGGTTAAATTGTTGGATTTAGGTCTAGTTTAATAGTCATTTATCTTGATTATGGACTGCATATCTGTAGTCTCCTGCTGTTCTTGTACTTTGCATCACAACACTGAAATTTCTCCACACAAATAAAGACTCTCCTACCTTATCTTACCTTTATTTTTTTACCTGCTTGCTTGTTTGTGTGCTTGCTATTTTTTTTACTTGCATTAGGTTGGGGCGTGTTCTTAGACCTGGTTTAGATTTAATTTACAAAGAGTTTAGTCCTCACTTAGTTCTGATTTAAGTCAATTTTAGTTCAGTTTGATGTTGTCGGAATTTGTCAAGTGTTGGCCATATATTTCATGAGGTACTTAAGGTGAAAGGTTTGAGAACCAGTGATGTACTCGGCTAGAACCATCAGTGTACACAAGATGTCTTAGTTGCCTGGATGGTACACAGTGATGATACATTTATTGCCCTCTCTGTTCTTGCCACACTGACCTTGCTGTGCCATGTGTCGGCCTCCTCCTCTTTGACTCTCTTGGCCTCCTCCAGAACAGCAATTTTGGCTTCGTACTCGGCCAGCTCAGCCGCCTGAGGGAAAAGCACACAGTGTAGAGTACAAATATGACAGAGGACACCTGTTCCTTGTCTTCCTGTTTTATGAATGAGAGGACAGGAAATGACTCTATGACTTATCACGAGTTTTAGATGACATCACAACATTCTTCAGTCCTTATAGTTGTAAATAGAGATAGTTTTTTTCTATTTTGTTGGTGCGGGGAGATAGTTATAGTGATACAATGGGGTTCATCATATTTAAATTGCCATGTTCAACACTTTTCTACAAGTTTTTTTTTTTTAAAAGATCATCTCTGAGGTCTGAGGTCCAGCTCCAGTTCGTGGTGCCAAAGACTCTTTTGAAACTATGAAATTTGGATTTGTGATCAACACCACAATCTAGAGAAAATGAATAGATGCACTGAAGACTACTGTTTCTTTCAAATAATCCCAAAATATTGATTGACAAAATATAGGAATAGTTCATTTTCAGCAAAATGGTAAAATATTTATTTACTTAAATTTTCAGTTGTATCAAGTTCATAGCTTAATAGAGTAAATAAGCAGAGTAAGCATTAATTCATTTTAAATATTGAAACTTAGAAGACCATTCTAAGACCATTTACCAGTAATAAGAAGTATGCTAAGAGCATGATAATAATAAATAAGTGAATAAGCATTTGCTTCTTCCCACTCCTTTTTGGAAATGTTAATGCTATATGTTCTTGACTGATTTCAAAGATGATTTGCCCTTAAATATATCTATTGGTTATTTTTTGGAAATTGTTCAAAATCTCCCAGTAAACTTCTATCTATCTAGGTTTTATTACTTGTCTGTCTTTTCTGTGGGTTCTTATAAATTCCTGTGCAGTTTTCTTTTTCTTTATTGTTGTGAATAAACAAAAACGACTTTCAATCTAACCAACAAAATAGTAATTAACATCCGTCATGAAAATGTTTTCTTATGTAATTGCTCCGACTCACTCACCAGCTGCTCCTGGTTCTTGAGCTGGTCCTCAGCCTGCCGGGCCAGCTCCTCTTTGGCGATGATGGCCTCCATGCGCTCAGTCTCCAGTCGGGCCGCCTCCTCCTCCACTCTCCGGCGCTCCTCCTCCAGACGCCTGGCCCGGTCCAACTGCTCCTGCAGCTCTGGGGGGCACAGGATCAGGCAATGTTAAAAACACTGGATGTAAAGGGGACCAAAACTAACACCACCACTGTACAAATATAAAATGGCATTAAGAGCATTTAGAGATGGGAGAAGATCTTGTGAGATTAAACTGCCACAAGACACAGACAAGTGTGTAAAAGCGCTTTTGCTGACATCGCCTTAGATAAGTAAAGGGTTAATACTGAGCTACACACACAATTGATCTATTACAAAATCTCATCTTGTCTTCTCTTTTTGATATGCTTTATGTAACGTAAATACGTCATGTAATATATAGAGAAAACTGGCTGTTGATCCCAATCTGGCAGTATTAAATCATCACAATGTTGAATCTGAAAGCCACTCATTTAACATACTGCAAATTTTAAAACCTCAAAGCAAAATGAGGGAATATAGCATTTAAATTTTAAACACATTTTACTGGTATAATTCAGTATTTTTAAATGTAGCCCTGAGAAACAGTAGAGGGTGCTATTGCTATACATTCATGGATGGCATAAAAAGATGTCAATACACACCTCGCTCAGCTCTCCTGGTGGTCTCCTCATACTCCTGCAGTCTCACCATCAGCTCACGTTTCTCTCTCTCCATCTCTTCCTTCTCTTTCTCCATGTCAGCTCTCCTCTTTTTCTCACTCTCGAGTTGATCCCTGCGACAAACAACACACAGGTTAATTTAGCCTCGGTTTAGGCATAGGGTAAAAATGTGGTTTAGTGATTTAGTCTTGAATTAGCCTTGGTTTAAGCATGGTTTAATTCTGGTGTAGTCTTAGTTTAGAGGCGAAAGAAATGAAAAAGAGAGGCCATGGAACCTACCTGTACGACTGAGGGTCTACACAGACCTCCTAGTTTAGACAATTTTAATTGACCGATCCCAATTTTTGGGTCAATTTTTGGGTTTTTATAATAACATTTATAATAAAATGTTTTGATATACATTTTTTGATCTAAAATAACAGACTTTTAATAATTGCAATTTACCACAAAATTTACCCAAGCATCAGTGACAATTAAAGATGACAATCTCAATTTCAATTAAAATGTAAATAATTGCTCAACCCTTTTGTGCTTCAGGAGTTCATGTTTTAAACCTGGGTTTGTCCCAATTTAGGCACCGTTATGTCCTCCTGGTTTAGATCTGGCTTACTATTGAGTCAGTTGGGATTTAGTCCTTGTTTCACCAATATTTTATGTACTGTACTTTGTTTAGATCTGGTTTGATCTTGGCTAATTTAGTCCTGCTTTAAATATGCAGTTGATTTATTTTTAGAACTGATTTAGTTTATACCGGGTTTAGTCCTGGTTTTATCTTGCTTTGGATTCTGAATACACTCTGGTTCACTATGAGTTTAAGTCTTGTTTAATACTATGTCCTTTTGATCTCCTCACAGCCCCATTGTTCCCCCTGTAGCCGTGATCTGTGCCTGACCTCTCCATCTTCCTCTGTAGACGCTCCTCTTTGGCCTGGGCCTTCATCTGCTGCACTTCGATGGTGTCAGTTTTGCGGCGGCGCATGTACAGCTCGTGATTCCCCATACACAGCTGCAGGATCCGCTTGTTCACTCTCAGACGAGGAGCATAGAAAACAAAGTCCTGCAATCAAAACAAGCCAGTGTTTTAAGGAAAATAGAAATAATTATTTTAATCGTTTGTTGCACAAGATTTCATATAGACTAATTTGCACAGGATGAGAAGAGTCTAATGTCAAACAGTTTAGGAGTAACAAATAACTTACTGGGGATTTCTTGTCAATAGGCTTGATCACAAACTTCTTATCATTGAAGGAGATGTTTCTGATTTCACTCCAGGGGAATCCAATCTTTGGAGTCAGCCTGGAAATAAGACAGAGAGCGAAAAAGAGAGACATCTTCGTTAATGGATAATGTAACTGTGTGTGACTTGCTTCTCTCCATTTCAATCTGGTCTCCATCCTGGATGCTATTCTTTTCATAAATGGCAAAATAAACACAACACGGTATATGCTACCCCAAGATGTGGGGGTTATATTACCACAGGAGCCAATACAGGTCATTGACTGTGGTGTGACTAATGTGTTGTCTTATCTTTCTACTAGTGTAACAGTATGTCAATAAACTACTCGGATTCATACAGATATACTTATGGCAGTTTTGTGAATTTGAGTTTGAGAAAATACCAGACACTTTGAGCAATCAAGTTAAGCACTAAATTTGAGTCTATATGTTGTTCTGTAATTATTAAAGAGGTTTGGGTTTTTCATGAATAAATAGAAATCCAGATATCCAGGTATTACAATGACCAATAAACCCAGTCATTTCTGTAGTTTAGCTTACCCTAAAATTACATTAACTACACAAGGGTTCTAAATTACTACGACAACTCATTATATTTTAAATGTCTAAAGTCTGTATTTTATGAACACTTTTTTTTTCAATTTTGGACCCAATTTGGTAATGCATGTCGGTACCTGTCCTCCTTCTCGTAAATGTTGAGTCCCAAAGCGTCCACTCCCAGCCACAGTTCGGTGCCCTTCTTGTTCTTGATCTCAAAGAAATTCACTCCGTACATTTCCAGGTCCTGAGCAATCTTCAGGTACTCAACCATGGCCTCCTCCCTGTTCACAGAGTTTCACAACAATTAAACAAGTTTACATTTTCGCATTGGATAAGGAAGGAAATTAAGAAGATAAGAATGACTCCTGCCTCAACATTTGATCTATCTGTGTGTCTATCTCTGTTCCCCCCCATATGTTTTTCAAGTTAAATTGTCTGTCTACATCTATTTTTTGTATCCATTTGAATAATTTTGATGAGTTTAGATTCCTAGATGATTATATTGTTGATGCTTTTCATTTCAAGCATACTGGTAAAGGGAGTAAGAAAATTAAAACTCCTATTAGCAGATTTATTTTCTTCAAGCTTATCTTAAAATCTGCCATGAAAGAGAGAGTAATCTATCACCAGGTCATATACGTAAATAAAGTTAATCTAGTCAAAACTACTTAAACCGTTATTTAATGCCAAACCTTCTCAACTTTGAAAATCTGTCATTCTAATTTTTCATCATGAGAAAGAAACAAGAAATGACTTCCCTGTCTACAAGGTCAGCCATTTCGAGCTCTTTTCCTCTACTCTGTAAATCATTGCTGGTCCTGCCACCGTGATTTCCCTGGTTGAAGTCTCTAAATGTAATAAGTGTAGTTGAGTCTTTGTATTTGGTAAACCCACTTGAGCATGTAGCGGTGCTCCTGGTGCCAAGTGTGAATCCTCTCCTCCCACTGCTCTTTGGACAGTTTGTGTTGGTCCAGGACCCTGCACAAGAAAATCAAGACAATACCTAGATAAAGATAGATTCGTTTTCAGATGATAGGGTGGGCACACACAACCAGAAAACTATTATAATATACACTTTCAAGATTATGGAGAAGTTAGAGAAAAGAGCTTGCAGAGTTTTATTAATTCATTCTCTAACTCTAACACCACACATGCAAAAAGACCAAAAAGATGTGGACTGAACCTTATTCTGATTAGTTCTACCCTTTACACCTCTTTATTTATAATGGGACTCTTAATCTGTGATGTTTGAAAACTTCTGTGTGGCATCTTGCAATTGGATAAAATAGCTTAAAATAAAATGTTTAAGCAATTTTATCCAAAGAGCTTAAAACTAAACAATAAAAAAAGTAGTTTTGCTCTGAGTCAATTCTGTGGTAACATTCAATAAATTGTGAAATTAGTAATGCAGTTTCACTATGTATTCATGTTTCTGTTACATTTTACCAAACCAACAGGAGATTACACAGGAGAAAGGCATCCAGCCTCTTGTAAAACTTACTCACAAGGCTTTGCCCTGATCTCTGGTTAAATATTGATTTGTGCTGCTCCTTAAACTAAAACTCCCAATATCTCGAGGCCCTCTCATTCTTCGACATTTACATCATACTTTCTATTTGCACCTGATCCAAACGCACCTGTTCCATAACAATAAATTTGTTACAAACTGTACAACAGAGACTTATTTTTTCAGTTTTATTGGTCTTAATCATCTGATCAAAATCTATATTAATTTTGGGTCTACATAAAGTTGCTTATTATAATTTATTATGAAGATTGGGGAGAGATATTCAGCAAATTGTCAGGGCCATGACTCGTTTCACAAGACTGAGGCTAACGGAGCGTCTGGCATATGACCGGCGACCAAACTCCTTAGCCGTAGTCAAGGTGAAAGTAAGTTTAACAAAAGATTACCTTTTTACTATAAAGTTTAACTATTACAATATTTCACTTTTATAATTGTAAAAACTAAAACATAATAATCATGACTATTTTAGAAACATTTTACTTCAATCTATAGTCCAAATAATTTTTGTCTGTTTTTGTCACATTAACTTTATTAATTTTTCATTTAGAAAGTTAAATTCCATAAAGCTGTTCACAAAGACAATGGTAATTAAAGAAAATGAAAGATTTCACTATTGTTTTCATTAATTAAATTGGGTTGTTTATTCTCACGATAATCATATTATTGTAACACTAATGTTATACCATGAAATCCCTAATTAGGAACAGGGCAAGGTTTTAACTTATTTTTGTACCCTCCTAACCCCATCTTGATCATGAGATGGCACAGGCCGTAGAGAGAGATAATTGGACCCCTCACCTTTTTGGCAGCAGGCGCTCATTGGCCAAGTATCCTGTCTGGTGTGCGGCCTTGTCATACTCCCCAAACTTGGCCTGAACGGCGTAAGAGGCGAGGAGCACTGCGGTCTCCGGAGGGCAGTAGATGTCCTCTGACAGAATGTCCTCTTTCACCTGTAAGAAGAAAAGGCGACGCGTAACGTCCTGGATCAGCTCCTCAGACACCTCCTCTGGGAAGAACTTTGCCCTGAGTTTGAACTGCAGTGGTGTCTCCCTCCGAACCTCCTGGGACATCACCTGTGACAAGAAAAATAGTATTAGAAATGCTGAAATATTATTTTGGAAAATAGTATTGTGCGTATGTTTAATGATTTGTCTCACAAAAATGTGTACGAGGTGTCTTGCCTAAAGAAACAACAATAGTCCAGAGCTGGATTTGTACCGCCAACTTTGCCACTATCATCATTACAACAGAGATATATTATATTATGTCAAGTGCTATTTGAATGTCAAAATTCTGATTAGCAGTTCAGGTGTGGAAAATACTTTTATTGTTTTATTAGTATGACTCTGTGGATAAGAGTCTGATTTGTTACAGAATACAATTATCTACAGCAATTATAAAATACTCACTGTCAGGTAACTCCTCTGGTTAATATTTCACTATTCGGTGGAAGCAGCACAGGACTTAATAATATAACTACTAGTATCACTATTAAAAAGCTTGGGATTAAACGTCAAAAAAAAGGACACAAAATACGCAATGCTGGAAAATTGTGATGCATTAGCCAGAACAATGTTTAAAAATAAAATAAAATAAACAAACCAGATTAGCTGCTGGATCACTGATGATACGTCTATTGATCACTATATAGTGTCAAAATACACAAAGTTTGGTGATTAACATCTTATAACGTTCCTTGGTTTAACATCAGGCTCACTTAAAATTTGATGAGGTGTGAAAACACAATCCTGAGCTCTCTAGTCTTTTATGCTTCACAAATAGGACTCATTGGAACGAGCAGTAGTAAAACACTGAAATCCAATTTTTACAGCCTTAACTTCTGCAATTAGTCTTAAGACTTCAATCAGGGTGACTAATTAAACACAAAATTGTCAAATAATGTATTTTACAATTTGTCACTCACGCACACACAAACACTATACCTTCTTCTCTGAGTTGAGCCACGTGATGAATCCTTTGCTGTCGACAAACTGCAGACCAAAATACCAGATCTCACGCAGACCAATTGTTCTGGCAACCTGACCACAATAAAGCAATACAAATCCATCAATTATGAATACATATTGTTGTAATATTTCATAATGCATGGCAATATATGGTTTTCTGTGTTTGTCTGAAGCACCCATACCTATATACCTAAATCTATATATTTGTACTAATAACTGTACAGTTTAGGATACCTTTAGCCCAACAGGAAAGCACACAACAGTTTAGAAAAGATGATCAAAGTAATATGTATGTCCATTTGACTAATAGTCTGATTTATTTGATTCAGATAAATGTAGATGAAATAATACTTGATCTTATACATTTTGAGCGAAAGAGTGTAAATTGAAACTGTCTGCACTTATGTGTGACTAGTAAAACAAAGCGTAATATTGTTTAGGTTTATGCTTGTAGGTTGCACACTCCAGACCTGGTCAAACAGCTGCTTGCCCGTAGTGTTGGGATGAAAGGAGAACTCCAGCTCCGCGTCCATCGTAGTGACGCGAACATTGACCTGCAACAAAACATAATTTAGTCACATGACCTTATTTCACTTTGTAAACAACTCATCTAAAAATCTCGTATTTACTAAGGAGCAAACTTTCTATCAAATTAATATATTTTTTTTTCGTGTTTTTAATTATTTAATCTTCTTGTGAAACTACAACATCATAGCCTAATTGAGTATGAAGTGGTTTGCTCATAAACCATAATTGCCTGTTATCTCTTGGACTTCGGACTTTCATTCAAGGTGCTGCAAGGTCCTCACGGAGATTAAACTCAAAACATGGAGTGCTTTGTGACTTGGCCTGGGAGTCACTTGAGATAGGAGCTTCCTATGCACACAGAATTTGTTCCTATCCTGCAGTGAAGTTTATAGGCTGCCTGCTGCTTAACTCTGCTTTATTTCTGGTTCTGTTTAGGTGTTCACACTTCATGGTTTGAGTTTAGTCCTGTTTCAACCTGAATTTAGTCCCAATTTTGATGTGGTCTATAAACCAGTAGGTCTTGGTTTAGGCCTGGGTTATTGTTTTGTTGATGGTACTTGACCTTGACAGTGAGAAACATATAATAAAAGATTGTTTATCACTTGTGTATTTCTTTTACACAACAACTAAAATGTTAACTTTGGCAGTCATAACTGGATAGGGAAGGATGAAATGCATATTTGACAGCAATATAGTTCATCCTGCGACCACATGACACTTCGTGGCAAAGCATATTCGCACTGAAGATGTTACACAATTTTTATTAGCACAGATCACACCCCGGGTGTCATAAAGATAAACCTGTGAAACATAGGCAACAAAAAGTGATCCATTTTAAATATCCACCAATGATTCTCAACTTCTACTACAAGAAGATCCCCAAACAGCATTGAAGGATGGGTCAAATGCAGAGGACAAATTTCCCTACGAGGACAATAAAGTGTATTATTAACCTAAGATAATACTTTGAAATTATGTTAACAGTGAGCTACACGTGAGCTAATAATTATCAAATGACTCACTGCCAAATCATTATTTGTTTTTTAATCACTGTCCACAATGCCCAAGACACCCAAATATGATGACTCCAGTGCAAGTAGATGTGCACAACAAGCAATTTCTTGAAAGTAAAAATTTTTACTACCACAGGCTATTACACACAAAAAACCCTACACATTTTCTCTGTGTGGAAGTGTAATAATGGTAAAAATTACAAAAGCAAAGAAAAAATACTACAACTTCTACATATACAACGAATGTTGACTGGCCACGATTTCGTATAAACGGGCCTATGACTGCACTGACCCAGAGCCCTTGATAGTGTTTCTCCACTACAACCATTATTGTTACTACTCCAAAAACAACCATTTCAACAGTTATTATAACAGCTGTTATACCAGACCTCTATGGCCCATATGGATGGGTTATGTGATTAATTAATAATTGTGATTACTAAGGTCACAATATAATCTTAAGAACTAAAAAATAATAGAATAAAAATTAAGTATTTTCAATTTAATCTATTCTCCAAAATAATGCGTTCATCATCTTCATTCACAAAGTTTTAGTTCACAAAGTTAGTCACATACTACTAGAGGCATTCCTTTAGTATGATGATCTATTATGATCTATTAGACCAGTGTTTCTCAAACTGTGGAATGTGTACCACTGGTGATATGCGGGGCACTCTGTAGTTCTTCTTGTCACTAAGAATTGCTGACGAGTTAATCCAGAATTACCTTATTCATGGTTTAGTCTGATTTCAGACTTGTTTTTTTTTGACTGTGCAATTAATAGTCTAGGGTGTTAATAATTATAATGCATTTGATTTGATTTATATGTTTTTTTGTTTTACATTATTCATTCACTCCACATCTGGTGGTAAATTCTAAATGCAGATTATCAGAGGCAAGGGGGAAAAAAACTGTACCATCATCTATCACTCACACATAATGTTCCAAGATGGGTGGAGTGTCTTGCCCAAGGACACATCCATCCAAGTGGCAAGTACTAACCAGGCCTGACCTGTTTAGCTTTCCAGATCTGACAATTGCATTGGCAACGAGGTGGTTTGAAACAAAACTTGGACGAAGATATATGACTATTTTTTTGTTTGTCAGGAAATTCACATTGAATTTTATCTGTTTATAATAAATGAAAAATTATGATCAATCAGTGTAAAGAAAAATATAGATTTTTTTTGGCGGGGTAATTTCGTCCAATCCTACTTCTTGTTGTTGGTTTAGTCTTGTTTTAAACCATGTTTAGCCCCAATTTTGGACTGACAAAGTACAGGTTTAGATCTTGTAACCTAAAAGCCAAATATTATCTCAGGTGGTAGTTGGTGTAAAAGGTTTGAGAACCCGACGATGTGAATGAGGCTTAATTAAGGACTTCACTATTGTTTGGTCATGGTGTGAATAATTGTGAATAATCGTGTTTCTTCTCACAATAAATGTAACACTGAACTTTGATACTGTGACATCCCTGCTATATTAATTGATAATTATATTATTAAACATAACTGTTTGTTCAGCCCAATACCACAACAGTTACTTACCTCTATAAACTCTTTGAAAGTATTAGAGAAAGTGCACTTAAATAGTGTGAGTAAAACAATCAGGTCATTGTCAACACTGACTAATGTCCAGTTGTTTACTCTTGCATCATAAAACCAAAAAATTCCCACAAAGACACTGATTATATTCTTTAGTTTATCTTAGTTAAATACAATGGTGGCTAGTTTTACGCAGACGTCATAGTGACCTCTTAAGAAAGCCCTCACTGCTTGCCCTCTTTAACAGTACACGTAACTACACTGCACCTGCCATCACTTCTTATCAAATGGTTACTTGCAGAGGACATTCATAAGCCATGCACATAATTGTGTTCACAGAATATCAAATAGTTCTAGTACAGTTAAGGGGTAAATACTCTTTCTAGTTATCCAAATATTGACTCCACAATCTTAAATTACTTGTCCATATAGTCGGTGACGTCAGTCTCAAAATAATACAGAATACTTTAAAAGAAACATTACACTATTTTTTAAAATTTGTGTGTGTCCTTCAGTAAAGAAGAAGTAGCATTTTAGTAGCTTTTTACTGCCAGGAATGTGCACAGCATAGGTCAAACTCTACTTTGGGTTAATGAGTAAAATTGAGGTTGCGAGAAAGTTTAAAAGCAACAATGCTTCAAGAATAGTGTTAAAATCAATAAAATCATTCAATATCTAAGTTGCACTCAAAGAGTCAACTGTCATTTGTAGAATTTACAGTTTATGTTTAACATAAACTAGACATTTAATTTGCTTGAGAACTGTTTTCCATGTTTTGTGAATAAAATAGAAAAAAGTCTATAATCACTATATAACTAAAATGTTGTAATACTATATATATATATATATATATATATATATATATATATATATATATATATATATATATATATAGGAGAGCCTAATGAGGAAGACATCACACAGTGAGACAAACTAAATTCAAAGAAGACATATTATGCTTTTGGGGACTAATTAGTTTCAAACTATAACATTATGTAGATCATATTTTTACATTTGGTTCATTTTAAACAACAATATTGATCTTAGTAACAGTAGAGACTCCTTTGACTTACGGTTCTAAACTGCAGAACCCCGCCTCTTCATAGTGACGTTTAACTGTAACAAGCAGTGGATTTTCGTGTTTTTATTGTTGCTAAATTGTTTTGTGACGTTTTGAACCCTACATGTATGACCCTGACTCATAATTATTTAAATAATCACAAGTAAGTGCAGAGAAGTGGGCGGAGACAGGGGGTAGGTGAGACATTTTTTGAGCGCTCAAGCCTCAAATGCAGTATAATGCAGGATTACTCAAACATCCATGAATCTGTGAAAATACAACTCCAAGTTCACTAATGATGAAGGGACTGAGTTATGATATCATTACAAGAATTTTGTACATCACAATACGTCCCCTTTAAGAAAAAAATGTACAACGTTATTAGTCCATAACAATTTGGCTAAAAGCAATCCAAACCTTATTGTGTACATTGTAACATTATGAAAGCCAAATTGTTGTGTCATATCTTTTATCAACTGTTAATTAGTTATGTTACAACTATGTGAGATAGGTTATTTATTACCTATTCTTCTACCTTATTTCTCTGATATTAATAAAAGACAGAATACGCTTTGTAAACTTGTAAACATGTTCTTACTGTTTTAGGCATCTTGTCGTTGGTTGGACGAGCTCGGCAGGTGAAGAAAAGTGCTTCCCAGACGGAGACAGAGGCTGCAGTGGACGACTCCCAGCACAAACTCCACCTGATAAAGAAACTTCGGCACAATCTGTCAAACCCAAGGGCAGGGCTACTCCGTCCTTTGAACTGAACGCACTAGATCACCCCCAGTGACGTTTACCCAGCTACTATCACACTACACCGTTCTAACTACTGCTGCTGCTAGTGCTAGTGAAGGGAAGAGCCAGCGAGAAGAGCAAGTTACACCCAAAGGAGAGTGGACTTTGGACGGAGTGAGGAGGCTATAAAGAGCTGTGGGCGTCTGAGAGAGGCAAGGCCAGTTTGAAACAGAGAGTACATTTACATGGCCAATACAAATCTGAAAACTAAAATAATAAGTTAACTCAATATTCAGATCTGTTTTTGGTGTGTGTTTAAATGCCCAATCACATCACAATTAGTAGAGTTTTAGAGTAACTGTTGTTTTTGGAAGTAGTGGTACAAATAATTTAAAATGTTTTTCAATCGTTCAGTTTCATTTTGTTTATACTTTTTTCTTATAAAAACCTACAAAGGTGTGAACAATCAGAAATATTTCGCACATCAGATATATATGTTCACATGACATTTCAGTAATCTGATAACTCCAAATTTCAGATAATTATCAGATTTTTGATGCCAATGTATAGAAGCCCCGGAGAGGAAATCAGAGTTGGTACCGAAGTAAAACTCGATAATTAAATGGGAAACACTACTTATATATACAATAATCACATTTTCCAATTAAAAATACGATAGAAAGTATAGCTGATTTGATTTAATGTTTTTTTTTACTCCTGAAACTATGTGATCACATTTTCCAAAGACAGTGATGACTTATGAGTTGGGTGGAGCACTCATTCATTCATTCATTTTCTGCCGCTTATTCCCGTTTCCGGGGTCGTGGGTGACAGGAGCCTATCCCAGTGACTCTGGGCCTTAGGCGGGGTACACCCTGGACAGTGGCCAACTCGTCGCAGGGCTGGGTGGAGCAGTTCTACAGAAAATTGAATCGCTAAAATGTTATCTAGTAATAGTAATGGATAAAAACATATGCTTAAAAACAGTAAAATGTTACAGTTTTTCAATATACAGTAAGCATCAAATGCAAGATATAGGCTAAATAAAATTCTAAATTGACTACAAAAATGGCACATGTGGCAAGAGAATTTATTTGATTTTAGTTTTATTTAACTGAAATTTATCATACAGTATATTCGGCTTTTCTGGAGTGAAGTTGCTTAATTGTGTGGATTTACATTGTACCGTTCATGGTGACTGCGTACACTACAGACAAACAAACATAACACTAGAGGTCACTCTAACACATGTATTCTATGATGTAGAGAATTTTAAAAAGGTAGTTGTCAAAAACGTCCTTCAGAGGTGGGTAGAGTAGCCAAAAAGTTACTACGGTAAGAGTAAATTATTTCTAAATAATTTTACTAAATTTAAGTAAAAGTACACAGTAGTGTAGAGTTTGGACTTAATGTAATATGGAAAACAAAACAATAAATAATTCCCCAAGTTGTTTTCAAAGGAAAGACACAAACATTTGACAAATCATATCTGATGGAGCGATACAAGAAACACAAATATTCAAACCATTTCATGTCATCAAACTAAAGCTTTTGTCACTTACTTACCCACAGTGTGAAGAGGAACCAAAACTTTTACTCAAGTAAGAGTAGATTTACTTCAAACAAAATGTTACTCAATTAGGAGTAAGTTTTATGTCGGACATTTGTTCTTCAGTCATAAAGCTGTTGCCATTGTTTTGTTTGTGGCACTTTTCAAGTAAATTCCATAGAACTGTTTACATAAATAATATCATAAATCGTATTTGATCAAAACTCATCTTTGATCTGAAAGTGGGGCTGGTCCTCTGGTTTGAAGTCTTCATTGGGACTTCCGTCTTGGTTCAGGATCCGTGATGCTGTATAGCCTACAATGGGATACTTGGTCTTATATGTGCCTTCAAAAATACTGTCCAGGGACTCCAACTGCTCCTCTGTTAGACCAGTCTGCAAATATAAAAACAATATGAAAATCAACAGTAATTAATTTAGCCTAAGAACATGGACAAGGATGGGTCAAATAGAGAGAACAACTGTCCCCTAAATGCCCCCATATTATTTATCTTTAACTTTTTAATTTAGGTCTATTGTGATTTTAAAAATGTTTGTCAGAAAGAGGATTTTAAATTATATGGTGGAAATTTTAGCTTAATCGAAAACATAACAGTTTTTAATACAGGCTATTTCAAACCATTCTGTACTGTGTTGCCCTTATGAGAACAAAATCAATATATTTCGCATTAGGCTGCCTCTGTGTATCATAATTTTCTTCACAATTTACATTTTTTATCACAATTCATGTATGTTGCCTTTAAGAAGTTACCATTTCTGCTGTGAGTTTACTCTTCACTGTGATTGGTTAAATCCACTGACAATTACTCCAAAAAAAATCCATCGCTCACCTGAAACATCTCACCAGGTGATGTGGATGAACAGATTTATTTTGTGCATGTAAATACAACACCAAAAATCAAATCTAATTATTGGGTTATCTGATTATTCTTTTTATCTGATTTTTACTGGCCTTGTATCCATTGGCTCACACCCAAAAGGATTCAACAAAGTCGTCATGTGAGACAAAGCAATCTAGACACCATTTACATAAACCTTATTAACAAACACTAATAACAAAAGAAAATGATTAATTTGTTCTCTCAGCTGATGTTCAGAAGCCACTCAGATGACTTTACGGTTGTGAGAACCCATTAATCACACCACTGAGCCAGTTATTTCTCTCACAGTATCAGATGTGAGGTCGTCTGGCTCCAGAGACATTTTGGCCACTGCTCGAGACGAGTCCTTTCCAACCAGAGCGTTGTACGGAGCATCTTTTCCATAAAACTCTGAAATTGAATGATTGCAACATATTTAATGAATTTAAACAAATAAACCTAATTTAATAAGGTCCTCGCTGAAGGTGGAAAAACTACTCAAATGTCAAAGCATCAAATAAAATTAGCCTGTGTTCCTCATATGGTAGATGTCAAAAGTAAAAACAAAAGTATGAAATGTAGCCTAATGCCATTGTTATTATTATTAAGACTTGACTACTGCCATTTACTACTAGGCTGCTGCTAATATTGACCCAGAACAGTCAGTTGGGTCGTTTAAGTTTAAATTGTTAGGCATTAGCATTAGCATTGAGACACAAACACGACCCTTTATAAACACACAAGTGCCCTTTGGTGAAGTCTTTAACATGTTTCAGAGATATCCAGCACAACTCAATGTTCACTGCACAATCTGTCCGTATTTATTCATTTTAGACAGACTGAAGGAAAACCTCATAGAAATGAACTAGACAGAAGTAATGAGCTAACCATTTAAAAAAAATAAAAATAATGCACATAGTCTTAGGCTACTTTTAATACCTCTTGTGACGCTTATTAATGCACAGCTGAAAGCCTGGAAGCCTTTTGTGACAAATTACCTTTTCCTTTGGTGACATCAAACACCACTCCTTTGACTGCCATGTAAATAGGCAGGTCCTCCTAATAAGAAGACAATTAAAATTTCAGTAGAGTATTATTGGTTTGCGTTCAAGACTTTTGCAATATTTTGGGAAGCATGCATGTCGAAACATAACACGGCAGTTTGTCTTGCACCTCGCTGCCGTCGTATTTCTTCAGCTCCTCCTCCGTGAAAAGTCGCACAGGTTTCGAAGCGGGTTTAAACTTGAATTTTAGGTCTTCATCCGCTAAAGTCACGCAAAGAAATAAAACATAGAAGGCGTAAACCCGTGTCGTCTCCATGACAGATCCCGGTTCAATGCGGAAATGGGAAACTCTTTCATTCCACTTTACTTTCCTGGTTTCCACGATACAAGGGATGATGCCTTCAAAATGATGGGAATGTTGGGCTTTGACAGACATTTTGGCAAGGTGTTTTACAGTAACCAAATTAATAGAAGTAAATTTAACACAAACACAAACAAGATTAAAGATTAAAACAAGAAGTAGCTTATTGTTTTTTAATCATGTCTTTTTATCCTATTATTTTTCTTTTTGTTTCACATCCATACTGTTTGGATTGATGCTTTTTGCTCAGTTGTTCCATTTTGGAGACACAAAAGTTGCGAATATACAATTATTATTTTTTTTTTCTATTTGTTTATATTTAGACAACGACAACCTTCTAAAGTAGTAATTAAACTTAATTAAATTACTGGGAGGTAAATGTTGCAAGTAAACATGTGAGCAATTACTGTTTACTGCAGTACAAGCTTGAAACACTTAGAAGATATATTGAGTATAAAAGCTGAACACTTTAAACAATTATGCATTTGAAGTTGCGAAAAAGTAGTGCTACTCTCACAGCAGGCCTGTGCGAATATTAAATCCCTGTAATGTTGACTAATTTTACAATGACAAGGTGTAAGTGAATGCAACAGGAGGTGTAACAGAGGGCGGGGGAAAAGACACAACTAAAGCTGCGATTGGCCACAGTT
The DNA here is from genome assembly GCA_019453435.1 of Rhinogobius similis. Taxonomy (NCBI): domain Eukaryota; kingdom Metazoa; phylum Chordata; class Actinopteri; order Gobiiformes; family Gobiidae; genus Rhinogobius; species Rhinogobius similis. Next base: position 12,466,207 of record CM033638.1, read on the forward strand.
TTAAGGTTCTTTATATCTTTGGGAGGGTCTTTTATCTGTAATCGAGGCCCCGGCGGAGTCTACTCTCTCCAAAACGGAAACCCGGCTGTTAAAGGGAGGATTGTTGTCATAATGTATTGTCAATTGACTGAATTTACTTATAAAACTTTCTCCAAACTGCTCTAAGTTTGTCCTGAAGAAATCTGAAGTTGTTATTGAGGGACGCGCTGAGGAATGCTCAGAAAGGACAACTCACGGGGATATCAAGAGGTGAGATCAACATACCCAAAAAGTAATCTATTCCAGGGGTTTAGTATTATTTAATGAATGGTGGGAGTGGACTATATTGACACTCAATAGCCTATACTCTGGAATCGCCCGATAAAGTCATGTGACCGCACACAGCTGACCACTGCAACCTCTCCGCTACTTTCGCTGACTGCTTGTTTTTTAGGCGCTGTTGTTGCTCATAAATCACTTTGATCAATCATTTCAGTAACCAGTGTCCTCTTGTTTAACTTAAATTATTGTTCGAGACAGTAAATTCAGTTGTATAAAAGACATGATAATGGTGATGATGGGGGGCTACTTTTATTTTAAAAATAAAATATTGGAGCCATTCCATTGAACTAGAAGGGTCACTTCAAATGATTACCCTGCTTAAGTGTGTTATTTCAATAAACAGTTCTACTCAAGTCATTTCTGATCTTATACCAATTGGATCAATGATACGTATTCAAATTAAACAGGTAGGATACTTTCCCTTTAGTATAGGCCTACTTAAACATTTATAAAATTTGGTGAGGTTTATCATAAATTATGCACTGTTTTATTACACAGGATTAGGATGACGTACATTCAAGTTCAGAAGTAGGCTGAGACTGTAGACAAAATGTGTATTCAGATAACAGTAACTTTAAAATGACAATGTTATTACTCAAGTAAAAGAAAACAGTAGTGACCAAATGTAAATACTCAAATAATAGTAAAATAAGATTTGGAAAAACTACTTGAGTATGAATAACAGTGTGGACGCAAACTGTATTTGAACAGAAAAAAACAACAACATTAACTTATAGAAAGAATTGCATGCAGTTACTAAAACTAATTATTTCTGAAGAAAATTTGTAAGAAGTGCATATGCCTCATTTATTGTCACATTGACTTACTCACCGTGGTCAGAGTAATCAAAACAAAGGAGTACTACTTCAAACTAAATATTATTTGAAGAAGTAGTTTTACCCATCCAAGTCCAAGTTAGGTCACAATCAGACCTAACACTTTTTCATGCCCAAGGGGGTTGCTAACATACAGCTGACCAGAAAAAAAATATATATATAAATCAAAAATATAAAAAATACATTTAAGAAACTGAGGTTAAACACAAACGTCTTGTATAAGAGTGGGAACTTAATGCAAAACTTAATAACTGGGTCCTGAATAAACAAACCAGAGGGCTTGACTTAGAGCTAAACAAGGACAAAACCGGCAAAACCACTCACAATGAGAGGCTAAAAAAATGCTCAAGTAATAACACTTTTAACACATTTTTGTTGCAATGTTCTGTGTTGGAAAGTACTGGGTTAGGTCCAAATGAGTATTGAGTATACGATACAGAATATTTGTTACTCTTCTGACAACTCACAAAACCTTTAACAAAAAGGTCATTGCCAGAAAGCAGATGGATAAAAAGAGATGTTTTATTGCTCAAAAATACATAGAAAAATGTTCATTCTTACTGTGAGCTGTGGGTTTGCCTCTCAACAAATCTGACCCATTATTTGACCTGGTGGTATCATCGCCTTGTCAATAAGTTTAAAGGTATACTGTGAAACATTATAGGCAAAGCCAACATCTTCATGGAGACAAGCAGGCTGCATCGCCTCCACCAGAAAAGTTACACAGTGCACCTTTTAAGAAGTTTCAAAAGCATTAGTAAATTATTAAAGAGTAAGACTTCAAACTATTCATGTATTTGATTTATATATTAACCTTTATTTAAAACCTCATTGAGATTGAAACCTCATTTCAGGGGTGACCTGTAAAATTGCATGTCCTAAATGCACCAATTTAAGTGTATTTACTCTTGCAAAATGAACATGTGGTTGGTTCTCAAATAGTTTTTGTTTTGCAGTTTAATGATGACACTGATGAAAGCTTACAGCCTCCAGACCTGTACGAAGACACCAAGAAAGACCATGAGCCAACACAGGCCAGTGACACTATCACACAAGGTCAGTTTACATTACATTACATTAATTAAAGATGATGCCAAATAATGTGCTGTTTGTTTTTTGATAATATATACAAAATGTAATTAAGTTATTACCAACTACTCAGTAATAAAACTATTTTGTTGGTGTGTACAGGAGAGGAGGAGGAGAATGGGAACAGTCCACCAATGAAGTTCAGCAAAAACTGCGTCAAAAATGTATTTACCGTGGTACTTATATTAATCTATGTGCTCCTGACTACGGTCGCTGCATTTCTGGCCTATCAAACCATCAAGGACTTCATGGAGAAAATGAATAACCCAGTTATGTCTGTCACATACAAAGAAGTAGAGATATTTTCACCTCCAGGTTTGGATATTTGTTTGTTAGTGTCACATTTGTAAAGCATATCCACAGGAGGGTGCAAATTGTGCTAAACCCAATCACATCTGGTGTTAAAAATTAAAAAGTGTGCTATTGGGAAATTCTTAAAATGCTCAGTCTTGGAAGGATTCTTTATGCCAAGTTCAAATCATTTGAATTGGGAGCCTAATCGCTTCCTTTACATCTCTTAATAAACTTCAAAATCTAATACTATATTACAGAAAATTCCTTTCTTAAAAATATTAAGAGCATCAAATAATCCAAAACCCAGATATCTTACAAATTGTTGTAGGCTATCTGGGTTTCGGATAATGATATCATATTACAAGTATTTTTTCTTTTGTAGAATTTATTGATTTTTAATTTGACAAATTCTTGAGTCACACAGGCCCCATATGGGCAGAGAATTGAACCTGGTACCTTTTACTTGTGAGACCGGTTGGTTCAAGTCCATCCAACCACTGAGACTGACGACTTCACTGGTGCCGCCCTTCTGTGGATGGATTCTGAGAGAATGGCTGTATTTTATAGTATTTCCTTGTTTTATATACGTTTTCTTTCTGTTCTAAACCAGGTATTGCTTTGTTCCCTGGTAATGCCCAGCTGTTAAGCTGCAGACATCACTACCGCGAGTTCATCCCTCCGTTAGTGAACCCAGGGCAGCCACAAGAAGGCGACTGTGAGATGCAAGAAGTCGCATATAATGGTCCTTTTCGAAATGAATCTACGGTGAGTTCATTTGGTGGCAGAATAGTGGCCTCTTATGAAATTGTGGGTTCAATGGCCTGGCCTCCCCCGCCTACTGGTGGGACATGGCCTCTCAAGGGAGGCGTCCAGGAGGTACCCAAAACAGATGCCCGAGCCTCAGCTGGCTCCTCTCGACGTGCAAGAGCAGCGACTTTACTCTGAGCTCTTCCCACGTGACTAATCTCACCCTGTCTCAAAGGGAGCGCCCAGTCATCTGCATATATTGAGTTTATTAGTCACTCTAGATTGCAATTAATGGGTGAATTTGAATTTGAAAAGAGAAAGGTGACTGAATGTTTATAAATATTTGCCAGACTACATTTTACTACAGAATAATGATTTTCTGTCCTGTGTGTTACAGAAGAATGCGTTGGTGATCCGTGGTCCATCTGATATCAGGAATAAAGAATTGATCTTCATGCAGTTTAGTCAAAATGAAACACATGAAGACTTCAGCGCCATCTCCTATTTGCTCTTTGCTAAATACAGTGACTTGATCAATAGGTATGTGGATACAAAGAACTTTGGTCTTTGTTTGATGTTTTCATAAATGTCCACTTCACTGAGCTGAACTTTAAAAAGAATGCAAAACCTACAAAGAACCAGATGTTCTCAATTGTATGCACTAAAAAATGCTTCTGTTGAATTGATAGATGCCATGTATCAATTACAAATACAACAACGACAAACAATACTATCCTTTGAATGGATAAAGGCCCGTGCAGACAGAATGCAGTGAGCGGAAATGGCATTCATGTGTGAGCGTCTGTGCAGGAGCACACTGCTGTGCCGCCAGAGAGCTCACAGGATTTCCAGCTTTGCAAGGCGCTGCCGCTTACCCTCCAGTTGGATTTATTTTAACTGGAGCGGCGCGCACCAAGAGCCACATTAGCTCATCCAATCATGAAGACAGAAAAAGCCGTTTCCTGAAAGCGGAATAGGGTTTCATTTTCAAAGTTAACAGGGCAGACGGTGGTTGCAAGAGAATTAGTTCTCTTGGTCATTATTTTATTATCGATTGAAAGTGTCAAAGGTTTATGGTTATTCGTGCTTATATTCTTCACGACAGTTTGCTCCTTGCACTTCCTGGCCTGTTTGCGTGTCTCAGGTCTGAGTCCACTCCACCTCGCTGTCTCCCTCCACCCTGCGCTCCACTTGGCAGCAAACACAGCGACATGCCGCGTCCTGTGTGCACGGGTCTAAGAACTTGCTTACTCCTAAAACTGGTCCTACAATAGTTTATCTTATATAGTAATATTTTAATCAAGCCTGTAGCCATTACTCATGCAAATTTAAAAAAAAATCTTATAATTTTCTGGCTCTGTTTTGGCAGTGCTAATCGTTCAGACTTCATGAGGGACTGTGAGAGGAACTACTCCATGTGGACCTTCTCTGGAGGATTCAGGACCAGGGTCAAGATGTCTTTAGTTCGTACGTCCGGGAAAATCAACGAAGCTACCGAATTTCGACAAGAGGTTTTCATCATATACTGTTTATTAGTTAAACATAAAAGTTACTACTAATTAATAATTTCTTATGTCTTTAAGTCCTCTGTGGTGAAATTCAACGACAAAAGGCCAGAACATGAAAAAACTGATGAACTTTTTTTTGCTGTTTTTGAATGGAGGGATCCTTACATACAAGAAATCAAACTGGTGAGTATTATTTTGGAAATTGCTGTTCTAGTCCTGCCATAGTGCAATTGTATTACTAGAAATGGCGATTACAGATATTTAGTAAAAATTACAGCCTCCTGTGCATATTGCAGGCATTCATTTTAAACTGTCCCCATTTACAATGTAAAACTGTCATATAACGGTTGAACTGTCACAGTTGTCGCCCAGTTAAGGCTCAATAAATTGAATCATATGACTGTCACTCTAAAAACTCAGGCAACAAATCTTTAACAGCAATCACAATCACAATCATTTTAATTTGTATATACTATAGGAACAAAATTGTTTAATATGTTCTCTCTCAAGAATGTAATTACTTCAAATGTATAACAATGTATTAAAGGAGACATATAATGCTTTTTCCCCCAGCATTGAGGTAGATTGTCATTAAACATTTTGTTAATTTAAAACCACAATATTGATCTAAAACGGCTTAGCAATGGAAAAAGGTTTATTGACTTTGTTTGCTAACTGCAAAACTGATAAGCCCTACCTCTGAAGAGGTGACATTTCACTGGAAAAAGTAGCAGATTGTCATTTACATGTTTGTATTTTTGAAAAAATGCTACTTGACATTTAAGAACTCTACTAAGTTTCTTCATCTTCATTTTTCAAATAATGGCAACTTAGTGCAGGGATGTGGGTGGAAATAGGGTCTAGGTGAAACAGCGCACTCAATCCTCACAATACAGAATTCAACATGCAGGAATCAATAAAAAAACTTTGAGTAAACTAATGACGAGCAAATTTAATTTTACGCGGTTAAAACCTCATTAAAATGTATAGTATAAATATTTTCTTCTTCCAGATTGTGACCGCTAACCCCTGGAACAGTCTGGCCATCCTCTGTGGAGTTTTTATGGCTCTGTTTAAAGCTGCTAATTTTGCAAAACTTTCAGTTCAGTGGATCATCAAGATGAGGAAGAGACATCTAAGGAACAAAGCACGAGAACTCAACCAAATCAACTGAAGTCTACTGAAATCATAACTTTTAAAAAAATCTCTTTTAGGTCACTTTCTTTTTTATATATTGGTTAAAGTTTGATTTGTTTTAACTTTTTACCTAAACTACTGCTATTGTTTTACCTCTTGATTAGGTCAGTAATTTCTTGAAATATGTCAGAATACATTTCCCAAGTTGAGCAATAGAAAAATAGTTTCATATACAGCTAAGTGTGGACTCTATGTGAAACGCTCTACCGTGCTAAAGCTAAATTTAGTAGAATTGAAGGGAATTCAAGGGAATATCTTGTTATTTATTTATGTTTTATTCTCAAAACAGCAATGCCACAGCATCTGAACATTTCAATAAAAAGAGAAAATTACACAACTTCAACAAATGTGACAGGAATAAAGCACAATTTTCATATTATGACATGTTATGTTTTTGTTATTTTTTACATGTTTTTCTCACTTTAGAAATAGAAACAGGTTCATTGACTTCCTGTTCAAAACTGTAGAACTGAGCAGACTGGCCTCTTCATAGTGGAATTTCAAGCAAAAGATTTTCTTTTTTCTTTTTTGGAGTTGAAAAATGACTACGTGATGTTTTTAACTGTATGACCCAGAGTCTGAAGTTTTCGAATAATCACAATAGGGATAGAGTCAACGATAATTTCCGTGAGCAAGGCTCTTCAGTCACACTTAGGGCGTACCTCAGCCAGACCAAACCTTAACTTAAGAAAAGAAAAGAAAAAAAATAATGATGATAATAATAATAAAGGGGTAAAAAAGTTGAATAATCAACATATGTAAAGAAATCACAAGCGCGCGCACACACACGCATCTAACTTTTTCATTACAAGCATCTGTTTTTGAATTTCTCACCAGCAGAGGGCAACCTTTAGTGGGTGACTGTTTCGCGTAGAAGAAGAGCAGGGGGCGGGGCCAGTGGAGGATGTTGTTGTTAGCATAGACCTTGTTAGCTTTAGCGATGGAGAAGATAAAACAGAAATCACAAAGTTGGATTATATAAGGGTAATATTCTATGCACAAGGCGATGTTTGTGCACTAATTACTTATTACTATAATTGTGACCATGATGAAAAAGAAAACGTTCTTTGTTGAGTTATTTGCAAAAGTCGTTAAGTTAGCATGTCTTGCTAACTCGCAGACATTCCTTACGGATTTATAAGGAAAAATGTTTTGTTTTCTTACAAATTACCCTGGAAGCTAATGCACTCAAAAGCGTTGCTCTTTAGCCGTAAAATATTAACTTATATGTGCAGGAAAATCTTCTATTTCGTTACTTGTTACTTTTTTAAGTAGCTTCACTTAACAATCAAACGCTTCTGAAATGTAAATATATCTGATGCAGGGGTTGTTTTTGTCGTTTGTTTTTAGTTGGGTATAAATGCTGCCTATGTAGTTATGTGACTGTGTCGACCTTACATGAACTTTTGCATCAAGGCGCGAACGTTAAATCAGATATTGTATGTTTGTGCAGCAAAATAACAATGGAATGGAATAGGTGCGCGTGTTGTGTTAATCTTTTGACCAAGACTGCGTGAAATTACCCTGTGTAGTGATTAAATGCCATTTTAATAGAATGGAACGTTGTCTTGACTTTTCTAGGTTCTAGGTATATTTAGATCTAGATTGTGTTGTTGCAGTTACTGAAGTTTTAACAGTCATGTTTTTTGTCCAAATTGTTTAAGTTATTGTCTACAGTAGTTTTCCCACTGTAGGAACTTTTTTTTTGTTCCCGGTTCTCTCTCTTTTTGTTGTCTGTTTCAGTCCCCATTTGATGCACACAGAGTATGAACTAGAAACTGAGGTCACATTTTGGGGACTTTTTAAATCCTGCCTCTTTGTTAACATAAGTACATTTACAACATTAACTTTGATGGAAGCACTTTTAAGGCCTTCTTAAGCTACTAATAAATTGATCCACCAAAGAAATTACTTTTAGACACAGTATTAAAAAAAAAATCTGATTTAGTAAGTAGTGACTAAAATTCTGAATAACAGTGAATGACTGGGTTTTTAGTTCTAATTTCATTGTTTGTTAGAGCTTTTTGTGCATCACATTATGTGCATGGTTTATAGTAGAAGTAGGATAAAGGAAAAAATACTTCTGAAATCCCAATTTAATAGAATATTTATGTTTTAATTTTATAACAGTTAGACCCACTTTCAACCACTGTTGCTATGTGAACATGAACAAGTGGGAGTGGGTAGTTCTTATTACTAAATATGGACTATTGGAAAATGGGACTTAATTCTTGGTACTTTTATGTCTGAAAACGCCTAATGTGCTGCATGTTTGTCTCCTACCTTAATAGCATGACACAAATATAACACTCAAGTTCCCCAGATTGTAGGTTATTTCAGGTAATAGAGGTGATCCTTAACCCACAGATTCTATTATTTTGATTGCTCTCTATCGCTTCATAAGCTGAACGTGTGGCCCTGCAGTATTGTATAAATAGCAGCGGTCTATTGCTGTGGGCGTTAATGGAAGTTGCAGCAGAAGTGTGGAAAGGTTCCCAAGGGTGCTACAAACAAGATATCAACAGAGAGGTTTAAAAGAACTCCTGATATGTGGGTTATTTAAAGTGCCATCTGTCGCAAATGTAAAAAAAAAAAAAAGCTGGTTTTGACCATCTAAATTTTGTCAACATTGATAATTATCTGCACACTCTATTCTATACAGTCTTTGGAGAAGAAGTTCTTGTTTGGATAAATAATTACATTTAATATTCAGGCTTCTTCTTATCCCTGGTTTACTCCTTCATTAGCTTGATAAAATTCAGAAAATTACAAATAATTTTCAGTTGCCTTTAGTGTGAAAAGTTTGAAAACCACTTGTGTTCAAAATGACAATTACTAAATGTATGTTTGTATGTCTGAAATAGGCTTATTTTATATTACTTGTGTAAACTTTACAAGACTTAATGCTACTCTGCTAAATGTTCAACAAGTCCAGACATCCTCAGCGTGGCCCAATATTTCTGCCCCCCCAAGCTCTGTCTCAGAAGACAAAATTAGATCTGGCTGCACAAGACTAACTGTATAAAGTGTAAATGACAAGAGAACTGTTGTCATACAGGATTGTTGATATTTGGCTTTTGAGTGTAAAGTCAAACAAGTTCAAAACTCATGTGTGTTGTTTTGTTTCAGTGATGGGCTGTTGAGTAACGTCTGTGTTCAAAATGGCTAAAAACAGAAAGTGCATTCTTTGTGAGACTGTCTATGTCTCCAGACAGGTAACTTACTTTAATATTTATAAAACTTTCATAGCATCAACTGGATGTACTCAGTGGATGTAAATGTGACGTAATTTAAATTTCCTTATGCAACCCTGTTCTTTTCTTATTGGATTTTAGGAAATGGAGGAGCACATGAGAAGTATGCTGCACCACAGAGAGCTGGAAAATCTAAAAGGCCGGTATGTCCATCCTAGACTGCAAAGATGGCATAATTTTACAAAATGAATACATTAGGGTATTCAATGAAATAGATACTAATCAGTAATAAAAAAATATAAGATACCCATTGGAACAAGTATCGTCGCTGAAAAAATGAAATTGTTTTAGAATGGAACTATTATTAGACTACATGGTAATATTTAAGGAACTAGTATTATTTTGTGTTGTCTATTGTCCAAAGAAGAAGGTATTAAATGTGGTGGCATGCCTTTTTGCTTAGTATCAGGTTTACTATTACTAGAATCAAGATATTGTCAAGTTGGAAATTTTAAACCTATAACACAAAAACTTATGTTGAAGGCATCAATTAATCCACCCTCTTTGATCTAAAGTTTATTATTCAAGTTAAATCAGTTTTTAGTTTCAGAGCACGAGGCACGTGTGTCCAGCAGCACGTGCCTAATAAAGTCACTGGGCAAGTAGATCTGTGGCAGCTGCCTCATCTCTGGCTTTTATATTTAGACACAATATCAGCAAACAACAGGCATGACCGATACCAGGCAACTGGGATCTGGTGTCTCCGGTGTAGATTAGACAAGTATGTAGGCTACAACTGCAGGGGAAGAACCTTGAGGGTGAAAATAAACTTCTGATTTTTGGCTTGGGTTAAGTATTTAACATTATCTCTATATTAAAAAAATGTTTTTGTGCAGGCAATATAAAATACAGTATATAGAAGTGAATTTTCATATGTTGCATAGCTGTAGATTTTGAGATTTTAATATAAGGATTGGCATTTCAAGATGGCAGTAAATGGCACCATGTTAGTGTTAGTAGATGTAGTTGCCAAGTTGGATTTTGGAACATAGAAGAAGGAATTATGAGCAAAAATACACAGTTCTGGCCCTGACATTCGGTGTAGAATGTGAGTGTAGTAATTTTAACCACTTTAGTCTTTAAAGGACTGACTCAGGGCTTGAGGAATGCTGGGTAAATGTGTCACCGTGTTTGGACAAAAACAGTATTTAATGCACTACAGCAGCTGGTCAGCTCTGCCTTGACCTTGTTTTTTTGGTTTGATGTTAAATCAAAATATTTGTTTGTTTAGTTCTCATAACTTTTAAGACAAAATGCAAGTTTAAGTGGCAGCTGTTTAAATAATGAATGTGTTAAATACGTGTCTCTGTCAAATAAATAAGCCTAAAATATTATATATGTATATCAAAGTGAGGGACTTGACTTTGAAGTCAGCTGAGGGAGGCCTCTAAAGTCAAAATATAACCTAATCCTTTTGGAAAAGTGTCTGCCAACTGCACGAGAGTTTGAAAATGGCCGAGTGCCCTGACACAGATTAGAATAAGAAATTGAGCCCCGTCCAGCGATATCACAATGACAGGATGACATACTTGGGAGAGGTTTAGCAGTGAGAGCAGCTGAGAGAGGGGCTCGGGTTTCACATAGTCCTTTGGTGGGATTGGTCAAACAACACATGGTGTATCACTGAGGGGAGGGGTGTTGAGTCTTCTGGGAGGCTAAGGTCAAAAGCACAGAAATCCCAGTCCAGGCCCTCAGAGAGCAGCGGGACACCATCATGGCAGCGCAGTGAGCCACACCTCTGGGCTGCATGGGTGGATATGCTCAGCTACAGCAGTGCGCTGCCTCCTGCCCTCACCCTGCCTCCTTACACCAGCTAAAAAACGGACATTTACAGACGATCAGGATGACTAAAATATAGCTTTTTATTTTTTTTTAAACAAGAAAATTTAAGTTAGCTACCTCCTGATCGGTTAAGGATAGGAATTTGGACTTGAAGGATTGTTGAGTAATCTCCTTTCCTTGTTTTTCTTTACTAAAAGTACAGCCACTGATCTGCAGGCAGGAAAACTAGATTTGATCTGAAAAATGCCAGAGGGAAAGATTGACCGACCACTCTCGCCTCTGCTCCCCAGGGACTGCGGCCACGAGTGCAGGGTGTGTAAGGTGACAGTGGTGAGCCTAACGGACTACGCCAGCCACATCTCCAGCCCAAAGCACAAACAAAATGTGGAGGATTTTGAACGCATCCCGGCTCGCGATGTTCACGATGAGGAATACTTCGACAAGTCCCTGGTGGAGCTGATCGAGAAGAGAAATGAACAGATGAGGTAAGAGAGAGTGATGTTGCTATAACGACTATTGAGTAAGGGTATGATCATGGTTTGAGCCCAGTTTAGGCCTGATTTGTAGAAATGGTTTGTAGAAATTGTTTGCTCCTATACTAGTCCCAGTCAAGTTAGTAATATTATTACTGTGGTAGTAGTTGTTTTTAAATGTTTTCTAGATTGCTGCAAAAGGGTTTGCATTACTACATTACTAAAGTGAGGGAACAACTCTTGAATTTCTCTACTCACTTTAAAATAATTGTTGTGAACTCATCAGTTAAAATTATGCCTAAATCAAATTAAGTTCTAAATCAAAGCTATGAGGAAAATGATTATATGAAAACACAGGCTGTAGATAATCAAAACAAACAAGATTATCAATACAGAAATGATCAAAGCACCCATAGCTTCACAGAGCTCATTCATCATGTAACGTCAATGTATTACTTCTGTGATTAGGTGCTTTATCTTTTCATGTGATGCATGTATATAGTTGTGAGTGCTCATGTGCCTAGACCTTGTATAGGCACATTCTGCCTGGTGCAGCTCATTAGCCTTTATTTAGCCTCTGTGTCGTCTGGAGTCCGATTTCAACGCTGCAGCCCTAAAACATTCACATAAGACACAAGACAGATAAAAAACGTGTGTTGATTTGGTCATATGTAGAATGTAGCAAAGCAGCCATATATGATTGTAACATTGAATATACCTAAAATTACAATGTGTGCACAGACCAAACTGTATATCAGTTGTATTTTTCATCAGACACATAACAGTCAGCACTGTAAACCGACACGTTGAGATTTTAGTCAACCTAGAAAGACATATGATACTAGATACAGTATAGTTGGCTTTTTGAAGACAACTCCTGCATAATGTTCATATTACTGCAGTGCACACTACCTGTAATTACTTTTACTTTTCCATTTGCAGAATTGCTAAAGGGATTCACATGTTTGCCCTATTTTGCTCCTAGAAAAGAAAAGGAGGCAGCTGCTGCGAAGCTAGCTCGAGAAGAAGCTGAGCGAAAGAAGAAAGAAGAGTTCCAGCAGAGATTAAAGGATACAAAGGAGCGCTTTCGACTCGAGTTGCAACAGCAGTCCAAGCTATATGGCCTGCAGCACAGTTCATTCAACAAGGGGAACCAATATGGCACCAACCCTGGACACATCCAAAACATCAGGCCCTGGCAGCAGAGTAGATGGGCAAAGAGCTCCACCTGGCATGCACAAGACCCGCCTAACTTCAAGAACTTCAACAAAATCCCTCCTCCGTGGATCAGTAATGCAGGCAGCAGCAATGGTGTTTACGGGTGCAATAACATATCCCAAAATGTCCGACCTGTGAGTCTCCAGGGGCCACCTCCTATGCCTTTGTTCCCGTCTTTGCCGAAGTTTTTCACAAAAGGGGTCAATCAATTTCAAAATCAAGCAACAAACCAAGGAGCTAAGCAGAAACCTGGGCCTAAAGGTACGGAGAAAAAAACCACAGAAGTGGAAAATTCTAACAGTAAAGGCAACAAGTCATTTGGCGGTAACCCCAAATTTGACAAAACATGTCGCTGGTCGCCATACCATGTCAATAATAAAGGGTCAGAGTCCATGCCAAATCTTGATCAGAAAAATCCCAAACCACAAAAAGTAGAGAAAGCAACTGAAAGTGGCACATCAAAGCCTGACCAAAGAAACTCAAGTGGGGAAAGTAGTAACAATAGCAGTAGAAGTAGCAGTCTTCAGAGAGATGGTCAGAAAAATACTTGTATTAACACAACTAAGGCAAAAATGCCAGCACAGCAAGCAGAGAGAAGATCGTCCCTTGGTGCAGGTCTTAATGTTGGAGATCAAGTTAACAAGCCATCTAGTCAAAATAATGAGAAATTGAAGGCAAGAAACAGCCTGAAAGGTTTATCCAAATCAGATCGGCAGCTACTGGAAACTGTGAAAAACATGAAACAGCTAGAAAAAAGGCGCTCTTTGGATAGCTTAAGTGACATGGGACAAAAGATAACACAAGTACCTGAGAAAATGCAAGTTGGAGTCTATGAGAACAATACTGTTAAGCAGCTGCAGCAAACTAAGTTGCCCATGCCTGCTTTGAGTAAACCTGCCAAGCCATCTTCAGACCAGTCCCTCCAGCATCTTCTAGTCAGCACATCTTCTCTAGAGAGCTCAGCCTGTCCCATCACAAACCAGGAAGGCGGCAAAATCAAGACTAATACATTTGAAGATAAATTGGTAGAATCTACTGAAGAAAGCAACACCTCAAAAACTAATGACTCACAAAATCAATCGCCAGGGAAGTCTAAACTCGACCTGCCCCCTGTCTTAAAGAGGGATTTGACCAAACACATGATCTCAAACAAGGCCAAAAGCGCTGTCAGCCTCGAGCCCAACCTAAACATCGCGAGACGGGTCAGAAATCTGAGTGAGTCAAAGAAAAGCGACTCCGACAAAGATTCAGGACTTAAGCCCACGGTCCGACAGCTCATCAGCTCCTCCGGGTCCCGACGAAACGTTAACTGGGACCAAGTCTATCACGAGGTCAGGAGGAAGCAGGACAAGGGGAAAGGCATGCCAAGGTAAAGTGTCATTTTCAATATAGTTAAATTTGCATTGAAAGATTGAACAAGTCTTCCAGTTCAGAAGCAAATTAATCTAGATGTTGAAATTCTAAAATGGTAGGGTATGGTAAATTTGTGTTGATTAATCAAATTTATTATCTAAGATGCTGCTTTATTTTATGCATTTGGGTTGCCCCTGTTAACTATTACAATCATGTTAACTTGTTATAACCAAATAAAAGGCTACAAAATGTTTTACTGATTTGTGGATAGTTGACTATTAAAAAATATTTTTTGATCATCATAATTGTTATCTTGACCATACAGACTATATATAGATAGATAGATAGATAGATAGATAGATAGATAGATAGATAGATAGATAGATAGATAGATAGATAGATAGATAGATAGATAGATATCTCCTACTGTTTATATTATATTTTCATGTACTGACCTTATTCTCTGGCTTTGCTTGCTATAGGTTTGGGATAGAGATGGTGTCTATGGACCAAGAGGATCACAGCCAGGAGGAGGACGACTTCCTTATGCTGCAGGGCTTCCACTGGGACTCACTGCCGGACGCCCAGAGTCCTCCCACCTCACGAAAACGCTCCCTCTCTGAGAGCAGCATTACCCCAATGCCAAATCACACCCCTTCTTTGGACAATGTACTGATTAAATCAGAGCTCCAGGAGAACTTCGAGGACACTGATCTGCTGCAGGAATTTGAGATGGGTCCGTGTGCAGCTGAAGACGATCACAGAGAGGTGAAGGCGCGGCAGAGGGCAGATTCTATCGTTGGGGAGAGCAGTTCTGGGACAGAGATGTTCGATGGACAGGGGACAGCGAAGAAGAGAAGAGCCACACGAGTGAGTTTTATCACAGACTAACACTGATGTTCATCAGAATAAGAGATGGAGGAGATATCGAAAAAATGCTAATATCGAAATTGTTGTTTTGAATATATGCAAATTAGAACATCAAGTGTATCGTCTGTAAAAAGAAAAAAAGAAAAAAAAAAAAAGACCTCAAAAAGAGAACATAATCATTGTGCTTAAATTTTATGGTCCATTCCTGTTTTGTGCGACAACCCAGAAATGTTTGCACATTCCTGATGCTTTGGGAAAATACTGCCTGAATATTGCCTCAGCATTTTTTGTCAATCTTGGCCAACCCTATATTGTGATTATTAAGGTCACAATATAATCTTATCAACAAATACATATCTGAAGACCAAAAACATAACCTTAAATGCTTTTTTTAATATATCTGGCTGTTCATGTCACATTAACTTGACGTTGTCATCCAGAAAGTTTCAATAATTTCAGTTAAGTAATTTAATAAATCTGGTCACATTCTAGAGAAAATAAAATAAATGTTTGTCTCTTGTGAAAAAAACATAAAATCTCTCTTCTCAGAATAATTGTTCAACATGTTTCTTTTCACTTAGGACGTACCTCACCCAGAGACATCTTCTTTGGAGCATCACACAAAAAGAAGGAAAATTAAATCCAAAAAAGGTACATTCAAATCTTAACTACAGTGATTTCTTACATACAAATACTATTGAATTCACAAAAGTAATGTACTTTTGTAGTTGCAGAGCGCAGCCATATTGAGGAGCTGTTGGCGGTTTCGTTGCGTGAGGACGAGCTCAGTCGGTCCCTTCTGAGTTTGGACACAGACTTGATCAAGGCTCGAGCCGCTCTGGAGGCAGCTTTCATGGAGGTGCAGCGGCTGATGATGGCCAAGCAACAGGTAAGAAACGTTATTTGGTTTTCGTGTTGTGATGCAATGAAATACCACGTTTATTAGTTATTCTCACTACTTGATAACCACTTGATGTTTTGACGATGCTCCTCGCTTTTGTCAGATGACTACAGAGATGGGCACACTGAGAAGCAAGCGTATCGAGTTGCTTCAGGGGATGCAAGGTAAGCCAGTGACAAAAATTGGATACAAAATGAGATATTACCTATACAAAGCCAAAATGCTGGAAATAATGAAGTTACATCTCTCATGCGTGTTTATTAACGTGCACCGTCCCAACAGAGCAAATAAAAGACAACTAGACACAAAATTGTATGCCCTTATGTATTAATTTAGTTTGGGACTACATCATAACCACCACATTTATATATATATATATATATATATATATATATATATATATATATATACACCCAACTTCTTGTAGTAAATGTATTGCAACACCAAATGTGGTGTTTCCCACAACAAGACTGAGACTATGGTGGCACAGGTTATCTTTAAGCTATTTGAATAATTTTATTGAATGCAAGTTTTGGATTAAAAACGTAGCTTACTGCCTCTAATAATCAAAAAAGAACTTCTACATTCAGTGGGGCAAAAAAGTATTTAGTCAGCCACCAATTGTTCAATCCTCCCACTTAATAAGATAAGAGAGAGGCCTGTACTGTTCATCATAGGTACACTTCAACCATGAGATACACAATGCGGCGAAAGAATCCAGGAAATCACATTGTAGGATTTTTAATGAATTAATTGGTAAGTTTCCCAGTAAAAGAAGTCATCTGGCTGTTATAGACCTGTAACTCCTTCTTTAAGAGGCTCTTCTGTCCTGCACTCGTTACTAGTATTAATGGCACCTGTTTGAACTCGTAATCAGTAGAAATGACACCTGTCCATAATCTCAAACAGTCACTCTCTAAACTCCACTGTGGCCAAGAGCTGTCATAGGACACCAGAAACAAAATTGTAGATCCGCACCAGGCTGGGAAGACTGAATCTGCAATTCACCTTATTCCGGAAGTTGCCGTGGGCGCCGCTATCGTTTTCTGTTGTAGTTTACATGGGGCAGGCGAGCTCAATAGAAAATAAGTTCTACAAAACTAAAACAAGACTAAAAAGCAGTTTTCAGGCCGCCCAGGAAAAGTGTGTTGCTGACTTCTTTTTTCACGTGTACATTAAAGATTTTAGACAAATCAATCTACTTTATATAATGTTTTAGCGAGAGACGTTTCCCTCGTTCACATCAAACCGGAAGTCCCTTTACGATAAGAGTGCGGATCATAGACATAAAAAAGGCAAAAGTGGGCTGGGTGGAATAGGTAAGCAGCTTGGTGTGAAGAAATCAACTGGGGGAGCAATTATTAGAAAATGGAAGACATACAAGACCACTGATAATCACCTTCTATCTGGGGCTCCTCGCAAGATCCTCACCCCTTGGGGTCAAAATGATCACAAGAACGGTGAGAGAAAGAATGAATGGGGCCATGTATCGTGAGATTTCGAGTGAAAACCTTCCACCATAATTTGCAAATAAATTCTTCATTCTTCATTGTGATTTTCTGAATTTTTTTTCTCATTCTGTCTCTTATAGTTGAAATATACCTATGAAGAAAATGATAGGCTTCTCATCTGTACAAACAAATGTATGGTTTAGCATGTTTTAGACTCTGGTGACTGTGGTGGGCCGCTATAATCTCCTGTATCAATGTGAAACACTGAAATGATACAACTGCAGACACAGTCCAGAAACATTTTAAGTGATATGCTGTATATCATGCCTCCTAATGTCTCAACCTCTTCAAGCAGGCAGCGCAGAGGAAGCCCCTGAGCTCAGAGTGAAAGAGGAAAGACGAGATGAATCAGACCTTCACCTGTCCTCCACTGTCCCCTCTGTGCCTCTGTGTGGGACCAGTCCATGCACCTCTGCTCCCGCCCCATGTGTGCCCTTCACTCCTGTGGCCGTCAAAGAGGAGCCCCGGTCTCCTGTGCACATCGCGTCTGAACAAGAGTCTGCTGTCTGCGCCCACAGCACTACACCAGAGCTGCCCTCCGCTGCATCTGCACCAGGTAAGTGCTTCAATTTAAAAATAATGCTCTATTTATTATTTTTATAATATTTGAGAAACTGAGACAGTCTTTGTCTACTTCACAATTTCCAGTCCTTAACATGCTTTAGTGTATATTTAATGTGGCCTTTTTGTCTTTTTATTTTCAGAGGCAGCGACATACTCTTTCCCATCTCCTGAACGATGGTCTGAGTTGTGCCAAAGGCGCCCAGAACCAGAGCAAGATGAGTTTGGAGATCCTGTTGACTCCAAAGAGAGTTTAGCTAATCTGGTGCAGTCATTAGATAAAGGCATCCAGGCATCACAAAGCCACACTGAGCCCAGCACTAATGATAAAATACTCTCTCCAAGTTGGAAGGACTCACAGATGGGCAGTTTTGTAGAAAGTGCAGCTGCCCCATCGTTTGAGATCCCCTCTTTGCCCCCTGGGTTGAACGTGCCCGCCTCTCCGCCTGAGCTGAGGAATGGGAAGAAAGTGAGGAAGCTGAAGAAGAGGAAATTACTGAAGAAGGCGCAGAGTTCAGAGCTGCCCGAGAGCAGCGACACAGAGATGGACACTGATGCATCCAAGCCGAGGTGCCCCCGTCCCAGAAGGAGGAACAGTGGAGGGTCCCAGGTCAGTACCTCCAACCAGCAAACAGAGGAGAAGGACGAGGACATCAAAATGGAGGAGGCGGAGGAGCTGCTCATCGAGAAAGATGACCAACAGCCTTCAAACAGTGGCACTAAACAGCCCTGTGTGACGCTCAGTCAGGATACAGTGAAGTCTGAACCACAGAAGAAAACACAAGGCTCCAGAAGTCCAGCCCAGGACCCAGACTCCTCCAAACCAGAGGCCCAAAATGTGGAGGTCAGCTCCACCAGTGATATGGACATATCACCTTCTCCAGAGGGGTAAGCTGGTCCCTGACAATTTAAGACCTTATGCAGCTCTTTTTTAGATACTATGGTTAACCTTTTTTTTTTTTTTTTTTTATTTAACTTTCAGTGATGCCCAGGTGAGCTTCACCCTGCCAAAAGTGGGAAAGACTTCATCAGGTGAGACGTCTTATGGAGGCTGTATTGTGTAAAATTTTCTTCCTCACTCTCCCCTACAATTCATATTTTGACAGATGGAAAGTTATTTTAGATGGAGAGAATATAAACATCTTAATATTTCAATCAATCTGTGAAAAATATTATGGAAGAAAATGATTAATCTCCAGTCCATAAACACATAACCAAAGAGCTAAAACTCCTGTTACAAATCCATATTTAGATTTGCCCTACAGTGAGGCGAGCTCAAATAAATATAGACTGTGGAGTTCACAAAGTGCTTTTTATGGTCAAGATATTATTACAGATATGAACTGCCTGAAGTGAAGAGTCACAAGAGCTTCTAAGAATGAATATTTATAGCACCATCACTATAACTAATGGAGTGTATCTGTATGTTTTTAGATGTCTCCTCTGACCATGGGGAGGATGACTTGCCCACAGAGGGAGTGTTTGAGGGCCACGTGGAGGCAGTGAACTCGATGCAGATCCACAACGGGCTGCTGTACACCTGCTCAGGCGACCGCACTGTCAGAGCCTTTGACATTGTGGTATGTTTTTAAATAAATAAAAATTCATTTTCTAGAGGTGGGGACTATTGGCAGAAATAAATATTATATTTTTATTACATTCTCCCACTAATCTGATCATATTTTTTGCAATTCATGAGAAGTGTGCTAGCACCTGCTTGTTTTGGTTGAGTTTCAAATATTGTAGAAAAAGTGAATGTGCTGCAAAATGACCTCAGAGTGGAGAAATGTCACTTAATTTGGAAGCTTACACAGCTGTTAGGTTATATCTTACATCTTACATTACATCTCGGTTAGGTTTTTAATTATTATATACTATGTCTTTGATTCTCTAACTTTCAAAACAATAACTTCTGCCCACCACTACTAGTCACAGGATTTTACTGAGCCAGCATTTTATTTAGCTATTGCTAATTGGTTTTTATTTTGTTGCAGAGTCATAAATGTGTGGCAGTGTTTGAAGGCCACAGCTCCAAAGTAAACACTCTGTTGTTGTCCACGAGTCCATCTCTCCATCATCGTCTTTATACCGGCTCAAGTGACCAGACCATTCGCTGTTACAACCTCATGGTAAAATAATATAATTGTATATATAATTATTATTTTAGACTGATGCTGTGTTCCATTTATCCTCTGAGGTCGGAACTTGGACCTTCAGTGTATTACAGTTTATGTACAGTAACAGCTTATACATCTGAAAAACAAGTGATACATCTGGAAGGAGCTCAAAACAGCCAAAATGTGCAGCTGTTTAAGTTAATTTATTAAGAAAATTATGGTTAATGGTTAATATTTGAACTGTTTGATATCAAACTTTCACCAAACCCAGTGCGGTGAACTCGGGGTTCTGAAATGTTGCCTAAGTTTCCAAGTAGGAATTCCGAGATGGAAAAATCTTTCTTTGTGAATTTACAAGTTGGAACTCAGAAAATCCGACCTCCTAGGACAACAGGAACTCATCATGTTTGTTTTGTGTCCAGATCTCGCTGCTAGTCATTCAGCTTGGCACTGTATTCCCTTATTGATTCAGCGCTTGGTTTGACTCAGACTTTTGAACTTTATTGTTGTATGTTTGTATGTTTGTTATTGTAGTTAAATGAGTAAAGACTATGCACATTACTCACAAATTACTAAAGGGAAGTTTAGGGTATTTATCAATTATTTTCCCTCCAATTGAAACGATTAAAACAGGACATAAATTCTACACAATTTAGCAAAAAAGGTAGCCGGTAAATTTTTGTGATGATGTTACTGACACTTGGATTCTACTCCACAGACGCAGAAGTTTGAGGAGCAGTTCTCTCTGTCCGACCGAGTCCTCTGCCTCCACAGCCGATGGAAGATCTTGTTTGCTGGACTCGGCAACGGCACAGTGGTCACATTTAACCTCAAGGTATCGCTTCAGAAGGCTACATGTCAGAAAACGCGTCGCTGCAGAACATAAATATTTACTATTATCTCTGTGACTCCAGACAAACCGGCAGATGGATGTGTTTGAGTGCCATGGGCCGCGGGCTGTGAGCTGTCTGGCCTCGTCGCAGGAGGGAGCACGGCGCCTCCTGTTGGTGGGGTCATACGACAACACCATCAGTGTGAGGGACGCCAAGAACGGACTCCTGCTGCGGACCCTTGACGGACACAGCAAAACTGTGCTCTGTATGAAGGTGAGATACACTTTGTACATTGTTACACTTAACATAGGGTTGAAGGACAATTGATATTAGAAGTGTCTGCAACAAATAATTATTTTAGTACGAGTCAAGTAGTCAGCGATTATTTCTTTGATTTGTTTACTAGTCAAACGATTATTTTTATTGTAGTCTCATATTTTAAGGTTGAAACTGGAGACTGAATATTTATGGTGAAATCTGAAAATCTGAAAATTGTATTATTTTTTGATATTTTGATTTAATAATGTCACCGTCTTTGTTATAAAAAGGTCTTTTCGTGTGTGTTTTAGAGCCTGAAACATCCAGATAACGATTATCAAAATACATTGCTTATTTTTCATATTTTTTATAGTCTACTTGTCGCAATGGTCCATTAATTGTTGCAGCCCTAATTGATATATGTGGTGTTTGTATTAGTATGTGTTAAAGTGTGCGATTCCTAATCTTACAAAAAATAGTCTAAAAAATCACAGCTGCAGTGATTTTTTTTTTTCCACTAAAGAAATTTGTCCCTTAGCCCTGGTATTTCTTGAAAAATATTTTCTCTGTTTTTCTTTCAATTAGGTGTTTAGCCCTTGTATTTCTTGAAAAATAATATGTTTTTTTTTCCTCTGTTTTTCTCTCAATTAGGTGGTGAATGATCTGGTGTTTAGTGGATCCAGTGATCAGTGCGTCTACGCTCACAATATCCATGTAAGTCCATCTGCTCGTACTCCTTTAATAGTTTATGCTCTCAGTTAATCAAATCTTCTCCTAATCCAAACTATAACGGTCGATGTCGTCTTGTCTGCAGTCGGGACAGCTGGTGCAAGTGTACAAGGGCCACAGTCACGCCGTCTCTGTGGTGTGTGTTCTGGGGAAGGTGATGGTGACCGCCTGCCTCGACAAACTGATCCGAGTCTATGATCTGCAGGTCAGACATTGTATTCATCTGTGCCGTCTTTGAATAAAACTTTTTATTGATACGTATGTTGTTGTTTGACCTTACAGGCCCATGAACAGCTGCAGGTTTATGGTGGGCACAAGGACATGGTGATGTGTATGATCATCCACAAAAATATGGTACTTTCATCTCTCAAACAATTACGAAACAAAACTCATTATGTCTCATTGGGCATTGTTCATTTTGTTTTGTTCATTAATATATACAAAACGTAATTGGAATTGAGATCTGTATTTATGTGGGTTTTTTCCTGTCAGATCTACACGGGCTGTTATGACGGCAGTGTGCAGGCCGTTAAACTCAACCTGATGCAGAACTATCATTGTCGGGTAAGATACATGAGCAAATTTCAATCAGCAAGTTTACAATTTCATACACATGAAGCTGGTATAAATGGTAGCACGATTATACTACATTTTCATTCTAATTCTATGTCTTTGTGTTGTAGTGGCACGGCTGCTCGTTGGTTTTCGGGGTTTTGGATCACCTGGAGCACCATTTGTCCCACGACCACACCAGCCCAAACCTGCAGACACTGCGGTGCCGATGGAAAAACTGTGAAGAGTTTTTCAGCGCTCGCATCAGCTCCAAAAAGGTGTTACGCCTTGTTTTATTATTTGCCCTATACTGTGGGAAATTTTTTTTGTTTGTTTTTGTATGAGATGAGATGATATTGATCTCACTATGGAGGAATTAAGTTGTCAAAGCAGCTCTTTACACACAATCCAAGTATTGTAAGTAAAAGTATGGATACAGTAAAACTCGAGAAGATACTTACAAGGCATAATAATTTGAACAATTTGAAGAATAAAATTTGTTAAGATTAGTTCAAATACAAACAAAAGAAAAAAGGGGGAGGGGGCATTGTCTTTTAAAGAAGGGGAATTGTTTTGTTTTTTGTTAAGCATCATTTTGATTCTAAAAAACACAATTAAAACCTCTACATTCCTCAGAGTTTAAAAGGAGTAGGAATAAGGGATTGTCTATACAAGGGCAGTTATACGTTTTTACACCAGATGCCCTACACATTGTTCCTAAACGCGACTGAACCATTGCTCTCTTTTCTTTTTAGGCAATGCTTTTGCATATGCAGAAACATGCAGCAGAGGAGTCCCAGGTGGAGCCTTGAAGTCGAAGGGAATGACATTTTCCTGACGCTCTCTCACCCTTTTACCCTTTTGTAAAACCTCCCATATTGGGACAGACCAGCGCTAAGACCCACCTCTCACGGCAAAAGCCTGAGGGTGGAGTAAAGTCTTTTTATGTTCAATGTTTGAATCCAAACACGTAACAATAAAGAAATGCGGGGCGATGGCAAAGTAATTTTATAATATTTTAAAAACTTTCATTGGCCTCGTTTTCTGTCTGACCATGCCAACACTGACCAAACTAAGACAAAATATTTGACTTTTGTAATTGAAGAAACTCTTGTGGAGCCAGTAACAGAGGGATTGATATGCTTCCTGTTTAAACTAACCACCGTTCAATAAGCTGCATTCTGATTGGTTGGCTAACTTTATGGCATGGGCTGGGAGATGTTTTTTACTGTTGATGTGATGTTTACTATTGAGCAACATCTTAACCATTATGTTATTTTTGTTCTTTAAATATTTATTTGTTTTAGGGGTGTCTTAATCCACAAATTTTCAGTCAAAATACAGATTATTTTATCTTTTTACGTGCATTTACAATCTTCGTGAATGCCGATTGGTTCTGGCATTTGCTTCAATGGCTAGATTTCTGATCACTGTTTATTTCTACTTTATTTTAATAGTTTTACCTTTGACTTAAACATATACATCTGGGGATATTTAGGCAAATCTACCATGCAGCAGGAGTGGCAAGAAAAATGTGCTTAAGACAACCCTACTTTTGTTTTTCCATTCAGATTTTATTTTTTTGCATTTATTTATTTTTGTTTTGTTTTTATATTTTAAGTAAATTTAGGGTTTCTCACATTTCAGTTTTTTTTGTTTGTTTTTTTCTTAGCAGATTATTTTTGATTTATTCAATCTGTTTACCAAAGACGTATTATCATTTTTAGTTGTTGCTCACCAATTTAAAGGCATTGAGGGACATTAGTGCAGTGTTGTGTGTTGAAGTGGCCTGAGGTTGCCACATTGGAGAGTTTTTGCATTTTGCTGTGAAACTGAACCAAGACGTTATGAATGTGACTTTGAGTTTAATCTTAATTTTTAGATCCTGGTGTGAGGGTTATGTTTATGTTTCACTATTTCCCTGCTCGGAGATATGTTTTATGTTTTATTTTTGAGAATTGAGCAGAAGGCACCCGATAGTTTTCTAAAAAGGCATTTGGGGAGGTGATTTTGATGGATGAAAAGCATGAAGGAAAGGTTTTGCAAAGACACCGATCAGGAACAACATTATAACCAGCAAATGGCGTATAGTAACATTTCTTTAGTTGTTACAAACTGTAAAAAATTGCAAGGCTTTGATGGTTCTCATTTAAATTGATGGTCAGAGCATTTTGTTCCCAGTCTGTAAAGTTTAGATTTAAGTTTATTGTTCATCTGTAAGGACATTTCTCCTTTCAACTGCTTCTTCTGATCTTGAAATAAGTTAATTGTCAGGAGTATCAAGCTGGAGGATTGGCTTTTAAACTATTTTTCAAAAGTTGTCCAAGGAAGGAACAGGTTAACTACTCTAAAATCTCAAAGATTATGCTTGATGGTCATTTTGTTTTGCCTAATCGGTGTATAACCCATGCCATACCTCACCCGACCTAAAACCTAACACATCTGAGCCATTTTCCTTTTCAGTTTACAATTTTAACTGCCTGGTGCTCTTCTTGGCATTTCTGGTTGTAATTTCTTGGTTTTGTCCTCTACATTTCAGAGGATTTGCTGTTGCAGAAAACATTTCCCCCACTTTTTGCATTGTTTTAATACAAAGGAAAGCCCGTCGTCCCCTTCTGACCTGGCATTCCCGAGTTTCTTCAAAGTGTTATTCTGTTTATAAAAGATGTAAACAGCTTTTTTTTAAGAAATGTGCAATCAAAAGTTATTAAAATGTTCAACACAAACTGGACTTATTATTCTTACTATTCAGTGCATGTAAATGTGTGATGACTTCAGTGACTCCGTAGTTGCACAAAAAGAAGTAGAAGCACAAGTTGACAAACAACACAGTCAAACCAATACTATACATTTATTCATGGAATATAATGAAAAAAAATCCATACACTAATTTGACCAAAGCCTTCATATAAAGTCACAAAATGCTACAGTCCAACCCAGTAGCCATTTTCATTCAAATCCATATTTTCAGATCAAAACTCGAAAGCCATTCATCCACAGCTGGAGGTAAACTTAGAACGTCTTCAGACCCAGCAGGAAAATCCACTGAAATTGTGTTAAACAGAGCCTTATTCATTGTGTAAAATATTCATTAGCTTATTCTAAAATGGGAAGTTTGCATTTCTCTAAAGAAGGTACTAAGTTTAAGCTAGTTTCAGCGTAGTTGTAGCAGCACTGTTATCGCCCTGGTTCATTCTGATATGCCCCGTACTAATGTAGAAGGACGGGCAAGATTTAAAAACGGTTTCTTATACTACTAATACTGCTGGTAGTGCAGTGTCCAAGGACCATTCTCCAGACCTTCAGTAAGAATCCTGCCTAAAAATTAAATTATCTAACTTTAATTGTAACTACCTTGGGTTGTCTAATCTACTTATTATCATTTTTTATCAGATTGATTCAATGTCCCTACACAATTTTGCATTCAGCTTTTCTGATTTCACCACTAAATGTCAAACCAAGCCTGAAGGAAATCTTGACAAGTTTTTATTGACCTTATTATAGTGTAAAAAAGTTATATTTGTTTGTCCACGAAAAGTTTATTGACTGTCCACCAGAGAGCCCAGTTCATTCCATACATGATTACTGCTCAGTGTGTTTGACAGATGGAGGTACACAGTTATTAACAAATCAGAGAAGGCTATTGTGAGGTATTGTGACAGAAATAAAGAGGTTGTTCTGTTTTAGATGCCTGAGAATTAAAATCATACAACGGCAAAAGGTTGTGGTTAAGACGATGATTACGACAGGCTGGAGAACTGATGAGCTGTGATGGAGCAGAAGTGGTGGGAACAAACTGAGGTAAAACCAGGTCTGGAGCAGAGTGGACTCTTCAGGCGTACATGGTCAACTGGAGCCACTGGAAGGGAGGACATCGAGTTAAAACAGTGGAGATATTTCATGGTTAGATGTTGTTGGTTTGCCTGGAATGTTCCACAATATGTTATCTTATTGCAAGAGGCTAACAGAATTATTAATGTCATATTCCAAAGAATTAAGATAAGAAGACCTTAAAAACAGTTATGTCTTTATGTTATTTGCTCTGAAATGGAGCAAAGGATCATGGTCTATGTTGTTTCTTCTGTTTTTAGCAGCTGCTGCAAAAAGACAATGCGTTTAAGCACAGGAGCTTATAATTCAATATATTGTGATAACCCATGATATTACTGTGAGACTTTTGACAATACAACATCACAATATTTCTGTTATTGTTACATGCCTAATTCCTAGTCAAAGTTCATGAGTTTCAGCTTCCTGTTTACAGGCAGTTAAAAGACATAAATATTTAGTTTTCGTTAAATTTTCCATCAATCTGAAACCCATTAGTATACATCTTGCATTTTTTCAATTGTATAGTGGACCCTCCAATAGAAATGTTACATAGTGCACCTTTATTATGACGATTTGCTGATACAACAAAGCTAACCTGTTGCAAGTTAATGGGTATATTACAATGACATTGGTATAATGACATGTTTGGAAGCCGACCGAAGAATAAAGCTCTTGGATGAGATTGGTGATGAACCAAAAAGCAGGTTAATGAAAGTGGTGAAAGGACACATTATTGTGAGAGAATCAGTAGCTTTACTCAACTGTGGTTGCGGTTACTGCGCACTCAAAATCTGATTATTGTCAGATTTGTGAAAAGACATGGAAACAGCTATATCAATTTCTTTCTGATCTTGATCCATCTGATAACTCACTTCAGGTTTTGCGGTTTGTACGTAATTTAAATAATCATTTGCTGCCTGTTTGCCTTGAGTATGGACTTCTTGGGGGATGTGAGACTTTTGTTATGCTGCTCCCACAGCTTAGAACTTTCTCCACAGCTTAGAACTTTCTCCAGACTGAACTGAGGTTGTGTGAGCTGGTTAGAGGTTTTCACTTTACCATAAAAAACAAAGCTTTTAAATTAAGTTTTTTTTAAAAGTCTCGTGTTTAATGTAAATGTGTACAGGTTTTTATGATTGTGGGCTGTGATTTTGGCCATGGTCAAAAAGAGGTTTTAGGTCTCAGTGGGTTTTTTGCCTGGTTAAATAAAGGATAATAAATGAATAAACAAGAAATCAGATAATAATCAGATTGGTGTGCATGTGAAAACAGGCAGTGTATATTTTGGGGGGAAAAAATCCAAAAAGGCTCACCTCCAGGACACTGAGTCTGATGGTTCCGTCTCCGTCCTGATCGAAGGCCTGGAACGCCCCTGAAAAGAAAAACACCACACAGCAACTAAGACGCAACAAGAACAAGATGACCCTTTCAAAACTTACTTAATTTTAAAATGTTGTGACAAAAGAGGCTAGAGTATCCTTTCAAAAATAAAAAGAACCCTTTCAAAATAAACCAAGATAATAAAAAAATAAAGACAATTGATTGTAGTGGCTAATGAAACTGTAACAAAGAAACAACCCTAACTTTTACAAATTAAAACTGGCTAAAGAAGAGATGACCGTAACCAATCAGGTGGGGGATGACAGAGGCAAAACTGGATTCACAAATCAAAAGTAACCCAAGATAATCCTTTCGAAAGTAGACAAACTAACAAACCCACTTGTGATTTGCTCTCAGTTGTTGGTGACTTACTGAACATGGCTTCCAGTCGGACCAGGCAGCTGATGAAACTGTCAAAGTCGATGTTCATATTCTCGTTGGCGTAGCGCATGGTGATAATGTCGTACAGTTGGTTGTTGAGACGGAAGCCTGGGAGGGACACAAGCCTCATGACTGCACAGTGACCACAACATTTGGTACAACATTTAGAGGATACGTTTAAAATTATACATATATTTGTCACAGTTACAAAACAAAAAGTATAATTGATATGTACTGGTGAGATGCTAATAAAACAATTTACTAGTTAATAACTGGTTAGTGCTCATTGTATTCAAATAGCCCACTTCATCTAATGCTGCTTTTGAGTAATTTATTACATTTTTCTATTCACAAAGTAGGAAAAACTAAAAAATGCCCACCCAAAGTAAAGTAAGGATTCAATTAAAATGTGCTGAGCTAAAACTGCTACTTCCCATTGACAAACAAAATATGAATGTACTAAAATGATTTTTACATTGTTTTGTACCTGCATCGTTGACAGCATTCCTCATCTCATAGCTGCTGATTCCCCCAGACTGGTCGGCGTTATAGTGCTTGAAGATTCCCTACAAAAGAAATGGAGTAAGTATCAAAAATGTATGTCGTCTTGTACAAGTTTAGAGTAAAAGTAATACATTTGTGATGTATGGGGATTTGCAAATTTGTGATTGTTAGAGAGAATCCCACCTGCCACTGTTTGATCTTGTTCCACAGATGTCTGAACTCCTGGAGGTTCAGTCGGCCCGTCCCGTCCATCTAAAGGACAGTTAAGGTAATAACAAACTACACACTCTAGTCATCAATAATTATAATCATGAAATTAAATCTATATAAAATCAATAAAACAAATTAAATAAAAGTACATTAAAGCAGGAGTACTCATTTCCACACTGCGAAAGGAGGAAGAAAGTATTATAAAATTGCTCTCATCGCAATGACGCGTCATATAACGATGCATACGGCTCTTACTTACACGGTTTAAATTTATCAAATGTTTTACAATTAGATGTGGACATCGCACAGCAGTCTGATTTTGTTCTGCATTTACAATACACTAAACTAAATATACTCATTTACAAGAGAAAAGTTGGGTAATGCAGCTTAAAGTTTAGAACAATTCATTATTGGCTCACAGCTTCCAGGCTCAGTAAAACACATTAAAATCTCTATACAAAAGCATTGCTGTTTGCAAAGGTTAAGGACAGTTTTTGTTGTTACTCTTGCCCGGATTATTAAATGAGGTTGTTTTATTTCCCTTGCTTAATAAGTCTTAACATGTTGGATCCTAAATATAAGTGATCCAATACAAAGGATACGTCCATGAGAGCGATCATGCTCCTGCAGCTCTCCAGACTGAAGCCCTCAGTGTTCATGTCTTTGTCTAGAAACATCAAAAATACAATTAATACAGTATAAAAATTCAATACTACTAATAATAATAACAGATTCCACTATGTGGAAGATTAAAACATAACTTTGTTAAGTTTTACATCTAATCAGCCCTTTTGCAGTTTTTATTACAGATGTTCATCTCTTTCATATCTTGCCCACCTCTAAAAAGGCATTTTGCATTTTTTGAGTTTGCATTTATATTGAAGACTTACGTTTGATCACTCTGTTAAGGACATTTTGCAGTTCGTTGGCCGTTATCTCCATCTCCTATGACCACGAGCAAAGGAAAGATATACACAACAAATGCACTGTTTACATGTGGATTTTGACCATTTAAAGTGCGGTCTCTGAAATACACTTACATCACCGGCTATTTCTTGAAAAATAGACCTGAACTGCTGGTCCTCTTCGCTCTCTTCCCCCGCCGAGGCTGGAGCAGGCTAAGATAATAAGAACACAGTTACTCTACTTAATTAAACCAACAAATTAGTATAAAATATGGCTCTAATATATAAACATGGACAGAGAGCATTTTATGACTGTGATGCTTTACACATTTTCAGTTTTTGTTTTCTCTAAGGCGGCAACAAGCAGTTATTTTATTAATTCATTAGTCAGCGATTATTTTTCGTGATTAGTCCACAAGTCAGATATATTTAAAGTAAGATTTTAACCACATTAAGGTGGGAATATGGTGACTGAAGGCTTCTAGATGGAAAATATTCACAAATAATGTGTTATTATTTATTTTTGACATTTTGATTCATTAATGCCTCTGACTTTTAGCATGTGTTTTAGTCTGCATAGTTCAGAAAACCCTTATCAAAATATGAAACTATTATAATAGACAACCTCTAATAGACCTGATCTCTTCCGATTAATTCTTGCAGTTCCTGGTTCTCTTGCAAACGTTGTACAAGAAAAAAATGTATCAGGTTCTAAATCTCTGAGCTACTCACCACGGGATGGTCAGCCTCGATCCTGTTCTCTATCTCCCTGAATAAAAATGAACAAACAGTGGTCACCAATATCATAACTTTACATTACATATTATTCTATAGCAGCTAACGCTACACTAAAAACTAATGTAAACAGAAAGTGTAAAAACAAGTTCCATTTGTGTCTTTGGACATCCACCCTCAGGCTTCTCAAAGACCCAGGTCCCAGGTCTTGACCAGGTCCAGATTTGGGGCAGCAGCAGCAGCAGCAGAAGCAGCAGCAGCAGCAGAGAGTGAGGTACAGAGCTGTAGGAAAGTTACCGCTGAATGACCAAATCTGAAGTGTCTTGTCCTAAAAAAGATTCCATAACAGCTTCGAACTGGGCCCGAGTTCGTCCAATTCTACAAATCAAATCTTTGTTAAAAATGTTTGCTTTTGGAAGTGCAAGTCCCTCCTGACGAAGATATCCCCCAGCCCACTCCCCAAGGACAAGACACTTAAAAACACATTGAATATAAACAGACAAACAACAAATATACACTACATACCCTAATATACATAAGCAACTACTATGGTTAGTTTCTATGGGTTGATAAATGTGCCACTAGAAACTGACTTATCATTATTATTAATATCATTACTTTTAAATGGTAAAAATGAAGCAGAATTGCGAAAAAATTGCGGATTGAATGAATTATTCATTAAAACTTTTAAGCAGGGTTTAAAACTTAATTCATTCTCTATGAGTCAGTACAATTTCACTTCAAATTCAGTTCAAAATCAGGTTCCGTTTCCAATAAAAAAATAAAATTAAAAACAATAATGAATTAAATCCTCAAAATTCAGATTAGTGGCACAAATATGCTGTAGAATTATTCAATTAAAAAGAATTATTGACTGAGGTACATAATATGTTGATTTACTGTGATTTCTTACAAATGTTTGGAGAATACTGCCCCCTACCTTCCAACTGCTAATACAACATCATCCAATTTTAGACTAAAAGGCTTAGAAACCCGTTTTATAATGCTTAGAAGCCTATTTTATACTTCTGAGGAAATACTACCTTTTTACAGCTCGTGTGAAAATAAATGAATACACATGCTGAATGTGCATAGTTTGACCTTTCAACCCTGACTCACTCAGAAGTGTTCCTTTTTTCAGAGAAGACGCGGAGGATGAACTCTCCCTCCTGATGCGGCTCGTAGGTCGACGGCACAATCACGTATTCTCCGGGACTCAGGCGGAAACGCTGGGTCACCTCTCTCAGGTTTATGAAGGATTTACAGCGAGCCTTGGACTGGTTCAGCAGGAAAAAGTCCTTCTGCATGTGCTGC
This sequence comes from Rhinogobius similis, assembly GCA_019453435.1. NCBI lineage: Eukaryota > Metazoa > Chordata > Actinopteri > Gobiiformes > Gobiidae > Rhinogobius > Rhinogobius similis. Next base: position 12,497,871 of record CM033638.1, read on the forward strand.
TTGTTCCCATGCATCTGGAATGAGGTAAAATGAGTGTTTGAGGAGCTCTAGGTAAAACAAAAAAAAAACTACAAACAAACCAGTATGATGAAATTGACTTGTAACTCTTGAAAGCTCATTAGTTGGACAGTGGCTTACCTCTTTTGGCACCTGTAGAAAATCCAAAAGGACAAATTAGTCAGTGTGACATACATTAAAACAACAATTTCAACACCTCAAATACTGATGTATAATCAGGTTGTATATGAAACTTCAGATTGTATATTGTTTGTAATTTTGGGCAGCTCCAAAGTAGATAAACTAATATAACGGTTAGCCATAAAACATATTGTTGGTTGATTAAATTTTTCTTAATTATTCTTTCATTATGAAGAGCTGTATGGACAGTGATACATTTTAATGTCACTTAAAATCATATATTTGTGGGAAAACCATTCCTAAATAACGGGCAAAAACATCAGCACTAGATTCTAAAAAGAACTTTTAAAAATTGCATTGGCCCAGAAATCAACATATCTCTACTCCAAAGTGTGAACCACATGCTTTTACTGGTAGAGGATTGGAAAGTGGACCTTTGTATTAAAAAGACACAAGCTGATCGTTGACAATCAGGGATGACAGAAGCTTGCTCTTGATTAAAATCAGATTAATTGGCACAGCCCTATTATCTATACTTTTTTTAAGGATTATTCTTTATAAAAATAAACACTACTCTTCCTGGTAAGTAAAAGCACTACATACAATCCAAGTTACTGGTGTACCACAGCTCACCTCATAGATGGAGAACCCGATGGTGAACAGATTGGCTCCCATTTTGCGCTCTTTCCTCCTGTTCTTCTGCATCAGAGACACCACAAACGTGCAGCCGACCTCGCCCTCCTCAGAGTCATCGTCCTCCTCCAGTAGACGCAGACGATACTGAGGGTTTGTCCAAAACGTGTCTGTGAAAGGGACGTGAATTTGGACACAATGTGGTTGACTGGGCAAAACTTAAGGGGCTTGACAACAGTTGAAAGAGAGGATGCCCCTGCTTTCATTATTGGTTATTTAGATACCAATAGCATAGTTTTTAGATGGAAGGAGAGTTCACCATAATGCAGTGAGTTACCTGGGTAGTTCCTGCAGCCTCCGGCGGAGCAGCCTCTGACCCAGCGGCCCTCGTTGACAGACACAGTCCATTTGTGGATCTTATCGTCTTCCAGAGCGTCAGGAGTCAAGTTACAGATCTCAATCTTTGTGTAGTTCTTCTTAAAGTCCTCAAACGACATCCTGAAGCCACAGATCAAAACTGATAAATAAATATTGACAAGAAATTATTAAGATTTTTCATAATTCTCACCAGAACTCTCCATCCTCTGCGTTTTGGTGTTGAAGTTTCTCCTTCTCAGCTTTAGGCAATGTGGCCCATTCCTTAGAGCTGAGAATGTCAATGTAATAATGATCATTGTAATTAAAGGGAGGGTATATAGATTTTATATTTTCAATTTAAAAAACATGACCTATCTGTGTCTCTGTATTCAAGTTCAAATGTTCAAATCAAATATTGCTCTTACAGATAGCACTTGTAATGTTGATGTTTCTTAATTGCACAACATTGGACGAGGCCAAGTTGCTGATGTTAGAATTTGGTGTTTTGGTTCTCAAAATTATTATCCAATCAGAAAGCAGAATGAGCCTCGCGTGAGTCTCTCATTTGGGTTGCCAGTTCCAATCCAGTTGGAGCTCTGCAGGTCAGAGAACCTCTGAAGGTTCTGAGCTGAACACATGGCATGGCCTGTCCACATACTGAGCTGGAGAAAAACGTGTATGTGTCACCAATCTGCAAGTTAAGGCTCTGGTAACACAGGTTCACTTGTGATTGTAGTAACTTTTTTAAACCAGTAAGAGCGCAACCTACATACCATTCCTTTGAAACAGAGTGTTTAAATGTTCAGTAAATAATATTGTGTGTTTTTTCGTACTTGTCACTCCAGGGCCCGTTCCACTCGACTTGACCCCAGGGATTTCTGAGTCTCACCAGACGGACTTTAGACTCCTTGTTCTGAGATGGTCTACACTGCAAACAACATGTATTACTCAAATATATAAATCACTGTTGTGCTATTCAAATGAAATTATTTGGATTTTCAATTATTTTTTCTCTTCTCACATTTTCATTGTGTAATTCTTTCCCTTTTTTGTTCCAACTTAAAATAAACATAACACTTACCTCCTCCACAGCTGTGACTGAGTAGGCGTGACCCTTCACTAGTCCAGTCACAGTGCGGGTCTCAAACCGAGCGGGAACAAGGGACTGAAATATAAAAATATATAACAAATCATACCAAAAAGACAAAAAGAAAAGCTTCAGGTTAGTTTTGTCAGCTTTACATCGATGGAGCAACCCATCAGAGATCCTCGCTCCAAAGCCTTTTTCATGATCTTGTACAGCTCTTTTGGCGCTTCCTTCATCTCGTAAAACTCAGTGACTCCTCCAGTGAAGTCCTCCATGGCTTCAGTTGTGTTTCCGCCCTTCAGAGCCTCGTAGGAGCCATGCAGCCTGGACAGAAGGTCAGAGGACAAAGGTCAAAGGGGGTATTGCCGTAATGTCTATAGTTGGTTTGTTGTCAATTTAATCAGTATCTAGATTATAAATAGTCTTTGGGATGTTGGACTTTTAATTATTCATGGTTCTACTTTAGCTGAGTGAGAAGTCTATTCCAAAGGGAGAATTAAAAATTGTGGACATAACATGCATAAAGTTTTTTTGTGTATTGTGTATATTATATATACATTGTGTATGTAATTGTGTATAAGTATGCGTATGAATTTAAATCAACAACAATGCACCATCACAATCGAAAAAGAGCAGAAAGAAGATATTTTTATATAAATATCTCCCCCTTAATATGACATTAGGAGCTACAGCATGTTTCTATAACTGACTTAGCGTAGGCTTTCTCCAGCAGGGCGCTCCAGAACTCGTTCCTCTCAGCTGACTTGGTGAAGACCAGCTGGTTGTTGACAGTCGGGATGCGGTCGTCAATGACAACGTCCACCCAGTCGCCATAACGCCAGAACTTCAGGAAACACAAGAATAGAGTGACGTTTCTACTGCACACTGATATGCATTAATATGGGGTCATTATTCAGTAAAAAGTCTAACCTGGAAGTGGAAGATACCGGCGTAATTCTCTGAGTAACTTTGCTCATGAGGAACGACACGATACAGAAGTTTCTCATATAGAGTCAGACACGCGATGGCAGCCAACAGCCAGCAGTCACCTGCACACAGAGGTGTATTTAAGTAAGGGACCCCCTAACTATTCAGCATTTGGTTGTGAGGTGTGACTAGCGCTCCATATTCAAAACTAAAACTCACTTCCCCTGAACAGAAGAGACACATTTTTTATGACATTTCCATTGTTTTTTTTCCCCCCAGTGTTAAATTGTCTATTCTTGTCTTGTGTTATAAATCTTACTTGTTTCCAAGGTTATTGAACTTGAGCAGTACTTTAGGGCAGTGTATCTGTTTATAAATGTGCTATATAAATGAATTTGACCTTTAAAAATAGTTACATTTGTGCGCTTAAAAGCATTTTAACCAGCAGCAGTATTTGTTATGATGATTTAAGCATCACCATATCACATTGTGTCTTTATAAAGAGTTTTTTTTAGACTGACTTGGACTTAACATACTTATGCCAAACCAAACTAAATACTGAAAGGGAAATCTCACAGATTTTCTCTAGGGAATAAGACCTGGTTGAGTGCTGAACGTTGGGATTTATGATTCAGGTCTATCTGGCCTAAACAATGTCCGTTTTTTGTTTTGTTTTGTTTTTTTAACAACAGGCAACAGTTACAGTCGAACTGAAACCTTTGTCCCTCTGCCCCCTTTTTTGGGGCTGGTTCGAGACAACAATGAGAAGTGCTGCTGGTTGGATTCCCTTCCCATAGACTAAGCACAATGTAGAGGCCGCATCGAGCTCAAAGGCATGTGAGCAGAGGAGAAGCATGGAACATTCAGCTTTGCTGTGAAACACTGGCTGTAAAAACTAAAAAAAAACATACATTTGGTAACTTGTTAATACTGTAATTATACCACCAGTGTTACCAGAAATGTTAAGATCAAATGTACATATTTTTATGAATGCAAATGATCTCAAGAATTAATGTGTTGGAGCAGAAAATCAAGACCTTCACTTTGCTTTAACCCCATGATGATAATAAACTAATCAGAGGCACTATAATGTTATTGTCATCAAAGACTTACCCAGATCTCCTTGACAGATGTCAGTCCGGCTGGCTCCTCCAACAATGAACTGAGGATTATCACAAATTTCCTGGAAAATGGGGAAAAAGTGACATTATCTAAATGATACATAATTAAACTAACTAGTTTTTATGGCCTTCCCACAAGTATTGTCACAATACTAAAATTTGGAGTGGATGAATACTCCAATTTCAATACCACAATGACGATAAAAGCACATTTTTGGGGGCAATAGAATATGATTTTTTACAAAAAATAGCAGCAGTTTCTATAAAATTACTAGGTGGTCTTCTTAGTTCTCATTTATACAAGCACTATTGTACAACCATTCAGAAAAACACCAATTCTGTCCTATTTATGCATTTTTCCCCCCCAGTAGTGATACTTTTTCAAATTAGTATCTAGTTTTGATACTTGATTTAATATAATTTAGCACTTATATAGTTATTGATACTTTTGACAACTCTACTTCCCACATATTTGACATTAAGAGTACTTATTAAAGAACATTCAATCCAGCATTGTAATTCCAAATGTCTCCAAATAGTCAAAAATAGGCCTAAATTATCCTGCAGCTCTAAACACCACATAAACTCTTATATCCTTGTACCTTGGGCCGTTTCCAGACGATGTTCTTGACTTTGGTGGATTTGTGTCCAAGCTCCTTGAAGCCCAAAGACTCCACTGTGGCCGGGAAAGAGTCATCCTCAAACAGGGCCTTTCTCTGGACACACTCCTGTCTCAGAGTGTTGTAGTCCTGTCCGTTAAACCTCAGGGGCTTGTTCAGTGACCCTTCCCCATCACGCCTCTCCCTCTCCCGGATCAGGCGGTCGCAAAAGAACCCGGACGGCGTATAGGGCATCTTGTCGCCGCTCAATATTTTGACTTTTGCAGCTTGTACTAAAGTCATACAAGTCTAAAAACCTGGCATAAATCCAAACAGCTATTTTCTGATTGGCTGTCCCCTTTGTGTGAGCTCACCCCTCCCTCTTCGTCACCAAACAGCTCTAAAATTCATGTCAATTCACCTTTGCATTGCCACACGCACACAGGAGCTGGCCCTGAACACGTTGACTTCTCATTGGGCGACAGGGGAGTTTGGTGCCATTATTGTTGGGTGACACAAAGACCAATGGGCATGTAAAGAGTGGTGAGTGTATGGCCTACCTCAGCAGAAGGCATTCAGGCCATTTAAACCTATTGTGTTCAGACAACGGCAGCCTCAGCACAACCACCACTGGTGCAACTATCATACGTTTAGCACCCAAAATATTGCATAATAATATGTGTTTTCCATGTGCTTGTACAGCGGGTGTCTTTTAGATGCTAAATTATGGTTCACGTTCAAATATTGACACTATGCAGTAATTGTGATACTCTAGAAGTGTCTCTGTTGAAAAATATGAACAATTTAAAAAACACTTTTAATTAAAAAAAAATTATACATAATGGTGTACAAACAAGAAGCAGCATAAGCAAAAAAAAAACAACAACAACAAAAATAATTTGTTTGGACGCAATGAAAACATGGCATTAGCACCTTAGAGTAAAGTGACAATCAATTTGAGGAAAAAAAAAAACCCTAACAAATCACTCAAGAAGATGACAATGATCGATAACACACATACTGTACATCCATTAATGAAATTCACCACATACTAAACGTAGCAAATACTTTTTTTTTTTTTCAAGACAAAACAGGTTGTTTTTACCTTGTTGTTTTTACCTTCACATGTTTGAGAAGCTGAGGAAGGGGACAGCTGCTCTGGTGAGGATGTCAAGGTAAAACATACTAAAAAAAACACTTAGCTAGGTGGCTGAGCCAACATTTCAATTAGAAATCTATTCAGTAATTAAAAACAAGTATTCTTATAACTAAATGTATGAGTTGTTGATAAAAGAAAGTCAATAGTGGTATTACATAATACCAAAAACAGCCGTTTTACCCCCTGCAAAAGGACACAGTACAGGCAGAATTAGCTGCTCAAACACATGATCACAGATCCTTCTAGTTTCAATGACAATGGCTAATTTTGTGTCTAGAGGTTTCCCTTTGTGCCACTCTCAAGGGTTAACCATTTTGGAAAACTCACGCACTCACTCACTCACTCACTCACGCACTCACTCACTCACTCACTCACTCACAAGAGACGATACTGAACACTACCAAAAATAATGACTTCTATGTAATTAAATCAGTGCAGCAGATGCACCTCAATAAATACTGATTTAATTTATGAAACAGAATCATTCAGAGCATAAATGTACCTTTCAAATTTATATTTTAAGTGATGCATCAGTGTGGACCAATCTGTATGTCCCAGTCTGTCATCACTTTGAGGTTCAGGTTGTCCAAAGTCAAAATGCAGCATCTCTCGTCAAACTCAAAGGCATGTCTCTTCTCATTCTCGCCTGAAATGGAAAAAGTAAAATGAACGAAAACCAACTGAAAGATAATTTTAGGAGCGAAAGACAATATGAAGCATTTTAAATTCAGAACAGCCATTTTTCTTACAATTCTTCTATTTTGTGTAATCTTAATTGGCCATTAGTATTTCTTACCTGAAACATGCAAAACTACAGTGGATGGTTTTCTTTTCAGACCCATAATAGTAACTGACTGTATAACTGTGTCAGAGTCAAATGATCCTTCTTCACTAAAGGGACTGAAAAGACAAATAGTGGTTAACAAAATCTTTCAACTTAGCAACATTAATTTAGTCAAAAAAATGGGAGTGGGTTTGTCTCACCGGGAGCAGAGTCGATCAGATTCCATCTTGAACCTGCGTAGACAGAAGGCTTTTGTGTCCTGAAACCTAAACGAATAACCATCGTCCAGATACAGATCGCCATCTGCACATTCCTGTTTTTAAAATGGCAAAACACCATTAGACCTTCTGAATATTCTTGTCTTGGTATTTATGTTTTTGGCTGATTTTATTCTCTGGCTTTTCAATATGTTTTTTTTTTCTTACATTGTTTTCATTAATTTCATCAGAAGTTAACTGTAGAAGCTGACTGGGGTATTTTTGATGATTATATTTGATGTGGTTTATTACCCATTGCTGGAACTCACCTGAGTGTTCAGTGCAACAGTCAAGGAAAGTGGTATATGCTCAAAATCCGCTGTACATGAACCGCTGCCTGTCCTCCTACAAATAACTGTCCCTCCTCGCTGAAACAGAGGAACCTACACAAGGAAAAAAGCAAAATAAAGCTTTAATTACACTTTTCTCTAGCGCAATGTCACTAGTGTGAAAATAATACGATAAATACATACAGTATCCATGGTGACAGGCAGTCTAACATTCCTGCCGCCTTTGTGCACTTTCAGTGATTGGACATCATACCAGATCTAAAATCAAAGTTAATTCAAAGTCAATTTTCCTTCTTTGTAGATACTTAATTAAGTCATAGACACCCGTTTATTTACCTCTCCTGAGCCAGGCAGTAGGACCTGGACTTGTTGAACACCAGGGTCAGTGATGGGACAGGCCAAGAGAGCATCACCTGCAGGAGAGAGAGAGAGAAAGACAGCGAAGCTGTGAGAAACATAGACACAGCAATAAGATTTTTATATAATCCATGGATTTAAATTACCAATCATGTATTCATTGTCCACCGTGAAGGTTTCCTCCTCTGTTGGAAACTCCACCCATAAAGGTCTGTGGTTTTATTTAAGATTAAATTAATTAATCACAATTCATAACACAATTCTAAAAAAGTAAATGCATTTATACTATATACTATAATTCATAAAACATGTGAATGCAAATGACCTGAGAGGAGGTTGTCCCATTGTGTGAGACCAGTAAAACAATGTGTACCAATATGGTAGAAGTTGATATCTATGAAAAAGAAAGAAAGAAAAAAAAAAGATTAACAAAATTATAAATATGTAGACAACTGAGCAGAAACTGACTTGGTAGATAATAGTTTTAACCAAACAATACTTTTACATATATACCCATAGTAAAGTATGTATATTTATAGCTGCAGACAAAATAAATATGTTAAGGACCTCTGCTGGATAGTGATGCGAATTGCAGCAGTGACGTCTTCCCCAAACAACCAGGGCTCACGGCGCTTTGTCATTTTGGCAGAATGTCCTCGGAAAAACGGCTGGAGTGCACCAGCCTGGTACCATCGCACAAGTAACTCAGGCTCAGGATCCTGGACAAAACCACCCACATCCGCTGAAAAAAGTAAAAGATGTTTTCATTAAATAATCTGCAGTTAGACGTAGGACAGATAAAATGGACATAGAATGCATTGTCTATATTAAAATGGGTGCAAAAAGAGCTGATTCACTTGGTGTGAAATACAATACAGGTATGTTTTAGCACATTTTGGATAGATTCTTCAAATATTATTATTGCCACAAAATTACAAAATCCTAACCCAAAAATACATTTTTGTGAATATCATGCCCACCCCTTACTGCAATAAAGTTTATTTTAAGGAAAGTAGTACAATGGAGGGAATATTCACAAAATGAAGCCTACAAAAGAAATAAAGTTATGTTAAAGTTAAAGTTGTTTACCGCCACAAAATGCGATGCCTGCCACACTTAGGGACAGCACCATCTGTATTGAGATCTTCAGATAATCCCAGGTGGCCACATTGTCCCCGGTCCATATTGCACCTGGAATGATGTAGTTTGAGGAAACATTCAAATCAATAGTGATCTAAGTGCTCCAGTTGCTTACAAAATTGTGGAATAGAACAACAAACCAAATCTCTGTGAACCAGCAAAGAAGGAGCGTGACAGCACAAAAGGCCGATGTTGTCCACCAGACCGAGTTACCAAGCCTTCAGCAGTCGCCATTTGCTAAACAAAATACACACAACATCTCTGTAGTGCACCTTTAAGTAAAAATATTGTTGAGGTACAATGTAAAAGAATAAGCCTTACTTGATAGAAGCCGTACATGTTGTGTAGGTCTCTGTGCTCCCAGCCTCCAAAGTGCACTGTATCTTTAGGCATCGTCTGCTCTGGTCCATCAAACACAGACGGTTCATTCATATCGTTCCACACAAACAATGAGGATGTTGACCCCTGTGTTTAAAATGTTGTTATTGAATCTTTAAACAATGGATGATAGTGAATCCTTTAACATTATAATAGTGTTGAAGAGCTTACCTTGTAGTTATTGAGAGAAAAGCATCTGGAGTACCATGCTCGTGTGGCTGGGTTTGTAAAATCCAAGTAACAGGATTCACCTAGTGATTGTATTTAACTCACAAAATTAAAGGGGGCATATTGTGTCAAATTTACTTTAATGAGCTTTTAACCACATTGTGACAACGTTCCCTTATAATAATTTACTTTGTATTTTTCGATTAATTCTTGCTCGTTTGAGAAATACTGCATAGTCCTGCCTTCGAGGCTTACTTGAGTGCTCAGAAAATTCTCCACCCACTGCACTGTATCTTCTTATTCAAAAGATTTGGTTTTCCAGATTATACATGTAGGGTTAAAAAATGTCACGTAGCCACAACAATAAAATATCAGTTTTGCAGTTTTGAACAGGACGTAAATGAACCTGTTTCAGTCACCCGTTTTGGATAAATGCTGCTGTTTACAGTGAAAAAATATAACACAATTATAGGTATGTGATAGTTTAACAATCAATATTGAAAATTAGCCCAGTGTATCTTCTTTACGTAATTAAAATCTACTACAACATTATTAATATACTATGTTAAATTACCTGGCCAGCAGGAGCCCTTAAACATCTTCCCTTCTCTGTCTTTGACGAAGTGTCCACTGTCCCGGGCCTCACAGAACAGCGGCCAATCAGGGTCCAGCTTGATGTGGGGGTCACTTATAACAACCAGCTGCAAATTTAAGCACAAAATCTTCAATATGATTTCATCTTGGAATATAGATAAAAACGGTAATTCTCAACGTACCATCATAATATTTAGTTTTAGAAGTGTAATATTTATGGGGATAATTGCCAGGATTAAAAAAAATAAGATATAAACACAACTTTCAATAGGCTCTGCCACATTCTCACACACCTTCCTCTTCTTCTTCTGTAGGTGGCGCTGTAGTTCTGTAGGCTTGGGGAAATGTTCAGGGTCCCAGGTGAAGTATCGTTTCCCATCTGTGTGTTCGATGTCCAGCCAGATGACGTCATATGGGATTTTATGAAGGTCAAATCCAGCGTCTACAGCTTTCACGTCAGTCTCATCGTCGTAGTTCCAGCGGCACTGATGGTATCCAAGAGCAAACAGAGGGGGCAGCGACTGGTATCCTGAAAGAGAGGAAACATTTGGGATACAGAGATTCAAAACACGTGCCAGATAGTGTTATCATAATACTAAAATTTCAAACTCAATTTTGACACTAAGGAATAGGCTCGATACCAATGTTGATACAAAACAACTTTTTCCAACACTAAATAACAGTTGTTTCAAGATCACAATAATTCTAAAACTATTTAAAAGTCAAACTTTGTGGTTTTTGTATTTATGGGATTTTCGTCTGAAACAAAATTTGTTTCTAATACTAATACTAGTTTTAGCTTCAATTAGTATCTGGACAGGAGATGTATTCTTTTTTACACTAGTGCCGGCTAGACGCCTCCCGGAGGAAGTGTCTGGGATGAGGGAAGTCGACTTTTTGGTACATAATTTGAATGTAACATGAATACTGTTGTAAAATACATTTAAGTAGCTGAGAGTTGCCAAGTAGAAGCATGAAGCTGGAGTTCAAACGGAGAGTTTATTTCCCGACAGTACGGGACCCAAGACCCCGAGACATAAACCCTAAGACATGTGCATTCCAGTCCAGTTCAGTCCAGTCTGGCTATGCTTCCACTGCAGGGAGTAATGGACCTCTGATGACATAAGCCAAGATAACACTGAGCTGACAGTGTTTCACAGGCACAGGGAAGAGATGCTATTTTCTCACACAAATACAAGTTAATTACAAACCTGTGAGCTGGGTGTACTGTGTAAAGACTTGTTTTGGTTGAGGCCCCAGTAGAATCTTGCAGTCGATGATGCCGCTCTCAGAAAGCCAGTGGACATCTGTATAGGGCTGAGTGCGCCTCCTCTTCAATGGGGGAGTCAAGTCGTCCTGGATGGGACATACAAACATTATTTGATAGTATAACTATTAATACTTATTAAAACGTAAATAAGTAATAATAAATGGAAATGTGTTGGTTAGCATGGCGTTCTAGCGTATTGCTCTTTTATGGAAGAGTGTCTGGCTGCAGACCTTAATCCAGAGTCGCCAGCCCCGCAGACCTTAACCAGGAGGCACCTTTACCCACAGGTCCAGAAAAACACATTACGCGGACGAAAATTAAAAAAAAGGATGCGCCGTTACTTACAATATTACTTTTTACTAACCTAAGTAAGAGGTTCGTAAAAATATGTTTAAAAACAATCAGAAAAAATTCAAACTGAATGAAAGATTGGCTGTTTATGGAAATATTGATAGCACTTTATGCTGAAAATTGTTATGAAGAAATGCCAAATTAAAATACAGGTGGCGTTGTCGTTAGCTAAATATTCGGAAACTTGTTAATACTGTAATTATACCACCAATTATAATTTATTTTCTACCTAGTTATAAATTAACAAGAAGAGGAATGATTGAATTAAAAACGTATAGTGCCGTGCGTGTTGATATTGGTTATTTTTGACACATCCGGGCTCTGGTAGGGACCTCTAGGTTAAGGCAGGTCACGTGGGCGCCTCCTGGTTAAGGTCTGCGGGGTAGGCGACTCTGGATTAAGGTCTGCAGCCAGACGCCTCTCCTTTTATGTGCAATTTTTTAAATGAAAGGTATGAAAACACTATCTACCATCAAAATGTTGTTTTTTTAGATTGCAATTTTTGTGATGAAAAAAAAATTGTGACAAAAAGCTTCAGTGTCTCTTTAACACAATCTTGAGGTTTTGGACTCACAATGAAAGTAAGTACCAGTCTTACCTTATCAGTGGCACTGTAGTGAATGTTTACAAATGTTTCTGAAGCGTTCAGCCAAAAAGCTCCCAGCGTCCTGTTTGAGGAGTGGGCCAACACAAAGGGGACAGAGCCGTACAGCCCCATAGGACTGTTCAGGTCATAGGCAAAGACGTCCAAGTTATACAGCCGGTAAGGTTCACCATCTCTGGAACCAGAGAAGGTAACAAGATGTATTTTATTTAGTTTCTGTATGTATAAACACAAAATATCCTCTTTTACATATTTTTAAAAACATGTATATATGTTTTATATTGATATACCTGGTGTCTTGGAGCTGCAGTCTGTCAGCATGTTCAGGGAGACCATACACATGACTGGAACCATGAAATCGCAGATCTGCTCCAACACTGCTGGGACCTGAGGAGATCACTTTTACACCTTACACCTTCATTAATTTAGCTGTCATTATGGTTAGGTAAAATTTGCACAGTATAATGATTTGAGTAACTCACAGCTGACTGAATTAATCACTTGATCAAATTCCTTTACAGAGCTTGGCATGTATACTGCTTTAGCTAAATTCACCCTCTACATTCTGTGAAATTTCAATTATTAGAAGTGTAATAGAATCTAGTAGATCACATACCATTGGTCTTGTAATCCACAAATTGTTGAAAGGTCTCTTTCCATAATGAATTGCCATCCTCCTGTACACATATATCCAGAACTGAAATAACATTTCACATAACCTTCTTGCAATCATACTCTTCTCACCTCCACAGTGCTAGATGTCGCCCTAAAATATAGATATCCCATGTTACTTTCAACTGTTATAGTGTATTTATAGTCATTTGAATACCTTACATTTTAGGATCCTGCAATATCTCAAACCATAGTTTATTTTTTGGGTTAAATGTTGCGATGACTTCATCATCGCACTGAATCTCTATGTGGAACGGGAAACACCAAACGCAGGCCTGATAATGCCCAGTCGACCAGGAGAGCGTGACTGAGTCTTTGGTCTGCTTTTCCACCCTTACCCTGGAGACAAAGGGAAATAAAGTTCAGAACTGAAAACAGGTTATGAAAAAATACTAAGAATGAAGGGGTAGGATGTATATCAATAATTTATAATATCACAAATGTTATTCTGGAGATTGAAAATTATTCTAAAAAAGCTGGTTAAAAAAGAAAAGAAACAAAAACCATACAAACAAAGAAGGCTATTAAAGTATATTTCTGCTAGTACGGTGCATTCAAATTTTGTGTAATAGTTGAACCTCAACTTTATAGGCACATTTTAGCACATTCCTGATGCATTGTGAAAATGTCGTCTGAATACTGTTGAAATATTGCAACAAAGAAAATATTGACATTCATTTTTGGGTCGGTATAATCCCTCATTCCTGCAGTAGTGGTCCATGGTGGAAAAAAAATGGTGGAAAGCGTTTCAAAGGTAGTTATCAATACTGTCCAGATGACTATCTTTGAAACTCTTTCTACAATATTATTATTTGTCAATATCGCCCACCCCCAGAATTAATAAAGTTTAGAATACAATTATTTAGCCATTTCTCGGGTATCTGACATTTCTTACCTCTCAGACGGTGGCTCTGCTGTAATCACATCTTGAACTCTGTAGCGACCTTTAATGGGCTGAGGTTCATCTATCAATATCCTTATGGTGTTGTTTTTACAAGGCAACAGCATTAAGTGCAGCTTGGTCTGAGAAATAAATAAATGTTATTACAAGTTAATACATAACTACATTTGAATATTTTATGTAATATTGTAGTAGTGTTATGCTAGTCGCTGAGATAATAATAGTAGCAGTAATAAAGTAGTTTTAAATATTTTGATATACAATAGCAGTACTTCTTCTTGAGTATTTCAGTCATCTATATTGATGGTAAATACAGACCTGCGTGTCAGTCTCCAGCAGTTCAAAGTGAGCTCCATTTTCTTTGAGCACCATAGAGTCCAAAAGAGTCCGGTACAGTCTGTTTGGACCCTGTATTTGCCGTCTTGTTCAGACAGACAGATCTTTTTATTCAACACAATTTTCAGACAAATTAAAGTAAATCAGATGTTATGGTTCACCTGTAGAAAGCAACATTTTCACTTTTCTTAAACTTTTCCTTCCCTTCATCATCGGGCACAACACTGGAGAAAAGTATGACAATTAGAAAAATACTTCAAACTAAGTGAAAACCACATCCAGATACACACAATTACGGTGTAACCTACCTGTAATAACCAAAGGTCAGTCAGGCTTTTCAGATTTTTATTTAAATTAAATGTCTGATTATAAAGTAGTAGCAGCAAGAGTTGCGGTATATGATTCTGTTTGGTAATTTTATTTGATGTGTTGTACTAATGAAGGGTATGTATACTGTGTACACTGACATATAAGTGGTGGTATATGGTACCATATGTTGTAGGTCAATGTCACAAAGTTTTTCTTGGTCCTTGTTTATACCTTACGATATTCGTTTCCGCCATTTTCAACACACAGTTCACATTGGCCGCTCGGTGCACTTGTTTGTTCGCCTGCAGAAATTAAAAACAGGTGCAATATTAAATGTGAAGCTTCAATAACACATGGCATTTGGTGTACAATTCACATTAGAGCAGCACGTCAAGGCACTTTTCGTCCCGGAAACACAATTTGTCCGGAACTTCTATTTGGAACATCCGGAAACAAAAAAAAAAAAGATTTTAGAAGCCTTAAAAACAATGATTTATATCCAACCGGATTTCCACCATCCAATTAAAGAATAAAATCACCAAAAATATCCAAATGTTAGCTTGTTTTAAACAAATACATTATTATTATTATTAGTAGTAGTAGTACTTGTAGTAGTAGTATTATTAGAATTAGTATTAGTATTAGTATTAGTATATTTTTTTATTTATTTAAATTTAATGTCTGGTTTTGATGTGTGGACTTTGCAGGTTTGTTTTAACCATAGACACACCTGCATTTACTTGAATTGTAAGATGATTTAACGCCCTCTTGCGGCTTAAACACATATTTCACCTTCACAAACCGGAAGTGGTCGCGGATCTTGAGGCAGAAGCCGAACTCTCTGAATTTGATGCACAGATGCAGAAAGATGCCAAATGCCCTGGCGTCTCGGTTATGTTTGCTGTTTTTTGCGGCAGTTTTCCGGCTCTCCACAGCCGCAGAGGTCTCTGTTTGGACCGTGGACATCAGCACGGTGAGTGTTACATATTTATTACCTGGATAATCATTTTTAATTCCCCATTTTGTTCGATCAGCTGTTAGCCGGTGTTGCTAAAGCTATCTAGCTTTTTTATAAATACGTCGTTGCCTTTGTCATTCGAGAAGAAATGTCGAGATGACATTATTATTAGCTATATATTCGTTATTACCACCATGGCATTGCCTTGTTGTTAATACATCACAATGCATGCAAGTAAGAAATACTTTTCTTTCTGTTTCTGTCTGACTTAATTTTATTAGAACATTTGCCAAATTATTTTATGTACTGCTATGTACTGTTACAGTTTGCATTTTAGCAGGTTACAATGATGAGGTATATATGTGACTGCTCTGGTCTAACATATGGCTGTGTAGTGGAATGTGTTGGCGCACAGATACGACTAGCATCTAGTTAAACGGCAAAATATAATTATTTCTTTTACATATTGAGAATTGAAACATTGATAATGACACGTATACCCTGCATGGTAGTATTGAATACGTTTGAGGAAGTGATAGATTGCTGGCCCTCCCTTCTAGATAAACATAAGAATAATATGTGTTTGTTATATTGCCACGTTTTTGAAAATCAAATTCAGTACTTTTTCTGTCTGTATGTATTGAACTAGAGTTGACAATTTATATGAAGAAATCACTGATGCATTTCATACTTGGAATATGTAATAGTTAAATTAATTGGCAATATTTTATGTTTTAGGGCCAAGATGCAGTGTTTCGCAAGACACTGTATGCCAACACCACTATCTACATGAAATGTAAGTGTCTTTTTTCACCATGTCCTCATACATACATGTAAGGATTTTGAATAGGGTTCAATTATGCAAATAGATAATATGGGGATGGTGTATGTGCAAGAATGTGGTCTGATTGGTTTGTGTCTAACCAGTCCGCAGCGACACGACATCATGTGACAAGAATTTGGCTTTCAACATTAGCTGGTACCTGCGCTCATCTGTCTGCTACAATGAGGTCTTCAACACTCCTGTGAGTTTGGATCTTGAGTTTTTAGTCCATTAATCATTCACTCCAGATTGGTCACACCGGTTTTGGTCTCGGCTGCTCGGGGTTGTTGTGACAGACTTGATCATAAACCAGTGTCATTGTCAAATAAAAATCCAGAACAGACTGAATTCCTCTCACCCCCTCTACTGTGTCCTGGCCACACAGAGGAGCAAGAGTGTCAGGCAGCGCCACTCACTCTGCTCTAGGACTGAAAACTTTAAAAGTATTTTGTCCCCACGGCCATCAGATTTTATAATGTGTCCTAACTCGCACTTGTCACTTTTAAGAAACTGCACTTTATGGACACGGACTCACATGTGTTACATGGATTTTTAATTGATTTATTGACTTCTGTCTATTTTCAAATTTTGGGGGGATTAATAAATTGTTTATTTTATGTTACCTCTCTAGTGTGCGATGAACTGTGAGACTGAAGTTAAATTTACCTCATGATTGATTTTGAAATACATAATTCATATTTCAGGTCTACTAAAATATTCAGTTGTAACTTCAGTTATTGAGCCCTTATGAACATCTGCTCTTCATTTCACAGCTGTCCTCAGTAATCAGCTCTGACAGTTTGTGGGATCAGACTGAAGCCACAGCGCTGTCACTCATCTGACTTCTTCCAAATTGTTATTTCCTGTTTAAGTCGTTTCCACAACATGGTCCCGTAGTACCATAATAAAATTTTAAGTGTATCATTATGTGCTCCTATGTACTCTGCTCAGATATGTAACTTTTTGCTTTATCCACAGAAATCTATGGATTATTTGTTTAAAACTGGTTGCAATTTCAAATAGTGATGATGATGAGTGTTTATATACCTAATGAGCAAAGACTTGAATAAATGAGTCCATCTTTATGAACTTTTATGGTATATTGCGAGTGAATTGCAGAAATACTTAATAATTGTATTAATTAAAGTAAACATTTAACTTTGAGGCAATTTAACATTATATTTGATGAATACCGCCCTGTGTTTGACATTGTCTGTGTGGCTCAAATGAATTAAATGAACTGTTGTTTGTCGTCTTATAGGACCAGAAGGCCATGAACATGTTTGGGATGGACCACATGTTGAAAGATGGCTGGAGTGGCTTCTACAGTCAAGGCTACATGTACTTTGAGAACTGCACCTCCCTTTTCTTACCAAAGGTTTGTCTCATGTAAATGCTGGCACAAAAACACCCAGACCACATTTAACCATTTCTACAACTGTATATTTGTATATGTATATATCGCTCTGCAATAAATTGTACTTTTTTACAGGGATATTATTCAGAATTCTTCCCATACCAGCCCCTTACTAGTCCAAATGTAAGTAATTGTGGTTTTATTTTGTTTTGAATGATGAAAAGCTCGTCAGTTTTAACAATCACATTTTTTGGTTATAGAATCCTGCTTCCAATCTGAGTTATAATTTCCCAGACAAGCCTGTAAGTCTGTGTTAAATGTATATGAATGAATGAACTCTATTGTGATAATATTTGTGCTAATGTTTTTATGTTTATGTACTATTGACAGGACATAAGTGCAGTTGCCAAAGCTTGGGTGGACAGCCCTTATCTGTTCATTGTGAAAGTGCAGCCGATGATTCGTGGCTCATACGATGAAGATTTAGAAATATCACTTCAAAACTTTGCTTTTACAAGTAAGAAGATAAAATATAGTAGTATACAGATATTATATATATCTTATGTTAAATGTTTTGAAATGTAAACTTACTTATTTGTTTCTGTAAAAGTGAAAGTGGAAATGAAGGGTCCTCATGAATATTCATCACCAGCAGACTGGCCTCTTATGATGGTACGTTCCGGCAACTGTGGGTTTTTCATTTAGTTTATAATAGAATTTGGTTTTTGATGACGGTTTCAGTTTGACAGCTACCTTTACCTTACCTTTGAAATTAGACATCTTATTACAATCAGAAAAATAGATTTAGAATAAAAATGTATGTCTCTTAATTTCTTTATAAATTGGAGGAGAAAAGGTTAGTGTCTATAGTATAATAAAGTCCATAACAAATTCCATACTACTACTAAATAAACAAAATAGTTTTAAATAATAAAAGTAAACAACAAGTTGCCACTGTGTTTGGAAGGTGTTGACCTTATTTAAGATTATTGCATACATTTTATTTTCCACCCAAATGATCCCCCTAAAGTGATTTTGAGGTTGAGAACCACTGAACTAGTCAAATAATATGAATGTTGTCCTTCTTGCTGTAGTTCTTCATGGCGATGTGCATTGTGTATGTGCTGTTCGGGGCGCTGTGGCTCGTGTGGTGCGCCTGTTACTGGAGGGACCTGCTCCGGATACAGTTCTGGATCGGAGCTGTCATCATCCTGGGCATGTTAGAAAAGGCTGTGTTCTACTCAGAGTACCAGAGCATCCGATACAAAGGAGACTATGGTGAGGGAGTTTGACTCAATTGGTTGGGTTTTGAAAACGTTTGTGAAATCGTTCTTTTATGTTTATATTCTTATATTTGTTTTGTGTCTTTCCAGTCCAAGGTGCAGTGATTTTTGCAGAGCTGCTCTCTGCTTTAAAAAGGTCACTTGCTCGGATTCTGGTGCTCATCGTCAGCCTCGGATATGGCATTGTCAAGTAAGTATTTGAAATAAATAATGGACCGTTTTATCTTCCTGTGTTTAATGGGTGAAAATATACAAGATAAAGCTAATCACATTAACGTTGATTGCCAAGTATGAAATCTACGAACTGTTTCGATCACATGCAGTAATCTAGTGAATGTAAATGCTATTTAAAGCCATAGATGAGAGAAAGTATTTTAAGTGTGTCACAATAACAAATTTTGCAGCACAGTATATTGCTGCAGAGAAAAATCATGATAAATGTAGAATCAGAATCAGAAAGCGGTTTATTGCCATTGTCAGTGAAATTCACAAACATAGGAACTTGCTTCGGCGTAGGTGCAACATAAAGCAATGAATAAAATATAAAAAAAATATATATAAAAAGGCATGCATAAAATTAAGAATAAAATAGACTAAGACAGACTGAGACTATATACAGAATGTACAGTTGGCAGTGCAATGTGCAAATGTGGTAGTGCAAATAGATTGTTCTTATATAATATATTGTTAAAATGTATCATATCATATTGAAACTACTTTATGCCACTGACACTAACATTAAAGCAAGATAATCCTAGTAAACCATTTTTTAAACATACAAAATCATTAAAAGGCTTGAACTGCGGCAAATAAGTAGCAGGATTAAACACTAAGTGGCAATAGAAGTGGCCTATTCAACTTACACAAAAATAATCAAAATCCCCCTCAATTGTAAGGAAAAAATACACATATATATTCTACTGAGCTCTGAAATAAATTGTTACAGCTATCATTTATTGAATGATAAGTCAAAATAGTAATTATCGCGACAGGCCAAAGTATTTTCCGTTGTGGATCAATAGTCTGTCTTAGTTCAAGTCTAAACTATCCCTTTTGCTTTAGGCCAAGGTTGGGTACCACAGTGCATCGACTGGTGGCCGTGGGCCTTCTGTATCTGCTCTTCTCTTCTGTTGAGGGCGTGCTCAGAGTTACAGGGGTGAGTAAAGTCCAAATTGAGGATTTATGATACAAATATAATAGATCCTTCTCTTCAGTATGGGATGGGATGTGAGGTTGCTGAATCACATGGTTGTGGTTAGGGTTTCTATGAAGTCTTTTGTTTGTGTCCATGTGGTAAGTTCTGAGCACAGGAAGAGTCAGTATAAGCAGAAATTCAATCTATGATGAGCCTGAAGTGACCATAACTTAAAATGGCAGCTGTCATCAGAAGGTTGCTCTCTGTGACCGCAAAACTGTCCAAGAGACGTTTGAAGATGTTGTTTATTTGTCACTAGCACAGTAACTTAGAACAACAAACAAATGGCACCTTTTTCTTATCTTCTGCTTTCATTAAACTTGTGTTGTTTGTGTTTTGTAGAGTTTCTATGGGACTGTCGCCCTGGTCGCTAATCTTAGCCTTTCCCTAATCGACTCCTGTGTCATGTGGTGGATATCCTTTACGCTCCAAACTGAGATGAGAGCACAGGGGCTTATAAACCCCTTAAACCTGTTTTAGCTCTGACCATATAACACTGCCATAACTGCAGGTTTTGTTTATTCATTTCCTTAATTCGCAAGTACATTTTCATCAGCCTTTCTCAAACCACTCGGCTCCTCAAGCTTCGCAGGAATGTGGTGAAGCTCTCACTGTATCAGCATTTCACAAACACACTCATCTTTTCTGTGGTTGGTGAGTATCAAAAGACCTTTCTGAAACTAATCACAGTTTAAGATGCATATACTGCATAGAAAATATATAAACACATTTCACCCAGTATGAGCACGTAATTGTGTACTGGTTCGCCCCAATTATATCCTTATGGGGTTTTCACCAAGTCACGCTAAAATTAATAATAATTAATACTGACAGATCATGCAGGGGACAGTGTATTGCGGGTGGATGTCATGGACTTTGACGTTTAATAATGCCACCACTTTTTGTGAAAATAGATATTTTACCTTAGTGGTTTCTTTGTGAATTATATACCAATTTTTGTTCCATGTAGTGGACCTGTAGTAAATACAGAGAAAATCAGAGATGGATACCATAAACCAGACAAAATTATCTGTAATCTCACAACTAAAAGAGCAATATCTGCCTTTTAAAAAAGCTGATCAGTCCTCCACCTTAATGTTAAACTGTTTTTGAACACTACCACATTGTTTATTTACATTCAGTATTGTGTTCAGACAAAACAATAACACATATTTGTTTTTGTGCCCACAGCCTCCATTATTTTCATCATCTGGACCACCAAAGTCTTCAAGCTGGTTGACTGCCAGACGGTCAGTTCCCCTTCCTTATTCCTTTTCAGTTTACTTTCTTCATAGACGTATCATGTTGTTTGATCATGTTGTTTGTCTCCTCAGGGCTGGAGGGACTTGTGGGTAGATGATGCTTTCTGGCGCCTTCTCTTCTCCACTATTTTGTTGGTTATTATGGTGCTGCTGCGGCCCTCTGCAAACAGTCAGAGGTCAGACTCTCTTTTTGTGTTTTGTATTTAAGTGATAATGTGTATCATTGACTTTATTAATGACCTGGTCATAGGTTCTCTCATTCTCCTCTCATTGATGAAGAAGATGAGGAGGAAGAAGCCAAGGAGCCAATGCTAAATGAAGCTTTTGGTAAGAAAAAAGCTGGTAGTTCTTATGCTGTTGCTTTTGTGTCAGTAAGCACATTTATGTGACCAGAAAAAAAACTGTAATGATCCAATGACCCAATAATTTCATCTGTTTTTAGAGTAACTGTTGTATTTGGAAGACA
Source organism: Rhinogobius similis (assembly GCA_019453435.1). Taxonomy (NCBI): domain Eukaryota; kingdom Metazoa; phylum Chordata; class Actinopteri; order Gobiiformes; family Gobiidae; genus Rhinogobius; species Rhinogobius similis. Next base: position 12,519,647 of record CM033638.1, read on the forward strand.
AAGTAAATTTATTTAACTGTTTGTACTTCAATTGTTTTAACCAGCATTGCTATTTTTAATGAAGTATGAAGGTAGAAAAAATTGTGTACAATGTTATAAGTAATCATAAAGATTGATTGGAAAACATGTATTTTACATTCCGCTGCCTCAAATTATCGTGATCCAGGTTGAATTGTTTAATGTATCATGAGACAATCTCATCAGATGCAGTGTAACCCAGCGCTGCCAAGGACAAAATTACCCACACCATTACAAAAGGATAACAGATGCTCCATGAAACATTGATTACATATTTGATGAAACACATTTTATCCTGTTAAAATTATTTTGAACACATTCAATATGTGTGTGTCTGCTTTGTGTTGACTACGTTTCAGAGGGAATGAAGATGAGAGGCTCCAAACCTGATGCCAATGGTTCCCAGAAACTACTGAGTAAAGAGGTCAGCTTTGCCCTTCAGCAATTAAGTGTGTCTTTTTAAATGTGATAATCACATCAACATTTGTGATTTATCGACAGGATGAAGACCTTAAATGGGTGGAGGAGAACATTCCCACAACAGTTGCAGATGTGTAAGTACTAATGAAAACCCTTTACTTAATATTAATATTAAGGTTGTTGTCTACAGAGATCCGGGTTTATAAATTATGCGAGAAATATGTTATTCTGAATGTTTTTCTCTTTCAAATTCACCACTGAAATATAGTGACATTTATGTCTTGATGTCCTAATATTTCTGCAATAGCTAAAATGATGATTTACATAATGACTTGAGAATACGAATACTGTTCATGAGATGTACAGATTTCCCTACAACATATGAAACAGTTACAACATATACTATGAAAATACTATGAAAATGTGTTTATTCTTTTCACAGAGCTCTCCCTGTAATACTAGACGAGGAAGAGGTAAGAGTGTAACCAGCTGGTTTCATGATCCACACCCACATTTAGATGCCTAAATGCTCTTTGAAAGAAGAGCATTTATGCATCTTCTTTCAAACTTTTAGCACTTGGTGTTAAAAAAAACATTTAACACCAAGTGCCATCATAGAACATATTTTGTTTGATCTATACTATATTCAAACTTGTATTTTAGGAAATCCTAAAGACCAAGATGGAGCGGTCGAAAATGGAGTAAGATGATACTGAAGTATGAATGAAGACAAGACGACTTCTCAAGCTGAAGATCTGCTTACCAAATACAATATGAAGGCAAAGCCAACCATCCATTCTCGCCAGAATACTATGGTATTTTTAACAAGAGAAATATGTACAACTCAAAGGCTGCTAAACATACCACTATTAGATTGGTATGTTGACCGTCCAGAGTGAGTGGTAAAGCAAGACAGTATCATATGTGAATGACTATTTTTGTTTAAGTGTAATTTCTCTGGCACATTTTGGCACAATATGTTTTAAACACTAATATCACTGAAATTATGCATTAAAACAGATGATGCTTGTAACATTCAATAGGGGCAGTGCATAATCAGCAATCTTCTGTCAAAACAAATAGTTTTTCTCATATTTTAAAAACTTTAATATTAATTCTTACAAATCTTAGATTTGGAGTCTTGGGTTTGGTAAATAAGCAAATCATGTAGGGTTGTTATAGTAATTGACTAAAAAGGGTTCAAAATAATTATTATATTTATTTTAGAGTTTGCATTATCATTACTGTACATGTTTATAAAGTGTATCTTGTATACTGCCATACAAAGCCACAGACAGTCAACTTGTTACAGATCGATTTTGACCAGATGCTTCAGTGCGATCATGTCACTTGATGTATGTTGATAATGTGTTTTTGAACTGGGCCTTCTGGTTATTAGGATTTTCTGTGAGAATATTGACCTGTTGTGGTTTTGCATACCATATACAGATGATGGATGCTCCTGCTCCAATATTTTACAACAGTCTAATTTCTGTCTGTTGGAAAAACTATCAATGTCAACATTTCAGTTTGTAGAAAGACCCAGAAAGTACTGGGTAGTTATTTTGAGCAGCTTAAACTCATTGAATGGACTGATCTTTTTTTCGGTAATATGATTGAGGGGAGTGGGATATTTGTCTTAACATAAAAATATAATTACACTGTATGTTCTGTTACAAATGCCAACTAATCTCTGGTAACAGACATTTCTGTTTGATTTTGACTCAGAAACCTCATATAGTCATATTGAACCTGTATTGAACAAAGTCACAAAATAGGTAACAAATACACACAGGTTATTATTTTTAAATGTGCAAAGTATATACAGGACTATTCAACTATAAGTATTTGTTGTTATGTAATTCTAGACATACTTTTGGTTGTATTTTGCCACAAAACTGTAGTAATTAAGTCAAATTAATACAATACTTACACTAAAGTACACTTTGTGATTTATGGATTTATGCAGCTTTTCACTCCTTTAACCTGTCCACCATCCTCACCTGAAAATAGTTTCTCAAATAGCTGAAATACACACCATTCAAATTGCATTAAGACTATATTATTAGTCTGGTCTTGACAGATAAAATGATCTTGCCATATTTGGCAAAACGTTTTCTTTGTGCAATACTGCAGTACATGTGTAAATATTTTTACTTGTTTGTTGTTGGTTTTTTATTTATATTTGATGAGTTTTGCTTTAACTTTAAAGAGATTCTATGCTCTGGATTATAAGTCTGCATTGTAATGTGAAGCTGATGACGTATGGCTTCTTGCATATGTTCTGCAAATAAAGATTTGTATTGAAATGTAGTGTTGTGTTTGTTAACAGAGATGAACGAGTATACTAAAGGAGAAGGAACACTTCTACTTGTTTGGTATGGCCCTGGTTAAATCCCAGTTTTGATGTGGAGAGGTAAAAGTGGGTACATTTACATGGCCAGAAAAAGTCAGATATCCAAATAAATTGATTTGAATATTGGTGTGTGTTTCCTGTTGTATTTGAAAGACAAAGTACGATCAATTTTAGATAACATTTTCTCTTTTATTTTCGTCTTTGCCTTTTTTGCCCCCCGCCCCGCCCTTTTTTTAACCATTACATCATCATCAAACATGCACAGGTATGAACAATGAGAAAGAAATCAGATTACTCACATCTGATTTAACCCTTTACATGACATTTAAATAATCTAATTACTTAATTACTCCATCAATAACATAACGGTTAATCTCAGCAGCCTCCCACAGCACCATCTACCTGCAAAACCAAAACACTGGCTGTTCCTTTAATAACTTCCTCGTGAGTGAGACGTCGGTCACGTGCCTGTCAAACCTCCGTACAGCCTTTCAGCCGGAAGTAGCATGAAACTAACAAACTCCGCGCTAATTTACAGCTCATAACAAACATGCGCATTGTAAACTAACTTATGTTATGTGTCGAGCTGGGTAAGACCTTAAGTGTGAACAGTTTTATTTTAGTTTAGATCATATGAAGCGTTGTTGACGAGTTGTAGACACCGTTTGCTAACTTTGTGCTAGCATGCTATCAGTTAGCTGTTGTTTTGATTTGGGAGATTTCTTTTCAATACAAACTACATTGCTCTACACTGGCGTTGGATATCTGTGCTCGTCAAAAATGAATTCCTCTTCGTCTGTTTAAGTCCAACTGTGTGCGATTTAACGAAACAATCCAAGTGTTGAACCAGTCAGCTGTTAGCTCAAAAGAGTAAACACAGAAGGAATTGGGGCAATATTTATAATATTATTCAAGATGCATGACGCCTATGAATCAGTGCCACTGCTGGAAAAGCTGCCTCTCCAAATCGACTGTCTCACGGCCTGGGGTAAGTTAAGTGTCAGTGTGTGGGGAGTGGTCCTCCCCATGCCATGATCATCCTTTAGTGGAAATCGTTTCTGTGTGGTTTTGGATTCTTGTCTGTATTATGCTAAATTGTTAACTGTAACCAAGAAGATATTTACAATTCTTTATAAAGCATTTATCTGAATATCTCCTTTAAAAATGCTCTGTCATCAGAATGTTCAAAATTCTGGCCTGGAGGTGATTTAGGTAATTTAGTTAATCTCGATTCTAATTTATTTTTCCGAGATTGACTGAGATGAAATCTAAATGTTAATTGTCTTTATAACAAAAAAAAAGCAACAATTTACATTTTCGTGGTTAGTTTGCTCTTCTTAAGAAAAAACAACAACAACATAGATAGATAGATAGATAGATAGATAGATAGATAGATAGATAGATAGATAGATAGATAGATAGATAGATGGATGCCTACCTATTCATGTAAAATACAATAGTAAATGTATTTAAACCAACCAAGCTTTATATCACTCACATGTATGTGAGTGGTTTTTATTTGTCTAAACCATTTTGATTTTTCATATTTTGTGATATTTTGAGATTAATCAAAGTTTTTCTTACAGAGGATTGGCTGCTTGTAGGAACAAAACCGGGACATCTCTTATTATACAGAATAAAGAAGGACACTGGTAAGAGTTTGACTTACTTGCTACTTTAATTTGATTCGGTTTCTCTGGACACATTTTTACAAGATAATCTTTTGTCCCTAAGCAACAAACCGATTTGAAGTGACCTTGGTAAAATCAAACAAGAATTTTTCAAAGAAGATACAGCAGGTAGGTGATATAAATGCAGTGTTTACACTTTGAGCTAATCACTGTTTGAGGTTCTGACTTGGGCTTAATTACTCCTTGTTCAGATCATGATAAATGACAGCATTAGCTATGTATATTTCTTTGTTCACCATCTACTATTATATATACTCCTTTGCAGCTTTATGTTGTCTCACAATACAAAATCCTGGTCAGTCTTCTAGGTAAGTTTTTACTACTCCAGATAATCAACTGTATAATACTGCGTACGCTAAACTTGTTTAAACTTTTTTTTTTATAGAAAACAACATCCATGTCCATGACTTGTTGACATTTCAGCAAATCACTGTAGTGTCCAAAGCCAAGGGAGCCACGTTGTTCACATGTGACCTTGAGGTTTGTAGCTGATGTAAAGAGCTCAGGATTGAGTCGTCACATTTAATAGAATTTTCAGTTAGCCGAACGTTAAAATCAATAGAGAATTTAAATACTAGATTTAGCATTAATTTAAATATATTCTGACTCTATGGTGCGATAGATGGATTTGCGGTATTGATCCAGCTGCTAATCGGTTTGTTCTACGGCTCTTTCGTTTATTTTTATTTTTTTTACAGGGTTGCAATAGACGATTATTTTAGTACTCAACTAGTCAGTAATTACTTTTTTCAAATAGTTAACTGTGCCATACAGTTATTTCTCTTGTGCATTGAGACTTCTTTAATACATTATCAACCACATAAAGGTTTAAATATGGAAACTGAAGCCTTCTAGGTAGAGAATAGGTAATATTTACGAATTAAGAAAATCAGAAATTCCTCATTCTTTGTTGACATTGTGATTGAACTGTCTTTTATTAAAAAGTGTATTTTTGTGTATGTTTTTATTTTTATTTTTAATAGTTAATTAGTCATGATTAGTCGATTAATTGCCCTACTTTTTAATATACCGTAGTTTTGACTAATGCATCCCTATGGCTTTTTATTTGGCCAGTAATGTAAAGTTGTTGACACTTGAACCTGAGCTCTATGGAATAGTCATTTTCTTTTGTAAAACTGATTACATTGCATTCAGGTTGATCAGTAACTGTTTGTCATAATCTTGTTATTCTGTTCCATCAGCAAACCAGTACTGGAGAAGAGAGGCTTAGGATGTGTGTAGCAGTTAAAAAGAAGTTACAGCTTTATTATTGGAAAGACAGAGAGTTTCTTGAGCTGCAGGTAATTAAAACTGTTGACGTTATTTGCAGTTCAACCTAGATTTTGGTGATTTTGGCCGATTCAGACTGACCGTGATGCTGTGCATGTATTTCAGGGAGATTTTGCTGCTCCTGATATCCCCAAGTCTATGGCCTGGTGTGGAAACTCAATTTGTGTTGGCTTTAAAAGAGACTATTACTTAATTCGGGTATGTAATTCTTCAATTTATAGCCACATGTACATTGGAGGATGGGGCGAGTATCAATAGCCTACCTTATTAAACGTAATGTTTTTTATATCCAGATGGAAGGTGGAGCTGTCAAAGAGCTCTTTCCCACTGGAAAGCAGCTGGAGCCTCTGGTCGCCCCGTTGGCCGATGGGAAAGTGGCAGTCGGGCAGGATGACCTCACCGTGGTACTCAATGAAGAAGGGGCTTTTACCCAGAAGTGCGCCCTCAAGTGGACTGATATCCCTATAGCAATGGGTAAGAGGCAGACATTGGAAGCAGCAGTTGTATCTATACATATTTTTTTATTTTGGTTTATTATAACTTTATCTCCCATTTTAATCAATTTTGGAAAACCAAAATGACCTAGTATTTTCAGTGTATGTTTTGCAAGTTGTTAAATCACCGCTAAAATGATTGATACCCTCAAAATATTTAATGCTTTTTCTACTTGTACTCAAACCTCAATAGACTCTATACTCTGAGACACCACTGCCACATTGTGCTGCTTATATTAGTGTCTAAGGAAATGGAACTGGCTTTGCTCTTTTCCTATGGGTTTTCTGGACTGTTGTCCAGATGGAGACAGATACTGCAGGGAATCAATCAACCTTTACTTTTTAATATTTTCAGATTTAGTTCTTGCTCTCATTTCAGTAATACAAATACTTTCAGTTTATTTTAGTGTAAACTTGTAGGCTATTTGACAGCATGTGATTAGAGTTGAACAGGTTTGGGCTCATTGTTGGTCACATGGCTGTTTCTCACAACAATAAGCTCAATATAGTTTCCAGTCTTGTGCTTTTGAGCATCCTCTTTTACAGTTATCACTGTTAAAGTTATCTTAAGGTGGGATGACATCTGACGAACAATTGCAAATCATTTTTATCTTGTGTTGTTTTTTGCTTTCAAAATTGAGCTTTGCCACTAAAGTGATGCAGTCTCCGTCTGTGCTCAATTGGAATGATACAAAGAGGAAATAAAGGATAAAGGATTTATGGTTCCAGATTTCATATAAGTTGTGTCAATGTGGCTTGATGTCTTCATGTCCTCTTTCAGTACAACAATATAGCTCCTTTTTTATTTTATGCAGGCTTTATAATGAGGCAAATTTTTGATCAGTTTTCACATCACAATATAATTGTTTAAATAAATAATTAACCCTGAAACAATAACTTCTCAACACAATCATATGCTTTTCAAAACATGTATGTAGTGTTCTAAAGGTTTTATACTTGGTTTTATCTATATTCACTGTATTGTTAAAGGTGCACTTTGTAACTTTTCTGCTTCTCAGTCTCCACAGTATGGCATTTCTATAAAGTGTTTGATTTTGGTCATATGCATTGTGGATAATGTACATGCAGAAATGAAATATATGACTTCCATTTTGTCTATGCCATCTGTCTGACACTGTTGTTTCCCAGAGCACCAGCCTCCGTACATTATCGCTGTCCTGCCTCGGTGCGTTGAGATCCGGACCTTTGAGCCCAGACTGCTGGTGCAGAGTGTGGAGCTGCAGAGGCCACGCTTTATCACATCTGCAGGGTGAGGAGGACGATACTGTGAAACTGTCCTAGTCACACATACAGAGTTGTATTTGTCTCACTGAGTTCTAATCCACGTCATTAGTAAATTGTAATATAAAGTACAATTTTTTCATCAAATGTAGTTTATTTATTTATATTCTGTAAAAAAAGAGGGTAGATCCACGTTTTTCAAGAAATGTAAGTAGAGGAATTATTAAACTGATGAATAAAAATTGTTTTAAGTTTGAAGTGTGAACAAACTCAACCAATATAGAAACTTTAGGGAAAATGTAAACAATCATTTTCAATAGAGGGATACCTGCTACCCATTTTTTCTTTGCAAAAATCATTTGATCATAATAAAAAAATAATTAAATCAAGGCAATAACAATATGAAGGACTGGGAAAAAATGCATCATATTTGTTGCAAATCTGTTTTTTCTTATCAAGACTTACATTGTTTGTTTGGCACTATCAACTCTAACATCTTTTTAGAGCTTTTAACCATGTTCTAACAATGTTCCGTCATCAAAAACATACCTGAAGTAGTATTCAGTTGTAGTCACGCTGTTTTGAGGAATGCTCATTAAATAATCCTCACCCCTCCGAGCGTCAAAGTCACTTCCTGCTGAACATCCTGGTTCAGGAACGTATTTTCAGATCATCTACATCACTTATCCGAGGATCTTCTGCTATTTTATGTCCTTAAATCATCGCCAGACTCTTTAAGAGCATTTCATCTGTCCAAACACGATAACTGCTGCTACTAGCCTGATAACTGCATGTAGCACATTCTGATAATATAGCTAAGCGCTTGGCGCCATCTACTGGCTGAATGCACTAAGTAAGTGTCTTTTCAGACTGCTGAGAATTTTTTTTATTATTTAATAATAAACCTGTTTGTTTGTTTCAAAACATGAGATGGCAAATTAAAGGTACTGAAGAGTATGTTTAAAGGCTAAAAACAATACAAAAATGCATAATGATTTTCCTTTATAGTAATGATATTTTTATGTAGTTACTAATAATGTATGAATGTCCCTTCTTTTTCTCCACAGTCCAAACATAGTGTATGTTGCCAGTAACCATTTTGTGTGGCGCCTGGTTCCTGTGTCCATAGCCAGTCAGATCCGGCAACTCCTTCAGGACAAACAGTTCGAGTTGGCTCTTCAGCTCGCGGTGAGCACAGCAAACACTATACACTTTACTTTTAATCTTTATCATTAAATTCCTAAAAATCTTTTTTTTTTTCTTGCCTTGAGGGAGGATCATTAAAATCCTCTAATTTTTTTAAGAGCAGTTCTTTGAAATGGTAAAACGCTCAGGGTTTTGTTCTTGCATAATCATGATCCAAGCACAATCATTTAAAGCAAATTATTCACGTTTTTTATACCTCTGAACTGCTCTTTAGATGAAGATGTGTGTTTTTTGTTTTTAAATGTTGTTTCTTTGCCTTTTCTAGAAGATGAAAGATGATTCAGACGGAGATAAGAAGCAACAAATTCATCACATCCAGAATCTTTACGCCTTTAACCTGTTTTGTCAGAAGAGGTTTGATGACTCCATGCAAGTGTTCGCTAAACTCGGCACAGGTGCGAGCTCACATCCGTCACAACATTTATACTTCAAACACACTTTTTAACTCCCAAACAAATGCTGTTTCAAAACTATATATATTACTTATATGATATTTCTTGTTCATAGTCACTTAACACTAATATTTTGTTTGTACAATACACACAGTATTTTATAGTACATTACATAAAAAAAAACTGTGAAAATTTATTATGGAAATTACCAAACAATTATTTTTATTTTTTTTATGGCTCTGTCTTTGAATGTTGTGTTTACTCTGGTATGTGGGCATTTCAATACCCAATCAAACTAAACACAAGACACATTTTAAGTTTTCAGACCACCTCAACATTTTTCTCTAAATTTGTTTTTTGTCCTCTGTTTTGTCTCCCCAGACCCTACTCATGTAATCGGACTGTACCCAGACTTGCTCCCTGCGGACTACCGAAAACAGCTTCACTACCCCAACCCTCTGCCCACTCTGTCCGGGGCCGAGCTGGAGAAGGCTCACCTCGCTCTCATCGAGTACCTCATACAGGTAAATAAACATGCAGTCGAGATATTCCAAACTTTATATGTTCTCTTCATGTTGTTATCTATTTTGTTGTTATATTTTTGTAGAAACGCAGTCATTTGGTCAAACAGTTGAATGATGCCGATCCCTTTACCACATCTCCGCTGATGGAGGGCACACCGACCATCAGAAGTCGCAAAAAGCTGCTCCAAATCATAGACACAACTCTACTGAAATGTTACCTACATGTACGCGCAAGACGGTCAACACTGCCTTTAAATATATTACTTTCTATATCTTACTGTTCCTATCTTTTGGTTTTTCAGACTAATGTTGCACTTGTGTCCCCGCTGTTGCGTTTGGAGAATAATCACTGCCACATCGAGGTGAGCGAGGACGTCCTGAAGAAGGCCCATAAGTACAGCGAACTCATCATCCTGTACGAGAAGAAAGGGCTGCATCAGAAAGGTACGACCTGTTCACAAAGGGTTTGTACATGTTTCTGGGGACACAGATGGGTCTTGTTTATGAAATTTAATTCGTTTGTTCAGTTTATTTGACGTTTTTTGTTTGAAAACCACTTTGGAAAACATGTGCAAAAAGCTTAGAGTGTACTGCGAAACAACCACATTAACAAACAATGGACAAGAGTAACAAAACATTCAAAACATAACATCTTCCCTTTAATCTGACATATTCTTATGTAGAGATGGCTAAGTTATTACTTATATATACAACATTTTTCAACTAATTTTACAGTAATTATACCATAATAGTGCCTTTACATCTCAGCAAGAACGTTATGTGTTTAATTTGTGGTCCAGTTTATTACAATGTGGAGTATGTCTCCTCACCTTTTTATACTGTGGGTTTTTACTCTCCATGTGTTCATTGTAAAATAGTTGGCTCCCATTAAAAGCTCTAAATAAATAATCCTGATTTAGAAATAGTATTAGTATTATATAGATTGTGAATGTTGCTTTGAAGATATGCAAAATTGGAATTTCTGAGTAAAAAAACCTGAGCTGATCAAAAATAAAATGGGAAAAAAGTCCTTTCTGTACTTTTTTGTTTAATTTGACTGACATTTCACATTTTTTTTATATTTAAACCTCAACTAATATGTTTAATGGCATGCTGTGTAACACATTTCTGTTGGATTGACAGAATATCGTCTGATTATTGTTATTATACTATACTTATACTATAATAATCATTTTTTTCAACTCTGCAATCTTTTGTCCAACATTGGGAATGGACTTGATGAACTCAAATGGGAAACCCCTTTGTGTTCTGTACGCTCTGTAATGTATCATCCGCTCGGCTCACGCTGTAGTAATCAACATAATATGGAGATTTTCCCTTGTTTTCTCTTGCTCTCCTGCTGGGAAGAAATAATGAAACGTTCAGATTTTCCCAAACAATGACAGTATTGAGCATAATTCGACACAGAGTAATGAGTTAACCTGGTTACATGTGACATAATGGGTCTTTTCAGTGAGTCTTGTCCAGTACATTCACAAACCACCGCCAGCTGTGTCAGGCTTCCCAGAAACAACAGCATTGTTTAAACTGGACTTTATGCTGTAATAAAGAAAGATTAACATTTAAAGTTTGAAACTGATCGATAACGACAGTCTCACAGTCTGTACATTGCATTTGCATCTGTACATTTGTTGGCATGTTTGAGCGATGTTCTATGCAGTGGTTGTTTTATCACACTATAAAATTAACTTTTGGCTGTGTATTTAGACTTGCTTGACAACCATCAACACAACCACATCTGTAACATCTGTTTGTAATGACTAACCAATTAGATTTAGCTTAGGCCTATTAATTGCACCACTGTTGATGCCAAACACAGCTACAAGGCGTTTATGCTAGTCCCAAACTTGGATTAACTGTAATTAATTGTATCATAAAGGATATGGAATGTACAGCTAATGCCTTTTTTATGCAAACCGCTACACACTTCGAGGCAGATGTTTTGTTCTGGCGAAAGGCAAGAAGGCAACTTGATGCCAATGTTATAGCAACAGCTCTTCACTTTGTTCCAACAATACATAAGTCATGTAGTTGATGATTGGTCTGTAATGTAAAACTCAAATAAGCAACATTTCAGTGCTGTGCCATGTTTTAAGAAAATGTCCGGACTTGAGTTTTTCTCAGAGTTCTCTGAGTCATGTTTGTGGTAGATCAAACCCGTCACAGAGTCATTAGTTTTCCTGAAGGATTGTTCGGTTCATTTTGGCCCATTTCTCAGTTCAAGTGTCTGGTTTCCATCCATTTGTTGCCGTTTGTGTGTGATGTCATGCCGCTACACTTTCTTGGTCTGCACCAATCCAAACCAGCTGTTGTTCTATCCAGCCAGTTATTACCAATTTACTCTGTTGATGGCCGTTATCGAATACAAAGCAGTGTTAGGGATTACAGGCAGGTTTACTTGGCTCTGTTCTCACTTCTGATTGGCTCCCACAGCTCTGCAGGTGCTGCTGGACCAGTCCACAAAAGCCAACTCGCCTCTGAAGGGACACGAGCGCACAGTGCAGTATCTACAGAGACTGGGTGAGTGCAGAACAACGAGCAAAAGCATCACTGTGGCCCTTCAAATCTATTGTCTCAACTGGGAATGCAAAATATTTGAAATTTAAAAGGTCAAATAGAGAATATGTGGAAAAAACCTGGGCAAGAAATACAGTTTAATTACTCATGTTTAAAATTGTTTCCACTGTACTTTGCACCTTTTGACTGTTAGGCCTGTCATGATATCGAATAATCATTCAGTAAATAAAAGCTGGAACAATATTTTTTTCTCTCAATATTTATGATATGTGCACATTTTTTTGAGTACAACTGGGTCATTTTTAGTTTAAATTTGAGCTTTAGAGAGTGAAAAAGTAACTTCTATGACTCATAATAGACTAGTCTTTCATTCTGCCATTTATTTATTGCATCCCATGTATCATTTTAACAATATTGTACATTCAGAAAATGACTTATTGTGATTCTCCTGCTTTTGGGCTATTGTGTCAGTGGCATAAAGAAGTTTCAATATTACTGTTTACTGTGATTTGTTTCTGTTGAAATAAATCACAATTTGAAACTTGTTATCATGACAGACCTATTGACTGTGACAAATTACAAAAAATACAAATAATATAATATTATAAAATTAAGTATTCTGTAAGTATTTTTTTCACCTGTTGCAGGAGTGGAGAACCTTGGCATCATCTTTGAGTTTTCTCCCTGGGTGCTCAAGATCTGTCCGGAGGATGGCCTCAAGGTGACATGATGCCTCTTTATTATTTTCTTTCACTATAATTTATCCGACATCTTGAGCCCCTCTCTGTCCCATCTGCTCAATAAAAGCATTCCTGTGGTCTTACCTTGTCCTCTGCTGCAGATTTTCACTGAGGACCTAACGGAGGTGGAGTCTTTACCTAGAGATAAAGTTCTCAACTTCTTGAAAGAGGGGTTTAAGGAACTGGCCATACCATATTTGGAGCATATCATCTCTGTTTGGGACGAAAAGGGCCCGGAGTTTCACAATGTCTTGATCCAGCTCTACCTGGAGCGGGTTCAGAGCCTCATGAAAGCCTACCTCAACTCTCTGCCTGAAGGTTAGACATGAAAACGCTCTGCATAATCTATGCATATGAATAATTCTGAACTATATTTATGACTCCAGAATAGAGATATGCTGAGAAAGGAGGTTTTATGACTCAGACTAAGCGGTAATTACCCCAGAATGATAGAAGAAACATGTAAAATAAGTGTTTTTCATGAAATACCTAAAATATGCTCTATGAAGATGTCCTTAAATAGCATCTCTTTAGCTTCATCTTGGTCAAATATTTAAAAAAGAAAATCTCATTCATTGATCTTTTGCGATCTAAACACCTAATCGAGTTATCAAAAGAGTAAATGCCTGATCAATCAACCAACCAAAATATTGCTTGTCTGTCTTTTGGTGTAAACTTTGTCTTTCAGAGTTTATCCATTCCCCTGACTAGTTCTGTTTATTCCTTCAGGAGTCCCGGCTGTTGCGGCGGGTAAAGAGCCCTGGACACTGGGAGAGTTCAGGCACAAACTCTTGTCCTTTTTAGAAGAATCCAGTAGCTATGAACCAGAGAGGCTCATCAGTAACTTCCCCTTCGATGGTAAGCTACATTTTACGTCTTAAATGTCCAATAAAATAATAAAGAATATAATAATACACAAGCTATCAGAAACATAAAATTTAAAGTTAACTTTGGATCATAGTCTGCATATCAAGTGGTAAGTTTACCATTGTTGTTCCAGTAAGGTTAAAGTTACTAATGACACAGAGCAATTTGGACATTTATTTAACATTTAAGTGTCTAAACAATAAGTTTATCTGGTGCAGTGTCAGACCTCATTAAATTGTATAAAGAAACATATATTAATAGCTTGCATTTCCTAGTAAATTGACTGTAATTCACAATTGTGTTGGTCATTTAGTTTTTTAACTTCATCAAAAACATGTGATATACGTACAACCCTATGAGTAATAATCCTGAATTCTGGGTGATCCTTTGCCGTCGGGTGTGCCCTTAAACCAAAAGTCCTCTTAAAATCCCATATGTTCTTTATAGGAGGAATTTTTTACCATGAGTTTATGTATCTGCCTCTTTTCTGAAGGGTGTAACCTGCTCTTTGACCTGGTTTTCCGTGTCCTGTAGGTCTCCTGGAGGAGCGGGCGCTGCTGTTGGGACGGATGGGTAAACACGAACAAGCCCTTTTCATCTACGTGCACATCCTGAAGGACACGCGCATGGCCGAGGAGTGAGTGCTCTCAAACACATCTCTGTTTAGTTCATGCCCTGAAGACAGCTGTTTTAAAATCATCTTTTTATGTACAAACACTAAAGAGCTGCAGTGACCTGATTGTGCCAGCATGATTACACAGCTTTATACAACCACAAACTCCACTTATTCATATACTAATTTAACTTTAGCTGGCAAGATATATGTACTAAACTTGCAACAACGTTTACAATACATAGAGCAACCATAGAAACATAGAACCTGAAAGCCACCAATGTTTAAGACTTCAGGGAAATAACTTGGCTACTGTAGGTCAAAAAAAAACAAAAAAAAATTAAAACATTTAGTAATACTATATAATAATAATAATAATTATATAAAATAATAAAAGTACAAAGTAAAGTGTTGCTGTATATTTGAATAATTTGCACAACAACCAAAAAGTTTAATTTCTTGCTTGCATGGGATTAAATTAATGTATTTTAAATCTATAAACATTGCCGTTTCTGCTTTATTTACAGATATTGTCGAAGGCATTATGACAGCTCGGTAGAAGGAAATAAAGATGTAAGTTTTTGTTTTTGTTTTTTTTTCCATTTAATGCTTAAATTATGCAGGGCAAATCTGTACTTGATTTAACTTGTGTTTCCCAGTGTGAGGCAAGGCAAGTTTATTTGTACAGCACCATTTGTATACAGGGCAATTCAAAGTGCTTCACATAACAGGAAAAACTGCATTAAAATCACAAAACACATAAAGAATACAGAATCAACTTCAGGAGGACTTCAGGAGTTGCAAAACCTGAAATGCTGATTTCCCCATGTTTAGTCCTGACTCTGGGCACCAGCAGGAGGCCTGTCCCTGAGGTCCTCAGAGTGTGAGAAGGTTCATATGGCACAAACATGTCAGCCATAGTAGCTGTCTTGATAAAAGTTTCCAGTGTTATTACCAAATGCCTCTTCAATCTCACCACAATAAGTGCAATCATCACAGTAATACCTTATCTCTGCGTTCAATAGTTTGTATAATGCTAGTTACTGTGGTAAGTAACTTGTGATTTATTGTTGAATAATGATGATATGAACAGAAATGGACTGGCCATTTACTTTAAACTAGCAGTTCTATCATTTTTCACAACTTTTCTACTGTACTACATGAGGCTGACTTTGTTATTATTTACCAGCATAATACTAGGACCTGTACCAGATTTTGAACCATGAAGTATGAACACCATAACCCTAACCCTTCAAATGAACCTGATGTGACGGATAAACAACTGTCTGGTCCCTAATTAAGAGAAAATTAAAATAAAATTGTCTGTCCCTGGCAGTTAAGTCCCTATGGAACTGTTTTTTCACATCAATAGCTGCCTCTACAATGCCCTGTATGGAGTCAAAAAGCGTTTTCCTAAATTAGAGAAATAAGTCAGAACAGGCCTGTTAAAAGTATTTTTATTGTATTTTGTGTGCCCCTGTAGGTGTACCTTTCCCTGCTGAGGATGTACCTGTCTCCTCCGGACGTCCACTGTCTCGGGCCCATAAAAATGGAGGTGTGTGAACCTCAGGCCAATCTTCAGGCTGCGCTGCAGGTCTTGGAGCTCCACCATAGCAAGCTCAACACCACTAAGGTACGACACACATCCACCCAGTGAACTTACCTGCCTTGACCAAATTACCAAAATAACTGTTCCTAAACCTAACCCTAATCCTAACCATAACCTTACCCTAATTGTGTAAAAATATATTGTAAAAAATAAACTTTTGTTTGCATAGCCACCAATGCTAAGCGTACAAAGCACATGTTTACAATCTTAGTTTGTACAGTATTGTTTTCATTCTAAACCTTCTATTGAAAATAAATCGCCATTAAAAAATATGAAAAGAGCATTTATGTCTCCTCCCATTAACAAATCTGAAAAAATGAAATAAACAGAACAGTTTGTCCCTGTCCTAAATAGTTTTAGAATGGTATTGACCTATTTCAGAATTGCTATATGATCATATGTTAATATTTAAAAATCTGCTATTATTTTATGTTGTAATGTACATTATTGTTTAAAAAGTATTATGTGTTTTTTTAATTATAATTTATTTAAATAGATTAAGTCTTTTCTTTAGTATAAATGGAGTTTCTTTGCATATTGGCTTGTAGATTGATTTTGCTTGTTGAAAATATGAGTACATTTACTGTACATTTACTCATTCACCATTCAAAAAATGTATTTTCGCCTGTATACACTATGTTAACCAATGGATGGCTGAAGCTTCTGTTGTCTTCTGTGCTTAAACAAGCCTGTTTAAAGGTACACTGTAACTTTTCTGACAAAGCAATACTTTCTCCATAAAGACAAGCAGTTGAAGACACCAGAGAAATTACATAGTGCACCTTTAAATAAGGCTGAATAGTTTAATTTTCTATACCAAGTCAATATGAGATTCTCGACAGTCTGAAGCTGATTATATTCTGTGTGAAATCCCCCGAAAGGAAAAGTGCAAAGATGCAAAGTGGAATCCGTGTTATTACAGATTTCATGCATTTTAAATGAGACCTGTTTTTATGTGTGGCATCCTGCTGTTATTATTGCTGAGCTTGACATGAGGCATGGTTAAATCGCACCTTTCAGTTCCTTGTGTGAAATTAAAGCTACATCTGATTCATGCAAGTTGGATTTGAGTTGTTTTTAGATACAGATAAAAGGGCATCACGCTGACAAGTGTAATCATGTCACTTGTTTTGCAAAAAAAGACATTTCCTCCTGGGATCTGTCCTCCCTTAAAGGTTTTTGAAATGTGCCCTTGTCAGATTCTTGTTGTTTCCTGAAATAAGCTAAAAATCTCAAAGTTGTCATTGATTAAAGGTTGTTACTGTTGACCTACTTTTCAAAGGTTTTCTTACCACATCATAAACAAACAGAGTATCTAGAGTAGATATTGACTCACCAGTGCTTTGTAAATGCAAAAAATACTGACAAGTTTTAATTACTTTTTACTGTAGATTGTTTAACTTATTTCATAGCATCGCTCACCAACATTTTTATATATTGATGTCACAGAATAAATAGCTGGGGGTTGTTGACAAATGCCAAAGTCTTGAGCATTGGGGATTTCCTTGGTGCCTTTCTGTTATCTTGAAAATGATTGATATTCAACTTTGTCGAATTTGAGTAAGAAAACATCTCAATTTAACAACTATTCATGCTTGACAAAACAAAATCCTTAATTTGTTTTCATTCACTGACCATTCCTCTTGTATGTGACCAGCTTTATAAAATCAAAAGTTAATGTTACATAAGCAGCCAGATAAAAAGCATGTAACTTTTTTTGTTTTTGAATATTGCCTGAATTGACACTACCTATTTTTGCTTCAATTCTCTATTATTTTTTAGTTCTTTCATTAAACTATGTTGTGAACATAACAGATAAACAAATGAAGAAAACCAGATTCCACAATTAGACCAGTTGTTGTCTTGGTAACTATGATATTTTCTGCACTCATGTAATAAAGCACTTTAGTTTTGTTTTATCTAGTTTTGTTCAGTCTTCATACAATGGCTGATTTTTAAAAACAACAACTCCAAGTTTATGAGCACATTTTGATCCAAGCTTTCAAAGACATAAAAGTCCACCATTTTGGGTTCCTGCGTCTCCTCTTATTAATTTAATTAATGTGACCCCTCGTTGGATAACCCTGGCCCTGCTCCCAGAATGCACTCCACCAAAGCTGTTCTGAGACAGCACAAAAAAGTAGCCTCTTTCATGGAGCAGTGTTTTATTGTCAAATCTTGTTTTTAATGTTTCAGAGTTGCTTCGAGTTTCTAAAGTTTGGAGGCAAACCAAGCACTTTGATAAGACTTGGAAATTCAGCTCGGTATCTAAAATGGATTTTTCATGTTTTATACAAGATACAGCAATTAAACTTCACCCTATGACTTCTGACAAGAGAAGAACACAGATTACGTCTTCATTATGTTTGTGGGTGTTACATTTTTGGCAGCAAGTGATGACTAAACTCTTAGATCAGAAGAAATGAGTGGTGAATTTAGTAAATGATTGCTGTTGTTACTGGTTCGGATTGAAAGTTTTCATAGCAGTGATTTTATAATGATTTTATTGTATAGGGCTGTATTTTGTGCAATGCAAAAAATGAACAAAAACTGAGCAAGTAAAGCAAAACAAATGTGTCAATTTAGAAAAACATGCAACTTTATTTGCTCGAACAGCAGTAAGAAGAACTAAACAAAGCAGCTACTTTTTTCTGACTCTGAAAATTTGTTTTGCAGGCGATTAACCTGCTCCCGGCCAACACCCAAATCCGAGAGATTCGGGTGTTTTTGGAGAGTGTCCTGGAGGAAAAGGCCCAAAGGAAGCGCTGTAACCAGGTGCTGAAGAGTCTGCTCCAGGCTGAGTTCCTCCGGGTCAGAAATCACTCACTACTTTACACATAAAACTGTTTAGATTGTTGCTAATACATTATCTGTTGTGATCTTAAAAATATCGAGCCTACATTTTTGGCATTCTACATCTATATTCATTTTTGTCATAATGATGGGTGAAGAACTCTAGTCTAATTTTCTCCTTTACCAGACAGAAAACTTTACTAACTTCTTCCTGGGTCAGAATGCATTGATGCTGGTTAGTGTTTTATGAGCTGACCCCGGTGCTCTGTTGCTCAGGTTCAAGAGGAGCGCATTTATCATCAGCAGGTGAAGTGTGTCATCACCGAGGAAAAGACCTGCCGCGTCTGCAAGAAGAAGATTGGCAACAGGTACTGCCCCCGATCGGAGAGCGCTTTAGGGATTCACAGTTTTCACAAGTCTGGGGTTTTACAGCTTTAACCTACAATAACATTACTATATTCTTACATTTTAGCTGGATCATTTAAATTACTGCATGGCATGACATTTGCTATATTTTCCCTAGATTCCATTATTTGAAACTACTCTTCATTACAGTTGATGTCAAGTGTGAATAGATGTTCTATAAGACTAAGTGCAGCTTAGTGCGAACATTTATATGAAGAATAGCATTTGATCCTAAAGTTAATAGGTCTGTCACAGTAAAAGAGTCTGAAGAAATATATTACTCCAAATACAGGACAAAGAGTCCTTTTCTAATTGTACTGCAATAAATAAAAAGCCGAATGAAGTACTTTAGTAGTAAGTTGGCATTTCGACCCTCTACAGCTCAAGACGTTTCCCAATAAATATCGAGCCCCAAATATTGTTCCAGCTATTATTTCTTGATCGATAAGGCAATACAGCAATTATCGTGACAGGCTCACTCTTAACAAACATGTTTTATTCTTTAGTAATTTCTTTTTCTCGTCACATAATTCCTTTGAGTTTGCTTTTACCACACTGACGTTTCGGTGCCATCTGAACTTTCGGTGTTAAAGCGTCTTCTGAGACTTATTTCACAGTGACACCTTAAGCTCATGTTAATCCGAGGTGTATTTTTATCCCTTTAATATTCGCTTTAAATTATCACCTGGTTATGTACTCTGACTCCTTGACTAACTGTGTAAATTGGTCTCCTTTTCCAGTGCTTTTGCCCGGTATCCCAACGGAGTCGTGGTGCACTACTTCTGCTGTAAAGACCGAAACACCTGCCCAACGGACCAGTAGCTCTCCACCTCCTATTCAGAAGAACTGGACCCTGTAAACCCCAATGGGACAGGCCAAAACCAGGACAAGAACTAAACTTATCCTGTCCAGATTGACTTCACTTAGCTTGACAGTGCACCAGATCTGTGTGCATGGAAAAGCAGAAGGAATTTCTCAAGTGCTGTGGACAAAGAAGAGGGAAAAGCACTGGCACTCGAGAGGCATGTGTCGATGTGACGCTAAACAGGATTCTCCGGATTTAATGTGGGCGCTACAGACGAAACGAGAGCAAAAGGCCAAATGGACAAAGCTTGGAGATAGATGTTTTTTTTGGTTTTATTTTCTTTGCTCCTCTGCTTACTATGCCATAGACTCACCAAGAGAAATGTTAAACGCCTTTCTGAACTCTCAAACAAATGAAATATTGACCCTCCGTATGTATATTATGTCATCTTTTTCCACCCAGTTAGTTTAAGTAAACATATTTACCGACTTAATTTCTAATTTGCTTTGGACCAAGATCAAATAATTACATAGAAAAAACGTGGCATGATATGTTTATTTAGAGTCAATATTTCATTTTGGGTGAAGATTGTACTGGTACAAAGTTGCATTTTTGTAACTTTTGAACCAATAGTGATCCTTTTGTTAACGTTCATCAGTGTTTTAGCCAAGAGATGATTTAAGTTTGTTCATACCATAAACAGAAAACAGTTAGACTAAAATACTAGTTTTTATTGATAAAATGACACTAGCTAAAACAACGACTCTTCATAACTAATTTCACACTAATTTACTGTTTTGTAATAATTTAGAAGATTCACCTTTTTAGCTAACATTATCAAGAAACCAACCCGAGCTTAAAAAGGTAAATATTTCATAACTAAATAAAATACATACAACATACGGTATTAACAAAAAGCAAACGTTTGTAAAAGGCTGTTCACAAATGGTTTTTGATATAAAGTTTGGATTTACTTTAACTTACTTGGTTGTTGGTAAACGTTTGCCTGAGCTACTAGGATTTGAATCCTTTCCCTCCTGATTTTACATTTCTGACACTGTTCTAGGAAGAAGGTTAGAATGTCAACTTAAACCTTTTCACAAACTTAATCAAGGCCTAATGCAGCCAAGTGTTATAGAAAGTGTAAACGGACTTCACAGTATATGGCCTTTATACAAACCATGTTACATTAATACTTTTTTGTCTTTCTGTCTTGCCTTTTCTTTTATAAAACCACAGACAATGAAGTCAAATGTTACAGCACTTTAACGGTGGGAAATTGCATTTTTATTTATTGTTGATTCAGATACATTAAATCTTTATATTCCATGGATGGTGTAAGTTAGAGGCAATATTACTATCACATGTCGGACTTACTTATCAAGCAATTGTTGTGAATATTCTTAACTAATTTAATAAAAGCATTGAAGAGCGTAAGATAATGGTGGGACTATTGAAGTTATGGCCTTAATGAGTTTTATTTTAAATTTCAAGTAGCATTAATTGTCTCCTGCTTAAAAAACAACACTTTGCACTCATACTACGACTGTTTCAAATATTTTTATTATTAATACAATGGTGAACTGTAACGTGAGAGGTACTGCTTTAATCATAATTAATAAATACATTCAAACTCTAGTTCTGTTTCTAAAATAATTTTTACTCTTTGAAAAGGTGTGCTATCTTAATTGGTTTTGACCTTGTAATTAACAGGTATAACTAAAGAAACCAATGTTTCCCATTATGAGTTGTAAAAAAATAATTAGTGTGCAAAAACGTTGACACTAGAGATTTTTAATTGTTGGTGTAAAGATTTATTATTCCACTTGTGAATAACTTAATTCTTGCACTAATTTAATTGAGCAATTCAGAGACCCCATTTCAATTTGGTTTGTAGGAGGAATAGAATAAATGACAGGGAATTAAACCTACAACCATTTTGCAAGGCTGAAGAAGAAGCACTGAAGATTGCTGCTAATAACTAGATGTCATTGAGAGACTTGTAAACCCCACCTGTCTGTTGTCCCTAAAATATTAACAGTAAACATCTTCTTCAGCTTGTAATTTTGTAGTTTTAATCCCCTCTGATCCACACCAGCTGGAAAAAACAGTCTCACAACAACAACTCGGCAGCACATTTGGTCCCACACAAATCATGAGGTGTGCCAACACAACTCTGCACATACGACCAGCCTTACATGACCCCCTTTACCCCCCTGTACCCCTCATCCACTCCTCAGTCTACGAGTCTTAAGTCCCAAATGGAGATGTCAAAAAGTCTCATTTGAATTTAAAATTGGCTTTTTTCAGAGTAAGTTTACAAATAATTTATATTGAGCAGAATAAACAAGAATTAATATTAATGCAAATATACATTCTGTTTCCCTTATCTGTTTTTATTAATTGACATTTATTTACCCATAAGTCCCACTGAGATTTCAAATCTCTTTTTCAGGGGAGTCCAGGTCCCAGAGAGGAGGAGCCTATTGTACATGTTTTTAGTGGTAGGGGAAACCGGAGCGCCACAGGAAACCTACACAGACACAGAGCGAACATGCAAACTCCACACGTATGATGTCCAAACATAGCCATTTAAATCCTGCATATGCATTATTTGGTCTACAAAGGCTCAAATATCAAACCTTGTGTAACTTTATGTAAATGAGTTCAGCACTGCCAATGGGGCCCATGAGAAATGATGATGATGCACTTAAAATGATAAACTTCACACTTAAAAAATAAATAGGGATTTTTAAACTTCCCTCGCACTTGCACACATCAAAATGAGGAAAACTCCAAACTAAACCTGGACTAGATCACAACTAAACCTGGGACTGGACCAAACCCATGATCAAACCAGTACCGAACCAAGACAAGTGTTTCTCACTAAAATCATGTGTAGGCTATCAATGATTTTCATTGTTGATCTCATTTTTTTTTAAGTGCATTTACTTTAAGTTTAAATATAGTTATTTCCTGATCACATGAGAGCCGACCCTGAGCCCCACCCAAAACAGTGAGTCAACAATAACTACAGCATGACACAGTGTGAAAACTCTCATTTCAGTTTTTGACTCATTAACCCCCGGGTGATTTATTCAAGGGCAGCCACAGCTATTTTAGAGCGCACCACCTGCATTATAGGAGAGTTTGTAGCAAAAACGGTATTTCTGCATGAACTCCTCACAGTGGTATATCCACCAGTTGGCAAGGGAACATTTCATCTTTGTGACTGTTTGAGTAAGTTAACAATAAAGTATAATGGCAACTCCTCCAGCTCATGTTTCTAAATGGATGAAGAACCTTCAAGACCTGAAGATGGATCGTCCACTACTCCTCCCCCAGAGGCGCTGAAGGATGGGTAATCATGAACTATAAACCTTGACCTTATCTTGAATTGCTACGTAAAGTGAATTTCCAAGTGAACATTTCCAAAGTTGCAGCTCTTGGGGTATTCTTGGTCAGCAATGGTCTACTTTTAAGAGTGCACCCACTCTTGTTCTCTGTTCTGTGACGTAGACTTGGTTTGGTCCTGGTCCTGGTCCTGGTCCTGTTCGAGTCTGTTTTAGCTCTGGTATAGTTCCAGTTCAGTTTTAATGTAACGTGTGCAATTGTGGTCGAAGGAGGTAACAATGGTTAAGGTGCACTATAACTTTTCTGGTGGGTCCGCCACCTACTTGTCTCTATAAGATTGTTATTGCTTTGCCTGGAATGTTTTGCAGTATGGCCTTTAATTTAACTAGCATTTACTCCAATATAATGCAAAAAATAAATTTCTAGATGAGTTAAAATGTCTTGTTTTCAGTATATGAATCTTAATTTCAGATGTTTTGACTCGTTAAGTTTAGTGAAGACTATTTATTTGCTGGAAGTAGATTATTTACATGTTAACTGTTTCTGACTTGTTTCAGCACATTACTTTCTTACTGATTTACTGTATCAGTCCTTATGAGGTGAAGGTGCTGTGTTGCTTTATAGTTTGCACAACCTTATCACACAAGACTGGACTTGTGAATTGTTAAACCTGATGATCAGTGGTTACAACAGCAGGAGGTTGGCCCTGGTCCCACTATTATCACAGAGGAATTCCACACGCGCTTCAGGATCGGGAACGTCAGACACACTTTGGATGATGGACAGATCCGAGCTGTTTTTACAAAGTTTGCGAGGATGGGAAAAATAAAGCTTGTGGATTTTACAGGATAGTTGAGGAAATAATCTCCAAAATATTTAGTTAAAACTAAGTGATAAGGTACTGTGATGTAAATATAATGAGACATTTTCCAAACCTGCAATAACGACCGCTATTGCTACTGATATATAACTATACTTTTATGCATAGACAGTGTGTTGAACCTGATCTGAAATATTGATCCAAGTATTTTCCTAATTTGACAAGAGTACTGGAGTAAAAGTATCCAATAACCTTCAAGCACTGAGTCATTTATGGGGAAAATGTGCTTTTGGTTAAACTTGTAACCCAAACCTTGTGTAACATACCTTTAAAATGACAGTATCTACAATGTGAGGTATAGCAGCAGAGGTCCTTTTCTGATCATCAAAAGTCTCTATGGTCACTCAACAAGAACTGACTTTCTTTGGAGTATTCTTTTTTGATTTCTCCCGAAGCGGCTGCGCCTGGCTCAGGAGTTCTCTGACACTTCATCTGAGACAGAGGACTCTCCCTGCCTGCTTCGACAAAGGGATGTGGTACTGGCGGTTGCACCAAAGCTATTCCACTGCCTGTGGCAGCCATTGCTGGCTTGTTCAGCATGCCATCATGCGACCTCATCACTCCAGTGATTGGACTGACTCATCCGTGCTGGATTGTGTTGGGGAAACCTTAGGGAGCATGTATCACCAAGTGAACTTCGACAACTGCGACAGGAACGAAACAGTTCTGAGAATTATATCTAGAGTTCATCACATGTTTCCGAGGGAAGAACTTCCCCATCCTGCTCGAGGCCATCACCAGCTCACGGCTGATGAAAGACCCCAGACCCCCATGTAGACCTCACTATAGACCCCAGCACAGATCCGGAGTCTGTTGGCCCAGCTATTCCTAATCCTGAGGAGCTCATCAAAGAAACCCTAGAGGAACTGTCTGTGAACTTCTGTGCAGACGTGTCCTCTTCAGACCTGCTCAGAGAGACTGCCCTCCCGAGGTAATCTCTTCTGATCTCTTGCGTGACCCTCAGCCTCAGGATCTACATACGGCTCCAACTACAGAGGCTCAAATCCAGATCTCTGCTGAGCTCACTTGTTCTGCAACAACCATGCCCCTTGCTTCTGAAGAAACCCCTGGACCAGAGAAGATCTGCGGACTTGATGAAAACCCCCGAACTAGAGAGGATCTGAGGTCTAAAGGAGAAGTTCCCGCTCCTATTGAGCCCCTCATCCCTATTGGTCATTAAATGGCTGGTGCAACATTTTGGTGTAATGTGTATTTGTATGACCAGTTTTTTTTAAATCTCCCAGACCACTCTCAGGACATGTATTTTACGTGTGAAACTTGTGTTGTGTATTGGTTAAAAACACACATTACGTTACATTACATATGTATTGTGTGATGTGAGCAGACTAAATAAAATATTGTTCACAACATAAGTGAAATGTGATGTAAATGCCTTCTATTTGATTTAGTCTTTGTATGTGTGGCAAGAAGTTATAATGTTCCTAAGTTGTGTCTCTGGTTTGGGTGGGTCTTATGTTTGCATCGTGTTTGCATGCTCTAATCTTTGTGGCTGTGTGGATTTCCAGATTTGTTGTGGACGGATCCTTCAGACAGAGGCTCTACCAAATACAGTGGTTTGAAGTCAGTCCCAAGATTATAAATCCATTCTTCTTGACTTTTGTAACAAAGAAAAGTAGAAATGTTGTTATGTTATGGGCAGAATAGATAAAAGAATGAACATTTTAGATTTAACTGATGACTATTTATGTTTATTCACAATTGCAACACCTTTTACAAGATGTCCAACCTATTCACATTTTATGTTTCGACCTCAACTGTCCAGTCAGAGTTGCCAGATTCTACGACTAAACCAATTTGCATATATGTCCTAAATACATTGCAATTGTGGTTTTAAATCAGAGTAGATTCTACCTGTAAATAGAACTACCCCCAGTAAACAGAGATGTCTCCAAAAAAATAAGGTATCCAAGATGTCTGTGTAGCGTCGTGAAGACGTTCAGATATGAACTGAATAAGCTACTCAGATGAGCGGCAAGCGTCTTAAAACCTTTGTCCAGTTGACAGAATTTCATTTTCCTTTTGCTGAGCTATCCAATGTTTCAGAATGATGAAATATTAGGACTATATATCGCTAAAGCATGGGTTTGCTTTGGTTTGCTTTTAAATTGGGGGAATTTAGTCAGTATCATAGACATTCCCATTTTGTCCCATTTCTCACAGTCTCCTCTTGTATATTTGAGTTGGTAACGTTTGTGGTGCTGCTGCGGGAACGTCCAGCACTGTCTTTCCATGAGTCTTTGGGAGACTGTTGACAATAGGTGTGGACCTCTCCTCTCATGTCCTGGTTTCCTCTGCTCAGTGTTTATCTCACCTTTATCAAACCGGTTCAGGGCTTAACCATGTCCTGGTGATGTCCCACCCAAAGGAAAGTTTGTCCACTTCAAATTAAAAGTTAAAACAGTTACTTAAGGGTAGGTGGAAAGTCAATGTTATCATCACTAAAGCCATAGAATTACAAAAAAATACATAAATCAATCAAAAAATAACTCAGAGTGGGCTAATGATGAGGGAAAAACATTAACAGATTGTACAAGACAATTTTGCATAATTTGTCTCATTTAATGAACAAAATAAGCAAGAGAATATGCCAACAAAAACAAGTCTGTCATGTCTTATTCTGACAGTTTGTCCTTGTCCGTTTGAATGAAGACTCATGGCAGATGCCCAGAGCCAGATGTGGCAGTGCCCTCAATTGACCTTCCCGATTCACCAACACGAACAGCATCTAAGACTAAGACAGAGAGAAAGCGAGAGTAAGAGAGAGAGACTGGACTGTTTATATATGACTAAACAGCGAGAGAGGGGACACAGACCGATATGAGATTAGGCCCGGATGACAAAGGTGTCGAGGGCTAGACCGCTGGATTAATGTAACCTGCGACCATTATGACAAATCCTCAAACAACCCATCAGTGCAGTCGCAACAAAATATATCTTCATTATTTGTCTATATTCTGCTACTACCTGTGTGGCAGTTCTGTTGGCTGCTTCCCATCCTCCAGACATTTGGGTAATATGTGATTAAGTATCAGTAATTTGCTCATATTTTCATTTCGTAACCTGTTAAAGGACCATAGTCGCTGAGACACGTCTATGATCAAGGGCCTGTTTTGACATGAATTTCATTATTTAATATACGTGCAACAATTTAAACTAATTATCTTTATAAACTTTGCTAAATTATATAGCTCCATTGCTCTTTGATTTTGCTTTCTGTAATTAAATGTATAGATAGCAAGGATCTCTATTGTCTATACATTTTCAGGTGAAAGAAGTCAAAGTTTGTGTTTTAAAGCAGGTCATAGATATTCATGCTCTCATTGCTCAAAGGTTTCCATTATCTAGTCTTCTGTGTTGTTTCCCATGCTCTTGAGGCTCTCATCTGAATGCATAATTTAAAAATGCATATTACAAGAATAATGAGTTGTCTTTTGTGCAGTGAATGTGAGCAGAGGTGGAGATAAAATTTTCTTTTTGAATACTTTGGCAGAGGAGTGTGGAGTCAATGTGTTAATAAAGAGAAAATATTATATTTTAAGGGAAGAGAGAAAATAGTCTGAATTTACAGTCCACACACATTTATTCAAGCTTCACTGACTTAATCCTGTGACCAATGCATGAGGAATACTGAAACTCTTTGTGTCTCACATCCAGGGTTTTTGATATCATGTGGCTCCTCAGTCACCCAGCAGGGACTTAAAACTTGTTGTCAAGCCTTAAAACCTTTAGACAAATAAAAGTTTATCCAAATGGACTCTCCAGCGGTTATATAAGCTACATGTAAAGTTAATAATAATATAATATCATATCATATCATATCATATCATATCATCATCATCATCATCATCATCATTATCATCATAATCATAACAAGTAATACCTTTAATTATTCCCTTTACATTTGGAAGCAGATTTGAAGGTATTACAAAGTGTTCTGGGCTATTGTAAAAGGTCTCAATGTGTTAGCCTTTGGACATTTTGTTTAGAGCTAATGTATTTATGTTGAAAAGTGGGTTGGTCTTTACTGGATATCTGCAGTGTTAACATTATGGCCACATATTGAGTATTTGTTATTATCATGATACGCTAAATCAATACATAATAATAATGCTTTGTTTTCTGTAGTGTTATTGTCCATGCAACACTTCTCTATATGTATATGTAACGTGTGCCGTGTGCCGTGTAACGTGTTTGTTGCTGTTTACGCGCAGTGGAGGAAACGCCACGGCGCTAGGACCTCGCCTGATCCGTTAGTGCGCAAATCCCAGCCGCCTGCCTCACGGTGGAGGCAGCGCTCGGTCAGTGGAGCCGCTCTCTCACTGTGCGTGTACGTGCGTGAGTGAGCGGGTGCAGCTGCTGAGGCTCAACACATCCCCATCACCGGCGGACCGCACCGGAGGCTCGGTTCGCCTCCCCGTATGGACTCACCATGCGCAGGATACGGGCCAACGCCATCGCCATTCTGACCGTCGCGTGGATCCTGGGCACCTTTTATTACCTGTGGCAGGACAGTAAGCCGCACACACCGCCCTCGTCCACGGACAGCCGAAGCAGGGGACATGGCGGACAGCCCAAGGTGGTCCCCGGGCGGCTGGAGATCCACCGGGACGACCGCACCATCCCGCTCATTGTGAGTGTTACTGTTTGATGTTACAAATGTCGAGGCGCTGCAGGAAGGTGTGTGCGCTGCATGTTGATGCGCGTAACCTAAACCTCTCCTCGACAAGAGGTTTAGGGACGGGGCCGTAACTCTGATCATGTTCATATCGCCTCTTCAGAAGAACAGAAAATAAAGCGTGATGGTGTACCTAAACGCGTGCCAAAGTCATCAGTGTGCCAATGCAGACGTATCAACACATGAGCAGAGAACTGCCCAGGGCTCAAGTCTGTTTTTTCACGCCACTAATAATACAGCAGCAGAAGGATGCATTAATGAATAACAATGTGCTTGCAATGTTGTGTTACCACGTCTGTCTGCTGAGAGAATGAAAGTGTTCAGTACAGTCCAATTCTGCCAAACATCAAGCTTTTTGTGCAAACAAATCAGCCTACAGATCAATAACATATCACTTCACTAATGCCTGCAACATGCCTATCTTCACTATATGTGCCCCAATGATAGTATAGTACCTCGTTGACAAAGCCATTCTAATACTAGGACAAGATGATGTGTATTGAGATTGTAGAAACCAGTTCAATTGTCCTTTGTGGGTGATATTAGGCAGCTGAAGAGTGAAGAGAAAATATTGTTTGAATTCACGGTCCCGCACCAAATCCTCAGTGCTTCCTTGTAACAATCCTGGAGCAAATAGTTTATTAATCTCTTCTTTGTCCAATTGCTAAACACTCCCACCTCTATGCCCAACCAACCAACAAACCCAATGTGAAGAAATAGCCTATAGATTAGTGAGGACATATGAAACTTGGTCTCAAAGTCTACTCTAAATTATTTTATTTATTTTGAATAATTATTCTGCTAAACTAAGGATTAAAAAGTGCTTTCCATTTATTGTCTTGATAGAACACATACACTCGTTCCCTCTTCAGCCTTTTCAGTGCTGCCTCCTTGTTTGTTCTAAGAGGCTTTCCATAAGTCCGCTGCTCTTAAACCATTTTACGCTGCAGAATCTTTCTCCTGAGCACGTGCAAGGTGAAATACAGACTCTCTCCTATCCCTGACGCTCTCCCGCAATGTGTTTGTTAATTGAAACTAACCTTATCTGTCCTGGTGTGGACAGAGAGCTCAGAATAAGAATTACACTAATGAAGAAGGGGGGTGGCACTGTGAGAATGTTAGGTCTGAATTTGATTTGGATTTAAGGAAGGCAATGTCAATATGTGTCCTTGTTGCAATCAAAACGTGAAATATTAACGGAAGAATTTTAGTTCATAAATGTATTTGATCTTTACTCACTTTACACAGGTTGATGAGGTGATTCACAGATTTCTCTGCAGTTTACTGTTAGATGCTTAATTTATTGTACATTTCTGTCTGTTTGGGTTAGTCCTCGAACCACTGTGGGCCCATTGGTTTGTCTGGAACTCGAAAGGCAAAATATTTTTGTTGGTGGTACTTGGTGTGAGAAGCTTAAGATTCGCTTTACTAATGCTATTTGAAATTACACATATTACCCACCACACTCAATTTATGTAAATGAAAGGTTACTTTTGACATGCTAATATATATATTTTTTGCCACAATCACTGTTTACTTTATCGTAATGTGTTGCAGCATGAGCCACATCTTGATATCCGTAATGCCAGTTCTTCTCGTTTTGCTGCTGCTGTGTCTCTCTGCAGACGAATCAATCAGACACGCTCTTCCCATTGTGTTTTTGGACAAGACTCTTTTGTACAGTGTGCCTCTTCCACAGTCCTGACCTCAACACTGTCTCTGTGTGTGCCAATATTCACATTTTCCAGTCATGCCCACATATTTATAACACGTCATTACTAGATTATGACGGGATAAGTCAAGGGAAAATTAAAATGTCAGGGCTGTGTATGGTTGGTTTAGACATGTTTTGTTTCTAAGTCCTCCAAGTGCCAAGCTCGATAGTGTGACGTTTAGTGTTTGGGGAAATAGCTGAATGGTTTTTAATGGTACAAATCATGGTGAATTAATAGTTTTAAGCAGAAACATTAACATCAATGTCAGCCCCACTTTGGCACCACATAGTCCCAGCGGTCTCTCATTCAAGTACTAACCAGATCTAATCCTGCTTAGCTTGTAACATTTGACAACAATGAGATCTGGCATTTTCAAGGTGGTGTACCAGTTTGGGCTTTTAAGTGTTTTTATAATAAGCTTATATACTTATTAAGCATATTTTGTCTCCTTTTTTTTGGAACCACAGGTGCACCACAGACACACATTTCTATCAACTTTTTGTATGAACTGTTTGCACTGGGTCCCTCTGTTGTAATACTTGATTTACACACTTGGGTCGTTCACCTGTCAACAAACTGACAAACTGACTGGAAGAATAAATAAAGCTGCTCTTAATATCTGTTACTATTATTTCTTGATTTACACTAAAACATCAAGATTAGGTATACATAGAACTGTGTGATAAAATAAGATTATGGTTACGAATTATGATTTTAAAAATGCATTTGTTTTAACACTTTTGTGGTTTATTTGACAGGACAGTTGCAGCATAAAATGGGGAGAGGGAATGGGTATAGACATTTTGCAAATAGTCCAGGACTTGAATCGAACCCACGACGCCAGGGTGGTAGCAACTACACATGTGCAGCACCCTTAACCGCTGTAACACCACTGAAGCAGCGAGCACAGACTCCATCATGTTTCTAAAGTGTATGGAACAGACCAAAGACTGGAGCAAGTCTGAGCTCCTTCTCCTGTTCCCCTGTAGTCGCTTCATTAGCTGCGATTTCTTAATGACCTCATCTGTTCAGACGTGTCCATCTTTTTCCCCTTTCTCCTTTCTCGCTGAGTGCTCTCATTTCCCATTATGCACCGCTTCACCCCGTTGCCTTGGAAACTATGATTGTTGTCACCGGTTTTATTGTGTATATTGGACCAGGTCACAACCATGAGGCAAACATATGACCACAGAAATAGACTTAGCTAAGTAGGTATGCCTTGCACAATTGTGTACATAAAGTAGGCTAATGGAGTGAAAATGTATATGACCATTTTTGTCTGCTGATGCTGAGCAGAGAATTTAAAAATAGGGTATGATTACGGGCTAATGGTTCAACAAATGGGTTAGTAAAGATTTCCAATACTAGACAATTCTTTCAGGAAACTTTATAGATAGATTTTGTCATTGGTTTGCCGTTCCAATTGACTCACCAAACCACATGATAAATTGGCAGTATCTTTTTATGCTAGTTACTCTTACTAGAAGTGTCTTTCCCAGTACAGACACAACAAGTTCTCAGGTTACATTCAAATCATCTTTGTAGAAAAACTTTATTGATCCAAGAGGGAATTACTTAAACAAGGGAAATTCTATTGAGTGAGAACAAGGTGCAGAAAATTAGTGGTTTAAAATCATTATAAGTGGGTTTTTGTTGCCTGGAATGTTCCTCACTAAGGCATTGAGCTTCTCACTCTCCACAAAGACAAGTTGGCACAAAGAAAAATTACATATTACACCTTTTAATCTGACTTTAGATTTACTCCCGGCGCCAAGGAACAGACAATGTCTTTGTAACACCGCTTTGTCTAAGGGGTCTAGTTTGGTCCAAAGGAGGAGTGTTCCATAATTATGTGGCCATTAATATTTCAACATTGACAAAGGCTCAAATATCAAACTGTGCAACTTTATGTAAATTGGTTCAGCGCTGCCAACGGGACCCAAGAGAACTGATGTCGATGCACTTATATTGTAAAACTTCAGGCTCAAAAGTAAATCTGGATTTATTAAAATGGCTCACACTGCACTCTCACTGCTGCCATTAAGATGAAGTTGTCAGTGTTTCCAGACGTCTGCTACTGTAGACTCCACTGTAACATTAGACCAAGGTTAGCAATTAGTCAGTGAGACGATGTGGTATTGTGCAACCAGGCAACTCAAATAGAGGAGAGTTGTCAATGACTATTAATGTTAAATTGCTAGTTTACTTGTTATTTTTTATCTAGATCTATAATACAAGATAATAAAGCAAAAGTTAAACTATACAAAACCCATACCAACTTTAACGACAATTGGAAAGTGGATTGAACTGTGAGTTGGTGCTATAAACAGTTCAGAAACACGTTCACGTTAAAGATCCATATACCTTCTCTGGTAATTGGTCCATCTTTACTGTGTGTGCTTCACCAAGGCATGTTCCAAAGTATTACATTTATTCAATTACATTTTATTGCTCAAAAATACTTCTCACTGTGAAGAGAATCATCTCCACAGATCTGACCTGTAACTTGGCCAGGTAGATGGATAAGTTAGTAAGGATATGTAAGTATTTCATGCAAACCAACAACACGCATACAGTACTTTCCTTCAGAAATGTTGGTGCACCTTCATTTAAACACATTTTACCATTGAATCATATTTTATATAAACCAAGTATAGTTGTCTCTCTAATGACCTCCATCTTAGTGGGTTGTATGTTTTTAGGTAGTGGAGTGAAAACAAGAGAAAATCGTCTGGATCATCACTTTTGACCTTTCAATCTAAACATAGCTCCTCTTCGTGCAGTGCGTGTCAGTCTGTTTCTTTTCTGTTGTCTCAACCCTCCTACATCTTGTTTGTTATAAAGTCTTTCTTTATCTTCCAGTGTAACCTCCCACTCATTTGACTCTGTTTAGGGATTATGTGATAGGATTTGTATACAGCCCAATATATCATTACATACATAAATGACTTGTAATTAATTAATTAAGTCATTTACATCCTTAGTTGTTAAGGGCAATTCAAAAGTTTTTTTTAATTTTTTTTATTTTATTTGTTTGGCTTGTTTGGCCCCCCTACTGTTCATTAGCTGTATTAGTAATAAGTGTTGTGCTTTATAAATAACACGTGGAATAACTACACCATACCAATACCCTCTTTGTTAATGATTAGAAAATAGTCTCCAAAATATAATGTTGTGCTCTAATTGCTGTTTGCACAAAATTGCTCTTTAAATAAATTTTCCACCTAACATTTACTGAAGGTAGAGTCTGGAGTCGTTTGTGCTGACTAAAATGACAATTATAAAGGAGTGCCGTATTGACAGTAAACACCATTTGCTGCTGGAGTGTTTAAACATGGCCTACAGTGCTAAATCCTCTCCCTGTCTCTCCCTATAGGTGACCCAGCCTCCACGTTTGGACCAGGGCCAGCTCTTGGGTGGCTTCGATGAGAAATCCTACCTCTCTGCTAAAACACTGAAGCCAGGAGACGACCCGTACAGAGAACATGCATTTAACCTGCAAGAGAGCGACCGACTGGGGAGCGAGCGAGCCATACGGGACACCAGACACTACAGGTGAGGGACTGGGCAAGTGTGAAGGTAATATACTCTGGGATTAGGATTAGTGAGATTAATCTGGACATGGAGGTGGTTGGTGAAGAAAATCTGTCTCGGGGCAGATGTAAAGTCAGAAGTCATGTCCTTGTCTGGCTGTCGCAGTGAAAAACAACACTAGCACTTTACACAAAGTCACATCTATTCAGGATTGGGAATAAAAATCAAAGATGAAGATATTATGGTTGGACAGGATTAGGAATGAGAATAGCAAAACAGATGTGTTGATGCTTTAAAGATAAAATTAGAGAGATCAGATCGAGAAGGTTTGGACATGTAAAGTGGAGGAATAGTGAATATTTAGGTTGAAGGGAGTTGCAGCAGGAGGCCTAGAGGAACATTAATAACATGCACAATGGGAAAAATCCTGCAGCTAAAGTAAACCTGACCAAAAAATCTAGAGATGGGTCCCCACTGCTGCACTGGGGACATATTTCTGCAAAGGGTCAATAAACTGTAACTTTAGGTTGTGTTCACACTTGGACTAGACCAGGACTACACCAGGACTATAACATGACCAAACCAAGTTCACTCAATTTTGTTTGAATGTACCATCAATCTTAGAAAGACCAAAAATGTGATTCAAGGATAGTGATTTCACTAGCAGTGGGTCCCTAAGCAGCACCCAGGCAGGGATCCTTCTCCAGATTTGAAACCAGGATATTAGTCAAGAGCTGAGGGATTATGTGTTTTGAATGGATGTGGGAAACCAAAACCCAGGAGGAAAATTCCCTTAGAATTATGTAACTTTGCTGAAATTTGTTGAATGAAGATTAGGATGAAAATCATAAAATTTTATGGCACTAACAAAGACATATACATCCTGATAAAACAGGCAGCTGAAGTAAGCATGAGGTTAAATAAAGCAAAGGGTCAGAATCTGAGCCTCTGTTTCTAGGCAACCGGATATTTTCCTGTCTCTACGGTAACGGGGACCAGCTGTTCTCAACAAAGACCCAAACCTTGATTTAGCCAAGTCTGGACCAGGAGTAGGACCTGGACTGGATCTGGGACTATATAGGGGAAGACTTTAGGATCAATGCCCGAAACAGGAAAGAGGGATTCACAAAAAAGTCCAATATTTGCTGTCACCTATATGCTAAATACCTCATGGCCTATTTACTGCATGGCTTGGTGAGATATCCTGTGTGAATTAAGATGGATTCTTGTGAGAAATGCCAGTTCACAAAGTCATAAAAAATCATCTTCTTGTACATACTCACATATTATTATCAAAACCTATGCTACCTTTCCAGTGGACAGTTTTAAGTTTGTTGATTGCGTGGCATTTTTCTAATAGACTATTGCTAAATACTTTTATACATTGACAAAAAGCATTTAAGTACACTCTACATTTTTGATGATGTCATAACCTCACACGGTAAAATGTTGAATCTCGTTGTTTTTGGTTGGGAAATAGGTCTGCAAACGTATTAGTTTATTCTTAAAGTACAATCTTCTGGATATACACACTTTATGATCAAGTGTTAATGCCACGTTTTGCAATTGTAGTAAAAACAGACAATGAACTTTGATATAATGACTTTGGCTAACAGAGAAGATGTTAAACTCTGTGCCAGTTTTCATTTGTGGAGAGGTTCAGTCATTAACCATAAACCATGTACTTAACAGTCATTTGTACCTATTTCTTCAATGTCATAATCCCCTCTGTAACTTCTGTCTTCTAGATGTGCTTCTATGAATTATGATGCAGACCTTCCTTCCACGAGCATCATCATCACTTTCCACAATGAGGCCCGCTCCACTCTGCTCCGCACCATCAAAAGGTAATGGTCCTTCTTCACTCCATGTTCTCAACTATAGCAAGACAAGTCACTGATTCACCTTAACTGAAGGAGAGAATCCACAGGTCTTTTGAACCCTTGCTTCTGTCTGGCTCAACAACCGACACTATTGACCCACACTCACTGCTGCAACAAAATACAGCTACTTTGGTCACTTTGACTTACATTATTATTAGTATTATAATGTAATCTCATGGTTCATGTGGGGCTTTAGGGCCTCATTTAACAAGCCTTTGCGTATGTGCAACGCAGCTAACCACGCTAAAAATGGAGCAAAAACTTAACACAATTGGCATTTGCTGACACTAAAAATGGTGGGTGGAGTTTTGCTCATTTGACTGAATAAATATGCAAAACGAACCGTTTTCGCCAACATGCGCAAAATATGAGGCGGAGGAAATGCAAATAGAGTGGTTTTGCGATTGCTGCCAGATTTATCACAACAGCATATTTGATTATTATTCTAAATTATCCAAAAGGATCCACTTACGCAGATAAAATACTGTGTTGTTTTGAAAGCAGTGGTATTAAAACATACACTCTTACCTGCAACATTTTGGCACTGCCTCCTGCAAACAGTATTTCACTAGACCATAGCGTTAAGAAGTGATCCATCAAACTGTGCGCTCACGTGTCTGTCCCAAGTCCGTTAAAGTCCTAAAGCGGACTGCAGGGTTCAATCACCAACATGTACAGTTCGGGAATCCTGGATGAGGCGCATACATCCTGCCCCGTTCTGATGCAACAGGTGGAGATATTGCTGTG
Organism: Rhinogobius similis; assembly: GCA_019453435.1. Lineage (NCBI taxonomy): Eukaryota > Metazoa > Chordata > Actinopteri > Gobiiformes > Gobiidae > Rhinogobius > Rhinogobius similis. The sequence goes on from CM033638.1 coordinate 12,556,459, forward strand.
ATCTGTGTCCAAAGCGAAAAAATAATCTTTCCCTCAGCTATAAAAGTCTTCACGGGACCCACTGAGAACCACTCAGATCCCCTTGATCCAAACGGCGTGCACAGACTTGACTCTGAATGTGCGTAACTTTATACGTGGTTCTCAAATGAGCAGAGGCAAACGTTTGTACCGCTGGAACCTCTCATTGACATATCAATTTTGCGGCAGAAATAATACGCGCTCTTTCCAATAGTATATCATATGCAGCATGCCCACACATAACACACACTGTTTATCAGTTTATACTTGCAACTTAGCGCATGGATTGATAAATGAGGCCTTAGTCTTTTATCCAGCTCAGATTATTATAATCAAAGTAGACCTTGGTTAAAGGTGCACTATGTAACTTTTCTGGTGGAGTATCTGCCACATGCCTCCATGGAGATGTTATTGTTTTGTCTGAAATTTTCCACAGTATGTATGTATTATATTTCAATGGAGACAAGCAAGGTACACCAACATGTCAAGTTACAGGTCAGATCTGCACTTGCATTTAGAATCCATGTTTTCAAGGTATTCTTTTAACACTGAAAGCACCAATTAAATAAACAGATATTGGATATATTCATTGCTATACTGTGGAACTTTCCACAGTATAGCATTTAGTATAACTCGTCAGAAGAAAACATCTTCTGATAAGTGGTTTGTGGACCTTTCACCAAAAAAGTTACATATTGATTCTTTATTAGCTCATTTATTATCAGCTCTATAATGTATTTCTAAGGTGTAATTTCCCCTATATTTGAAAAATTGCTTTTATTATTCTAATTCTGTCTTTTCTATGTAGCTGTTTCTCTATAATTCTTCACTGTGGGAAAAGTAAAAGTTTTCTTACCTTAATAACCACTTTTCATTGACCTCTCTTAAATCTCTGTCCCAAACCAGTGTCCTAATGCGGACCCCTCAATCCCTGATCCAAGAAATAATCCTGATCGATGACTTCAGCTCGGACCGTGAGTTTCTCCTGCTTTCTCTGATTCAAGTTGACATGTTTGATTTTGTGGTTTAGCCTCTCGGGATGTTGCTGAAAGTGTGTGGTCCATGCTGACATACTAAAGCTAACTGCTATGGCTAAGATAATTATGGGAATCAAACGCTGACATATGTTTTAGATATGGATGCCTAGATACGAGAGTTTCAGTTTGTGATGATGTGTTTTGGTGCTTGTGGGCTGTCTTGTACTGGCTAATTTCAATGTGCTGGTTGTGAGTAATATTCTTGGTTAATGGAGCACTATTTAACTTTTCAAATGATGAGCCACCTACCTGTCTCCTTGAACATGTTTTTGCATTACCTGAAATGTTATACAATGTGACAATTAACATATCTATCTTACATTTATTCAATTACAAGTATTTCATTTTATTGTAAAGAAAGACAAGCAGGTGGTGGATCCTCCATCAGGAAAGTTACATAGTCTACCTTTAATAGATGGACAGATGCATTCTATCATTTGTAGTCTTGAGTTTAGATGATTTCAAAAGGGCAGAAAAGTAATATATATAACATCGTTTGGATTGTGCTGGGAATATAAGTTTAAGCTTCATACATACAGTACATTCATATTATTATTTATTGTTCCTTTACTTACTAAAGTGAAGAGATGATAATCATTTTTTATGATGCTAGAGCATTTCCAATTTTTCTTGTTAATCTGTTTTAGTGCCACATTGACCTATTCAGACAGATGACCTTTAAAGTGGCTGAATGGGTCCATCTTTTACACTGCATTTATGTCAAAACTTTCACCATTTGGGCTTTTAGTTTTTATGACTTGACTGGGCCAGTATTTGCTTAGATCAATAGTACCTTCTCAAAAACAAGAAGAATCTTTGATTTTGCCTTTCATTTTTACATAATACAGTTTCCATATTCCACAGTAAACAAACACATTAGTTACCTTAAAATGTATAATGTCAAAATAAAAGTTCTTATCTTAGCTTTGTTTAATCTTTCTTATCTATGTATGTAATATTGACTAAAAGCTAAAACTCCCTTATAAAAATATGGATTAGAGGTCTTTTGAGGGTTGATTCCCAGACAATAATTAAATAAGTATTGTCTGGGAACAGATGAATCCATAGTAGAACTACTGACCTTCAGTTGCTCAGTCAATTAATTGGTTGATGGAGTTTTACCAAAATCAATGACTAATTATTTTATTCAAGGATTTATACGAAAAGCAGCAGAAAGGAGAAGGGATGAGATGTGTTTGCTGGAGATTTGGGAATGAATTGTCAATTTACTCTGGCTTTACAAACATGCAAACATGCCGTTGGTGCAATTTGGGTGAAATATTTTGTCTGATCATGGAGAAAGTTTGGAGTTTTCACTAATTCTGCTGCATCTTTTAGTCAGCTAATTATTACACAGGGAATGTGTTTTGTCAACCAAGTATTTCTTTAGGCGATTACAGCCCTAATCCATAGCATATCATAGAGCATGTGATAAACCTTCTCAGGCTTTCTTCATACCTAAAACGAATTGATGCATGCGAGTGTGAAGCAGTTGTTTTCATGTAACTGACCCTTACAGTTTTGTCACATATTGAGTAATCCTATTTGTCAGCAGCTGTTAGATGTAAATGACCTCATTAGCAACACATATCTTCTGTCTATGCGAGCTGCACAGTGACCTACATATACAACATATTACAGTCACTCAGTCTACGTGTGGATTTGACCAGACATGCAGAAGTGTGGGGTCAGCAATGGGGGGCTATTAGCTCACCAAAGCCCCGTTTATCCAGCCTGCATGTGCTCGAGCCAGCGTCTGTGTGAGCCCACGGTGTACTGGAAAGAACTGGTGCCAGGCAAATGTACTATGACTGCTAATAGACATTGTTGAAGTAAAGACTGACAGATATACTGTGCAGAAAGTTTGTGATGTTTTGTCATAGAATATGTTGAAAAGTGGAGTGACGCTGGAGAAGAGGGTGGCCTGCCCATTGAGCCAAAGGGCAACCAGTTCAAAAGTCTCCCCAGAGCATGGTGTTTTTATTAGCAATAGACTCCTCAACCACATTACCCAGTCCAGACACGGCTTATGGCTGGTGCAATAGGAAGGGCATGTGCAGATAGTTTACCTTGACTAGGGCTGCAACAATTAATAAACTAATTGTGACTAGTTAACTATAGAAATAAATTGTAGTTATATTTTGATAATTATAATCGTTATTATACAGACTCTACAACTCATGTGAAAAAAGTCTTTTATAAGCAAAATGTCAAAAAAAGAACAAACAATTTCTATTTTTCATCAATAAAAACACTTCATTCGTAAACATTCTTTATCTAGAAGCCCTCTGTCACCATATTTGGCTGAATGTATTTAAAAAGTCTTAATGTACAATAGAAATGATTGTTTTAATCTACTACTAAAATAATCGTTATTGACGGCACTAACTTTGACAACCCTATATATAAATATATAAATGAAATATACAGTATACAATTATGACATAGTCCCGCAACTATGGGCTGATCCACAGTTGATTTTTGACTCAAAGCTATTTTTGTTTGAGAACGATTGATCAATTTAGTTTTGATGGTTTTGGACAATGTTATTTTCTGGCAAAACTGAAAGAAAAGATGGAAGCTAAAATTGATACGTTTCAAAGCTACAGATCTCAATTATCAGATTTTACAATTTTCTTCAACACGACTTCCTTGTACAGTTTCAGATGTGATTTATACAAAGAAATGCACAGTCAATATGACATACGACATACATAATATGTCATATGAATGTTTGTGGTTTTGCACATTTTTGTAGTTTCACTCCTGAAAAGTTATATATAATTAAAAGTCACAGTCTGCCTGGTGTTGACAGCCGCTGTAGAAAATAAAACCTGTTGGTTCAAATCCTGGATCCCTATTTACGCCTCTGCTCTGAGTCTGGGCACGTATTTATAGACATTTTTCTCTCAGCAACAACATACATTACTTTCCCAGTGAGTTGCCTCCTGTGAAATGAGGAAAGAGAGACTGAGGTGTTGTCGTGGTGATGCCTAATTGCTTGTAGACATCTGTTGTGCCCATCGGGAAAAATTGGAATGACATGAATTACAATTACAGAAGTATAACAATTAAAAATGTAAAATTATAGTCACACACATGAAAACTGACTCAGGTACATTCATATATTTTGACAATTTTTTCCAGCAATGTTTTTGTCACATTTAAAATGTTTCTCTGTTTGGTTAATACACTTGTCAATCTTGCCCACCGGAACTCATGATTCCAGACTTTTTGAATAGAATAGGAAAAGTCTTGTCTGGCCATGCTAGAAAAGTGTAGTTCTTAATTAAAGGACACACATTTTAGTGTTTTGCTCTGAGTTGGGATCGGTTTCGTCCCGGCACGCCAGTTTCACCCATCAACCCAAAACATGTGCTATTGTTAAAATCATCCAGGTAATGTGGTCCTGCTGACTAAGCCTCACACAAGATCCAGAGATGTGTCTGCAGGTTCTGCAGTGGGTCAAACGCTGTGGACACATTTCCTTACAAAGACAATAAAGTGTACCTTAATTTGTTCATTCATTCATTAAAACCTTAACCTGTGGGATTTAAAACCTGGAAATTTGAAACTGAGTTTTTCATGAGGCTCAGAGAAGACCACCTTGTAAAACGGGATTGATGGAACAAGCATAAATTAAGCTAAATACAACTCCAGGTATGTTTTTGATGATGGAGCAATGTTATAACATGCTTAAAAGGTCAAAAAGGTAAATCTTGCCCAATACACCTTTTATTTGGTCAATATACTTCACATTTTAGAAGTGATTAATTTAGGCTATTATTATGTCCTATGTGCAAAACGTGGTTGTCAGAAAGGTTTATGAATTGAGTTTTTACTCCATACTTTATCTTGTAACAAAGGTACTATATATAGTCTCTACATTGCGTGAACCTGTGGTCTTAGGTGCAGATGGAGTTCATTGGGGTAGTGAGAGTACAGGTTAGGAGGTTTAGGGGTGGCTTGAGGAGGGGTCTAATCCTGTTAACACTGTTCAGGATCGTCTTAATCACCGGGTCACTGTCCTCTGCCGGAACCTTAAACCCTGTGGGACATCCCGCCGACACCATAGAGCTCTAACAATGGGAAAACTGATAAGCCCACACTACTTTGACAAGTCTTATCTGGAAAATGGATGGGCTTTATTGTGTTATGAAGCAATAACACTAAAGGACGCAGTGAACTAGGCAAGTTTTATCCCATATGTTGGTTAAAGTATGTCCTCTTGGCTTGAAACATAGAGAACTCTGCAGTTTGAATAAATGTCTAGTGAACAAGATAAATTTATTGATGTTGTTATTGTGCTTGGATGAAACATCTTTCAGCACAATATTTGTTCACTAAGGTATGATTTATTAGTCTTAAGTGGACTGGAATGATCTCTTTTTTATCTAATTATGTTTTAATTTGTTGGTTGTTATGTTTTAGTTTAGTTTTTTATCATAGTTTTACAAGTTGAAGTGTGAAGTTGTAGTTTGTGAATACATTTTGAAAGATAAAAGTTTAAAATTACAACAACAAGTAATGCTGAGTTCTAAAATGGAATCCCTCCATCTATGTCATCAAAAAGCGACAGACAGTTAACACTATATACTCAACAAAATAAAGGTCTTATCAAGTGTTATTTTTTGTGAAATCATAACAATTATGTTATTTTGATTTTGGCCCTTGTGTTGCTAGGTAACAGTTATGGAATTACCTCTACCTATGTCTTATTTGCTATCCATGTCCAACCAAGAAGTAACATTACAAACATTATAAGAACTGGGGACAAATTGGCAAAATGTTAAATCAAATCTTAAATATAATCATGTTCAATACATTTTTGTGAAATGTGTAGTCTAACCTCTCACATAAACTTTAAGCTTGGTGTAGCCATGTAGCCTAATACTTGTAATAATAACTCACATACAGGACATGGAGTCTAAAAGTAAGATGAAAATTGTATTTTTCTTTATCCAGCTTTTACTTTTTTGTGTATTCTTATAATTTTGTTTTCATAGTTCGTCAGTGACACATAAAGTTACTGCTTTTGAGAACTCCTTTGGTCTTATCACTGGGAAATGCCAAGAAATCCATCTTCAAGAGTACTTGTGTTTCTTAAAATGCACGAACATATGATTCACACAATCTGCTTCTCTGTCCACAACATCTGTTTGGTGGGAGTGACCTTTACCCTCCTTCTCCCCCTCATCCTCACCCACGTACAGTACACACACCAGCTGTCCCATCATAGGACGTCCTCTCGGGGCAGGACATGACTCTCTCTTACAACACCTGTCCCGTTATACCCAAGCTCACCGGTTTGTACACACCACATATTTACTCTAAGAGGATTACATCTTCTCCAGGGCTCCGCTCTGCGTCCTGCGTCTGTATCGCTGTCGGGGGCGTGGCCTAACAATCTCCCACAATCCCTTAGCTTGATCACTCTCTCCGCTGCTAATCCGCAAGTGTCTTACTGACCATGGATGACGATCGACACTGTCTCACAAACTCAATGGATGAGTGCAGGGAAGTGGAGATGAAAGGGCTTTCATTTAGGGCTTAAAAAAGAAACCTGATCTAATTCCAAACATATCTTGCACAGATTACTAATTCGTTGTTAGTTTATAGTATAAATGCGTTGGTCAACATCTGATTGATAGATAAGATCAGTGCCTTGATTTTATTTAACATTTGAAGAAGCATGAATATGTTTTTGCTTTTCCTGGAATGTCCCACAGTGGCATTAAATATAACTATCTTACATTTATTCAATAACTGGTAATAAGCATTCTTAATGTGAGCAGGGTCGCCTCTCTACAGATCTGATTATAACATGGCCTTGGGGTGTGACTTTCGTCAAAGAGATAAATACTTTTAATGCCATATTGTGGAACATTCCAGACAAAGTAATAACATCCCCACAGAGATTTTGCTGTACAAGTCATTGCAGTAGATGCAGTTTACCGTGCTGTTTGGTTAAAATCAAATGTCTAAAAACTTCAGGTAAATGTTTAAATACATTTATCTCAATTATATATATATTATATTTTTGATGCCATTGTTGTTAGCAAATAGCAGTCCTTTGTATTGTCAAGGTTCAAATCAGAAGGTAATTATTGGTTGTCATCAACACAAATATTTTTTTTTTTACATCAAAGTCCTCTGTCATGATCGTTTTGGAAATTGTTCATGATGTGCTGTACCAAAGTGAATAGTTTACTGTAGTATAATTAAAGTTTCCATTTAACCCAAGCCAATGCTCTGAAGACAGTGTGTGTCCATATCCGCTGGTTGTGTTTACATTAGTTTAACTTTGTGGTGTGTCTGTGGCCTTGTGACTGACAGGGCGATGAAATGAGCCATGTTGTTTCTTAGTGTGTGTTCTGGTTTAAGCTAACATCCTCCTCTCCTCTGCCCTCCATCACAGCCGAGGACTGCCAGCTGCTGTCCCGGATACCCAAAGTACGCTGCCTCCGCAATGGACGCAGAGAGGGTAAGTCTGTGAGCATATAACTCAATCATGTCAAACATTATGACCACTTTGCCAATTAAGTATAGGCCCATACGCAACTGCAGACTTGGAACTTAAACAGCTATTAACCTGGAAGCAATAGATTTTCTGGATTGGATCAGAGTTCAGTTTCCTGTTTAAAAGTGCCATTTTAGGACTTTTCACTCTTCAAAACACTAAATAATTTGTGTGTGAATCGCTTTAGTGCTAATTATTCATCACCTTGAAACATAAGTATTGGTGCATCTTTATCTCTAACCTACCAAAAACAATATATTCTTTGCCAAATTTATCACATTAATGTTTATGTTCTACACATTTAGAGACAAACTGTTTACTTCCTTGCTTCTAATTTGAAGAAAAAGTAAATATCTTAATGACGACTTAACCCCTTTGGCAGCTCAAATTAACCTCCAAATTAAATTACCTTAAATACCGAAATACTTGTCTAAACTCAGCCAAAGTGGACTCCTGGCAGGTTACAGATCAGATTGTACTCAGTGGCTACACGTAATCTTCTCCCTGCTGAGAAATGTCTGCTCCAACCACATGGCAACTAAAGTCATGGATACAATTCAAGTAGGGCAATTATGCAAAACAAAACGTGTCTAGAAAAACAAAAACAAAACCTGAAAGACTTTCTACCTCTGTCAAGGCCCTATCTTGCAATTATCTCTTTTTCTTTTTGGATTGCAGATTGTTTAAATTGATAAAAAATGCACAAAAATAAAGACTTTATTTTACTGAAAAGTTTGTAAAATATGACTATTACATTATAAGATATTTTGTTGATCTAACTATGATATGTTTGATTTTGTTTAATCTATTATATTTTATTCTGTTTTGTTTATTCCACTCTTGCTTAAATTTGATTTAATTTTCTCATTAAAAAGCAATCTCATAATTTAACTATGTTAATTGCTTTTATATAGCACATAATTATATAAAGCAGATGCAAAAGCCAAGTTTTCCGTTTATATAACACAATTAACATTCTGTGCTTACAATTTTAATTTAAATCCTAATGTAAGTAATTAGAACAGATGTTGTAATTAAATTTTAAACTCCAAAGAGAAACAACGTAGAAAAGACATCCTTACTGCATCCTACTTGAAATAATTTCCTAATCAAACTGAGAAGCAAGACTACATGTTGCATATCCTACACATTCCTTGCAACATTCAACATGATCATGACACATATTTGTCGTCTTAGATCAACATACTTTAGGGAAACTATGTTAATCCTCCCACTCAGATGATCCACTCCACTCTTTATTGGTAGTAAATCTATGACAAATACCCACACTTAACCTGATGTCTGGCCCTGCAGGATTGATACGGTCCCGTGTGCGAGGGGCGAACTCGGCCTCGGCCTCCGTCCTCACATTTCTGGATTCTCACTGCGAGGTCAACACTGACTGGCTGCAGCCCATGCTCCAGAGAGTCAAGGAGGTATGAGTCTACAAAGCATTTATTCACACTATTACTCATTCATTTCTTAGTTTTTTATGTGCATTTATAAAGTAAGGTACGCCTTGACTGACAAGAACTGGCCTATAGGTTACAGTGGAAGAAGGTTATAGGAGACATATTGTTTTTTTCCCCCAGGTAATTAGTATTGTACTATATCATATCATCATTTGACAGTTTGTTCATATTAAACTGCAATATTGATCTAAAATGGCTTAGTAATAGAAACAGGTCCATTGACTTCCTGTTGAAAGAACTGATAAGTCCCGTCTCTTCACAGTGACATTTCACTGTAACAAGCAGTATATTGTCATATACATCTTTTTACCTATGAATAGTATTTGCGTGGCATTTTAGAACCCTACATGTATCACCTGAAGTCTAATTTTCCAAACTAAGCACAGGGAAGTACAGGGAAAAACTGAATTTTTCTGAGTACTCAAGCCTCTGTTGCAGGATAATACAGGGTTACTTAAACATATAAGAATCAAAATACAACTTTGAGTAAACTAATGATGAGGAAACACTGTTGTAATAAGGTTAAAAGCTCATTAAAATTAATTTAGAATAATATGTCCCCATTTAAGTTAAACATCATTTTCCAGGGCTCTCTCACTCAACTTGCACTTTACTTAAAACACTTTAAATCAACATATCTTAAAAAGTATAGTAAAATGCAAATATGTTAATAGTACTAGGTCATACAATATTAAAAATTTTACATAGTACAAATCTGTTATATACATTGCGTTGCATTTTTGTACAAGTGTAATGACAATCTAATCTAAAAAAATTGCCAGTGCATTTTATTAAAGTGCATTTGTGGAAGACAGACATTTCTTGTATGGTACAGCTCTGCCTGACCCGATTCTGTTGCTGTTTTGTTCATCGTGGCTCAGTCCAGCACATTTTCAGCTCAGTGTTTTGATTTGTGTCTCAAACTGACAAGCGTGTGTCTATCCCCCCGGGGGCTGCTTGCACGCTGGGTTATTTTTGAATCAAAATCCCCATATTTTTTCACACTTTGGAAGATCCCTCTTTTAGTCGCCACATGCTGCAAATTCAATTATACAGCCCACTGGGACACCAACGCCACAGTCATTCAACACTATGCCAAAGGGAATGGGTAAGGTCAGGTTTCATCATTGCAAGGGCATGGATTTTTGCATATTTTACTATTTTATTAATAATATTTTAATATTTCAAACACAATTGACTCCGGACTATTGGTTGTTGAATGGGAAATGTTTGTTTTTTAAATTCTAAGCATCAAGATTTGCATATTTTGTCCTACTTAATGAGGTCTAGGAAATAACCAAATCACCTTTGTCACTTGTAGGCTATTTTGTTCTCTCGTACATCAGGACTAAACTGAGCTCAAACCAAACTAGAACAAACGGACAAGCGAATTTATCCTTTTTTTTTTGAGAACCACTGCATAAGAATTCTTGCCTTGCAGTTAAACCCAGGCGTTTGACTCCACATCGGCAGAGACTGGACTCGCTGCGAGCTTGATAGATGGTGAAATAGCTCTTGGTTGCTCTCTCTTGAGTAATGATGTTCCCCTGGCTGCCCCTCATGTTACTAATCTCTGACACAGCTCCAAACGCGCAGCTGGTCCTAAATCTTCAAGCATCGCACTCCATTTTTCTGGCTCTGAAGATACTCAATGTGACGCGGTTTATCAGTAATCACCTCTCTCACTCACGGACTCAAAACGAGGTCTACTCTCATTTGCTGCATTGCAACATCTGGTACTATGACATTTGTTTTCCACTGGGTTAAAGCAAAACAATATATGGACTATAGCCACATGTGCTTGAATAAATAGCTGTATTTCTTGTTCTGAATTATCAAATAGAATGTTTACTGAATTGCTTGAAGTATTGTTTCTCAACCTTTAATCATGAGTAAGTAATTTATATGAATTTCAAAGATTACTAAAGATATTCTAAAATAATCATTATTTAAAAGCGTTCCGTAAATAAAACCTATGCAGATTAGATCTGTGTCTAGTTCAATGCATATCCTAAGCCATATTCTCCTTATAAATGTATGTATTTACTAGGATTTTAGTCAAGTCATAATTTTCCAGAGTCTGTGTCGTGTTCAAGCCCTCATTATTTGAGTCAGAGTCCAACCTCAAGTCTTAGTCATTAAAATAAAGTTTGAGTTAGAGTTCATTATCTAAAAATAGTCTGAGTCTCAGAGTGGATACTGCATCTCTGATATTTACTTGAGGAACTTTAGACTATATTTTGTTTAGATTAATACATTATAGGAGCAGTCTGAAACGCCTTTACTTCATTCACGCTATAGTTAGATCACATTTTTCATGTATGCTTGTATGACCTTGACTTTGAAGTAAAAAGTCTAAATCTTTCTAATTTCCCCATCCATCAAAAACCTATTAACTTGTTCAGAAGCTAATCCCAAACACATGAATGACCAGATTAAAGGCTGAAACAGTAATTAGTTTTACTCAGCATGGCATCCGCTCGAAGGCATGCCACAAATGTAAACAGAGATTTGTGTAAAAAATCCTACGTCCATTTATCACCCACAGAAGAGGCGACATCCACAAAGCCGCCAGTGTCCCCTCAAATGTCAAGAGCTCCATCTGTGTCAGCGTGTCAGAGTCCACATTCAAAACAACATATGGATATTCACAATATACGAGATAGTTTTTAGTGGGTTTTGAGACTTGAGAATTCTGTTTAATCACGAGAAAGACACAATAACTAATCTGAAGGGCATACAGATTAGTGATTTATTTTGTTTGTCTGCATGTATGGTAGACAACTAGGCAAGGCAAGTGTGTTTGTCATACGCAAAGTTATTCAAAGTGCTTTACATAACAGAAAAAGTTGCATTAAAATCACAAAATAGACAAAGACATAAATAATAATTATATAATCACATCAGATGGTTCATATGGAACTAACATTTTAGCAATATGTACAATGCAATATTGTTACCAGAGTGAAATGGATTTATTTTTCAATTCAGCCTTGATACTGAATTTCAGAGCTGGGATGCATGAGGCATTAGAACTGTACCTAGCTACTGTTTTTTATTTACTTATAAATTTGAAAAGGTACAATCCACATCTTTGTTGGCTGATTAGAGCTGATTTGCATTGGTACAATAACCTTTTAGCAACTTTCTGTTGAATTATAAAAATAAAATCTGAATAAAATCTTTAAGAAAATTGTATATATATATATATTTCTGTCCATATCGCTTACCCCTACTCATAGTATAAGAGTGGGAAAATTCACCCCACCTTTACACAAGATTGAGCCACTGCCTGTCCTGAGGATTGAACCCACAACCTCCTACACAAACCACTTAACCACTACAGCACTGGTCATTTATATTCAGACTTGTTTTTGCCCACACACTGTTGATCATCTTTCTCAGTATTCAGTCTGTCAGAAGTGTTAACAAAGCCATCATTGCTGATTAGCAAGAGAGTAGTCAGATGGAGGAGTCGTGAATTTATCCTGACCCCGGCGCACTTGAACGCCTCACTCACAGATCTAACACAAACTGGATGAGTCACTGCTGTTCAGGGTCATGGAGAGAGTAGGCAAATACAAACACAGAGTACTTGCAAATTGGACTGTCCATTGAATGAGATGTCCTGGTTTAATCCTTGTTTTAATCTTGTTGTGGTTCTGGTTTGGTCCTGGTGTAGTCCCTATTGTCCTGACACCTTGTCCGACATGTATAAATCCTAGATTGATTCTGATCTAGTCTCGGTTTAGTCCAAGTTAAGCCCTTGTTAATCCTGATTTCTGGTTTAGTTATCTTGATTTTAGCTTTTCTATGGCATGGTGTTTTTGACAGTCAAATATTGTCTGATGGTGCTTGCTGAGAAAAGACATGAGATTGAATTTTTTGTTGCCACATGCTGAGATTTGAATCGCTCTTGTCTTGTCTCTTGTTTTGTCCTTCTTTGTTTGGACCAGAAAAGTAATATGTAATGATAAATAGATTCAGCAAAAACTGGTACGCCAACTTCACTCTGAATACTTGATATTTGGTTACATAGTCCAAGGAAAAACTTTGTGAACCCTATTTTCAAATTTGCTTTAGAGCAGTTTTATTTATCTTATCTCAAGCTCACTTGAAATTCCCTGTGTTAACTACATTTTTTTCATTTCTGACGAAACTAAAAAGGATTACATTAAAATTAATAAAAATTCGAATTACATTTTGAGAACTGCAGGCTCTTGTCATACCAGAATATTCTTTATGCATATAATTGGCAAATCCTTATCGCAAAGTATGCTGCATTTTTTGTTGGTGGTATTAAACATGTTTTAATGTTAGAAAAAATGAATCAACAGTAAAATGTGGTGTTTGGTTCTCTGCAGGACCATACCAGAGTAGTGAGCCCGATCATTGACGTGATCAGCCTGGATAACTTCGCCTACCTGGCTGCCTCTGCCGACCTGAGAGGAGGTTTGTACTATCTTATACAGTAACAGCTGATAAAATATACAAAATATGCACACGGTTGCATTACATCACTTGGAGCCGTACCAAAGGATACTCATGGGAAAATGTAGAAAGTTCACTGTTCGCTTTGACAAATTGTATGTTGAATTGTAATATGTAATAGAATATAATACAGAGGAGGTTTTTTTGGGCACCAATGACGGCAAAATGCACACAAAAAATTGGTTCATACATTCCATTGTAAAAAAAACAAAAAGCAAATGAGGAATTAAACACTACTCTTGTTATCAGGGTTCGACTGGAGCCTTCATTTCAAATGGGAGCAGATTCCCATCGAACAGAAAATGGCCAGAAGCGACCCCACACAACCAATCAGGTACAACCACTTTTGTAAATCCACATTTTCTACAATAACCATTAATACTTCTCCAACTCATAATAGTACAAGTGTATACTGCATGTAACTTTCATGTCTGTTTTCTATTCTATACTGTGTATCTATGGAAAATGTGTCTGCTTGTCAGGACATTTGTTCACCTTATTTGGCAACAATGGTCACAGTGATAACATACACACGTCATTTTTTTAATCTTTACTTCTCTCTGAAAGATTTCCATGGTTTGTTGTACTTTAATTGAAAACAAAACACAGCAACTCAAAATTCAATTAAATACATTTATTCATGTCACGTCAAAAACGTTTCTTTGTTAGATTTGCAATGTTCGTCTTTAAAGCTGCAGCACCCAAGTAACCTGTGTGTTTTCTCCCCCATCGATTATGTTGTAAAAGCAGCACTTTGAGACAAAATCAGACCAACTGTACACTGTCTTCATCTATAAAACATTGTATCGATCGCAAACCCGTAAAAAGCTTCGCTGTGTAATGCTTTTGGATGACAGTAGATTGATTGCGTGATGGTGCTCACCTCTACTTCACCTCCACGTTTTAAAGCTGTGCACATACCTGGAAATTTATTTGGTTACAGCTATAGAAACTAGTTTATTAGTTAATTTTCAATATAAACTTCCACCTTTTACACTTATATCCCAACTTTAATACAAATTATGTTAATGTTTTTCCAATCATGTCAGGACTCCTGTGATTGCTGGCGGAATATTTGTGATGGACAAGAGCTGGTTCAATCACCTCGGACAGTATGACACACACATGGACATCTGGGGAGGAGAGAACTTTGGTGAGGAATACTTATTTATTTATTTTATTTATATGCATTGGGGGATCTAATACAAGGTCTTCACATAAAATATACTGCACATACTTTATTGATCATAACAGTTGCTCAGGTGTTGCAATGGGGTCTGAAAAAGTGGGAACTGTTGATTTTTATTTTCATCAGTTATTTAGCATTAAGGAGTTGAGGATGAAATGAATGCATGTTGATGTTGAGCTAAACTATGCAATGTATTGGTATGTCCTGGACAATGTCTGTCCTGTCCTGCAATAATTCAATCTTATTTTGAAGACACTTAAGACTTGAACCAGAAGCCATAAATAGTTCATTAATTTATTGGAATGAAGACTTGGTCAAGCAAGTGCTGATCTATTGCATCTTGGTAAAAGGTGTCTCTTTTTATGGATCGCTATGGGAGATGATCTACAATAGCACAACATTATAGTTATGGAAAACTTTGTGAAAGTATTTAGACAACTTTGCCTTGACTATATTTACAAATTTATTTTCCAGCACAAGACGGATTTATAGAGTTCTTTGTCTAGAATACAAACTGTTCCCTTAAACTGTGATTATATTGTTGAAGCAATGAAATGCAAGCCTCAAAAATAAGTTGCATTTTAACTGTATTGTGTCATTTGATATGTTTTTAGATACAATAATGATCAAGTAGTGCTCCATTAAAAGTGCCCTTGATATCTACAAGCAGCAGAGCCATAAATCTGCACTGGAACATCCTTCACTTTGATTTATGTGTAAAAGATAGTGAAGCATGATATAGTGGAGTGTTCACAAACTGTGGGGGTTTAGGATAATGCAGTTACGTTTTGTCCTGTCTTTTGACTTTGTTTATAAGATCTTCTATTGTTCAGATTCATTTCATTTTTAGACTTTTTTTTTCAGTTTAGGTCCAGGTGTTTCCATTTTGCATTTGAATTTGTCCTGACTTTGCTTATACAATCTATTTTGTCCTGTTTCATTTGAATTTTAGTCTTTTTTTTTTCACTTTAGTGTAGGTTTTTTGTCCCTTCTTAGACCACTTAATCTAGACCTCTTTTGTGTGAATGTGGTGTAATCAAGTGATTGATAGTGGTCAAAGAGGTTACTGGCACAGATAGGCTGCCATGTGTTCTTCATTCAATGTATGTGATGAGTGAATGTAATAATCCAGGTTTAGCATTTGATAGATCTGGCTTAGGTATATTGCAGTCCTGATATAATGTTTTGCCTATTTGAGTTAAATTGCTAAATGGAATTATGATAGTGTGGTTTAAGGGGAGTGTGTGTACATTTGTTATTTAAAATTTCGTAACATGACACCTATCTGTGTCCCCAGATGTAAGGTTCAAATCAAATATATTAAAAAAGTGAAAATGACGATTAATGCTTTGATTTTTGACCCGTTTGCTTTCTTTCCCGTTACAGAACTGTCTTTCCGTGTGTGGATGTGTGGAGGCAGCTTGGAGATCCTGCCGTGTAGCAGAGTGGGCCATGTTTTCAGAAAACGACACCCGTACGATTTCCCTGAAGGCAACGCTCTCACCTACATCAAGTGAGTCCAAAACACAACAGCATTTATGAGCTGCCAAGAACCTTAATCTGCTAATCAGACCTCCATCTCAGACATCACATGAGGTGGATTAGTCTAAAACGGAGAGCAACAGCAGAACTTTATACCTGGGTAAAAGTAGAAACAAGAAAACAAGTTACAAAACCACTGAAGATTCAAAGATGCTGAATACTAAATTTAGTGTCCTTTCAAAAGTTCATGACACTAGTGTGATTCATGCATTCATTTATTAATCGTTATCTAACCAGGTTAAACCCACTGAGATAGATCTCTTTTGTGAGTGTGACCAGGACAACTGTCTGCAGCGCATGTCACAAAATGCACATGTATGTGATAAATGTATTTACAGTAGTGACCCAGCAGCTTAACCACAGTTCCACAGTTTGTGTGTTTATTGTGTCTTTGGAAATGTTATTACCTGGAATGTTCCAGAGTATGGCATTAAACTTATCTATCTCCATGGAAACAAGTAGGTGATGCCATCTGGTCATGCAAGAAAGATATGTTTAATGCCATATTGTAGAAAATTCAAGGCAAAGCTGGTATTGTCCATGGAGACAAGCAAGTATACATTTATAATTACAATATTTTTGTAATTGTACATTTGACTTGTTTATCACAATATTTAAAAAAAAACAACAACAATAGGCATATGTCCTTACGGGTTTAATATAAAGTGTTGGTTTATATTAAACCTGTAAGGACAGCAGAGCAGTCATCATGATACAGTGTATAGTTTGTGCCTTGTCCTGTCATTGGGGTTATTATAAGTGTGTCTGACAGAAACACTCGTCGAGCGGCGGAGGTGTGGATGGACGAATACAAACAGTATTATTACCAGGCCCGACCTTCAGCCCAAGGCAAGGCCTACGGCAGGTCTGTACATTCACATTCATGTTTTTTTGTTGTTTTTTTCCACACTGATTTATATTTGGTTTCAAAATGCTGTTATGCTGTATTCTGGAAAATATCTAATCTGTGATTTTTTACAAAAAGTTACTTGATATTATTTTGTTTGCCTGTTATGGGCAATTTATAAAATCCAACTTGATCTCTCTATCTTAAACTAAAAGGAAATTGAATGTTATGTCAGAAAGCAGCTGGACAGAGTTAGAAGGAAAAAAAACATTATTGACTTAATTAACACTAAAAACACTTAATTTAAGTAACATAATTGTATTGTCTTAATTAAATAAATAAAAAAACACAAACATTTTATTTCAGCATCACGGACCGTGTGACTCTGAGGAGGAAGTTGAACTGTAAACCTTTCCGTTGGTACATGGAGAACGTCTATCCAGAGCTCAGGTACTCCTACCCTCATGCAGTTTCACGCAGGTTTCTATACATTTGCAACAAGAACTTATTAATAATTCATATGCTATAGTTAACTATTAGAAATTTTAATGCTCTACTTTTAGTCACATAGTTATCGCGCATTTTGTTATCACAATAAAAAAAATATTCTTAAACTGAATTGGAAAAGAAGCACACATTTTTTTATTCTCTTCTTAAACATATACAGTATGTCTCATTATTTGACATAACCATACTTAAATGCCTCTTTCCCACTCTGATTATTACTGAAGAAGAAAATTACAGTCAATTGTTCTTTAAGAATGTTTATAGTAGTTGAAAGAGTGTGATTTTTATTTTATGTAGCCAAATGTGATATTAATGACCTGTGTGAGTTTGTTTGTCTAAATCTATGCAACGTTATGCAACAGCATAACAATTGCATCCAAACGACTGCTTTCTCTCCCACAACTTTGACTATATAATTTCTCAAGCACTGCACTTATTAGTGCACATTATTTGCTGTAGCTCAGTTTCACAACGGGACAGCCAGCTTATCTCTCCCATCTGGTCCTTATTGGTGAAACCGGAGCCTTCATTTTGCCTGTGTGTGTTGGTCCCCAGGGTCCCGGAGCAGGAGGCCGTGTCCAGTGTGCTGAGACAGGGTGGACTGTGTTTGGAGAGCAGGGGTGCGGAGGGGCTCGGGCTGGGGGAGTGCAGGGGCATCGGAGCCAACAGACCGCAGGCACAGGTCAGACGCCACTGCTGATAATAGAACAATGAAGAGTCACTATCGCGCTGGGGTACAGTCGCAGTGTAGAGGAATTTGTTACAATGTACTTTACATAATGGAAAAATACAGAATGGAAATACCTTGGTAATTGGGATCATGATAGATCAGAATGAATACATTTTACAGCGCTGTTAGACTAATTCCAATGTCTCTCTCTCTCTTTGGAGTATCTGTATTGACCTCGATATATCCACACAATGTGGGTACTGTTATGCATATATCGATACGAATTAACACATTTTGAGAGTAAGCATCAATTTTGCACATGTTAGGGCCATTTTGTCATAGTTTTGTGTCAAACATCCTCAACAGCAGCTCAGTGGACTGATCCATCTGTGTCAGAGTTAGTCCTTTTGAGCCTGTTTGAAACCCTTTTTATACATTTATTCATTGAAATGCCTTCACCCATAAGGTTAGAACAGCATCAAGTATCAGTATCTGTAACAAAAAAATGATCACCAAAAGTACTTGGCATTGTATCTATACCAAAGACCAAAGACCAAAGTGATATTGCCCATCCCTAATTTACTGTCTTTGTCTTGGGTTATAGTTAAGATTAATCATATTATCATGCATTAAAGTAGAATGGAAGATGTGTCCCTTTCTGTACCAAATAATTACCAAAATTACACATTCAGTGTGCATAAACACATGCACGGCATGACTTGGGGTGCGTTCACACTTGTACTTGTTTAGTCCTGGTCTGAGCCCAGTTTAATTCTGATGTAGACTTGATTTGGTCTTGTTTTGGACCTGGTTTAGACCTCACCTTGTCCATGTTTTGTACTGGGTTTAGTCCTAGTTTAATCCCAATTTTATTGTAGTATACAAGTGTAAATGTACTTATGGACTAAGCAAGGACTAGAACAGGACTTAATGAAGTCTACATAAGGACTGAAATGTGTTCATACCAGGACAAATGTGAAAGCACTCTTACCATACTGTTTCTGTCCTAACATATGTATAACTGTGCTGTTTAAGTAAATAAAAGTAAGAAAAAGACAGGTCAAAGAAATATTAATTGTATGTATGATGCAAGATAATTAAAATCCTGTAACGTTTTTCCTGGTAATTTATGGTATTGCACTGTATGAAATCACAGAGTCAATAATTGATGTATCCTTATTATACAGCATTACCGTTGGTTCTGTTTAAATTGCGTCACACAGTTGGGATTTAACTGGACCCCCATAGTCTAACCAGATAATATTTCACTTGAAAACATTTTTAAAACCCTCTATGAATATGCAAAACTATAAACTGCAACAACCTTCTTCTATCTGCCCCTAGTTCATCAGTGTACCTTCAACTAGTCCTGTATTCTTACTTCAACCAAGACAATATCTCATGGTTGTGTAATGACTTTCATCTTATCACTTTCACATCATTGTATCTCACGTTGCTGAATGTAGAGTCCTATTATTGTAAATCTCAGGGTGAGGTCAGCCCAAAAGAATGAGTACTTAAAGCCAAGCTGAAATCAGATTGTTGCAATGTCAGCGTAGAACTATTTCAATTGGCTACACAAAAATACAATTTTTTTGGCTGTTTGTAGAGTTTTATGAAGTGATTGTGCTTGTAAAACACAATGTTTGGATCTTAAATGGTATCATTATGACTTTTTTGATTATCTATGTTGTTGTGTGCTGTGCAGAGGTGGGAGCTGATAGAGCCGCTGATCCGGCAGCAGGATCTGTGTCTGGCCATCACAGCTTTCACCGCTGGGTCAAAGGTCAAGATGGAGCCATGCAACTCAAAAGAGCCCAGACAGGTGAGGAACCGTCATTAACGTTTGCACATGTGCTTTTACTAACTTTATCTGTATAGGGGCCCCAGGTTTGTTTTGCTTGTTGAGGAAAACCATTAAGGCTGCATTCACTTGTCCTGGTTTCGATCTTGGTCCTAATGTAGACTTTGGGTACGTTCACACTTGTCATAATTTAGTCCTAGTTTGAGCTCAGTTTCATCCTAATGTAGACTTGATTTGGTCCTGTTCTAGTCTTGGTTTAGTCCTGGTCTAGTCCAGGCTTAGCTCAGGGGTTAGTCAGTCATGGTTTTGATGTGGTCTATGCCCAGGTGTGAACGCACCCTTTGTGTGGTCATGTTCTAGTACTGTTTCTGTTTTAGTTCTGGTGTAGTCCAGGGTTAGCTCGGTGTTCAGTTCCAGTTTAGTAGTGGGTTTGATGTGGTCTATGTGCAAATGTGAATGCCCTTTGTGTTGTCATGTTCTAGTCATGTTTTAGTTTGTTTGGTCTTGAAATTCACTGAGATTAACTATTTCCTATCTCCAATTTCCAAGAGTGACCTGACCTGACCAAGAGGCCAAGCAGCACAGGGATCAAACATAACATTTTATCCTGGTCTAGTTTAAGTTTAGTTCTCAGGTTAGTTCAAATTTAGGTAAAATGTTTGTTTATGTGTTAACCCAGCCTGAGCAATTTACCATTTTTAATTTATTAAAATGTGTGTGTGACCCCTCGCAGTGTGTCGAGAGATTCTTCAGGTCTTTCCCCTCCTGCTGTCAGGGTGCAAAGTGAAAAATGTTAACATCCCCCTACTTTCCACTGTAACACGTGCAATAACATACTGTACATTACAGTCTTCTCATTTGATTGGTTGATTGCTTCAGTGTCTTTCTTAAGTAATGTGTTTTTAGTTAGTGAATTCGAGTGTATTACATCTCATTTATCCCTTATACATTTTACATATTTGGGATATACACCAAATGATAGTGTAATTGTTAAGCATTAGTCGTCACGTCCCTTTCTCTTTATAGATTTTATTAATGGGTCTGAACTTGGACTTTTACTGTTCAGTTGCACATTTGTGAGTAAGCTTTGACAGATGCTGAGCAGACTGTCTATGTTTGAGTCCAACACCACATCAGTCTATGACCATTACTGTTTCATGTAGCCACTTAAGTACGCTGAACACTTATATTACATGCCATTTCTCACTTAATACTACCACCTTTTACATTCTCTTCTTTAATAAATGTTCATATATTACAACGTTGATGAGTCTTGGCCACACGCATTGAATTGAACATTTGTCTATTATAGGCACTTCAGTATGTCCATTTTTAGAAACAATTTCTCTCACAATACTAGCAAGCGATACCTTCCTCATCTGCCTTGATAAACATTCAAATTGAACAACATGTGGTTCAGTCTTGGCCCCATTCTTTACTCAAGACGTTGAATAGTGACTTATTAAGTTAAACCATGTGTGTGTAGACCTATGAGTGCATTCAGGATGGTTGCCAGAACGTCCTATCATCTTCTCCTTTAAGCCCTATGCAGCCCTTTGAGGGTTGCTTGGGACATTGCCCATTGAGTGAGAGAGATATTTGACTTTTTAGAGACTAGTTATTGTCTGAAAATGCAGAAATCTTACTCCCAAAACAGAAAATAATTGATGACAGTATTTTCCATTTGGGGGGTTGATCTATAACAGAAAACTGACTGTGGGAAGATCCATCAAAGGTCATGTGAAAAATGCAAAGTTGTGTAAAATTTGTTTGAATTGATTTCCAGTCAAAAGAAGTTAAGCCAGTGAACAATTAGGCCCAAGCCCCCAAAATTGTATATCTTGTGAACAAGCAAATCACAACAGGACAGGATTTACTGAGCTGACAACATTATGCTGTGACTACTAATATTGTTTTTATTATTTTGGATAGATATTATTTGGAGCATTTTTGAAACAAACCAGCACACTCATAACAGCTAGTACACATGGAGTGCGCTATTTGTGAAAAACATATAATCTAATTTAGCTATTATGTCAGATTGAATATCAGTATTGACTTTCAAGGGCTTGTTCTTAAAACCCAGATCAAAGCAAAAAACAAAAACACTGTATGTATTAAAAAAGAATGATGACCTTAAAAATACATATAAATACAAAATAATAATAATAATAAAAATACACTAAATGCTGTTGTTAAAGCTTTTCTGTAGAGTTGACTGCGTTATTCTTTCCACTCTGCCTGAGCCGATTTCTCATTTGATTAGTGTAATTTTGAACTCAGTCATTACTCACTCTAACACAGACCTGCTGTGCTGATCACAACAGGAAGCAGAAGGAAAGAAGATATTGATGTGTGAGCGAGTGTGTTTCTCATATAAGCGCTTAAAACAGGTGTGGCGAGGCTTTGTACGGGAGAAAACAACGCTTGTATTGTACACACTTTCTTTTAGTTAAGTTTGATTATTTTAATTAAGTATGAAATTATCGTGACATCTCAATTGAATCTACTGGGTCTATTCATCATAATACATAAAATTGAATTAAAATAAAATGAAAAATTATCTAATCAAAGATTCCATTTCTTACTAACAAGCTAAGAAAAAGTCTTAGTTCAGGAAGAATCTTTTTTTGTTTTATTTACACTTAATCACTGGGATAGGCTCCAGTCACCCGCGACCCCTAACGGGAATAAGCGGTAGAAAATGAATGAATGAATGAATGAATGGCTAATTTTTGAACTGTTTTGCAGAAGTGGAAGCCGAAAGGTCCTGCCCTCCAGCACATGGTCAGTGGCCTGTGTTTGGACAGCCAGAGTCCCACAAGCCCCCCTGTCATCATGCAGTGTCGCCCCCAAGTGGCCAGTCAGATATGGGAGCCCCAAGTCATCACCTGATCCACACACGGGGACGTTCTGAATTAGTCTGAGAGGAGGAGAGGAGGGTGTCGGGGAGGACTCAAAAGTGGACTGAAGCTGGACTCAAAAGAGATCTTCTTGAACTTGAAGGATGATTGGCTGAAAGCTGTACTTCTGTGATGTCAACTTCCTGCTCATCCTGCTGACAAGACAAACTAGTTGCTCAAAAATATTTCAAGGCCTTGAGAAACAAAGGTCTAAGTGTACAGTGCTCAATCTTCTGAGGGTGCTGCTGTCATTATCAGAGCTTTCACTGAACTGGTGCACATTTCACTTTTGTTTTATGTGTCTGCCCTGGTCATCGGTTTGTTTGGGGAAGGGGTGGTTGGGTTTTTAAGAAGTTGAGCTGCCCCATGGACAATGAAGTCATTTAATCCATGGGTTTTAGAGTGATAAAAGATTACCACTGTTGCCATCGCCATTAACAATTCAAGTATTACATAATTTCAATGGTCAAAAGCACTCAAAATAGTGCCTATAAACACTGAAACACAAATCAATGAATATAATATAGCACTTGTCAAAAGCTTTTTTCGGCAGCAGAATGATGAGCCAACAATTTCAGTTTCTAGTGACACAGATATTAGCCCATAAACAAGCTAATGTGGTCTGCTTTTTGGACAATAATGTGGTTCAAATTAATTTCAGAAGCCAGTTAACACCAACATTTTGGCTGGACATTATTTCACAGTGAGTACAGTTAATATTTATAACTGAAAATCAACAATAATTGCACATTTTCTAAAGTAGTTAAACAATAAAACAAGTCTTTTGCAGATCTGTCAATAAAGTATATACAATTATTACATTTGTCAAGTTGCCAAAATACTAGTTACAGTTATTGATTGCAGTCTATAAATAGCTGTTGGCCTCATCAAACACATTAACTGCATTGTAAACTAACACACATTCATTCATGGTAGCCCTCTTTCAAAAACCCAAATCTTTATCAATGGGCGAATGAAGATTGCCTCACAACTAGCAAGTGTACTTCTCTGTAGCAAATATGTCGGGGTGCACTTGTTCTTGTGGCCTACATCTTCAGGCTGAAGTCAGTGTGATGGATGTGCTGACCAGGGCACTGTTTATGTATAGCCTAAACTGAGCTTTTTGTATTGCTGGATATAGCATTCCTGAAGGCACCATGCAAGCACTGTCAGGAACATTATTTATTGTTTTGCATGGTCAGACCCAAAGAATGTTTTTTTTTTCCTTTCTCTGTCTCAATTAAAGATTTATGTACATATTTTAAGCAGATATGGCCTGAATTTTGTGTAAAGTATATATATGTTGTTTGAAAAATAAAATGTGGTAATAAAGACAGACTTTGTAGTTTTATTTGACACACAAAGTTAACTAGTAGCTGCTTTACCACATTTCCTCACACTACCTATGTTTTTCACTGCAAGGTCTATTGTTCTAGTATACTTTCGTTTATCATTGCTGTCTTTAATTCATCATGCATTGGCTCTCATAGAATTTGGCATTGGCCCATATAAGCAACAAGTCTGTAACAATAGCATCATTCAAGTTCATGGTCAGTTTTAGACAAAGACACTTGAAAATAATAGGCCTGGGGTAATGGCCTATTTATACTCACAATAGACCTATAGAAGCTGTTAGACTATCAATAGAACCACACTGTGTAATTTGTCAAAAGATATTTCTCTGCAACTTGAAGCTTTTTGTATTTTCCTGGATGTTTTTGCTGTCACTGGCAGGGCTAGAAAGCACAGTACATTGGCCCTAAAAATGCAAAAAAAATGTCCAACTAGTAAATTTACCCTGTGCAGTTTATTTAGAAAAAGCAAAATCATTTACAGCAAAAATGCACATTAAATATAGTAAAAATTGTATTGCTTTAGTCCTATTTGATGTAAGATTCAATTGGATAGTTGAACATACACTTTATCACCACTAGAGGTCAGACTACATTCACAAATGAGCGTCACTGTCACCAGCAGCAATTTTTTATGAGTCTGTTGACCTTGACAGGTTGATGGATGACCATTTGTTGTAAAAAAGTCATAAAAAGACAAAGCTGCAGATAATTATGTATACAGAATGAACAAGAGCAATAAAAGCTATAGAAAGGACTAGATAATGTGTGGCTGTGAGAGTGACAGGAAGATAGAGGCTGGGAAGGTTATAACAGGCAATTAAAAAGACGCCAAAAGAACAATTGCGCGAACAGGCTCGACAACTTTGTTACCTAAAGTGTTGTTGGTTTTGTAACCTTTCAGGTCATAAAACATGCCACGCAGTAGAGCTTAGTCCACTCAGGAACTATGTGAGGAATGCGGCTTAATGCTGATAAACTTCTGCCCTTTTACAAAGAGTTGGGTTTCATCATTTGGGCAGTGGCCTGGTCCACTCCACTGCACAACCCTGGGACAAAGACAAAGAACTTTAGTGAACAGGATATTTAAGATCTTTTCACTAATATTTTGTTGGATTCCCATTGTTTTCTGGCCCTTGAAAACTTTAAGGCTACAATAAGGGCCTCCAAAAAAAGAAAAACAAAAAAAAAAGTTTATTGTCCCCTGAGCAAAATTGCCGTGGAATTTGCAACATAATGAGGGCAATAATAATTATTCAATAACAACAAAAACACAGTGTAAATTCATTTTTAAGAAATGAGATTTAAAAAAATAGAGAAAATGACAACTTCTTCTTTCTGCCCCTTTTCATTAATTTTACAATGTTTAATACTATTTCACTTTCACTAACGATGCCTTTTTATATGACATGAAATAAATAAATAATACATTAAAAAAACAAAGTGCTTGGGATGTTAAAATGGGTTATGCTTAACTTTATGCCAAAAATATCCAACAAAAATATGATTAAGGGTGTAAAATGTAGTATGAGGAACATTGTATTTATTTATTTTATTTATTTATTCAACAGGACAACGTACAATGACATTATGCCCGAGGTAAAGATGTCTGTACCAGATTATAGTTATGAAAGCTAATTTCCATCTGCAGCCCTAAATAAGGGAGGGAGACAAAGTGCCTTATTTAGAGTGCAACAGTTTTCATAGTCTCTGACACTCTATCATTCACTCACACCTCATCATCATCATAACACTGAAGTTCATTGCAAATACCAGCACCTGCTTTGTGTTAAATTTACAGTATTAGTTATTAGACCTAGTCCTAGAAGAACAATTTACACCAAGTAAAGCTAGTACAATTCTAAATAGGTTCATAAAATGGAGCTAAAGCAAGGCTATACCTTACATAACTATAATAAATCCACGTATTTTATTTATTTATTTCGTCGGGACATGTACATAATGCAACTAATAGTGTGCAAGTTTGCGTTCAGAGTTTGTATCTATGGTTCTCAATAAACCACTTCTTTACCTCTCTGGAGAGGGTAAAGAGGTTACTTTCATTTATGAGCTCAGTGGGGAGCTACCCAAGACTATTCAGTTTCACCTTTCTTTTAAATCTGAAATCATTTCACGTACCCTTGCTTGGGAAACACATAACTACTGCACCATCATCACGTGGACTTCTTTCTCCATTATTGTCCATATCTGGGTTGTTTAATCACTATACATATGATGATTGATGATAACTACACGAATGTAATAATGCAGAGAAACTCAAACTGGATCGAGGTTAAAGCGCGGCTAAACCAGCCTGTCCTGTCCATCCATCGATCACCGCGGTGCCCTGCTCTTTCTCCCCGCTGCGGGCCAATCCGGATCCGCTTTGAGGCTCCGGGGCGGTGCGTTGCTACGGAGGAAGTTTGGTTGATTCTCCGGAGCTGCAGCAGGAGCCATTCAGCAGCGGCAGAGGAAGCGAGTAGTGTGTGGACTGTCCCTTGTACCAGCGCCTCTTCTCTCTGTGGATTTGGAATTATTTCGGCTCTGCTCTGGTCCCGAGGAATACGTGATTTATCCTGGACTGATCTGGATTCTCTGAGGGTCGCACTGGTGAGTTTAGCTAGCGCGGTGTTTTGATAATTAGCTCGTTAGCTCGCCAGGCTATAGCTGCACTAGCCTGTGTGTTTTTCGGATGCGGGGCACACACACTCAAGCACGCAGCTACTGTACGCTTCCCTTCACAGCACTTAGTCACAATTACATGGCATTTTCTTCGCCTGATATCCTCAAAACACACAGCAACCATGCAGCAACTTTGGTTGTCTTATTTTGTCCTAAAAAGGCTAAAACGTGTCTAAACCTAGCTGCTGCTAACGGGAATCAAGAGGCTAACCTGAGACTCCCTTTACCTGGTTAAGTTTGAACAAGGTGCATCTCTCATTGATGAAATATCTTATTACTAAATTTCTTTTAAAAATTGTTGGTCTATCTGAGAATGGCAGTCAGTATTGCTGTAATTGTTTTCGTTCAATGGAATATGATTAAGACTTGAAACTATTTTATCAACATCAGTGTTAATGAATAAGTCTTAAAGGAAACGTATTATACAAAAAATAACTTCAATCAGCTTTTAACCTTATGGTCTTCCCAGAACTTTTATTTGGATTGACTCATGTTCCAGTAATCCTGTATTGTCATACGTTTAAGGCTTGAGTGGTCAGTAAATTCCTGTTTTCTCCTACCCCCTATCCCTGCCAACATACCTGTACTTAGTTGCAATTATATGGAAAATGGGGGCTTTATCAGTTCTGTGATTTTAAACAGAAAGTAAATGATCTGCTTCTATTACTAAGCTGTTTTAGATCTTCTCGTTACAAAGCGTAACATTTCCCTCCTTTAATTGTGGCACACTTCCTGGTTTGTACATACGGGATATGTATTTTTGCACTACAGTAAATGAAGTGCCAAGTATTTATAAATGTGTTAATAAGATGCCATCTAACACATGTCAAGCCCATCTCCAATGAGTCACTCAGCCTCGTTGCCATTAATGGCTATATACAAGCTGTGATTCACGTACTTTACACATTTTTATACAATGTGATAATTTTCCCTATATTTGCTGGCATACGTGACTTTATTACTTGTATTGTAGTGCACTATACTTGTCACTAGTCACTGAAATAGTAGTATAGTTGTGCCAATAGGGCGGGATGACTCATATCTGAATAATTTATTGCAGGTCAGCTGCTTCAAAGTTTTCTTGCTGTTAAATGTCAAATATATGGTAACCTTATGAGGACTTTGTGTATTTTGAAGCGTGCTTGTATTCATTGGCATATGAGAAAATCTTTACTTGATCTATTTGATGATTCATTCTCATTTCACAAAGTCTGCAAACACTCCTTACCACAACATTATTATTTGCATATTTGTCCTCCATCTAAATTATAATTGTGTGGTGAATCGTTTTGTGTATATGAATTGGTCTTGAAGTTGAGATTGGTGCATTGACATTGAAGTTTGTATCAACAATATTTGTACCACTTGGTCCATTTAGTTCAAGCATAGCATTGTAGCTGATATATCAATATTGGTTACAAAACATGTCTTTTTGAATAACAAATTTACAAGATGAAGTTTTATTTGCCTTGTAGGTATTGCTCAGTACTTAAATTCCCAGGCGGATTGTGTTACTTGCACCTACTCAACACCTGCGTTTGGTGCTGCTTTTAAAAATAAGTGAGATAAGAATTCCTCAACTTCATTGTAACTGCTATTGGTTGTGAAATGCATGTAGGTGTGTTTATAATTTTTATACATGGCAATTATTTGTGTAAATCATTACAACAGTATATGGCATTGGCAAGGTGATTGTAATGTAAATAAGAAATAATGTCTAATCTAAAATATAAGTAAGGATGGTTTAAGTTTTTCTTTTTCCTTTAATCTTATAGTCCACATACAGCCAGGTGTAAATCTTATCTTTCAGATTACATCACAAAACTCTGTTTGGCTGTTGCTTGATAACTAAAACTAACTGAACTAACTAGATCACACTTATACTCTTTGAGATAAGAAAATGACATCATGCTAGCTATTCTACTGTTGAGTTTGTAATGATTACCAATTATTTGAATGGCCAATACAGAAGGTGAAGGTCCTATTTTGCTATTAGATAATATCAGTTTTGTGCACGTACATTTACCAAAGTGCTTAAATAGCTTTACTGCACAAATGAGTCAGAAATACAATCTACTTTCTATCAGTGAATATAGGGTTTCCAAAACAGGGTAAAATGTCCTACTGGGGCCTAATTATCAAATGGTCATATTCTTGTTAAGAGAAATGTGGGTTTTTATTAAATACATTCAACTATATCTACTACGTTCCCAAGTCTTGTATGAAAACATTGAGTCTTTAATACATTCAAATAATGTATTTCCTTTATATTCAGGCCATTCCAATGCATTTGAAATCTTTAGGACAGTAGGAATAGGTTTAATACAGTTTACAATGTATAATATCCATCTCACTGCCCCAATGCTGGGGCACATAAACCTAAGCAGTTATGTATAAAAAATACCAAGATAATTAAGGATAACACAGCTCCCTGGGTGTTTAGTATAATTTTCAATACTCTATTTACTTTATGACCCTGTAATTAAAATATGTTTACCGTGGCATAAAATAACACTGTGTGCGTTCATTCTTCTTTCTCTCGTTAAGTTAATGTTGTCTGCTGCTGCCTTTTTCAGCTTGTTGTAACACTTGTTTATCTCGCTCCGCAGTGCTTCGAAGCCTGTCAAAACTGCACAGTGTAGGAGCAGCCGGGCACGTCTTTGTGATTCACTTACTGTGGTGGGTGAAACTAGTGCTGCGCTGAGCTCCTGGTGTAGAAGGAGGCCCAGTTCTTGGCAGCGATTTGTCCGTGCTAATGCAGAAAGTGTAGTGATGCAACGTGGGCAGATAAAGACTCGAACTGCAAAATGACAAGAAGGCAATCAAAGGCCTCCACTTTTGAACCCTGATACTGCAGAGATAGCCAGGCGTGTCAGGAGTCGGGCTCACTGGGGGCTGGTGAGACTACTATATACTGTATGTTACGGTTTGTCCGAAAAATCCAATCCAACTTTATGTTTGTAGCATATTTTACAAACACAAAGTTTTCAAAGTGTTGCACAGAATATATATAAGAAAAAGCACACACTTTCCAGTTGTGGCTGGCATGCCGCTCAGCTTTCCAATTATTGATCTGTTTTTTTATTATTTTCATGAGGTCCATAGAGTCTGTGCTGGTTTATGAATGTCATATGAGTTACTTTAACTACTGCCCAAAATGTATACTTAAGTTAGTATCAAACGGAGATACACATTTGAACAAGTATCAGTGTGTCATCTTTATGAGCCTTCATCATTCCTTCATCTTTATCAGAATTGACTGAAGTCCATCACTGTCCACTTTTAAATTGTGACTTTAAAAAGTGGATATAGGAAAACCTAGTCTATGAGAACTTTTAACTCTGGCTGTTCTGTTATCTTTTTATAATTGTATTGTCTGTGTAAAGCACTTTGAATTGCCTTGTGTATGAATTGTTTTCTACAAATAAACTTGCCTTCTGTGTTACTAGCCTAAGGACAACAGATGGAAATTAGCATTTTTGCAATAATCTGGCATATTTACACTGTAAGTGTTACAGATGTTCATTAACATACCCTGCCTCTATCAAATAGATTATGCCAATTTAAATGGGAAAGATTCATATTTGAAATCATGTTAAATATTATGCAGTTAGTTTTTCACTGCTAAATATTGGTGTTTCTTGACAATTCGTGACCATGTCCATGTTTGAAGTATAATACCATATTCCTGACCCATTTTCTTGCTTAATTTATGATGACACAAATAACATACCATACATAATGTACCATTTTGAGTTTCACGTCACTTGCCAATTAGCACCAATATGATAACCAAGGCCACGATAGATCACCATAGATCTTTCATTCTGCCTCCATCTTAGTTTCAATGGCCTACAGAACGGCATCACGTGAACACAGTCAATTGAGAAAGCAGAGGGACGGTGTCACTTTGGCTTTCACTCAAGCAGAACGTGAATCGATGAGAGGCGACAGTAGCAGCAGATAGCCTCTTCTTCCTTTTCCCCTTTTCCCAGCTTTGAGCTACGGCGGGACAATTTGTCGGTGCCTGTCACCTGTCGTCCCTGTTTGTGTTTGTGATTATGCTCTTTTTATATTGGCTGCAGTTTGAGTGGTGGGAAATGAGTTGGCTTCCTGTGGTGTTGTCTATATTGTGCCAATGCAAATAATGTGTGAGCATTATTATAAGACGGAATCATTCATCATCATCTCACTGTTCAGTATGAGCTGAAAAAGGGGGCAGATAACATAGGACTGCTTTTCTTGATGCTCCTTTTCATTTTCTTTTTTAACAATATGACATTGATGGTGTCTTTTATGTTTTATAAAAGGAATACATTCAATAATCAGAATCAGAAATGGTTTATTGCAATTGTCAGAACAAATTTCACAAACATAGCAACTTGCTTTGGCGGTAAGGTGCAATATATAACAATGAATGAAATAGTAGCAAAATATATATATATAAAAGGCATGCATAAAATTAAGAATAAAATAAATAGACCCATATTATATACAGAAATGGACAGGTTGGCTAAACAGTGGTGCAAATGTGGCAGTGCAAATAGATAGCTGCATTTATTATATGATTGTTAAAGTGGCAGGTGTCATAAAGTGTTCATGAGTCCAATGGCAGAGGGATAGAAACTGTTCTTGTGGCGGGAGGTTCTCCTCCTGCCCGAGGGGAGTGGCTCAAATAGTCAAAAAGGGGTCAGCTGTGATCTGACCTGCTTGTCCCCAAGTCCTGGAGACGTAGAGGTCCTGGAGAGATGGAAGGCTGCAGCCAATCACCTTCTCAGCAGTGCCCTCATAATTTATTCTGCCAACAAGGAAATATCTTGTCTTCTGTTGTAAAAAACTTGTCATTCCTGTAGTTTTGACCTATACAAACATGTTCTGAAATGCATTTAATTCTGTTGTAACTTAGCAATTCCTATTTCAGTCTTCTCTCAAATACACACAATTCGATATTTGTTCTGTAACTGAGCGACCAGCTGCATTTCATATTTTTCATTTATAGTGTTGAAGAACAAGCTTGTTATTACTTATTAACGGTAACACATGTGGTTACATTCTTACGTCTCCATTGCAACTCGCCTAAACCGTTTGCACAGTTCTGCAGTGCAGTTAAGTAGGTCTGTGTGGTTCACGCAGATGAACTTGGCTCCTTGTGTCTAAGTCTTTATTGGGCTGAGCTCCTGTAGAGACGGCCCTCTAGTCCTGATCTCTCATGAGCATTTGACCCGGTTTCATTGGTCCCTAAAATAGGCCTGAGGCACTCTGAATCTGAGCTGTGTAGGACTTTGATACTGTTAGTAGTAAACAGAGCCATTACCCAGTATAAGAAGTAGTTTGTACACAAATCCAGGAGTTCAGTTTCACAACACACACTGTTTACACAAAATCAAGGCTAAAGAGCTCCTCGTGTGTTTGCACCCATGCATCGACCAGTATAGTGTCAAGTTATGGAAGGAATTACAAAGTTTTATTATAGTCTTGATCTATACTGAAACAAGTGTAATACTAAATTGTAAAATGAAACTAATTATTATCATTTTATGTTGAAACTGTATATACATACATATATATACATATTATATTATATTATTTAATATTGTGACAACACTAGTTTTTCTATACATTTCCTTTAAATAGTTTATTGTTGCATATCATTTCAGAGTTGGCTTAAACTTCAATATTAGCTTTAGCAATAAGCACCCTGAACTTATTCAAAGTCTATGTATTTGGCTTAGTAGAATAAAGCAGCATGCTCATTGTGACCTAAACAAGCCCTTTTTAAATAAATCTTTTTTCTGCCAGGAGAAGAAAACATTAAAATAAAGTTAAGGTCTTCTGCTGAACCATAGGTTTAGCATTAGCTTATGGGTTGATTCTTGATAGTTTACCTCTGCCCTGCTTTGCTAAATATCTTTTTAAATGTGCTTAAACTGTATAGGAGGAGCCTAGATTGAATATTACCTCCTACACATAAATATGTGACCTCATCAGTATAACGCTTGTATCTTTATGCTTTTCACCAGCAATGCAGTATTTGTACCTCAAGGCCGTCTCCTACTGTCTGCGCTGGGCTGCGTCAGCACTCATTTAAATACATGAAAAACAAGCGTCTGCTCCGTGTGTGTTGTGGGGCGCTTTAGTGCTTTGAGTGTACTTCTTTTAGCGACGCCTTTTGGGACAATATCTTAAGCTCCTAATTAGGTCCAAGGGGCTTTGAGCTCGACCGCGCCTTTTCAAACTACACTAATGCTTACGGGGAAAGGTAGGGCTGGGTCTCTTGCAAAGTGCTTTTTCTTCCCTTCTAAGAATGCAATATTGTGTGACACGGAGACATTTTTATGTAGTAATGTATGATATGATATTTTCCATTTGTTGAAGGCAAGCACATTTAAATATGTCACAACATTTTTATCAAATTTGGTAGTGAATGGTAAAGATTGTATAGAAAATAATGTCAGAATGAATATCTTTTATAAGAATATATATATTTTTAGTTTTCCAATAACAATAGTCAGATGATATCAGACAGTCACTTAAAACGTGTCTTTAAATGTATTGCGAGGTTAATTAATAGACACATGGGAAATCTCTCTATATCTCCTTTTACTCTTATTTGAAAGTTTACAACATAACCGTTTTCATTTTTCATTGATTTCAGTTTTGATTATGAAAAAAATCCAAACTAATACTATCTTACACTTTTCTACTATTACTAAAAATACCTCCATTTCAATCTTAGGTTAAACCAGCCCTGCATTGGTGTGTGCATCTCGGGTTGGACCTGTGCTGTTGTCTGAGTGGGGTCCGGCGTGAGAGACACCTGAGCCTCCTCCTGGAACAGCTCATGTCTTATTCAGACCATGATCTCTGCTTTAATCACACAGACCGGAGCGGGTTGGCCCACTGAGGAGCAAGGAAGGACTTTTCCCCCAAAAGTTTAGCCAAGAATGACCTGTATAAATTCAGTGAAAACGTTTGGGTTTGCCTCATGCATTTTATAAACTAGGATACATGTTTTTTTTGAAAAAATTGTATTTGTTTAGTAATAGTTGGTTAGTTAGTAAATAGCTTTTTAATCTTATAAGAATAAAGGAAAGCTTGTGCCAGTGACTTTAAGGGTTAAACTTCATGTGATGATTGAAAAATTGCTGTTGTCGTTCATGAATCATCAATAGTTATTAGAGCATATTAAAGTGGAACCATGATGTACATTTCTTTGTAAAATGCCCAGAGGGGTGTGTTTAGGGCACAATAGGCTGATGTCTAAATGACGAGACAGAAAGCCAGGCGTCAACCACTGGGCTGTCAATCAAATGTCAAACTCTGCCAGTTCAATTGTTCCGCTGTAGCACACAAGAGAGAGCCGCCATGACTCGAGTGAAGGAAACCCCAGTTACAATCATGTTCAGTTAGCTCCATGTTAAACCAATGGACATATTAAGATGCAAAATACTAAAGTCAGTGTGCATTCAAAAGTATTCTGACACTAAAGTGACCCAGCAGCTTATCGAGTTGTTCCATGTTTCTTGTTTACTTTTTTATATTGTTTGCACTATGGTTTCAAACATGTTGCTGCAAAAGCAAAAGTGGCATTCAATTCTGAGCTCTATTTGTGTTTAGCTGTCTTTGCATAAAAAGTAAACAAACAAACACAAAATGCTGGACTGTGCTTGTATTTTAAAGGTGGGCTTTTAAAAGTGTACTGTGCAACTTTGTTCCCCTTTAAATTTTCTACTTTTCAAAGTGGAATTTAACTTATCTATGTAGCATTTGTTCAATTGCAGGTGTTTTAATTGCTAAACCATTATTTTGAAAAACATGCATTCTCTTCATGAGCAGGGTTGTTTCTCTACAGATCTGACCTGTAACTTGGCCTGTTGGCATCTACTTTTTTCCATGGAGATTGATATTTAATGCCATACTGTGGAAAATTTCAGAAAAAGCAATAACATCTCCACGCATTTAGCTGATCCCACCAGAAAAGCGGCTGGATGAAAAATGTTGATTTCAAAACATCCACAAAAACTTGGTTAAACCAACACAAAACCAGGATAGGTTCAATACTAAACACTCAAACAGGATTAAATGAATACTACTTGACTTGCCTCTCACTTTGCAGATAGATCCAGCTTCTGATGTTGTCAAATCTGCAGCAAAATCACATCGCTGCTGTTTTGTAACTGCATCGTTTCCTGGTAACCACCACCACAACAAACTTCACTATAGTAAATCATCTTTTCATTGTCTCAGGCTGACTCATGCCTTTGTAGCTGTTACAATAGTTTAATTAGTCTGAAGCCCTCTTTTCGCTGTCATAATATTTCTATCTCAGAGTTGAGAGTCTTGATAAGAGACTCTTCTTGTGGCCCGTTAGCACCGACTTGGAACCAGCACTGTTTATTGTGTAACGGTGCTGTGCCTAATCCAAATTCCTCAGGCCACTGTCTGCCTCTTAGATAACCATATGCTCAAAGGAAGTCTCTCCATTGGAGCGTACACTCCGACTGCGGCTAAAATTGAGCTGTTTTATGGCGTTACTGTTGTCTTTCTAAGAAGAGTTTTAGGTTGACACAAAAGCACAGTGGACCGTGGTGGAGCAGGTGCAATCAATGAGCGCCTCCCATTGAGAACAACATTAATTATGAATGAGCTGAATATCGTGTTTTACATGAAGTTCTGGATTAGCTTTTAGCCTGCAACATTACAGTTTATTAAATTGCTCTAATAAATTGAAAAATAAATATCTATGTTGTATGATTTTTTTTAAACATAGAAAAGTTGCAGTGAATGACATTAAGTCTCCTATCACGCCGCAGGACATATTTATCTAAAAATAATTGTGGTTCACCCAAAAATATGTAATGAAAGCCCTCTTTATTCTTGCTGTATAACTGATTTTTTTTCCTTTAAAAAAACAAAACAATGATTTGTATTTTATTAACTTGACAGTTTCTTCTAATAAGACAGTTGTAAAAAAAAAAAAAAAAAACTAAGCTCTCATTTACCTTTCACGTTAACATGTAAGGTAAATGAGAGCATAGTTTTTTTTACAACTGTCTTATTAGAAGAATTTCTAAAGTTAGTAACTGCAAGAAGACAGAATTAACTTTCCAATTATATTTGTATTTTATTACAAAGTGGCTGAGCAATATGGCCATAATATAATGTCTCTGTTTTATTGCACATTTGAGCATCTTTTAACTGAAGTTTCAAATAGGGGAAGCCATAACATTTTCATGTAGTAAGTGATTGTACACTGCCTACAATTACATTTATGTGAGTTTGTTGTAAATTACATTGAAATTAGAACATTTTACTTTAGCAGTTGTTAATTGTTTTATTTATTTATCAATTTTTCTGCTCTTTCTCTCTATAGGCTAAAAAAAAAAAGTCAGGAGAAAAAAATGATTAAAGATGATTAAAACACAAAATAAATGTTTTTGTAACACTACTGTGCTGAAACAGAACATGTCAATCTATACACACAGTTCAAACAGGCGGCATTCGACAAGTAGATCAGGGTGTAACGAGATGTGTAAGTGTCTCATCTTAAAGTCAAAGCTGGTTTAAAGTTTAATGTGTGTTAGTGCAGCCAGTGTCAAGAGAGGAGCACGGTGCACATCCCTCTCAAATACCGTATGAGGTACAGGTAAAAAAGACTTATCAGGAGGAAGTTCATTTCCTGTGGCTTGCATCACCTCTGCATTTCTGTATGGCAAGAATTCAAACTCAAAACGGCACGTCATGTGTCAGAGTGGTTCTTACCTATGACAATGTTATTATTGTGGGGGACGTGCAATGAATATGAAAACACATTTAGACAAAAGATGAACAGGGATTTGGTCAAGTCTAGGCAAAATGCATCTTAATTTATTTGGGACTATATAACATTTTGACCTGATTGAGTGGCCGGACCCTCAACTTGAGCAAAATCATAAAGTAGGACTGATCCCCTTATGGACACATTACCATCTTTCATCTAGTTAAGCATTCTGACTGGACAATTATTGGCGCTTACAAGTGAGTCAATGTCACATTGAAGACCACAGTGCAGTGAAATAAGTAAATCTTCAATATGAATTTCTGATCAGTGATGTGAATGACTATTGTTTTTGTGGCGTTTGAGCCAGTGGCACCTCTTTTGGCTGGTGCAGCCTGTTGACCAGTTCTGTGTCTCCTAGTTACCTATCTTAGCTCAAAGTAGATGCAGAGTCACGCCAAAATCAATCTGTTATTTTTTCTATTCAAAATGTATTCAATTTTTTTCATGAATTGCAAAGTTACGGCTGTGAGTGAGAGGTGGTCAACCGTACAAACAGAATGTTATTGATCTGAAGTTTTGTAGCTGTGTTTACAATAACGATCTCTTCGTTGTAGTTTTGATGCTTTTTTTTTTTACAGTTCCCCAGTTGATAGTGGAGCTGCTTTTGTCCATCTTGTACACTTCATGGTCCTTCTGCTGTGGCTTCCTGTCTGACCCGGCGTTTGACTTCATTACTCCTGGTTTTCTCATAAATGTCTGACATGTCCGTCCCAGACATAAAGCCTACAGAAATCACTGCTTCCTTTTTAAAATCGAGTTAAACAATTTGCACAGATATAGTTCTAACATGATTTACAAAGATTAACAGATACGTATGGGCAGGAGTTCAAGCTCTGGACACAAATGACTTCAAAGAACAGACCTTTGTAAAGTTCATTGCTTCTGTATGTTAGCATATTCTCTGCAAAAAGAAAGTTTATTATTGGAAATGTCATGCAATCAATAGCAATATTTCTTGTAATAATTGCATCACAAATATGTAATATGGGTGATACTTTAGAGTCTGTATGCTAAATCTGTATTTTATTTACTTAAATATGACGTATGCTTTAGTATTTTTTGCTGGTTTAAAGTACTGACATTTCCCCAACAGTAGTGTAACAGAAGTGCTGTGTCATAAAGTTTAAATTATGGCTCTGCGATATGAGCTCATCCTGGTGTGGTCCATAGTCCACCGCTCACCTGTGTCATGCCTCGGCTGCTGCTGCTGCTGTAAACTGTCTGTCCTCCTCATGTATAGCTCTGCTGTGACACGTGTAGCTGCTTTACCGCTCTGGTGAAATGCTTCCTGTTTTCTCTGAAGATTTTCACTGATTACTAATTCAACTGAAAAAAACAAAGTCACTAAGCAACAGTTTCTCTGCACATCTCTGCAAAGACTGTGCATCCATAACTGAACTTGTGATTTGGTTGTTTTGTTTTTAAAACTTGTATATTTGTAGCAAAAATACCATATTTTTACAATAATTAAACTTTTTGGCAATTGGTACATTATGAACTCAAGACTTGATGCAAAGAGGGACGTGAAAATTGCCTTTGTTTCTAGGGTTGTCAAAAGTATAAAAAAATCAGATTAATCAGTACTAATACTAGAATTGAACCTAGATACTCTTTTGAACAAGTATCGATTAAAAAAGAAACGTTCTTATATATTATTTTGTGTTGACAATTACAGTTTATTGTCTAAAAAATAAGATATTGTAAAATTATAATTGTGGAATTGTAAACCGTATTCAGTTTAGTATTTTGACAACGCTACATGTTTCTCCAGATCAGTGTATTAAATGTGCTGGCATGAAGGACCACTGACTGCCATATGCTACCCATAATACACTGGTGTTACTTAGTCTCCACCTGCTCCATAAACATGAAATATGAACTAAATGTATCCTGACCAAACTCTTTAAGTCTTCTGGGTAAACAGACTGGAAGCACTTATAATCTCCAGTGTATGAGAATACTGCCTGCTGTCCTCCCGCTGCTCTCCATAAAGAGCCAGTTGGGACGGAGAGCCGTGGGCGCAGGTTCGTGAGGCGCATTCCTGAAAAGAATTCAGCACAGTTGTGAATTGTACAACAGCTCCTCCACTCAAACTCACAGGACCAGTCCAGCCGCATAATCCCTGTGACGTCAGGAGCTGCTGCTTGCATCATGTGGAGTCCTCTTTATGGTTTCTGGTTTCTCATGTTCAATGAACTGAGGCATTTACAGATGCAGATAACACTACAGTGAAACTGAGGAGTACTGAGGCCTCAATGCTGTTGCTAAAACTAGTTTCTCATTTCCTCATAGTTTCGAAACTGTCCACCATAGCAATCAAGCAATTTAAATCAGTCTTTATTATGGGGAAAGGTCCTCACAGAACGCTTCAAATAGGCTTAACTGATTAATCGCAAATAATCGATTATTGAAATAATCCTCAAATAATTTAGTCATCAAAATCATTAACTGATCCATCAACTCCAAATTTGTCTTGTGCTGAGAGAGGAGGTTTATAATTCAGACAAAGCTGTAATTACATGAAAACACTCACTGTAAGTGTACTCTGCCAGGACGTTCTCGCGTGGCTTCACTCATCTGATCTAATTTAGTAAAAGTCTCATTCACTGGCCTGAGATTCTGACTGCATTTTTTTATTGGTATGAAATTTTGTGTAGGAGTAGTAAGAGTTAGAAGAGTTAGGAAGAGTAAGGGTTATTACCTTTGCACTCCAAAAAAAGTTCTCTTTTTTTGCTGGATAATTCATTTTACCATTTACTCCCATCGTACTGAGAAATATGCTATGAGTGCTGTCTTGCGTTTGATAATGGGGCTTTGGTGCAGAGGAGGTGAGCTGAACTGTGATGCGGTGGTTTTAAAGCCGCTCTGTTGTGTTGGCCGGGTCCATGCTCACAGAGTAGTACGTGGTGATTGTATGTCTGTCCTCTCAGCGGGACCATCTTGTTTCTCTCTGGGCTCTTGCTGCTCCACAAACTCAGCCTTTGCCCCCCACGTGCCGCGGCTGCAAGTGCCACTGACCATCGCTGACCACCGCACGGCTGACGTGCTCCACACACATCGATTTCACAGTTATAATTATAGTCCAGGCTCTCACAGCGCATTGATTTTCCTGTGAATATTTTCCATTTATTCACATCATCTCTAGAAGTCAGATATAATATTTGCACAGCTTTTTGTCCTTTGTGTAGCAGTGTTTCTATTTTGCACTTGGAAAACTGTTATTAAGTAAACATGTCTATATGTAATCTCCCAGTTTTCAAGATGCTTTAACAAATGTTTAGAAAAAAAAAGTTTTTGAGTAGAATTGTGTAAGATCACAAACAGGCCAACAATCTGTCTTTTTCCTGATTTTATTTGTTTATTTATTTTTTAGAAAGGTCTTGATCTGTATCAGAGCTGTAAAGAAACTGTCTTCTTTTTTTAATTACTAATGTTGTGGGATCAAAATGGGTATGTATTGAACAGTTCCCTTGTGTTGAAATCAAGTTTGAAATTTTAGGATCAACAAGAGAACAATAGACAATAGATTATAGAATCCAGGTTTCTTCCAGCGTTACCTCAGAATTTATTACGCCTTTTTAGATGAGATGTGTTCTAGTTTTCAATCTGCAATATTCATTCTCATCAGAAATTGACAAAGTGCAGGCAGCTGGCAAGAAAACAATATCTACTTTGTTTGGATGTAATATGTCTTTCCAACACGTCAACAACCGCATCGGGTCATATTGAGTCCCAAAGCCCCACGCCCTTTAAGCCTGTTAGTTCTCTTGGGCTGTTCACATCTCGCTCTTCTCTAAATCATGTGCGGTTTGGTTTGTAGTGACGAATCCAGAAGTGTTGAAGTGTTGTGAGCTCAGACATCAGCGCGGTATTTAATGGCCTGCAGTGAGTGACGAGGCTCTCAGTCAGCGAACACAGTGGACCAAGTGGACATAGATTTGCCTCAGGGCTGCACTTGACTTCCAGTTATGACCTACATAATGTTAGCAACAAGCATAGCAAGAAGCACATACTATCTTGAAGACATTTTGCTGAATTAAAGGCCTCTTACCATTTAAAATTGAAGTGCTATGGACTGTGCATGATGCAGCAATTCTACCTTGCGTACACGTACACCTCTGTTAATGTATGCCTGGCGTTATGGATCAAATGCTGAGTGGCGAGTCTATTGCAAACCGCCCCTTTGAGAGCCTTTTTATTTTGCAGGGTGTGATAAATTAAGTATATCATTGTCTCTCAAACTTTTTACTCCTGGGCTTGTCACGATAATTACTATATTGACATATCGTTCAATAAATAATAGCTGGAGCTTTTTTGGGACTATTTATTTATCTATCATGTGTACCTTTTCTGTGCAATAGTAGACATTTTTGGTTATTTTTATGTATGATAATGATATCTAAGCTTTAGAGAATTGAACAAGTAACTTCTACAACAAATTATAGAGATTAACTAATGACAAAAGTGTTTTATTCTGCTTACAGCTCATGTTTTTCAAAGATATTGTATATTTAGAAAAAGGCTTACAGTGATTTATAGTTATTTTGTTAGTGGCATAAAGTACTTTCAATTTTATCGTGATATTTTGATGTAGTAATAAATCACACTTCTAAATTTGTTATCGTGACAGCCTATTTATACCAAGTACCACCATAAAAAAGATTTCCAGCTCCTAACTGGGTTTATACAACAGGACTATTTCTGGTGTAAATTAGGGCCTAACCAGGTCTTAAGTAGGAATAAACTATTGCCACAGTAGTTTTAACTAAATAAATTACGTCAAGGAAATGAATAAACATTTATTAAATTGTACTCTAAATGATATAGAACTGAAGAGATGTTCACATACCATCAGAAGTGTACCACCAGTGCTACACGCACCAACGTTTGAGAAACACTGACATAACGTTTTCTTTGTTATTTTATTGTATTAACAATCTCTTTACCTCACAGCTATCACTATGTGAGCTTTAATTTCTACAAAAACTATCAAGTTCTCATACAAGGTCGTTTTTGTTTCATTACACTCTTCATACTAATTGGGTTGTGTAATGCATTCCTGTCCCGTCTGCTCATTTGCGGAGTGAATTTAATGTCTCTGATCTCAGCGTCACTGCATTGATTTGTTCTGTTTTTACAACTTGTTTATAAATCAGGAATCTCTTACAAATACAAAATATTAGCTTTTGTGGCATCACGGATCACTGACATATTATGGTTCAAGTTTTCATGCATTGTTCCTGATCAAATAGATAATTCAAATTCAAACTTCATAAAATGATGGAAGTGGCAACAGTAACAGTAACAGTGAGGCCAGTGGGACTTGAGTGACTCTTCAACAGAGCGTAACGATTGTGAAACCCAAATCAATACTTGCTGCAACCACCTCTGTCAAAACCACTTTTAAGTCGCTTTGCATTACAATTCAGTGGGAGAGCAGCTTTATATATATACTTGTTAGACCTGGTAGGGGCTCAAAATATTTTTAGCCCTTTGCTGTTATTCGTTTTAGCGTCTTTTCTAGTTCCAGTGTTGATCGTACTTTCTTACAAATTATTCAAAACGGTTCATTGCTTTTTTGCATGCTTCATGTACTTTGTGGTTTGGGGTGACGCTTGTAAGTCAGCAGGCATGAATTAGTAGAAAAACCAAAGTTACAGATGTCAGTTGCTGCTGTGGTTAAATCACAAGTGAAGCGGATGCCAGTGCATAGAAGATTCTCAAATAAATGCTGCAGACTTCCACGAATAAATTACTATTAATTTTATGAATTAGGAGGTAGGATGTTGCATTTTACCTACTGTTTCTGTTGAAAAAAATACTTAAAGTCAGCATAATTCTCTAGCATTGTGCATTGTATTTCAGTTGATTCAGCATTTATACATGAACTATGATGTCTTTGGTAGAGTTTATAGTTTTAACCATTTCCCACAGTCTGAAAATGTAACCTGTCTAACCTTAGATTTCTCTCTGATCACTGACAGTCCACACTTTGCGCAACAAAATAAACGACCTAAAACATCAGCAATGATTTTGCTCTTCCTTCAATGACCTGTATAAATTCAACAAGGCCTATTTTTGTAGCGAGTCAACAATAAGTAATAGATCATTTATTAACTTCACTGGGCCTGGCTGGTGAATATGTAACGGCAATGTTTCTTAACATGAACTGTCATGTTTAGGATGGATTTGTGTTTTTCCTGATTTGGCATATTAAAGTGTCTGTACCTTACTTTTGTTTCTTCTAGTTCAGGAAAACGCATTTTTACTCCATGCAGCATTTCAAAAGGCATTTTGTTGTATTTGAACCATATGGAACAACTGCCAGGGACAGACAATTTTATCCATGTGGAAACAACTGCTTGTGACTTTCCCAGACAGTTGTTTGTTCGTCATGACTCCAGAATGAGAGAAGGGACTGCGTGGGCAGAGCTAACAGTTCATTCTAAAACCTTTAATTCGCACATTGATTCAAAATTTGGTATGATTGACAAGTAAAAAACACATATTGTCCATTCATCACGGCTCTTGTAATTTGGTAGGACGTATTAGGCAGAATAGTAACCCTGGCATTGATGCTTTCAAACGTCTAAGAATAATCAGTGACGAGCCAATACAATCAAGTCACAACATGCTTTGGCTCAAAGGACTGAACATGCCAGTTTTGGTCTTCAGAATCCACAGTTCACCAGTTTCTTCCAAATGTAGCTGCATTGCATTTGGTGTGCATTGATCCACTGTACTCTCTTCTCGCTGCTGATGTCAAGGGGAAAATCTGAACACGGTTTCCATGAGTAGCCTTTTTACGCTGTGTTTCCCGCTACAGTTCATTTTATACTGTTCAGTCTGGAGTCAAGGACAGTGTGAGGAGGAACCTTTGTACTCCTAAACAAAGAACCACAGTGCTCTCTAAACTGCAGTGTTTACTTTGGGCTTTTAAGTTTAGTGGGAGTATTTAAAGATTAGAATGATGCCATCGTAGCGCAATAGTCACTTTCAAGGAAGAAGATGCAACTTTGACAACATTGAGAAATCTTAACACAGTTTAACTTTTAGTAATTGTTTATAGTTTTTTGCATACGACAAGTTGATAAAACCTGTGAAACTATCAACTTTAAATGCATGAATTTATCCTTATAGCTCTAAACGGTAAATGGGCAATAACTTTTCTGGTGTGTGGGTCTGCAACCTGCTTGTCGCCATGGAGCTGTTATTGCTTTGCTGGAATGTTCCACAGTGTGGCATTAATTGCTCTGTGTAAAGTCTGAACGTCTGCTCAAGGCTCAAGAAAGGTGAAAGTTTTCTTAAAGGGGCAGAAGCGCCTTTTTCCTCTCTCCCCACCATCCTCTGCTACATATTCCCAGTCTCTCTGTAGCACAGCACGGAAACATGAAATGGTTCATTGTTTAACAGTTACATTACGTCGGGCATGTGAGTGGAGCAAGTGGTTACCGCGGCCACTTTGTGTGGTTTGAGTATATGGCAATTTACTATATATTACCTAAGTTTAACTATATGGTGCCATATTATATATTTTTTTAAAGGCA
Source organism: Rhinogobius similis (assembly GCA_019453435.1). NCBI lineage: Eukaryota > Metazoa > Chordata > Actinopteri > Gobiiformes > Gobiidae > Rhinogobius > Rhinogobius similis. Next base: position 12,600,860 of record CM033638.1, read on the forward strand.
ACTAGATGAGTTCAGTAATGGACACATCTGGGAGACAAGTGGTGCGTGTCCTTGTTGGAAAGCAGGCCAGAGCCTCATTGATTCAGAGGATGAATCATTGCTGGGGCAGGCCTGAGGGAAGCTGATACAGTGACAGTTATTTGTCTCTCTTCCCCGTTGCCCCGATCCTGCCCTGGACTATAAACATGGCCACCGCTGTTGGTCAAAGTGATGTGTGGCCCTAAAGGCTTGAATGGTCGACTGGAGGGGCCCCTTAATGCCAGGCTTAGTCACTCCTGGATACTTCTGAAAAATACAAAAATCATTCACTACCAGGCACAATGTTTTCATGTTTGATTGAATTTGGTCTGAATTTGCCTGACGACATTATTTTTTTACTTTTCTGGATTGATCATAATTCTCTGTTTGATTATTTATTCTAATAAAAAATACATGGAAATGGATTTCAATATTGCTTTAAGGAACATAAGCAAGACAGACCTTTAATAAGTGTCAAGTGTAAAATTCCTTCCTTTCTCCAAAGTCCGACCTCTGCTTCACACCACATCCTTTTACTGTCAGGTTAGCTCCAAGCATTTATAAATGATTGAATCTCAATTGGATTATCATGCCCAGACCTGTTATGTATGGCTTGCTCCTTATTTATGAAACTTGGATGTGAATTATTATTGTCAACACTAAAATGACAAAAGCATCAGAGTGGGCCATTTCTTCTTTAAAAATTCTCTTCCCATAAGCTGGAAACCCAACTATTGTGCTCGTCTCAGTCAGAAGCCATGATTTGAGTGAGTGAAGGAAATGGGGGTCTTGTTGGGGGGCAGGGAGGACCATTGAACGAAATGATTCATCTGTGAATTGGACAGTGCCAGGCAACGCACACAGCAGCAGACTCCTAATCTTAGTTTCCTTCCCCTCTGCTCAAACTGCCTTGAAAACACATCCAACTTCGATTGAAAATGTCACTCCAGATTCGAATTATACAATTGGTATTTTGGACTCTTGGGTTCAGTTTGAGGTCAGGATGTTTCCCGGTTTGTGTTTCTGTTGCTATGCATGTTAAAGGTATTGTACTACAAACAAACGGAAGCTTTTCGTTCATTTCTAAAGTGTTTTAGCAATTCCTCTGCCAAACTTGGCTTAATGTGTGTAATTAGAACTGGCAGCTTATTTTATCCTTGGAATATTTTGAATGTATTTGGTGTTTCAAAGGGAGTAATAGGGCTAATATTTTTCCTATAATTTTTTTACCTTAAACTACAAATTACATACATTTCAGACCCACTTTGTACTATCAATTTGATCTTGGCCATTATGTTTTAGTGAATGAAGTAGGTCTGTAGTCGACTGAAGAAATTCTTGGTCGACTAAAGACCTCCTTTATCGAGCAATTAATCGACTAAAAAGGGGTGGGGCAAAAATATATCAAAACTGTAAAGTATTTCCATGCATCAGACCCAAACTGTGCTCGAAAGACCAACTGCACAGGAATAAATTTAAAAAACAACTAATTTTTAGAGAAAAGTGCCAGGAAACTGTGTATTTATATACTGTGTGTGGAACAAACTCACTCCATAACCTGTTTTTGTCATAAATCCTTTAAAACTAGTCGACAAATAAAAATATTCGACTAAGACACCATCGACCGATAAATGAACTAAACGACTAAAAAACGACAGCCCTAGAATGAAGACACCACCGTATAGCCCTGTGCCTGTGTGACCTTTCTTTCAGATTCACCTCACGTTTCCATCCTTAAATTCATCATCTTTTTTCCACTGTACTCCCCTCTTTTTTTTACATAAGCATACCAAGCTACAAACCGAAGCCTGGAAAATTGGATTATCACGCTAACAGCATTTTTCAAATTCCCTCTTGCTATGGCTCTAAGCAGCAGAACTGAGGTGCTATCACCCTGAGTCGGGCCACTCTGATAACTGGCGATATGGGCTTACACCGGCTCCTGTGATTGAGGCCGTCCCCTGCTTTTGCTCTCAAAGTATAAGCTTGCAGATAACATGGTATTGTCAGGATGAAGGGTATCGGCTGGTGCTGTGCTGGGACGTCCTGAAAGCAGACAGTGAGGCCTTTTTGTCTTGGATCTCGGCCCATTCTTCCCCTACCTCCCTCTTCCTCCCTCCAGTCACTGAAACCCTACCACTGCACTTGTCTCGGCTAGGATCCTTCTCTAAGGATTAGTCAGTTTTCCATTCCTGGCGAGATTATTGAAAAACTGTTGCATCTACAGCCAGCATTAGAACTTTTTCCTATTTGGCCAAGACCTTAAAGCTGGGATAACTCCTACCATTTGGAGGGCATCCCATATTGTATGCAAATGTCAGGTTTCGCTGAATGTTTCTACTGCCCAATTTTCTAGCTCCAACTCTGTGGCATGTTGATAGGGAAATGGTTTGGACAAGTTGACGATGTAATACGGAGTTTATGATGCAATGCAGACGTAAGTGTTGGCTCTAAAAAGCTTGGCTCCTCTGGTTGAGAAAATGGAACAAAATACCATGGCAACTACCAACCAAGAATGTTGGGGCATGAGTTCAAACTTTAAGTATTTACATGCCAGAATAAAGGCTTACTCAATCCTAAAAAAAGGTTTTCATTTCAAAAAGTAAATTTCCTTTCCCTTTTTAGTGTATTGGGGCCAAAACTTTGACAATGTGTTTTTGAAGAGGATCAAAGAATCTTTAAGTTATAAAAACGTGAGGACTCGGAGCAAATTTTTAGAGAAATAATTACTCTGAGATTATTTTTTTATTTATCTATTAATAGCACATAAGGCAGAAGGCATTCTTCCTCAGTGGATTTTATCATTGGCACTTGTCCCCAGCTATGGTCAAAATATCCACATTGTACAGGCTTTTTAAATGCATTATCAACCAAAACAACAGCAACAAAGTCAAGTTTGAAATATGGTGACTGAAGGTTTCTAAATGGAAAATATTTGCAAATAAAGTGTATTACAGATAAAAATCATGATATTTTTTATTTAATAATGCCACAGTCTTTGTCATAATAGCTTTTTGCATGGGCTTTAGAGTCTGTCCAGTTAATATGATGATGATCAAAATACAATCATTTTTTTAATAGTCGACTCATCATGAGGTACAATTAGTCAGTTTAATCGTTGCAGCCCTACAAATTTCATTACTCACTGTTGACATACATTTTTTTATGCCATCAGCTTAGCTTTTATTATTTGAGTAAGATTAGTCTGCAAATAGCAAAATATCCTGAATGAAACTTGCAGTTTGGACTTCAACAAATATGTTCTGAAACGCTTGAGATTTTTGGTAGTCACTGGTTGCATGTGAGCAGAGCAGCATGCATACATCGACTGTTGTTTTGTATTTCTTTGCAGTATACATGGTGCTTGTGTAATTGTCCTCATTAGCGCTGGTAGAGAACAGCCACTGATCACGCAGCAGTGGACCATAAGGGACTCTGACAGCTCCAACTGGGATCTTACCAAAGCCCCTCCTCATATTTGTTAGTCCTCCATTCATTCATACTTGTCCCGAGAAACTCCTCAAAGCCATATACCCTGTGTGTTTTTAAATGATTTACCTTGACATCAGTGCTACAGTCAGCAAAATATTTGTGATGACAAATGGAATTTTGTCAAACAAGCCTGCGGTGAAATAAAGCAAGCATTTTCTTTGCTGTCAAAAGTGATTTTGTGCTGCGGTGAATTGCTTTGTGTGTAAAATAAACAAAAGTGAAGTTTTTTTTTTTGACCCCCAAATACAGTATCTATATACAAAATGTGATCAGTATTTTCTATAATAATTAATTAATTAATTATTTATTAATTTCTCCTTGTGTTTCTTGGTTCAGGGACTGAAACCACAAACATGATCTTAGAAGGCAATTAAACTAACTAGAAAGTGTTTCTCAATCTTGTTGGAAAGGGGGCATGTTTGACCTTTTAATTATGTTACTTAATTATATTACGACCTTTCATTTTCATGCTTTGTGGCCGTCTTGGGGGCAAAATTATACCATTAACAAACACTGTACTTCGTTATAGCAGCAAAATGGTTTGCACAAAAGGAGAACCCCAAGGCACTGCCTTGGATAGATTTTAATCTATCTTCCGCAGAAAATCTGGAATGTGACAATTTCTTAGAAATCATATTGAAAAAAACTTTTATGCTTTGAATGACAATTTAATCTTGTTCATGTCTGTCTAAGAGCTATCTCAAGTCTTTTGTTGCATAAGTATAGAGAGACGCCCACAGCTACTGACTGCAGAGAACTACAAGTCAATACAAAGAAAATAACAGTTGTTATATAAGAAAAACAAAATGCAACATTTAGCATTTGCTTGGATATATTCTCTTGCTTTTTGCCTGATTTATTTAGCGGACATATAAATTGAAATTTCCATTGTTACCATTAGTCTTTTTTTTTTAATCCAAATGATGCTTTTGTGAAGAAAAAATAGGCTTTGAAAATAACTTGGTATAATTATGATTTGTGACACTTCACAGGTTTAAAGTCTAAAGTTCTGGTTTTGCTGCTTCATCTTTTTGGCCTCTTTGGTGTTTCTCTGTCTGGATGATTGCCAAACGAGGGGCTAAACCACCTCACATGACCCAGGCCGCCACCCATTCAGCACCGGGACCTTTCCACTTCATTGCAGCCTCTTTCAAAGACCTGTAGCCCACACCCGAGCAACGCCAAAGCAGCACTGTTCACTTATTGTCAGATTCACTGTCAGATACATATTTTTGAGCTTTTAACCATGTTCTAACAATGTTCCATCATCAAAAACATACCTGAGGTAGTATTCAGCTGCATTCACACTGTTTTGAGGAATGTCCATCAGAAAATCCTCTCCATTCCGGATGTCACAAGCACTTCCTGCTGAACTCCCTCGATCAGTGACAATTTTCAGACTTCGTATGTCACCGAGAACCTTTTTCTGTTTAAGTCTTCAAGTTCATTGCCAGACTCGTTTCTGAGCATTTCTGCCATCTAAACACGATAATTGCTACTGCTAACCGCATCATATCGTCTTTTGTGCTAACATAACTAAATTGTGTATAGTGCTAGGCGCCATCTGTAAGCTGAATGCGCTCAGTGTCATTGCACAGAGCAGAGAAATGCTTTAATTTATTGCATAACAAACTTTTTTTTTTTTTTTTTTTCAAAAAGATGGGATGGCAAATTTAAAGAGGGGGCATTATACTCATATGTTGTCATGTTTTAATTGTTAACACATACTTTTTGCTGGTTTGAAAATGGTATATTTGCCGAAAACAACATATTAAAATTTTTGACGCTCAGAATTCTGCTGCTCACGCTAAGCCCCTCCCCCTGCACAACGTCAGCACAACGCAAGCGCACATGGTTTTTGAGGGTGGTAATAATAATGTAATAAACACAAAAGAGAGCAATGAGAGAACATAATTATTTGCGTGTGGTAGTTAAACACTGATGATAGGAATCACAGCCAAATCTGTTTTCCAAAACGAGTAGCTACTTACTCGCCAAACTTCTCTTTATTGTTTATTGTAGTCCATTAGCAAACATTCTTTTGTTGAAGACGCTGTAGTCCTCGGCTAAATGGTGTAACAAACAAAATACACGTTCTCCAATGGTGTGCTTCACTGAAACAAACTCCACTTTTCCCTGTCGCCTCGTCCCTGAAAAGCGTCAAAATAAGCATGTCCTCTGTCCATCCAAATGCCCTTTCTGTCTGGACACATTTCCAATAAAAAAGTTAAAGAGAAAAGTAGCATAAACAAGTTTGTGTTGTAGCTGTTAGCCTCACCTAAATAGGATCGTAATGGTTTTCGAATAGTGCGCAAGACAGAGCCAAGATTAGTCAAACATGCTTGAATCAGGCATGTTTTTGACGAGGGAATAACATTATAACCTTCAAAAAAGTTGATTTTGGATAATACCCCCTCTTTAAGGTACTCAAGAGCATGTTTAAAGGCTAATATCAATATAAAAATGCATAATATTTTTCCTTTTAAGTTTACACACAAACGCTCTGCACTAGTCTGTCATGTAGTTTAGATTTAGTTACATTTTGATTTGTTTTAACGTATTGGAAATAATTGGGAAATTAACAATTAATTCTATAAAAAAATCTGTAATTGGGCTTTTTCATACGTACATTTGTAGCAGGTAGCATCTTTTTACCAAATCTTTTTTTTTCTATGTATATTTCAGCCATTTTTGATTTAAAAAAATGTTTTAAAGATGCACTTTATACATCTCTATCGATATAGAGACAGCAGGTGACGCTGCCAGGCCAAGTACATTTCAAATCTCTGGAGACAAGCATGCTCACTGTAAGAATGCATGTTTTCAATTCACTTACTTACTGTTTAACATCTAAGGTAAAGCGGTGGCAGACCCTCCACCAGAAAAGCTACATAGTGCACCTTTAAAGATGGTCAAGACATTTGGCTGGTTTAATACCTACAACCTGACTCTTGACTAATCTCTCATGTATGGAGTTTTTATAACCCATTTACACATTATTTGCATCTTTAATGAGCGCCTCATTCATCTGAGTGTTCAACATAAACAAAACTTGTTTGACATCTTTGTGAAGAAAATTTGCACTTGGTATGTATAACCTAAATAATACCTGTCTTGCTTTGAAACATTGTCAAAACCGGTTTTCAAAAGTACGTCTTTCTTGACATGTGTTAGTGTGTGTATTGTGTGTTTATTTTGGTCCCTGGCGCGCTGCGTGCAGGTTGTAGCCTTAAGTCATCTGAGTGAGAGGAATCACGTTGCTTCACTCTTTGGGATTATTTAGGTCACATCGTGTTTGGGCTCAGTGCGGTGCCAGTGACAGCCTGAGTGCTTCCAGCGCAGACAGAAAAGGAGGAAACTCGGCTGCTGAGACTTCTCTTCACTGTGGGACATGGGAAATCATTTGTTGTCGTGGTATATTTGGAGTCTGTTGTCAACTTTAGTTTGGGCTTGTCATTTCATAAGTAACAAGATTAGGGGATGTTTTAAGCACATAAAAAGCTGTTTATTTTATGCATCAAAATGCCTTGTAAATAACTAAGTTCTTCATCTGGAAAGACAGGTTTTGTAGTTGTCAAATGTTATCAGGTATAGAATGCTTTGCTTTTTTGAGGTTTATCTACACTCATTCTCATCCAGTGTTGTAGAATTGTTTTGTTTATCCACTATGGGTGTGTCCTGTAAGCTGTGCAATTAATTTCATTTTAGGCCTAAACCATCAAAATAAATAACTTGAAATACATTGAAATCTATTTGAAATCTATTTGATCAATGCTAATTTCAAGTTATAGATTTTGGAGTTTTATTTGTATTTTACATAGTTGTGAGGTTTATTATGAACTCTTCAATCAATCAATCAATCAATCAATCAATCAATCAATCAATCTAATCTAAATATTGTATGTCTCAGATACACATCTGCTTCTTTATTCGTTCAGAGGTCTGCTAGGAGGTTGGAGGTTATCTGAAAGGTTAGGCAAATTGGATAAATAAAATCTTTGGCAGACATTTCCAAGTCAGTATACAGAGGTCTATTCTTCCCCATAATAGCCTAAAGGTTTGGTCTAGTACAAGATGCCAGAGCATATTAAAAGCTTCCAGTAGTTAAATTTAGGAACAAGAGGATTTTATTAGGGTTACAGAAACATTTCCTGTTAGCTGAACTACTGCAAGGGAATGGCATGCTACCTATTTCCATCTCAAGCTTGTGAAATATTTGGGGTAAACTCCTAAACACTAACTCTGGGTTTGTTTCTTAGTAACATTCTTGGTCTATACTGTATACTGCCCCCATCTATATTTATAATATAGCAGATAAAATTAAAATGTTTGCCCTTTGTGAATACTGAAATATATAAATGATCAAGTTAATTTAGTTAGTTAAAAAATTAGATTGGGTCCAGGAGAACGATATGACATTTTGACATAATTTATAATGAATAAATTGTGCAATCCAAATTTGGCCTCACATGTTATCTATTTTTCTGTTTAATATTTTTGCTGTCATTGTAGGACTGATTTAGGGGACTACAGCTTTTAAACAGGAGTAATTCACCAGCACTTAACTATTTTGTCCAAGCCAAATGTAAACACAAATAAATGTTACAAGATCATTCAACACATCTTTGCACAATCATGTGGCAATTTTATGTCACGAGATCTTGTGCCATCCTCTAGTGACTATTGACTTATTATGGTTATAGCAGCTTGAATGCTTTTAAATGGTTTTCTGTTTCTGGTTTCTGCTCCTGGCCTCTTCTGCCTTCTCTTTTCTCTCTGACAGCAGAAGTTTAATGTGTTTGAGTGCCTTTGGACAGGGATGAAAGCCTCATTGTGTAGTGTCCACTGCAGCAGCCGCCTGACTCGGACAGATAACAGGCTCACCTACATCCGAACATGAAAGCTCACGAGACAGGTTAACTATATGCAGCAGTAAACAAACACGCAGCGCTTTGTCAGTGTAGTTACAGACAAGAGCAGACATTGCCTGATTGGGCTTTGTCAAAGTATTTTAACAAGGAATTAACATGGATATTTAATGATGTGACATTTAACAGTGGTTAGCTTTTATAAATAACTTGTCCTGATTGTCTTTATTTGAACAATATTACATTTGTAGACATGTAAGATTTACATGTGGCCCAGAATGTATTTACAATTACAAAGTTAACTTTAGCCTTCCTTCTAGTGTTCAGCAAGTACAATTTATGGAATATGGAAAAGCTCACATTATTTGAGTGCCTGTTAGGTGGAAAAGCGCTCTATAAATAAAAATCATCATCATTACTATCTCTTTAGCTTTTTGTAAGAGTTTGGACGTGAACAAAGATAATGAATGATGACTATTATCCAGACGCTCTTGGTTCTTATTAAAGTATAAGGTGACCCTGGCAAATGCTTCTGCACTAGTTTTTTCCTAATAAAGTGAATTTATAAAATACACAGATTATACACTACAAACCCAATGTCTTTCCATGAAGTTGCATCTATCAAACAATGTGTAATATAAAGACAATTTATCTTAACTATAGTAAAGAAAAATCAGGTACAGTCCCTTTAATAAGACTATTGTAGCACGCAAGGTGCTATCTGTACCCTTTTGTATAGTATTTGGTTAGCTTTACCACTATGGAAGGGAGGATAGGCCAGATCAGAAGATTTTAGGTGCGTAGGAGCCCAAGAGGTGAGTAACAACATAGGACAATGACAACAGTTGTAGAAAAAATGCTTTTGTATTAAAGAATGTTATGAGTGGATTTAAGTATTCTTTTTCAATAACAATAACATAAAGAGAGCTCTTTTCCCCAAAAATAAAAATAAAATGTTTCCCGTATATAGTCCTTTAAGTCTTTTTCAATGTCTGTTATAGTCTGTTCAATGTTCATTCAATGTTCAAAGTGTTTGTAACCAGTCGGGCTACAAGCTACCAGTTTGTTCGATTCTGGGCTGGGCTCGCCATCCAATTGGAAGAAGATCCTTTCTTGATTGCACGTCTGCAGCCGATAAAAAAACCTGACCAATGCAGGGCAACATGTGCTAACAAGGCTACGGGGTTTCCCAGGCTT